>CM024604.1:21727606-22927606 GCA_014182555.1 Eucalyptus erythrocorys
CCACCCTCGCCCTCGCCTCCGCTGCACCACCACCATAAAACAGGTGACACCGCCACCATCAACTCACCCCCCCCAGCCCTACACCACCACCATCGCCGTCGCCTCAGCCGCCGTCGCCGTCGCGAGCCACCCTCGGTCGATCCCCAAATCGAAACCCTAGGTTTCCCAATTTCGGGTCGCGATTCCGGGTCTCCGGGTCGGATCCGGGTCGGGAACCGGGTAGGGTTTTGCGTTTGAGAGGCGGGTTGGAGTCGAGTCGGGAGCAAGTCGGATCCGGGTAGGGTCGTCGAAAAAGCGGCGCCGTTTTTCAAAGGGGAGGATGGATTCGGGTCGCGAAGCGGGTCAGACCGAGTCGGTTATCCCGAGACGGTGTCGTTTCACACCTTGCAGGAAATCAGGTCAAAAGCCGGGTCGGATCCGGGTAGGGTTTCGCCCTGGGACCCGGACCCCCGGGGCGAACGGCAACGATGCTGTTTCACGGGGAAATAGAGGACCGAGTCACTGGAGCGGGTCGTCGGGCCGGGCCGGGTCTCCGTGCCCAGCCACAACGCCGTTTCGGCGTCTGGCTCCAAAACGCGGATCCCTCCGCGTTTTGGGCTGGCCCGGGGCGGATCCGATCCATGGATCCGACCCAGGTCGTTTTATATATATATATTTCAAAAAAATAATACTTTATTTTCTAAATAAATTAAAAAATCATTTTTGATTTTCAAAAATATCAGAAAAATGTTTCAAAAAATGCTTTATTTCCCAAAAATAAAAAAAATAAAAATATTTTATTTTCAAAAAAAGCTTAAAATATTAAAAATATTTTTATTTTCCTAAAAGTCAAAAAAATCAAAAATATTTTATATTTTCCAAAAATTCCCAAAAATTCCCAAAAAATGCCAAAATGCATAAAAAGCCCAAAATTTTCATAAAATGCCAAAAAGACTTGTATTTTTCCAAAAATACCTCAAAAATCCAAAAACCCCTTTTACGTCCAAAAATAAGAAAAGCACCCAAAAATGTGATTTTTCCTAAAATGCATGAAAAATCCCCAAACATCCAAAAAACCTTAGAGTTTAAACAAGATTAGGTATCGAAAGGACATTAGTGATTAGCTAGTGTAATCAAGTCCCCGATCCTAATTTCTCTGGTTGCGCAAGAGCGAGTATTTCTCCCGATACTTCGCTTGGGTTTCTAATCGACCTATCCCAAATTAATTAGTGGCGACTCCATTTTAAAATTGATTTACAAACTAAATATTTTAAAGTCGTGAATTGGCGGACTTGGGAGAGTCCAGGCTTTAATTAAATTCAGCCGAGCCATTAGCCTCCTTAGGCGCTCGTACAAGATCCGGCCGGGCGCCCCCGAAAAAAAGGGGTCGCGATAGCTTGGCAACTCCGCTAGGGATTTTGAGGACTTAGGCCATATTTATCTTGTTTTAATTCTTTACTGACTTAGGTTTTTTTCTTTTTACAAGTCTTTAATTTGAGAAGTTTATTTTTAAGCTTACTTAAATTAAATTGTCTTGTGATTATAAATTGTTATGCATGCTTTACTATTTTAAATACTACACATGGCACACACAACCCGACCGCCGGACCTGGGCCGCCATAGGATTTTTAGGATGGTGTTAAGAAAGATACGACCTCGAACGCGAGACTGCGATGTAGAGGTTGCCTTTCTTTTCCCCGAATTTCTTAGCCGAGGTTAAGGGGGTACGCTGCTAATGCGAGACTGCGACCGGCAGATGCCCTTTTAATTTCAACAAACCTTATAAGTTAGAAATCGAGCTGCACGTCCCATCTATATGCCCCTGTGCTTGCCATGTTTATTTCAAAGTAAAGCAATTTATTTAATTTTTACTCAGTCCTCATTGGCTCATGGAAAAATCGGGTCAAGTTGTGTAGCCCCATTTTTAAATGCGATGGGAAGAATCGACATCAAATTCATCCCTGCCCCAAAGGAAGAGCTCCTCAGATGGTGGAATCAGTTAGAACCGCTTGGTCAAGAGCATGTCAAGATAAGGATTGGTCATCTCCTCCCGTGGCTCCAAATCAATATCCATTCTGGAATCATGCAAGCCCTACCACATTTCTGGTGTCCGAAGACATCCACCTTCGTATTTGGCAAATTTGAACTAACTCCCACTTTAGAGGAATACAGTCTCGCCATAGGAATGCCCTTGGGAGCAGAGCTCGCTAAGCCATTAACTCGCATCAACCCCATAATCAACTTATCACGCTTTCTAAAAAATAATTCGGTAAGAGAAATTGTTAAAACCAATAACATTGCTTTCCCACTGTCATCCTTAACCAAATGTTTTGAAAAGTAGTCGATGCGCCAAAAAGCCAAAATCTTCCTTTTAGCGTTCTTTGGACTTGTTATCTTCCCCTACAGAAGAAATGCCATAAACCCTTCAATCGTTGAGACAACGAGTCAAATCATCTATGGTGCAGGATATGTAAACATGGTTTTAGCCGAAACTTTTTTATCCCTTAATCATTTTAAAGCCAAAAAAGAAAAGATTATGAGGGCCTTTCCAGAATTTTACAAATATGGTTCTTTTCCCATGTCAGAGGGTTTGGGCACCACATGCAAATATTTGAATTTAATGAGTACAGACACCCGTTGCAAAAATTCCAAAGTTTGGAGAAACACTTTCCTAATGAGGAGTATTCTCGGTGGATTGACTTATTAAAAAACCCAGTCCCAGAGACATTTATATGGCGAGCTAAGTGGTTCACTGTGAGTGAGGCATGTTTCGCGCTTGATTATTATAATTCCGTCCCACTACTGGGCCTCTCCGGAGCTACCTCATACTACCCATATAGGGTGGCCCGCCAGTATAGAGCCCTTCAAGAAATCCCGCCACCACTCAAGCCAGAACAGCTCCAGATCTCTTTTACCCCCATAGGTTGTGATTACTCAGAGAAAATCAACATGATTCAAAGCGCATGGGATAGATGCCAGCCGGAGAAGATTATCGTGCCCAGAAGGCTGAAGGGGCAAGAAAAAGCCCATCATGCGTCCATCTTCTACATCCTCAATCACGAGATTCCTAAGAAATTGCAGTCAGAAATCCTAAACGTAAGTAAAAAGATTACCAAGCAAGAAAGGATCAAGCTTCTTGAAGAAAGTTTGGAGGCTAGCCGGCAACACCTATCAAAGTTATCTCGAGAAAGCAAGCGACGTCGCAAGATCGAGATTTCCCATCGCATATAAAAATGGGTGTCATGGTTTTTTCTAACTTATGTAAAAAACTTTTTTTGACATCGTACAAATCTCTTGTTAATAAATAAGAATGACTCGATCCTTGCCATGAGCCAGTGTTCTCTATGTTTCCTTTACTTACACTTTGCCTACTTCTTCCATAAAACAGGTAATCACAACACAGCTATATTCGCCAAATCCAAAAATGGCTGAAGAGAATGTACCAAGCCGTGTTGAGGTCATTGAAAATGAAATGAAGCAAGTCTTCAATGTGCTCCAGCAACTCTCAAAACAAATGGATTCCTCCAAGGCAAACTAACTCCTACCCCGGCCTCAATCGAAGTGGTACTGCCGCAGTCATCCGCCCGAGGAAACCAAAGGAGAGATACCGATGATAACATGCCCGAATTGGAAGACGATGCGCACCAAATCATAGTGGAGAAAGCAAAACCCGGCGTTTCATTTAAAACTGAGCACGACAAGCGTCTCGAAAAGCTCGAAGAGAGACTGAAGCAGCTGCAAGGCCTACAGGATCCTACTCCGACGGACCTCTCTATCTACTCCAAAGTCAAAATGCCCGAAAAATTTAAGATGCCTGAATTCGAGAAGTACGATGGCACGACCTACCCAAGAGCTCATTTGCAAATGTATTTGGTTCGAATGACCCAGTACGTTAGTAATGTACCTCTAATGATCCAATCGTTACAGTCTAGCCTGGCAGGTCTCGCCTTGAGATGGTACATCGAGAAAAACATAAACCTCGTTGAGACATGGAGTGAAGCAAGTGAGGCGTTCCTCAAGCAGTACAAATTCATAATGGACATCACCCCATCTCATGAGGATCTCGACCGCACGGAAAAGAAAAAGCAGGAATCTTTCAAAGAGTACGCTATCAGGTGGAGGAACCTCGCCGCCCAGATCAGTCCCGAGCCAACTGACTTCGAATTAAGAAAAATGTTTGTCAAAACCCTTCCCTACGAGTACCGCAACAGAATGGTGACTACGGTCGCCAAATCATTCAATCAACTCATTCCAGTGGGAGAGCAGATAAAGATAGGATTAAGGGATGGTTGGTTCACCGAGCCCGCACCTGTCGGCAGAAGATTCAGTTTGAAGAAGGACAAAGATCCCCCGATTGATGTTAATGGCACCTACATTGCAGACACCGGTCGTCCCCCAATCGTTCAGACAAGCACAGGCCAGCATCAGACCAATAGCCGTCAGCCCCAGCTCTACAACAACCGGAGACAATTTACTCCGTTCCCTGGATCTCCATCCCAGGTTTTGGCAATCCTCCGGAATAAGAATCTCCTCTCAACTGAGCCAAGACGACCCAATGCCGAAAGCTTTCCCAGCTACGACCCGTCCAAAAAATGCGACTATCACATGGGGGAAGTAGGCCATTCAACTGATGATTGTTTCACCCTTAAGCATCGGATCTAGAACTTGCTGGATACCAGAGCCTTTTCATTCCAGACCGCAAAGCCAAATGTCCAGAGCAATCCGCTCCCTAAACATGCTGATAAAGTAAGTGCAATATCTGATTCTGAAGCTCGCCAAATCAAAAACACCAGTGCACACATTATTGACATTTATCGAGGGCTAGTCGAAACAGGGTATTATCCAGGTAACAAAATACTACCCTTTGTGACAATGGAAGAAAGGGTATCAAGAATGATAGAAGCCGGAGTAGTCAGGCACGTTGGCCACACTAGCATAGTCTCCACTTTATCACAAGTCCTCATCAACTGGGATGAGGAATGTGCCGCGCTAAAGACAGAAAAAGAGAAGAAGGGTCCCACCCCACCCAAAGACATAGTCGAAGCGTCAATAGCAGGGGCAGCCATAGTCATTGAAATACCCCAGCCTTATGAATATGAGAGCAATAATGCTGTACCATGGTCTTATGACCTTGATGTGGGTTTAGTCACAAGATCTGGACGAACTTATGCTCAAGCAAACACGCACTCTGCCAAGCCTGTTACTGATGAAGAAGCCAAGGAATTTTTAGCCGTGGTTAAGGCTAGCAAATATAACGTGGTGGAACAATTGCGAAAATCACCAGCACAAATCTCTCTGTTGGAATTGCTTCAAACATCTGTGAAACACCAGAAATCCCTCATGAAAGTATTGAGCGAAGTACATGATCCTGAAACAATCGACCATGACAAACTCGAGGAATTTGTCAGCACCATCCTTCTAAAGGATCAAATGTCGTTCTCTGATGAAGAAATCCCTAAGGAAGGTAGAGGACACACCAAAGGCCTCTATATATCAGTCAAGTGTAACGCATCTCACGTGGCTCGAGTATTGATTGATAACGGATCTGCTCTGAACATATGCCCATTAGCGACACTCTGCCGCCTTAAGATAGAGAGATCGCAAATCCAGGTATCCAAAACCTCCGTTTGAGCATTTGATAGAACAAAGAAAGAAATAGTGGGGGAGATTGAGCTTGACGTCCAGATTGGCCCGACCATATTCAAAATCTTGTTCCAAGTAATGGATATCTCCACTGCGTTCAATTTCCTTTTAGGGCGCCCGTGGATCCATGTCGCAGGGGCAGTACCTTCAAGCCTCCACCAAAGTGTGAAATTCGTGATAGGAGGAAATTTGATCACCGTCCGAGGAGAAGAAGACCACCGCATCTATCACGAGACAACTATCCCTTATATCGAACCTAGCGACAAGGATGAAGCTAGCTATCAATCATTCGAACTCGTGTCTACGGTACACGAAGCTCGTGGGACTTCGCCCCTCGTCCCCGAGGTATCAAGTACGAATATAATGGTGGGTAAAATCATGGTTGGCCACGGTTTCATTCGAGGACAAGGGCTTGGTAGAGAAGGCCAAGGCATCCGACAACCTATTAAAGCCCTGAGAAGGCCTTACACCATCGGCCTAGGATATTCCTCAGATAGAAAGACAAAGAAAAAAGTCAACTTGATATACCCCCGCCTCGAGGAAACTTTCCCGGGCCCGGCCAAGATGATGTATGAGGAAGAGGGAGTGATCAATAGCCCAAGGTGCTTCAACCCCGAAAGCTTGAATTTGCCCACGATCCAAGAAGGTGCGACTTGGCCCTCTCTTGCAGAAAAGGAAGAGTCGGATGATATAACCACTGTATTTGAGGATATTTTCATAGGTGCCATCAAAGAAGAACAGTTGGAAGAAACGGATGATAATTTCTCATTTATCCAGCTCCAACGCCAGATTGACGAATTATGAGAAACAGTGCACCATTTGACGGAGAATCTCGCTCAAACCACCCGTGCGCCCCGCTCTAGTTATAATGAAGACCCAGTAGCAAAGGAAGAAAACCCTATTGATACGAGCTAGCAAGAAAATCAGCTATCTCAGTCCTCAAAGGACGCGCGGCCATATTCACCTCTTCCTAGGTCAATGGCTATCATTTTCCCCATCCTCCTAGAACAAGGATTAATCACCAGGGAGCTGAGTCATCCTACACCTGAGTATTTCCTCAATTACGATCCATCCGAGCAATGCGATTATCATTCTGGAGAATTAGGGCACTCGCTGGATGACTACACGGTCCTGAGAGACAAAGTTCAAGACCTTCTGGATGCTGGGGTATTCACATTCCACTCCCCGTGGCTGTGTTCTGGCAATAATCACCTCCTCGTGGTACCCAGCACTCGCACCATGTTCCCCGAGCATGCTGAGAAAGCATGTAGAGGAGAGGCAGTCATGGACACTTTGGGCCAACCAAGTGGTAAATTTGACTATTATGTCAATTATTCAATCCCCCAGAGTTTCTATGATCACCATCCCCGCATCACCCCTGATGGATGGGAAGGCCTGGATGATTTAGAACCCATAAGGACACAAGGAGACATGGCTGGCAGCTGGTATGAAGACTTCTTCGTGGGCACCATCAGTGAAGGGCCGTCCGAGGAAATGGGCGCAGGCCCGCTCGAGTAGAATCCTTTTTATATTCTCTACATACTCCCCTACGTGGGAGCCTGTACATATTTCTTTTGAGTCCGTCTTGTTTTCAACATCAGCTCCAAGGAGCTCTTTTTTGAAATCACTCTGTAAATCCGTCTACTAATAAATAAAGTTGAAAACATTTTAAGGGCATGAGGAGACACTCCAAACCGGCCCGTTGATGATAACCAGCCATCAAATGAAAGAAGAAATCTGAGGCCCGGATCTCCTCGTGTTTCCTTGTCCTGAGTCTTCCAAAAAAAATTCTTCGTCACATTTTCGAAAAAGCATGCATGTTACTAACCTTATTTGTTCCCTTAGCCTATCTACTCTATGACACAGGAATGATCTAGCGGCAGGCGAGGGGATGGGATTGGTCCAAACCAACATCGTGGATAGCCATTCTGATAACTTGGATGATGACTTTGATAGTCCCGATGAAATCCAACGGAATTGGGAGCGGCATGAAGAAACAAGGCCCCCTACTACTGAAAACACCGTCACTGTCAATTTAAACACCATGGAGGATCCAAGAGAGATAAAGATCGGCGCCAACCTTCCCGAAGAGGAAGCTGCAGACTTGATCGTTCTTTTAAAGAAGTACCAAGACGTGTTCGCATGGTCATACACGGATATGCCAGGCCTTGATCCAACAATCGTGGAGCATAGCTTGCCAACTGACCCCGACGTAACTCCCAAGAAACAACGGCTGAGAAGAACCAAGCCAGAATTGTCAAAGAAGATTGAAGAAGAAGTAATGAAGCTACTCCAAGTGGGTTTCCTCAAAGTCTCGCAATACCCCAGCTGGGTAGCAAACATTGTACCAGTGAAGAAGAATGATGGTCAAATACGTGTTTGTGTCGACTATCGTGACTTGAACAAAGCAAGCCCAAAGGATGATTTCCCATTACCCCACATAGACGTTCTTGTAGACAGTACTGCAGAATTCAGGCTCTTCTCTTTTATGGATGGATTCTCAGGATATAACCAAATAAGGATGAAGGAGGAGGACAAGGAAAAAGCGGCATTCATTACTCCATGGGGAACTTTTCATTATAAGGTCATGCCTTTTGGCCTGAAAAATGCTGGAGCAACTTACCAACGTGCCATGGTCACCCTTTTCCACGACATTATGCACAAAGAAATTGAAGTATATGTTGATGACATGATCGCTAAAACCATACATGGAGAAGACCATGTGAAGACTTTGAAGAAACTATTTGAGCGACTTCGCCAGTTTAAGTTGCGCCTGAATCCAGCAAAATGCTTGTTTGGGGCAACTTTTGGCAAATTACGTGGATTCATTGTGAGCTGCAAAGGAATAGAAGTAGATCCATCAAAAACCAAGGCGATATTTGAAATGCCTCCTCCCTCAACTGTAAAAGAAGTCCGGAGTCTCCTGGGAAGATTAAATTACATTGCACGATTCATTTTCCAGCTTTCTGAAACTGCAAAACCTTTCTTTAAGCTTCTCAGGAAAGATGCGCAAATCAAATGGGATGATGATTGCCGATTGGCATTTGAAAACCTGAAGCAGTACTTGATAAAGCCCCCGATTCTAGTACCTCCAGTCCCAGGGCAGCCCTTAATTCTTTACCTTACCATCAACAGTGAATCCTTAGGTGCCATGCTGGCACAAAAAGAGCCTCATGACCAGAAGGAGCGAGCCATCTACTATTTGAGTAAGAAGTTCACCGTGTCAGAACAAAACTACTCTAGATCAGAGAAAACGTGCGCCACATTAGTATGGGTATTACACAGACTCCGACAGTATACCCTGCATTACCAAACTTTCCTCGTGATCGAAAGCGATCCGATCAAATATCTGCTCAGTTGTCCAGCATTGGTAGGAAAATTAGCCAAATGGCAAATCTTGATCTCAGAGTTCGACATTCAGGTGATGCCGCAGAAATCAGTTAAAGGGCGAGTGATTGCCGATATGCTAGCAGACTGTCCTAAAGAAGCACGTGGAGATGATCCCCCGGACGACCGAATTTCCACAATAGAAGAAGACAAATGGACCATGTTCTTCGACGGGGCCGTGAATTTGTCAGGCTCCGGCACCGGGACAGTCTTGATATCCCCAAGTGGACAGCATTATCCTGTGGCTGCAAAATTGGTATTTCCATGCACCAACAATATAGCCGAGTATGAGGCATGCATCCTCGGCTTGCAAGCGGCTATTGAAATGGGGGTGACCAAGCTGAAAGTATTCGGTGATTCTACTTTGATAATCTGCCAAATGGTAGGCGAATGGAAGACAAAAGACGCCAAGCTTGTGCCTTATCATGGTTAGTTAGAAAAGTTGGCAGAAAAATTCCAAGACATCTCGTTTGAATACCTTCCTAGAATTCACAATCAGTTTGCTGATGCGCTAGCAACGCTATCATCTATGTTGCAAGTCACGGAAGGATTAGAAGTAGAACCTTAAAGATCGAAGTCTTGGCAAGGCAGGCCTACTGCATGGCCGTAACTGAAGAACCCGATGGGAAGCCCTGGTATTACGATATCATGAGATACATCCAAAAGCAAGAGTTCCCTGAACAAAGCACTCCTTCTGATCAAAAATACCTAATGAAAATGGCTTCAAAGTTTTCCGTCAGCAGTGAAAATCTGTACAAGAGATCGTATGACTCAGTCCTGCTAAGATGCGTGGATGCAGCCGAAGCCACACAAATAATGCAAGAAGTACATGAGGGAGTATGGCCCTCACATGAATGGACGTATGTTGGCCAAGAAGATAATGAGACTAGGTTATTATTGGCTTCCCTTAGAGAGTGACTGTGCTCAGCATGTGCGAAGTTGCCATCGTTGTCAGATTCACGGAGACAAGATAAATGTCCCTCCAACTAAGCTACATCAGTTATCTGAGCCATGGCTATTCTCAATGTGGGGGATCGATGTAATTGGCCCGATTAACCCAAAAGCGTCAAACGGACATCGGTTCATCCTAGTGGCAATTGACTACTTTTCGAAGTGGATTGAAGCCACGTCATATGCCAGCGTGACTGCACAAAATGTTATGAAGTTCATCAAGCGCGACATAATCGCCCGTTATGGTGTACCAGATTCCATCGTCACCGACAATGGGACAAATCGAACAACAAGCCGATCGATCAACTATTTTCTAAGTTTAAGATTCAGCATTTGAACTCATCACCTTACCGGCCACAAATGAATGGAGCTGTAGAGGCCACCAACAAGAACATCAAGAAGATCCTAGCCAAGACAACTGAAAATTATCGCGACTGGCATGAGAGGTTACCCTTCACGCGACGGCGTGCCGAACCTCGATTCGAACTTCTACCGGGGCAACCCCTTTTTCCCGGTTTACGTATGGAGGCGGTTTTGCACGTGGAAGTAGAAATCCCTTCCCTACGAGTTTTATCCCAAGCTGGTTTATCTAAGGAGGAGTGGACACAACAAAGGCTCGAGCAGTTGAACATGATCGATGAAAAGCGATTGAAAGTTCTCTGTCACGGTCAGTGTTATCAATAGAAGGTAGCTCGATCATTTAATCAAAAGGTGCGGCCCAGACACTTTGAGGTAAACGAGCTAGTCTTGAGGAAGACGCTGCCAATCTTTCCAAGCTGGGAGGCAAGTTCTCCCCAAATTACAAGGGTCCTTATGTAATAAAGAAAATACTCCCCGGAGGAGCCTTGATCCTAACCGAGATGGATGGGCGAGAATTTTCTAAGCCAGTGAATTCCGATGCTGTAAAAAAGTACTATCCTTGAAAAATGTTCACTGTCTGGCATTGCCAAGTACTTCTCTATCAGAATGAAAATGCCTATGCACCTTTTATATATGAGTGATGTATTCACACCCTCATGAGAAATGTGCGCTTAGTTAACTCAATGAATGGTAATCATCCAGCATTTAGGGAAGTGACAAAAATTGAGTAACAAACTCGATGACATAACTCGGACAAATCGACAAGCATGCAAGAATTTCGCTCGGCTTGGCACAAAAGAGGCATCATTCAAGAGCTACTCCAGTCAGAAAGAGCTTTCGGTCCCAGTCAACAGCTTAGAGCCCGAGAGCCCCACTTCTTGTTCCAAACTCATACTCTCACAAAAGTAGTTACCACTGAAAAGCTGGAAGTTTTGATTGTCTATCTCAAATTCCATACAAGCTTGAGGTACATGACCTTGCCCAATGCTGCTATAATCAAAGGCAGAAGAAAAGAGAGAGAGAACTCCACAAGAGGAAAACATCGAAGGAGAATCCTTGGTCACAGAAGGAAAGGCCAGTCAAAGGAAGCATTAATTCAAAAGCTGCCATCAAGATCCAGTACAGATAAGCTCCGGGGAAAGGTAACTCGACATCATTTCTTACACTCACTCTCTGAGCTCATGTTAACAGGAAGTGTCAAGACTCAAGGGCCCGATAGCTGCAAAAGGCAAACTAAGCCATTCGAGCACAAGACAAAGACAAAAGCGTCCGATTAAATTCCCGTCCCTGACTGATTGTTCATGTGTCGTGTCCCTAACTAATAGGAGCAATTTATTAACACCCATCTGTAAATAACCCTTTGTAAATAACCTCTTTTGATGTTCAAATTTCAACACATTTGTGAATACCATTCAAACTGTTAATAGTCTTTCTCGGGTAAAAAGCCATTCATTCATTTTTGAAAAAACACAAAACTCTTTCACATCATATATTGTATGCCTCTTTTTCATGTGAATTGTGCATGATGATCCTGTCTCTCTAAATCTTTGATTCCGTTAAGGAATATTAGAATGAACTGCTAAGTGAAGAATACAAGATTAATTGAGCATGCTGGATGAGGCGCGTCAAGATGATGACAGGCAAGCCATATCCCATACACGGTCCCCCATCTACACACTCGTGAGATGAGTACAGAAAATTCCATGACTACAGGGTAAAGAGTTCTCTCGCGAATGGTACGATGATCAAAATAGTGGGAGGCGTTCCGTCGCCCGCTTTGAGCCCCATACACTGGCCAAATTTCCATCTCACCCCTCATCAAAGAATCACCCCACACTGGGGCAAGCCAAAGGCAAGTCAGCATCACAAGGTGAGGAAAGGGATAGAAATTCTCTTGCTTGCACTTGCATCAATCTTTGAGTGTCTTTATTTGCATATGAACACTCGCGTTAATTTAAGTGCCCTAGAGTCATGAAGAGCCTTTCTTTCCTTATACATTTGTATCCATTGTACAAACTCAATTGAGTCTGTGAAACCACCCTCACATGAAGGCAGAGCAGAAGCCGCCACTCAGCACAATCAGAAGAGCCAGCAAAAGCCGAAGACTCAACAAGTCTACTAAAGGCATTTGCTCGAGCCTGTCAAGACCAGTTCCTCAAAGCAACAAGAACAAAAGAACCTGGGGCATAAAAAAAACAGTGTACCTGGTAAAAGCAAGGTCAATGCCCATGAGTGAAAAATTGAAAAAAAATGGGAGCATAAAAAAGCAGTGTGCCTGGTAAAAGCAAGGCCGATGCCCCAAACGAAAAAGCGGCCATTTGTATTCCCAAGAGAAATTGCTATTGAGGTCTATGGAACCTTCATCAGATCGTGAGAAGAAAGACCGGTGGCAAATGTCAAGGCAATTACTAGCTCTCACCCTTTCACACATGAGTCAAGCCTACATGGCACCCTATTGTAAAAAGTCTCTTCAAACTAGGGGCACTTCAATTAATGTAGGATTTCATATGTTTATAAGTATCGCTCGAAGAAGTACAGGCAAGATTATTCCATCTCTTTTCACAGGATCCTTGACTTGCAACACCCGGAGATAACCATGCAACATCTTTCCTACAAAGTTATGACCTTATCTAGTCCCCCTTTGTTGAAGCCATTTACCTAGCCCCCATCACAACTCCAAAAAAGACCTCTCACATTGGTAAAGTCGTATCATTTGCGAGAATACTCAGACCCCTGCCGACATGATGAAGTGAGATAGTGTGGTCCTTATAAATCCTGCATCAATGGTCAGGATAAAACAGCCTTTCCCATGAGAGTGAGTGGAAAGCCCTTTCAGATTGAAAGCCCCTCATTTGGCATGTTCAAGACGTCTGCATTCTAAACAAAAGTTGTCTTTCAAAATCTTCCCCAGTGGAATTCGAATGATACAAAACTAACAAAGTCATCATGCATAAATCACATTTTAACTTACAAATTTACAGCACATATAATCATTGCATACATGTGCGTATGGTGTAAATAGCAAGCATACTCATAGAGATTAGAGATGTCGCCAGAAAGCATATCTCCACTTTTATTCCTGGAGCTTTGTATTTGATGATCTTTGAGTACCTATCACTGTCTAGTACCTATCACTGTCTAGTACCTACCACTGTCAAGGTACCCGTGCTCAACTAGATTTGTCCCTCAGGTATTGATATCTGCAGTTGCCCAAGCTTACCCCTGTTTTCAAGTGTTTGCCGCTACTCAAGTGCCCTCTTTGTTAAACACTCGACCTATTCATGCTGTCGTTGAAGTTTAGATGCTTGTGACTATCCAAGTATCCTCTCATCCCAAAGTATCGACCACTGTTCGAATACCCCATTTCTGTGACACTCGACCTGCCAAAGTTGTCCTCAAAATCATGTCATTGGATGCTTGCAACCTCTCAAGCATTCCTCCACATCATGCGCCTGCAATTACCCAGGTATGTTTTCTTACACTTGGGCCAGTTAAGTGGTCCCTGATCATATTGTCAAATATCTGTGTCCATCCAAATATTCCTCTACTTTGTACATCTGTGTACCTATAGCCATCTAGGTAAGCCTCGCGCTACATCTAAATTGCAAGAGAGTGG
Organism: Eucalyptus erythrocorys; assembly: GCA_014182555.1. Lineage (NCBI taxonomy): Eukaryota > Viridiplantae > Streptophyta > Magnoliopsida > Myrtales > Myrtaceae > Eucalyptus > Eucalyptus erythrocorys. The sequence continues at coordinate 21,741,543 of CM024604.1, forward strand.
GAAACCTCCATAAGTATCTCAGGTACGCCTTTGGCATCCCAATCTATAGAAGACAGGAAGCCTTCACGAATACCCAAGGTACGCCCTCAGGTATTCCCAATCCCCAGAAGGCAAGAAGCCTTCATGAATACCCAAGGTACGTCCTCAGGTATTCCCAATCCCCAGAAGGCAAGAAGCCTTCACAAATACCCAAGGTACGTCCTCAGGTATTCCCAATCCAGAAGGCGGGAGGCCTTCACGAATAAGCCAAGGTACGTCCTCGGCATTCCCCAAATTCCAGAAGGCGGGAGGCCTTCATGAACATCTCAGGTGCGTCCTCGATGTTCCCCAAATTCCAGGAGGTGGGAGGCCTTCATGAACATCTCAGGTACGTCCTCGATGTTCCCTAAGTTCCAGAAGGCGGGAGGCCTTCATGAATATCCAAGGTACGTCCTCGATATTCCCATTACCAGGAGGTGAGAGACCTTCATGAGTACACGAGGCATGTCCTCGGTATTTCCCATTACCAGGAGGTGAGAGACCTTCATGAATGTCCAAGGTACATCCTCGACATTCCCATTACCAGGAGGTGAGAGACCTTCATGAATGTCCAAGGTACATCCTCGACATTCCCATTACCAGGAGGTGAGAGACCTTCATGAGTGCACGAGGCATGTCCTCGGTATTTCCAATTACCAGGAGGTGAGAGATCTTCATGAATATCCAAGGTACGTCCTCGATATTCCCATTACCAGGAGGTGAGAGACCTTCATGAATACACGAGGCATGTCCTCGATATTTCCAATTACCAGGAGGTGAGAGACCTTCATGAATATCCAAGGTACGTCCTCGATATTCCCATTACCAGGAGATGAGAGACCTTCACGGATATGCGAGGTACGTCCTCAATACTCCCAATCCCCAAGGGGTAAAGAACTTCCACGAACATCACAGGTGCGCCCTCAGTATTCTCGGTTGCCAAGAGGTAAGAAACTTCTACGAATACCCAAGGTATGTCCTCGATATTCACAATCCCCAGAAAGAAAGAGACTTTCACAAATACCTAAGGTATGCTCTCCATGTTATCAAAAACTCCTTTTGATACTCGTGAATGTTCGAGTATCCCTAAAAGCTCATACTTGTGATCATCCAAGTACCCCTTCAATGCTTATGACGCCTACCAAGGCCAATATCCATCAGGTTAGTACTTGTGAATATCCATGTACTCTTTAATATCTCTGTGAATGCCCAGATATTTTCCAGAACAGATGCCCTGAGAAAGGTCGGCGCATCCCCCTAGAAAGGTCGGGTTCCAACTGGTGTCCCTGACAGAAGTCAAACACCCCCAGAGCAGATGCCCTGAGAAAGGTCGGCGCATCCCCCGAGAAAGATCGGGTTCCAACTAGTGTCCCTGATAGAAGTCAAACACCCCCAGAACATATGCCCTGAGAAAGGTCGGCGCATCCCCCGAGAAAGGTCGGGTTCCAACTGGTGTCCCTAACAGGAGTCAAACACCCCTCAAACAGATGCCCTGAGAAAGGTCGGGCGCATCCCCCGAGAAAGGTCGGGTTCCAACTGGTGTCCCTGATAGGAGTCAAACACCCCTCAAACAGATGCCCTAAGAAAGGTCGGCGCATCTTCTGAGAAAGGTCAGGTACCATGGTGCTCTCGATACAAATCAGACACCCCCCAGAGGAGATGCCCCGAGAAAGGTCGACACATCTCCCATCAAGGCGACCGAAGAATAGTTCGGGTCCGAGACACCCCTCTGATTACTCCAACGGGCAACCGAAGAATGGTTCGGGTCCTGAAGAAGTAATTTCCCGTCAAGGCGACCGAAGAAAGGTTCGGGTCCTAGACAAATTATCTATTGTTTTAACAGGCGATCGAAGAATGATTCGAGACCTGGAAAAGCAGCCTCCTTATATCATCAAGTAAGATGACGCCTTGATACTTACCAAAACCCGGGGTTCACACCCTATCTCACTCTCTCTCGGTAAGTAACTCTAGGTATCTTCTTATTTGTCTTAGTATATGTAAAGTTATATTGCTCTCTTTTGGCATAGGATAATATGTCCTAAATAACCTGCTGCACATGCTGGGTAAAATTAAGGCATCAGTTTGTCTTTGAATGCAACCTCTGCGAGCTCACCTTCAAAGAGGGGCAGCTGTTAAAGCCTCACTTTTACCTAGGTTTTATTTTGTTTTATTAATTTTTTATTTTCTTTATTGCGGCTAATAAAATAAACATAACGGAAAAAACAGAAAAAATAGAAAACCAGAAAAAACGGCAAAAAAACCAGAAAAAAACATAAAAAACAAGAAAAACAGAAAAACGAAAAAATAAACAGAAAGTAGAAGACGCGGCCCAGAAAGCCTTCGGCCCAAATCCCGCGGGTCAGCCCGCGCCCGCGCGTGACCTGCGCGACCCGCCTTCTTCGCCCGGAAGCGCGTACGCCGCACGTGCCTGAATCGCCGTGCAGAGCAAGTTGACGACGCGGCGTACGGCGAGCACAGGAGGAGCATATGAACAGCAACGGCGAAGGGACGTGACCGGATAAGGCTAGGTGGCCGATGGGACGCCCGTTCGGCCGATGGAAGCCGTGGCACCCACCCCGGCCGAACCCTCGCCGACCGGCCACCCGCCGCCTATAAATAGGGGGGTCCCGACGACGTTAAGGAGCACGGCGAAGACAAGGGAGAAGCCCGCAGCCCTGGAACCCCACTGAGAGACTTCAAAAGGGGAGCCGAAGGTCTGCGAGCCTCGATCTGAGCTTCGCCGGAGAAAACCAGAGAGAGAGAGAGGCAGGGAAGGCCACCACCCTCGCCCTCGCCTCCGCCGCACCACCACCATAAAACAGGTGACACCGCCACCATCAACTCACCCCCTAGCCCTGCACCACCACCGTCGTCGTCGCCTCAGCCGCCGTCGCCGTCGCGAGCCGCCCTCGGTCGATCCCCAAATCGAAACCCTAGGGTTCCCGATTTCGGGTCGCGATTCCGGGTCTCCGGGTCGAGAACCGGGTAGGGTTTCGCGTTTGAGAGGCGCTTGCAGTCGGGTCAGGAGCGGGTCGGATCCGGGTAGGGTCGCCGAAAAAGCGGCGCCGTTTTGCAAAGGGGAGGATGGATTCGGAGTCGCGGAGCGGGTCAAACCGGGTCGGTTACCCCGAGACGGTGTCGTTTCACACCTTGTAGGAAATCGGGTCGAAAGCCGGGCCGAATCCGGGTAGGGTTTCGCCCTGGGACTCGGACCCCCAGGTTGAACGGCAACAACGCCATTTCGTAAGGTGGGAACAACGCCGTTTCGCGGGGAAATAGAGGACCGGGTCACTAGAGCAGGTCGTCAGGCCGGGCCGGGTCTCCGTGCCCAGCCACGACGCCGTTTCGAGCCGGCCCGAGGCGGATCCGATCCATGGATCCAACCCGGGTCGTTTTTTATATATATTTTTTTTATTTCAAAAAAATAATACTTTATTTTCTAAATATATTAAAAAATCATTTTTGATTTTCAAAAAAATCAGAAAAATGTTTTGAAAAAAAGTGCTTTATTTCCCAAAAATCAAAAAATAAAAATAATAAAAATAGTTTATTTTCAAAAAAAGCTTAAAATATTAAAAATATTTTTATTTTCCTAAAAGTCAAAAAAATCAAAAATATTTTATATTTTCCAAAAATTCCCAAAAATTCCCAAAAAATGCCAAAATGCATAAAAGGCCCAAAATTTTCATAAAATGCCAAAAAGACTTGTATTTTTCCAAAAATACCCCAAAAATCCAAAAACCCCTTTTACGTCCAAAAATAAGAAAAGCACCCAAAAATGTGATTTTTCCTAAAATGCATGAAAAATCCCCAAACATCCAAAAAACCTTAGAGTTTAAACAAGATTAGATACCAAAAGGGCATTAGTGATTAACTAGTGTCATTAAGTCCCCGATCCTAATTTCTCTGGTTGCGCAGGAGCGAGTATTTCTCCCGATACTTCGCTTGGGTTTCTAATCGACCTACCCCAAATTGATTAGTGACGACTCCATTTTAAAAATTGATTTACAAACTAAATATTTTAAAGTCGTGAATTAGCGGACTTGGGAGAGTCCAGGCTTTAATTAAATTCAGCCGAGCCATTAGCCTCCTTAGGCGCTCGTACCCGATCCAGCCGAGCACCCCCTAAAAAAAGGGGTCGCGACAATGTGTAAAGTGTATAATCTCCTGTACGGCGAATAAATCACAAAAGTATTCTCCATTGATGTTTTGACATTGAAAAGGAAACTTTCATGGTCGTTCTACAAGATGAAGATGAATCAAGGAATATAAATGAGGCTTCTAATTGCTCTAATAAAGAAAAATGAATGCATACAATGAAAGAGGAAATGGAGTTAAGGAAGTCAAATCATATTTGGGAATTTGTCGTTCTTCCAAAAAGATACAAAGCCATTAAGAACAAGTGAGTTCTCAAAATAAAGCATAAACCTGAAGGCTTGATAAAAATATATAAGGCTTGCCTTACGACAAAAAAGTATTATCAATAAAAATGAATTAATTATGAGGAAATCTTTTTTCCTATATTGAGATTTACCTCAATTCAACTTATTCTGCCAATAATGGCTTGTATGGATCTTGAACTACATCAAATGAATGTAAAGACTGATTTTTTCAATAGAAAATTAGAAGAAAAATTTTGTACGAAACAACCCGTTTGTTTCATTTCATAAGGTCAAAAACAAAAGATATGTCAACTTTTGAGATCGCTAAATAACCTTAAGTAGTTATCGAGACAATGGTATATACGTTTTCATAATATCATAATAACATATAATTTTACAATGATTAATGAAGATCATTGTATGTATATCAAAAGATTCAAAGATTAATTTGTGATCATATCATTATATGTTGATAATAAACCGATTGCTAAAAATAATATGGATGGAGTTTGTTAATACTATTAAGAGTTCGTTATCTTCCAACTTTAAGATGACAGACATTGATGGGGCCGCATATATTCTTGGAGTTAAGATTATAAGAGATCGTTCAAAGAAATCATTATCTCTTTCATAAGAGATATAAACAAGGTTCTTAAATGATTTTGTATGTAAGATTGCAAACCCTTAAATACTCCAATTACAAAAGGTGAAAGATGGAGTCATAGATTGTGTCCAAAGACTCCACAAGAGAATGAACAAATGCAATGTATTTCTTGTGCTAATGCTGTTGGAAGCGTAATATACGCTATAATGTGTATAAGACCTAACATATGTTTTGTAGTTGGAATTATCAATAGTTACCAATTTAATCCAAGTCAAGCACATTGGACATCTGTTAAAAAAATACTGAGGTATTTGAAAGGAACTGTCAATTATTCGCTGAATTATCAAGGAAATGATTTGCAACTATAAGGCTACTCAAATGTTGATAAAGGAGGAGATTTAGACAAAAGCAAATCTACTTTTGGATTTGTTTTCTTACTGAGCAATGACACCATATCTTGGAGTAGTAAGAAACAAACGTGTATAGTCTTGTCCATATTGGAAGCCGAGTTTGTGACATTATCAACAGCTGTATTAAAATGTGTTTAGCTTAAAAGATTTTTGGGTCATTTAGGCGTTACTAAGAATGCTGTGAACTCACCGACCAAAAAAAAAAAAAAATGCTATGAACTCATTGTTGGTTAGTTATGATAATCAAGTAACAATAGCGTACACTAAGGATCCAAAATATCATAATAAAACCAAACATTTAGATGCTAGGTACAACTTTGTTAAGGATATGGTTGTACGAAAAAATGTGAACTTGCAGTACGTATCTAAGCATAGAATGATAACAGATTATATGGCGAAGCCAATACCTAGAGATCTTTTTTGTGGTCATATAAAATCTCTAGAAATGTGTAGAGATTGATGTACCAAATATTGTTATTTCCCTAAATGTTCACATTTAATGAAGTTATTTTTCATTATTAATACCTATGAGTTTTTTGTTTGACATTTATACATCTTAATGCTTAGTGCATTATAAAATTGAGAAAGTAATTTTGACAGATAAGAAATTTGAGTAATTTTGACAGATAAGAAATTTGCCTACTCACACGAGTAATCACCTCTATTTAATGTGTGATAATTAGATATAAGACAATTTTTAAGTTTATTATATGGGTGATAATTGAGAGTTCAAACTTAAAATATAAATATCGCTTTAACTAAATGATAAGATAAGGATACAAGATTTACTATGTCTAAAAGTGAAATAACTCACATATTTTATTTTATCTATATTTGATGTCAGACGTGAGTTTTAATAGATTCCTTGAAAGAGTAGATATGTGAATTCAAATTAGACATTAAATATGTTTGAACTATCATTTGTACAGTATTAAAATTGAAAACATATACTTCATGGAAAATGAGTTAATATCATAATATGTATTTCATACTATGTATACATGAGAGAACCAATAAAAGTAGTAAAAATTTTTATATTGACTTTTATGCCATGTGAGACTTTTCAAAAAAAGAGTTCATCAATTAAGTGTCCTCATGGCTCTTACTTATTCAATTTATATTTAATGCTTGTTATCTTAGAATGCTGCCAATAATCATGAATTAATTCGATCTAATGGAACATTTTTAGAAAAGCAAATTAAACTGAAATTGAGAGTTTCAATGAAAGAGAAAAATTGAGTTCGAGATAGCATATTCTAGTGTTATATTCACTGGTCAGCCAATTATAATTGTTTTGAGATAATAATAATTATGAATACAATATATAATAATTAAAAAGAGATCAAGAGAGATATAATTGTGATCGATCAATTTGGAGTACTGCATACCATATCTACTCGAAAACATAATGCCCATTTTGAGCTGCTATATATTCTTAATTGATGTATGGCAATAAGCTCTCAAAGTATGATAGCTGCATAGATTATTTCCTAATATGAATGTTGTAAAGAGGAAAAGAGAGCTATGTTCAACCCATCATATGCAAGTGGAAGATGATAGATTTTTTTATAAAACAAGATAGGCCAAGCTAAACCTGTCTACCCATGTTATGCCAAACCCGACCCGTAAGAAAAGAGCCCACAAGAGAGAGAGAGAGAGAGAGAGAGAGAGAGAGAGGGTTATTTTTTTAAGGAAAAATAAACTGCCGTATAAAAAGAAAAAAAGAGGAACGTTGAAAATATAAAACATATATACTTTCTTCTGGTCTTTTGACAACAGTGAATTCTCTTTCAAAAACAGAAGTCAAAGGCCTTGATCCATCATTTTTTAGAATGTAACAAATACTTAATTAGTGGCAAATAAGGTACGTGCGTCTTAGTGATATACCTTTTGATTGATATTACATATATCCCCAGGCCTGTTTCCAATTTTTTTTTTTTTTTTTTTTTTTTTTTTTGGTATTCAAATCGTTCAAATATTTGTTTGCTTTTTTAGGAATCCATTTCCATCAGTTTCCAATACCTAAGAATTGATCATGCGTGCTACAAAAATTGCCGTTTCCTAGTGGGGGTCTCTAATAAGCAAATAGGTTGCTAGAGGTCAGATTTTTTTTCATTGAATGAAATATTCGTCAGCGCCTGGTTCGTCATGAGCAAAATCAAGGTAAGGCCATTGATAAAAATTGGTTTCACTTTAAAAAGAAAATGAAAACTGAAGCGATTTTCACATGATCTAACAGTTATGATGATGACCAATTCAAGGGCTCGGTTCAGCAAATGCTTTTCCTTGCAATCCTCCAGGCGCCTGCAGTGGTATGCGAATGGAGATATCAGGCTGTTTTGAGGGTGGTATCTGTCCTTAAGAGAAGATCATTGAGCATTGATGTAAGTATGTCAGTTGAAATTCTAGTAATTACACGAGCTTAAGGAGACGTTAGAGGAAAAGCTGGGCTAATTCTGCATCAGGAAAATCAGATCTGTACTATTTCTATTACTTGCTGCCTTCTATTTTCTGTATTTAAAGCTTATTTCACCTTGGAAAACTGATAAAAAAAAAAAAAAATCTTCACCATACTGTCATATTACAAGTGGATGTCTACACATTTTGATTTCAAGGAATTATCCTTTCATAAATATAAAAACTTGTGTGATTGTGAATCTATTGTAATATCAAAATCGTTTAGCGGCCATATGAAATTTAAACCTCCAAAGGAAAGTGAAAATTGAGACCGCCACGAGGAGTGGGTTTCTGTTACATTGTGAGGATGCAATTAATACGTTTATCTGTGCATGCAGAGAAAAACATGATGATTATTTGTCATTATTTGAGTGCACATTTACGAGTTTGTTTTTGCATTTATAAGCGCATTTGTTTGCCTTTGAACATATTGATGCAGAAGCCAACAGGCATGCGGCCCTGTTGAAAAAGTGATTGGGGGTTGGGGCTGGAGAAGCATAGCAGATACATGTACATAAAAGAGAGGAGTAGGGAGAGATGGGTGGGGACGCCTGGGTGGGGACGCGCAAGTTTCGGGAGTGGGTTTCGACGCCCACGCCCGCAAAGAGCGAGGGCAAAAGTAAAGTCCGAGAATGAGTATAGAATAGGTATAGAGTAGGACTGACCAAAAAAAAAAAAAAAAACTTTTCCTATTTACCATAGATTTTCTATATGCATTTCCAAGGGGATAAATCCCCGGAAAAAAAAGTTCTAAATTCATTATATGAATGCCAATTTAGTACTAAACTTTTGAATTGTGTAAATTTGGTTCTAAATCTTTTAACAATATACCAATATAGTTCTTCCGGCCAATTTTGATTAAAAATCATTTATGTGAATAATTTTTGCAATCTTTTTAAAAATTTAAATTTTATTATTTTATTCTTTTTTATTATCTTTTTTCTCTTTTATTTTCTTTTTTTCCTTCATTGCATTGAGTAAGGGTTGGTGATGTTCAATGACCCTTGTCCTGGTCAGGCCAGCCCTCGATGGCCATGGCTTGAGACCGGCCACCAATGAAAAGGGAAAAAAAAGAAAAAGGAAGAAAATTTCAAAAAAGTTTTAAAAAGTTGTTCATGTTAGCATTGTTGAAATCATGTACGATGGCTAGTGTTGAGTGGACTACCACATCAATAATTTCCTATCAAAATTGGTCGGAAAAATTATATTGGCAAATTGTCAAATTTGTACAATTGAAAAGTTTATGATTAAATTAATTGTCATATAATAAATTGCAAAACAATTATTGTCCTCTTTTTTAATCCTTATGAGTCTTTTTCTTGTAATTTATTGTGGTCATCAGACCCCTTTTCCATCCTTTATAAATGGGCTATTCCATTTAGAGTGCATTTGGGATCTACTTTGGGAAGGGACTTTGAGTGTCCAAAACCCATTTGGTCAAATATTGGGTGTTTGGTAAAATTTTTTAAACCCATATTAAGGAAATGTTAGCCTTTGAAAGGTTCAAAGCCCAAGGCAGGTCCTAGGCTACCTTGGGCTTTCAGCATTTTCGGAAGCCCCCACAATTACTATTCATCTTTTTCTCCATTCAAGCGGCATGGTTGCATGTGACTGGTGGTGATGGCTAGAGAGAAACCAGCAAGGTTGTGGCTACCTCGGCAATCATCACCAGCCAGTCACATGACCTTGGCAAGTCATGGTGACCGCTTGCGAGTCGCATCGCCACGACCTAACTTTGAGTCGCACGACCCCCGTGAAGGCCCACCTGAGGTTGCGTGACTAGACGACGCTTGCCGAGGTCGCACGACCTCAGGCACGATCTAGATCTATGTCGTTGAAGTTCACGTGACCTCAAGTGTGACCCAGATGTGGGTTGTGGTAAGGTCACGCAACCTCCATGAAGGGCCATTAAAGGTCGCTTGACCCCTGGTAGCCCACGCCAGTGGTTGCCTGACCCTAGGTAGTCCTCATCGGTTGTTTTCAATGCCTACCTGAGGTCAGCGGTGACCACCTACCCTCGATGGCCAACTTTTTTTTTTCTTTTGACAATTTTTTTCGTTTTTTAATCACAAAAGTCTTTTGTAAATATAATCTCTCCAAATACTATTTGATTCAGAGGCACTTCACAATGGACTTTCAAATTACAATTAAACAAATACAATTTGCATTTTGGAAAATCCCTTTAACTCCTTTGCATTTTTTCAAAGGTTTTTCCCAAAAGTCTAACTAAACACACCCTTACTCACTTCTATTTGTGAATGCAGGAAAAATTGTTATGAATATTTGTCAAGTGCGCATTTAAGAGCTTTTTTACGCATTTATAGGTGCATTTGGTCACCTCTGGACATATTCCGGGTAGCGTTGAACTTTGCCTATCCACCACAAATTTTCAATATGCATTTCAAAGTTTTTTTTTTTTTTTTTTTTTTTTGTGAGGAAATTTCAGACAATTTAAGAAGACAAATTACATAGACAAATTACGATGCAGCAGGAGCTTATTAAGGCATGCACGTTAATGCATGTGTTTAGTAAGGCAACAGGTTCATCATTTGTCATCCATATTACAGTAAAATCACCTTGTACCAATTGGAATTAGTTAACTAATACAAGAACTTTATATGAGACAGGGCAGTCTTTAGCCTATTATGAACAAGAAGAAGGGTGTGAACCTAAAGTCGAAGCTCATGTAAGTTTGACCTGTGTATTCCACACAACTTAAATTTATCTTATATATTTGTTAGTGCCGTTTCAATCAAATGAGGTCGTGTCACTTTGGCAAGTCAAAGAGGGAAGGTTAAGCCAAAAAAAAAAGAGGTCAAAGAAGGAAGCGGATGACAGTCGTAAAAGACATGGAGAAGAATTTGAGTATCATCAAAAATAAAGGGTTGAGAGGAAATCCTTCAAGTTAAAAGAAAGAACCACGAATGGACACAAATCTTTCCATTTGTGAACATAAGTACGAGCGACGATGTCGTGTGATTGATGGAAACATTTCTAAACTTTCCCATTTCTTGTTTTCAACGGAAAAAAAAAATAACATAAGGAAAAAAAGAAGTAATAATTCCTCATTATAAGATGTTTTTATTGTCATCTTATCGACTTTTTTTTATCTTGGAAATAAATCTTAGCAAACGGTAATGCATGGAAAAGAACTCTCCACTATAGTCATGAAAGAAGTCTCACTTCTTCCTCATATATTTGGATCTTCGCGTTCTCATTCAGGAGGAAAAAAATGAGTTTCTATATGCATTTTTCCATAAGATACTGTATATTTAATTTTGAGTAATTATAATATATACAATTGATATGTTCTTTCAATCCGTTATTGAAGAAATTTCTCAACGGCCGACAGACAATCATAATTTTGCAAGCAAAAAAAAAAAAAAAAAATATATATATATATATATATATATATATTTATAAGTTTGCTATTACATTCATAGATGCCTTTTCTCATATTTATGCGTACATCACAAAAGAAAACCACCTACGGATATGAAGGGTACAAGCAAAGGGGTTTGGCGTTTGCCTAAACTCTAAATATTTGCTAGGGTTGTGTATGGATCTATTTAACTTGAAATAAGACATAAATGACAGCACAAAAGATGAAGAAAAGTTTAAAATCATTAAGAGGAAGGATATTGAAGCAGTAGAGAGAGGCCAAGCAATGAAACAGAGTAAGAGATGGCTGGTTAGACGATATCGAGCTCGTGAGAGGTGGCAATATGGGTCAAAAACCCATATTATGACCCATTTTTAGTAAAATGGGTCATATATGGGTCAAGTGAAAGTTGAATATGGGTCAGAAATGGGTCAAGTGAAGATTAAATATGGGTCGGAAATAGGTCAAGTGAAAGTTAAATATGGGTAAAAAATGGGTTAATGAATATAAAACACAAAAAGAAATAGTCTAAACGAGTTATAAGGAAACCCATTTTAAAGTTTAAACCCTTGACCTTTTTTTAGTTTATAAAAATGTTTTTTAATAAGAAATCGAAATTATAATTATTTTTCACATTTCAATTTTTTTTCTTTTTTCTTTTCTTTTTCTTTTTCTTTATTTTTCTTCGTTCCTCACCGGTGGCCGACGACAAGCCTCGCCAGTGCCTCGCCGAATTTGGCGAGGCTCGAGCTCGTCGGTGTGGGGTGGGACCTCGGCCTCGCCGATTTGGCGAGATCGAGCCTCGCCGGCATCGGCGAGCTTGAGCCTCGCCGACGACGGCGGTGAGGCCGAGCCTCACCGGATCCGGCGAGGCTCGAGCTCGGCGGCGTCGGGCGAGGTTCAATCTTGCCGAGATCCGGCTAGGCTCGGCCTCGCCGACGACAACCGATGAAAAGAGAATGAGCGTTACAAATTGTTCTTTTAAGAGGAGAGATAGAATGCAATGGGCTTGTACGCCATGTTTTGTCACGTGATTGTGTGGTTGTGTTGGTCAGTCGATGTGAATGAAAAGAGAGCAAAAGAATTTACCATTCTTTACACGTTCCAAACGATTCGTGTCGGTGACCACAATTATTTGGTTCTAATTAAGAGGTTCTTGGCGCTTTTTTTTTTTTTTTTTTTTGTCAAATAATTTCCATGTAATTTTATTAGGTTGAGTATTTTATATGTTTTTTCTTTTCTAATTTAATAACTACCCTCAATTTTACGGTGGCAACATTTAAGGAGGGCCAAATTTTATACTTATGATTTCATTAATTTGTGTCAAATGTGAAAGAGTTGAGATCTTCTAAATCAAAATAAGAATGTAAAACAGGAGTATCGATGGAAGAGATTGCAAACTCAATCCACCTGATTTGATACCACATTAAGAATGTTCAAATGGGTCCAAAAGTTAGAAATCATTAAAAAGGGTCCATATCACGGCCTACATCTTCACATTATCTATTTTTAAGAAATGTACTTCCTTCTTGTTCGCCTTCCCATTTTGGTTGGCACCAAAATAGTGGTTGCCTTGCCATCCGCTTACGTTACAAGTCGTAGTAATTATGCCACACTTTGCTAGATATTTCCAGGTATTTCATCCAGAGAGAGGATATTGCGGTGGCGGCTAGATCCTCAAATCTTCCCTCACACGAGACCTCGCCACTTTGTATAAATGCACTTGAATTTTCGAAAGCTGGGTCATGTCTGTTTTGCAACTTGCAAAAATATCCACAGCCTCGTTAAAAATAAAAATAATTAAAAATTGTATTTTAAAAAATAAATAAAATATTTTAAAATATATTGAAAAATAAAAAATTTGATTTTTGAAAAATATTTTAAAAAGAATTATAAAAATTTTTCATTAAAAATTTGTATTACATAAAAATGTTTTCACAATAAATAGATTTTAGCAATACGGGTCGGGTCGGGTATGGGTTAGATATGGGTCGAGTCGGATATAGGTCATTAAATTTACACTACAAGAATATGGGTCAAAACGGGTTAAATGAGTCGAATATGGGTCGACCCATTTTCGACCCGACCCATACCCGACCTGACCCACCCATTTGCCACCTCTAAAGCTCGTCATAGAATCAGCTGCAACTTCTTATAAAAAGGACTTCTGCCTTGAGTTTGCTACACGAGGAAAACGCTTGATGTCCTGGACGACGGTTTGACGATAATGGGTTTCACATGAAAAGGAAAACGAGAAAGAAGGGAGTTTCACGTGATCTAGTACAACATGATGACCAAGTCAAGCACTCAGTTCATGCAAATGCTTTTGCTTGCAATCCTGCGGATGCCTGCAGTAGAATGTGCGTTGATATATCATCTTCTTTTAAGGGTGGTATGTGTGCTTGAGAAAAGAACACATTGAGGATTGGTTTAAAGAAATAAGTTGTGATTATCTAAGCTTACCCAGATGTCAAAGAAAAACCTCGGCTCATTCTGCATCAGAAAAACCAGATTTTTACTATTTCTATTACCTCCTGCCTTTTTTGTTTCTGAATTTTCAGCTTATTTTGACTTGCACGTTAGATAAAACAGGAAAACCTTTGCCTGGACTCTCACATAACAAATTTGTATTCTATATATCCAAGTATAGGCAATTTTTTAGGCTGTTCCGAAATTCATGATGGCCCGGAACATAAATGGCACGGTTTTGATTTTGTGTAAATACCATCACCAATATATTACCGTAAACATTTTATGATAGTTAAATCCATTATAACATATCGGCCACGTTTTTCTCCATGTCAGGGTGGAGAAAATTTTCTCTAACCGGCAATCATGCTTCTGAGCGAGAAGAGGACGAAAGAAAATATTGCCCATAAGATTAAGATTAAGTTTCCATGCTGAGGAAGATTAAAAATCTTAAGAGAAGAAAATAAAAAGCCAGAGCTCGATGCGATACGGGTAGGAGATCCTCATCAAACAAGGAGATGACTTTCGTGCATCTGTTACAATATGAGCATGCCTCAATTGTATTTCTCGGCCTACAAAAGTGAAAATGATGTTATTTCCTGTGCTTTAGCAGGTTTGCTAGTTTGTTAGTGCATTTATGTGCACATTTACTCGCATTTACTCATATAGAGCCACGAGCATGCTAACCTGAGGTGAGCATCAGTCTGATTCTGCCCCAGAACCGGATCGAACCAAGCGGCTCTTAATTCCAATATTTTAAACCTGTACTATTCAGTTCTTGAATATGGGGTAGAACCGGGCCGAACCGGCAATATCAACACTTTAGCTTTTTCTTCTTTTATCAAACAACCCTGAGTGTGTTACAATAGTATATAAACTATAAGAAATTCCCACAAGTCAATATGGGATCTTACACGGGCTCTGTTTTGTCTTAAAAAGTAAGCATGTCTCTTCTGTGGACGACGATGTTGGATCTCACGCTTCAGCTCTAATTTTTTTTCTTTTTTTTTTTCATTTCTAGTCATCTTAAAAATGCGTCCCACATTGATCTACAAGGAAAAAGACATGCTGTCTTTTATTACTTCTAATCCATTTAGAGAACAAAAGGTGGACAAGTATACTTAGTCTCAGTTTCAAGCTGAGAATTGACCCATCTAGAAACCAATCACCCATACTGACTCAAACTAGAGGGTACATGTTGAAGTCTACCAAACCACATGATTTTCAATAGATTTTATGTGCAATTTTCAATTTTGACCAAGAAAATTATGGACAATTTTTTATCAAGAAATGCTTATATTACTGTCATTAATCCACTATGAGAATAATGGTTTATTTTATGCCACAAAAAATAAATAACATATAATTTCAAATTTATGGTTTCAAGAATTTGTGACTCACAATATATTATTACTTTAGTAGCCTAAAAATTATTATGGTAGCAAAACCCAAAATTGTCTCATACTTTCTAGTAAACCCAATCAATAGGTGGGTAGCCGGCCAGTCCACCTAGAAAATGGGCAAGCTTGGCTAATGAGTTTGGCTCACTATTAACAAGCCTTTTATCCTAGCTCAGAACATAAAATTAAAAAACACTAAAAGGGTATTAAAGGTGGAAGTTTTAATATAGTGAAAGGGCAACAATGCATACATAGCAAATCTAAAGTATAAGGGGAAAAGCCATAGAAAACTCCAAACTATACTAAATATGACACATTTACCTTAAACTATTTTCTTGTGATATAAAAATCCTAAACCTGTACCTATCTAACAAATTTACCCATCGTCAAGGTTCCATCTAATAATTTTTGAACATTTGTATTATAGCGTCAATGTGGTAAATTTTAATGGTCTTTATTGACGGAACTTTGATAAAAGGTGGATGTATCATACAAATACAAGTTTTGGATTTTTGGTATCACCAAAAAAATTTTAAGATAAATGTGTTACGAAAGACGTAGTTTGAAGTTTGCATGACTTTTACCCAAAATAAAATTATACACTACCTATTTTTTTGCCGAAATTTTTTTAAAATGATATGGATACCCACAGCCCTTATGGGTGGGCCAAGGCACTTGACTAAGCCCGTAAGTTTGAACTGGGGCGAGCGTAGAAATGACCCAAGAAGTATGGGCCCAAGTAGGCTGGGCCTGATCCCCCAGTTATTCAGATCTGCATTATAGTTCAAAAGAAAACTAATACGATAGATTCTTTCTTTATATTCTTTTGCATTTCCTTATAATCACTAAACAAAACTAGTAAAAACATGGGATAAATTTACACGACCATATTTTCTTGTGACCATTCTTTTGATCGACGGTTTACTATCATTGATGTTGCCCGCATTCATATTTTTAGTTAGTTTTACATGCTGGCGCTATGCACAACTTATAACCCACCAATCAGAAAGGTAGTTGGAGAAAATTTCCTTCAATCTTGATTAGAATAAATTATAGCCATGCTTTACGAGGCATGTTAATGACTTGGATAACAAAAACAAAACAAATATCCTTTGTCAATGTTATTATGCTAGAATAACCTTGTTCTAATTGGACTCATCATTTCCAAAAGTACCATGAACGAGCATTAGAACCCTACTATTTAGGAATACCTTGTACTAATTGGACATTTTCATTTCAAGTGCCTATTGATCCTTCCATAAATACAAGTTGAGCATTTGTCGACCCTTTTATTTAGAACTCTTTCAATGGTGGGTACTAGGAATCTTGATCTTAGAAGTTGAGAGAGATGATGTATGTGCAGTTCGTGCGCTGTGAGCATGTATCTATACATATGTATGTGTCGGCAGACACGAGCGCTGTGAACTTTGGTGGTGCATTTATAAGTTTGTTCGTTCATTTGTGAGTGCATTCGTCCATAGGGAGACAAGCCTGGCACCAACAGACCTGAGGAACTGGTAGGGAGGAATTTAAGTTTTGTGCAACCGCTAAATGTCTGGTAAGAGGCTTTCTCCTGACAACCATTAGGTTGGAGACCACAAACGGAGCTTATACACCATCAGAGAGAAATGTGCATGCGCTGAGGAATAGCAAAAAAATTTAGGCGTGGAATCCACCAAAACATGATGATTCAATCTGATACATAGTCTACACCAGTTTATGCCTCAATGATTCCGGAATATGTAACGCTTTGGGCCTCAGTAAGTCATTAGATACTATCTACTTTGTAACCCTGGAAAAAGAACTGGTTAATCAGAAAATTTAAAACTGCGCAAATCCGAGAGATGCTCCCTCCATGGCAACTGCTCATGAAGCGACACTTGTGAACATGCGGGCCTCGTCAACCAGTTGAAGCCAAAGGAGGTCACATGTGTTTCAGTATGACTCAAAAGATCTTCACAATATTTCCGAAATCTGCATAATCGTACAGAGAAACACATTGAACGGAGAATGGGATTGCTATTTTCCATGTCAGAGAGCTTGCTAGTAATGAATGAAAAGATAACCCAAACGTGGAACTTACATTGATAGGCATCTCGGCTATGAGAATGTTGCTACTTTCCTCCAGGCTTTTCAAAGCTACCACTTCACCCCCAACGATCATGTTGATGACAATCCCATCTGCAAATATACATTTGCACTTACTATAAGAATGCAACACAAGATGAATCATTCAAATGGTAGTTGCAGAATTAACCAGCTGCCAAACAAGCTGCCATTCGCCTCATATATGTTTCCTGAAATCAAGCACATAAATCAGCATCAGTGAAATAAGAGCCAAAATTAAAAAATAAGTAATCAATGCAAGCACGAGCCACCCAAACTTTCAACTTGCCGCAAGTTGCTCCAACAAATTAGTATTCACATCACATTAATGTGTTTCAGTAACGTGCACAGGCTTGGCAGCTATAATAATCGCCATTACAGCTTTTCCAATAAACAAAAAATTTTGACCTTGAATTCCACCACTGGACTGAAATCACTTTATTCCCACTGGAATGTCAACTTAATCAGACTTTCAAATCTTTGAGTATATCACAGCAATATCTTGTTTCTTACAGTGAACAGATGCTTTTAGAGCTTAATGATGTGAAATTTATAGAAAGAATCATGAGATCAAAATCACTTTAGTTTCCTACAACATCACAATAATAGATTATTATCTCACTTAATAGTGAAGCTGTTTCCAATTGATCTATGCCTTTATGGTCACATGTAATAAGGTAAACGAAAATCTAATTTAAGATAAAACAAGAATGTTATTGGTGCTTTGCAATACTAGAAAGGTTGAGGGGTTGATTAAAACCGCTAAAAGGACAGGCTTCACATTGCAATGATCGCACACGTTGCGAGTGTATTTACTATTAGCTCAATATGTTAAAACAATGTTGACATCTGCATCAGCATGAATAAGTACAACACACATCTGTACCATGAAACCAGTTCAAAAGACAGCTTGCAGAAAAGATGGCCATAATTCAATCTATATAAAAGGTAAACCAAGAAATCATGCAGCAGAGTGGTCCATGGAATTAATACTCAATCAAAAAAAGGTCTAGTTCCAGACCAGTTGGGGTCTTTTCAATGGGCCAACAATATTAAGGAAGCAGGAAAAGCAGAGAGGATAAACTTGTTGGCTAACATTAAGTATTTGTCGACCCTAGTATTTGCAAGTTAAAGTTTTTTAAAAAAATTGCTTACTTTCTCACCAATATATATGTAACCCAGAAGAATTACTGGCTGGAGTGGGTTATATTGAGGGAAATTTCATCCGCATGAGAGGAGAGGTGAATAACTGAAGAGACTCACAATGAGAGACGCAACTACAAGGTGAACATCTATGATTGAAAATCCTATGGGCCCCACTTTCATTTTGAGGGAACCCAAGCTGGAAATTCACTTACAAGATTGACAGCCTCTCAATGTCTACAAGCTCATCAAACTCTCACTCAGGCTCAGAGTTATTCAGTCAGGGAAAGAGCTCATGATGCGACTCTCAAAAACCAGATAGAGTTACTTGCAAGTGAATAAAAACGCAGGCCTGATCAAAGATGCTGAATAGAAGCTTCATCAGAGTTACAGATGAGTACATTAAGCAAACCAAGAGAAGATGCAGCACAGATGCGTGATGGGTCATAACTTGGAGTAGCCATGGCATGTTTTTAACAATAAAAGAACACTATAAACTTTGTTCAGAGGGAGGGCATTTCATGCTTGAAGGAGAATGCAAGCCAAGAAACGCAACTTTATTTGATATCAGGAAATAAACTTCAGTATCATTACATAAGACTGCACCTTTTTTGTTGGCAACTCATAATTGATCAAAACTCGCGCAGAAAGTGGTGACTCCCCAGAAGTTAGAAGTGGGAGGCAAGCATCTGTAACAACAACAATATGAGACTTTTGCTCAACATTTTCAACCGCCTTTACATCATTTCCAGATTGGACAGCAATGCTTTGGTTCCAATGCAAAGTGGACTGCCGAAACCCATCCAGAACAAGAGCACGATCTGCTTCAGCCAGGTCACTGTACTGGTAGAAGGAAAAGAGATGGACAGCAACACTTTGGTTCATCAGCAATTAATTACAGTGTAGAAAGACAAACAATTACAAATCGTGAGTTTCTAATCTCTCAAGGTTCAAGATGCTTCCTGAGAAGTTTTCAACTGAGGAAACTGTGTTAGGATATCATTGAGTGGACAATGTTGACGATAACAAATCCTATAGTTGAATCTTTTTTCCCTTTTCGCAAATAAACACTGTGGTCTAGTTGTAATGTCCCATAGAGGATGTGCGGAACTGAAGATTCATAATTTAGGCAATCATAAGATGACTTGCTAACATGATTCTAGAAGCTGACGTATGGCTTTAGAGATATAAAGTAGAAGCCACGGATTTACTAGCAAAATTCAGTAAGGTAGAACATCAAAGTTCCAATCAAGTGGACTAAAGTTTTCCCGAGTTAGATATTTGCATAATAACACAATTCATCTGTCTTAGTCTACAAATTCTTGACAATCATGGATCGACCAACTCGGAATATGACAAAGCAATGACATCAAGCCCGGATTTTTAGCTGAAGATCAAAACAGAGTTAGAGGGAGAGAAGCACCAGAGAGGCCAGGGAGATGAACGGGAGATTGGAGACGGCGCAGCAGACGGCGTCGAGCTCGTCACGGGAGCTGCAGCACACCACCATCGGCAGGCCCGGCCGCTGACCCACCAAGCGCAGCAATTCCACCAGCGTGTCCTGCGAAATTCACGCGCCCGCGAGCGCAAAAAAAAAAAAAAAAAAAAAAAAAAAAATCGTTCGCTTGGCATTTCTACAAACAGCAGACGAGCAATGGACGAAAACCCAACAACGTGATCGGCGATGGGGAGTACCATCTTGAACTGGAGGCGGTCGACGGCGACGTAGAAGTGACGCGGTTGACTGTGCATGGAGGAGGGAAGAGAGACGACGTCAGCGATGTTTCAGGGTAGAGAGAGAGGGAGAAGGAGAGAGAAGGAGGGAGAAGAAGAGAGAGAACCTGGGAATGGAATGTGAAGGAGAGGGGGAGGGAATCGAGGAATCTTCCATTGCATCTACGGCCATCAAGTTCCTTTCCTTTCCACCTTTCCGATTCTCTCCCGGACCACGCTTAGAAGCAGGATCGCGTCCGAGTCACTTCGTTTAGATCCGCGGAAAACCCAACATATCGGCAATATATATCTCAGCTCGTTTTCCCATGGGTTGACACTACTAAATTTAAAAAGCCCATCTAAAATATTTTCACAACCTACGGAAATTCATATTTAACTTTAAAAGAGACATCAAGTTTTCAAAAAAGTTTTTGAATCAGCCACCACCTCGACTCTCGTGGCATCTAGACTCAAGCTCCTATAGACGATCACAAGACCTCAAAGATTGGGCTCATGTTTTTGGGCCGAAGCTTGGGAAGTATTTGCAAGGAACCAAGTCTTTTAGATCAAATTAATCATAGCGGTTGATTTTGTGGAACTCATTTGAGACCTACAATGATTCCAATTCACCTGATCAAGTGAGCCAAGTCTAGAGAAGAGATTTCCTAAACTCTTGGAAGTCAAGACCCAAGACAAGGTATCCTTGAGCTAGAATTTGGACCAATCTTCACAACTTTGATATAACCATTAACCAAATCCAAACGATACTTGAATTTGGCAATAGGTAAGGGTTTCATCACCATATTGGCTAAATTGTTTTCAGTACCAATCTTCAAAACTTTGATATAATCATCATCGAGATGTCTCCCATAAAATGATACCATACATTAATATGCTTTGTCTACTCATGATACATCTTATCTTTAGTAAGATATATAACACTCTGATTATCATAATGGACAACAATCATACCATGATCTACATTAAACTCTCCAAATAAGCCTCTTAATCATATAGCCTTTTTAACAACCCTTGTAATAACCATATACTCTGCCTCTATAGTAGACAAAGTAACCATATATTGTAAAGTAGCTTTCCAACTGATTGTACTATCTCTCATAGTAAAGATATACCTAGTTAAAGATCTCATCTTATAAGACTAGCATTTTTTAGTCCGCAACTCAACATCTAATAATAGGCAATACACAAGCATTTCCAAGTCCACAATTTCACAATCAACCAATAATTTCAAATTCTTGAGTGCATAAAGGTTTTGAGATATTAGTGGAATATTGACTTGGTGAAACTTGAACAACATGCCTTACTCTTGTTTGCTTATTGGAAATGGATGGCATCCAATGTTAATAACTCTATCACTATTAGCTTGGTGAGGTGTCACTTTGCATGTAAACTCATCATTACATCTAATGATGAGAAATTAGGGGTATAAAAATGAGAGTGGCCGGTTCTAGAAGGGCTAGTCGGCGGTGAGGGTGAGAGAAAGAGAGAAAGGAAAAAGAGAAAGAAGAAGGAGGCGAGGAAGAAGGAGGAAAGGAGCCGTTGTCGCCCGCTCTACCCGTTCGTCTTTGTCTTTATTTTGCTGAGATTTAAGGCAAGATTTGGTCCCTTATCTACTCTTGCTTGCTGTGTTGTGAGTGTGGTGTTGTGTAGTGGTTAAATACGTGGGTTTTGAGGGTAGAAAGTAAGGTTTTGAAGTGTTTTTGTTTGAAAGTGTGTTCTGTCCTGAGTAGACCCGTGTGCGCCAGAAGTTTGTGAGGCCTTGCATGTGACTTTAGAGCTGGAATCTGACTTCGACTTCTTCATGAGAGTTGTAGATCACATCTTGAACTACAACATACTAAAAATTTAGGTAAAATGGACGAGTTTTGAGGGGTGAAACCCGTTTTCTAAGAAGATGGTCGAATCTGGAGTTGCATGTGGAGTTTTGATGATTTTAGCTACTGTACTCGACTTTTTACTGGGAATATTTCTTCGATTTCTTCATAAGAATTGTAGAGAACATTAAGAGGATAAACATACTCAAAATTGAGACAAAACTAACAAGTATAGCTTAGTGAAATGTAATTTTCTTGAAGACGTGGAATCTGGACGAACCGTGTTGAACACCAGTGACTTCGGGGGACCATAAGACAACTTTCATTTGGATATTTCACCTTGACTCCTTAATGAAAGTTGAAGTGGACACTTTAATCTAGAACATATAAAAAATCCAGAAGAAAAGAAGGAGAATAAGTAGGTGAGATGGAGATTTTTTGGTAATAGGATGGTCTGGAAGTTACGGTACAGTGAACAGAGGATTTCCTCAACTATAATAAATTATCTAGGACGAATTTGACCTAGATGTCTTCATGAAAAATCTATCTTAGAGTCTTGACTATCACGTGGCAAAATTTCATAATTTTTTAAGGTCGTTTGTGTATTTAATTTTGAAAAATGGCGAATTTAAGATTAAGTGTTGATCTAGATGCAACGGTGCCATAAACAGAAGCTTTCGTCTACTGTAATTAATTATCCATAACGAATTTGATCTTGATATCTTCATGAAAAATCTACTTTAGAATCTTGAATATCACGTGGTAAAATTTCATAATTTTTTAAGATTTTTTGGATATTTAATTTGAAGTGATTATAAAGCTGTGCAATCTGTGTGTCCGAGAATTGTTAGCTGTGTTACCTAAGTTATATCTTTTTTTGTAGGGATCTTTTGGACATGATTTCTTCACGAAAGTTGCACCTTTATGTCTTGACTATTTTGTGGTAAAATTTCACGATTTTTAGAGCTCATTTGGATATTTAATTGTGGAAAATTCTGAAACCGTGTAAACAGTTGTACTCGAGATTGGTTTGCTGTGGAGTTGGAGTTGTATCTTTTTATGTGATGATTTTCATAACTTGCATTCTTCATGAAAAATGTATTGTTATATCTCGACTATCACGTGTGTAAATTTCATAATTTATGAGAGTCATTTAGGCATTCAATTTAGATATTTTCATAAATTATGCATGCTGGAATTTGTAAAATTTCAAGGAAGAAAATATGTGAGCTATTCTAGATTGCATAAATCAAATGATTGGGATTGTCTCAAGTATTTTATCATGCTGCAAGAGTGATAGTATTTGGCATATCATGTAGATATTAGAAGTGTACATCATGTCATATGCCATATGAAATGGGACCATGCATGTGAATATAACTCATGATAAATGAGAAGGCCGTCGAATGGTGTGAGCCGACGATGCCCCGGGAGTGTCGGGATGCCCGGCCAGGGAGTGTAAATGCCGGATGCCCAGTGGCCCTAGGGGCGTAAATCTGGATGGCCTCGGAGTTGAGATGCCTGGAGCGTTGGGGGTGCCGGAAGCCCGAATGGTGTGTGCCGGGAGATTCCTCGTGATGCCGGTTGGGGTGCGAGATGCCTGGCCAGGGAGTGTAAATGCCGGAAGCCCAGATGGTGTGTGCCGTAGATTCTTCGTGATGCCAATTGGGGTGCGAGATACCCGGAATGTGGGGGTGCCGGAAGCCCGGAGGTGTGTGCCGGGGATGTATTAAAGGCCAATTAAAATTGTGAAAATTGGAAATAAGTTATATATATGGTGATATGTATGCATGGGTATTGAATGATATGTATGCATGGTATATGCATGGGCATTGAATGATATGTATGCATGGTGTATGCCTAGGTATTGAATGATATGTATGCATGGTATATGCATGGGCATTGAAAGATATGTATGCATGGTGTATGCCTAGGTATTGAATGATATGTATGCATGGTATATGCATGGGCATTTGATAGTAAATGCTTGGATAAATGAATACCTATGGCTTAATGTTGGCATATGCATGGATATTCGATGATATACTCACATATGGTGCAATTACATGTAAATGGCTGCAAGGTAAGTAGTGCATTGCATACATGAGACGATATGTGCTACTTTGTGATGTATTGATTGGCTTGTATGATGCTTGAGTAGCTATAGGAAATCATTTATCTGCTGAGTAGTTGTACTCACCCCTTTTGGGGACTAACATTTCAGCTTAGAGATGCCGCTCCTACCTGTCACGCGGGGCACCTATTATGGCATTCCGACCGATGTAGAGGTCGAAGTGATGGAGATTGACTGTCCTCTTATCCCTGGTCTGACTTTCATTCGAGTTCGTGTGATCGTGTCCTATGAGGTGGGCCTGGCTGATGGTCCAGTTATTCAGGAGTTCATCTCCGTCCATGTTCGCCGGGATGGGATGATGTGGGGAATGTTACCACTGCCACCACCTGATGCGCCAGGATGGGTGTAGAGGCCTGCGTGAGGAGTTAGGAGCTGATATTTTTTGACATAACTGATACCGATGGATGGATTGTGCTTTTTTGTGCTTAGTGAGGAGGGTAGAGGTGTTTCTTTTTTAGCATAAGCCAAGCTAGTTATGTGTTGGTTTATCTTTTGCTTGTACCTACCCTAGTTAATCCATCTTGTAAATATGTAAATAAAAATGATTCGGTTTTTATCCTATGATGTTTTAGTTGGTGTGCATTGCCTCCTATTTGTTTGAAGGGAGAATTGGAGAGAATGCACACCAACTAAAACATCATAGGATAAAAACCGAATCATTTTTATTTACATATTTACAGGATGGATTAACTAGGGTAGGTACAAGTAAAAGATAAGCCAACACACAACTAGCTTGGCTTATGCTAAAAAAGAAACACATCTACCCTCCTCACTGAGCACAAAAAAGCACAATCCATCCATCGGTATCGGTTATGTCAAAAAATATCAGCTCCTAGCTCCTCATGCAGGCCTCTACACCCATCCTGGCGCATCAGGTGGTGGCGGT
Organism: Eucalyptus erythrocorys; assembly: GCA_014182555.1. Classification (NCBI taxonomy): domain Eukaryota; kingdom Viridiplantae; phylum Streptophyta; class Magnoliopsida; order Myrtales; family Myrtaceae; genus Eucalyptus; species Eucalyptus erythrocorys. Next base: position 21,766,482 of record CM024604.1, read on the forward strand.
GGTAACATTCCCCGCATCATCCCATCTCGACGAACATGGACAGAGATGAACTCCTGAATAACTGGACCATCAGCCAGGCCCACCTCATAGGACACGATCACACGAACTCAAATGAAAGTCAGACCAAGGATAAGAGGACAGTCAATCTCCATCACTTCGACCTCTACATCGGTCGGAATGCCATAATAGGTGCCCCGCGTGATAGGTAGGAGCGGCATCTCTAAGTTGAAATGTTAGTCCCCAAAAGGGGTGAGTACAACTACTCAGCAGATAAATGATTCTCTATAGCTACTCAAGCATCATACAAGCCAATCAATACATCACAAAGTAGCACATATCGTCTCATGTATGCAATGCACTACTTACCTTGCAGCCATTTACATGTAATTGCACCATATGTGAGTACATCATCGAATATCCATGCATATGCCAATATTAAGCCATAGGTATTCATTCATCCAAGCACTTACTATCAAATGTCCATGCATATACCATGCATACATATCATTCAATACCTAAGCATACACTATGCATACATATCTTTCAATGCCCATGCATATACCATGCATACATCTCATTCAATACCCATGCATACATATCACCATATGCATAACTCATTTCCAATTTTCACAATTTTAATTGGCCTTTAATACATCCCCGGCACACACCTCCGGGTTTCCGGCACCCCCACATTCCGGGCATCTCGCACCCCAACTGGCATCACGAGGAATCTCCAGGCACTCACCATCCGGGCTTCCGGCACCCCCAACGCTCCGGGCATCTCAACTCCGAGGCCATCCAGATTTACGCCCCTAGGGCCACTGGGCATCCGGCATTTACACTCCCTGGCCGGGCATCCCGACACCCCCGGGGCATCGTCGGCTCACACCATCCCACGGCCTTTTCATTTATCATGAGTTATATTCACATGCATGGTCCAATTTAATATGGCATATGACATGATGTACACTTCTAATATCTACATGATATGCCAAATACCATCACTCTTGCAGCATGATAAAATACTTTAGACAATCCCAATCATTTGATTCTTGCAATCTAGAATAGCTCACATATTTTCTTCCTTGAAATTTTACAAATTCCAGCATGCATAATTTATGAAAATATCTAAATTGAATGCCTAAATGACTCTCAAAAATTATGGGATTTGTACACGTGATAGTCGAGACATAACAACACATTTTTCATGAAGGATGCAAGTTCTGAAAATCATCATATAGAAAGATACAACTTCAATTCCACAGCAAATCAATCTCGAGTACAACAGTTTACACGGTTTCAGAATTTTCTACAATTAAATATCCAAATGAGCTCTAAAAAATCGTGAAATTTTACCATGAAACAGTCAAGACATAAAGGTGCAACTTTCATGAAGAACTCATGTCCAAAAGATCCCCACACAAAAAGATATAACTTAAGTAAGACAGCCAACAGTTTTCGGACACACAGATTGCACAGCTTTATAATCACTTCAAATTAAATATCCAAATAATCTTCAAAAATTATGAAATTTTACCACGTGATAGTCAAGATTCTAAAATAAATTTTTCATGAAGACATAAATATCAAATTCGTTATAGATAATTAATTACAGTAGACGAAAGCTTCTATTTATGGCACCGTTGCATCCAGATCAACACTTAATCTTAAATTCGCCATTTTTCAAAATTAAATACACAAATGACCTTAAAAAATTATGAAACTTTACCACATGATAGTCAATACTATAAGATAGATTTTTCATGAAGACATCTAGGCTAAATTCGTCCTAGATAATTTATTATAGTTGAGGAAAGCCTCTATTCACTGTACCGTAACTTCCAGACCATCCTATTACCGAAAAATCTCCATCTCACCTACTTATTCTCCTTCTTTTCTTCTGAATTTTTTATATGTTCTAGCTTAAAGTGTCCACTTCAACTTTCATTAAGGAGTCAAGGTGAAATATCCAAAGGAAAGTTGTCTTATGGTCTCCCGAAGTCGCTGGTGTTCAATACGGTTCGTCCAGATTCCACGTCTTCAAGGAAATTATATTTCACTAAGCTATACTTGTTATTTTTATCTCAATTTTGAGTATGTTGATCCTCTTGATTTTCTCTACAATTCTTATGAAGAAATCGAAGAAAGATTCCCAGTAAAAAGTCGAGTACAGCAGCTAAAATCATCAAAACTCCACATGCAACTCCAGATTCGACCATCTTCTTAGAAAATGGGTTTCACCCCTCAAAACTCGTCCATTTTACCTTAATTTTTAGTATGTTGTAGTTCAAGATGTGATCTACAACTCTCATGAAGAAGTCGAAGTCAGATTCCAGCTCTAAAGTCACATGCAAGGCCCCACAAACCTCTGGCGCACACGGGTCTACTCGGGACAGAACACACCTTCAAACAAAAACACTTCAAAACCTTACTTTCTACCCTCAAAACCCACGGATTCAACAACTACACAACACCACACTCACAACACAGCAAGCAAGAGTAGATAACTGATCAAATCTTGCCTTAAATCTCAGCAAAATAAAGACAGAGACGGACGGGCAGAGCGGGCGACGACGGCTCCTTTCCTCCTTCTTCCTCTCCTCCTTCTTCTTTCTCTTTTTCCTTTCTCTCTTTCTCTCACCCTCACCATCGACTAGCCCTTCTAGAACCGGCCACTCTCATTTTTATACCCCTAATTTCTCATCATTAGATGTAATGATGAGTTTACATGCAAAGTGACACCTCACCAAGCTAATGACACTTGGAGAATCCATGCAAGAACCAGCCAGCTTCTCCCCCTCCTTGCTCGGTTGACCTTGGCTTGTCTTTATGGGCTTGTGGGTCGGCCCATTTGGCCTGCCTTACAAGGCATATGTAGTAAATAAATAAATAAACATATAAACCATAAAACATTATAAAGAGATTACCCTTAAATAGGCATTACCAATAAATTTAGATATGAAAAGTCTATATCATTGTCATGCCTTAATAAACAAAATGAGCATAAAACATTAATCACAATATACACTTGGCACGTAAATAAAATTGTGCTAGAAAAAGCACTAGCCGGTTCTCTCTCATTCTCATTCTCCATGATAGTAGAGTCCTTATTAGATAATCTACTAGCATGTGAACTAGCTTGTGCATCAATAGCCAAACCAGCTTCATGTGGTCTTCACTTTTTTGCCTACATGTGAAAAGAAAAACATAAGAAACACTAATGTAACCGAAATCTCATCAACAATGGCAAAATTATCAAATAATACATACTTTGGGGAAGCTTGTATGCCACAGGATTCTTGCATGTCTTCTTGTTATGCCCATATTGAAGGCAATTTGTACATCGCATTTGAATTTCAACTTTCATCAATTTCTTAACGTTATTACTTTGCTCATCATTGTCCTTGATTTAATTTTTCTTCTCTTCGCCTTTTTTTTCTTTTATAAGGTGGGGATTTGATCGGCTCAACATGGCCTTTGGGTCACATTTTTTTCGTCATTCATTATTGGAAGGGAAATTGGTAACATTTTGCATAAGCATCTTTTTTAAAGCAATCATCAACATCATATTAGTGTCTAACTTCATGATGCAATACAACATATGGCACATTTACATTATATTCTAGAGATATCATATTACCTACAAGCGTGGTTCTTTCTAACCAAGTTAATCACAAATCTATTGTCATCTCCTTCAACCTCAAATTCATTTCCTAAAGACACTCTAGCAATATAATACCAAGACTCTAGTGTAATCTTCTCCAACTTCATTCTAATCCTTGGGCAAATTGGATTTGTTCAATCAACCATCAATTAACTTCTCTATGCTATCCTCTACGTCAACATAGCTTGTATTTCTTCAAGCATCTCAAGAACGGGTTTGGATCTTCGTATGCAAATGTATCCATTGAAGGTCTTACTTAAACTATTTTCAACTGCATCACACTTGGTACTTGTCTTAATGAAAGCCCTACAGAAGTGCTTAGGGTCTTGTCTCATTAAGTCTTCATAACATTTAGAGCAATCTATCTTCAAATCTGCATTGCCAAGTCAAAATTAGATTCAAATGCACACCTCACAACCCTCTAGAATAGATTCTTCATAACATCCCTTTTTGTGTTATTTTATTAATTAGCATATATATATATACCATAAAGGGGTTAGGATCGGAGTACTATATAAGAGAATAGATAAGTATAAAAGACTAACAGATCTATATGAAATGTAAGAGAATGTATAAAAACAAGAACAAGAACAAGAATAAGAACAAGGACAAGAAATGTATAAAGACTAAATAAAATCGCGAGAATTAAAAATAATGTAAAGTGCAAAAGCAATATATAAGATATAAAGTAAAAGTATGCATAAACAAAAACCAACCATGAAGGTGGTATGAACTTGTATTATAAAGAAAGGAAAGTTACATGTATTGAAAGATGCGGAAAGTAAAGCATCAAGTCATCCACTAGGGCGGTAATCCGCACTCCGGGGAGTATTGATGTTGTATTACAAAGAAATGGTTAACCAACTATCATGTAAGTTGGTAACCTTGTAAAAACTATGCTAGATGTATTTGAAGACTTACTTTGTAACAAGGGATACAAGGTAAGAAAGCTTGGGGATGGAAGGGATGAGGGATTACAAGAGGGTGAGAAGGAGGAGGAAGAGAGAAGTGAAATCTGGAAAATTTCGAGCCCCTTTCTTCGTGCCGGACGGATGTATTTATAGCGAGTGCTACAAGTAAAAGTGCTACGGTGCTGAACAAAGTGTAAAGTGAACAAAGATGCGAGTGAACAGTGTAAAGTGAACAGTGAATAGTGAACAGTATATGCCTATTGCTACAGTGTGTAGCCTTTGCGCTGTTTGCAACAGTATCTTCATGTGATGTCTTGATCTTGTCTTTAATTCCTGCCTAGAGAGATCCCGTAGCAGTCATCTTCATTGATGTTTCCACTGTGATGTGACTGTGAGGATCCATCTTAACCGTCTTATGATTTGGAAGATCTACATTGTGATCCTTCGCTTCGAGAGCATTGTTCGAGGATGTTACAATATTCCTCTGCTCGGGTTGCAGCCGTCTTTGCACTTGCTATGGATTTTTCCTGTAAAAAAGATGTATTTGATGGGGCTGCGGTTATCTGGGTTTTCTGGCTATTTAGCCATGTTTTAACTGCAGCTTCGGATCCTTGTTCATGGTATTTGAATCCATCCCACCATTTTGTCTTGTATTTACGGACGAATGCGGTACTAGGCTGGTGGATGTATTATATTCAAGCTCCCATCCGTTACCCATGAGATTTTGAATATGATGAAAAAATGCATAAGGCATGGAAACCTTAAATCATGTTGAGTTGGTACAAAGTGTTTACGGAATGTTTGGTAACCTTGACTAAGCGTGGGATGTAGTATGATGTCTAAAGGACCAAAGAAATCCCACCAAAAACTAAACCGGTTTGGTAGGCTCTGTCTTGGGAAATTGTCTTTGAAGAATACCAGCCAAGTATGTTGGAAATTTGTATTTTGTCGTAAAAGACATTCCACCGAGCTTGTTGGTAGTCCCAATAGGTGTATGAGGAGGAGTATGGTAGACTTTGGGTAAGTCTGGTTTGGAATTTTCTGGGTGTATGAGGTGGATTTCCCCATTGTGAGGGGTGTATGACTTTACCTGATGGAAATAGTGGAGTATAAGATGTTCTCTGTATTGGTTTTGTCAGTAAAGTGAGTGAACCTTGCTGATTCTGTCTCCACTAAAACTTGCTCATAGTAAGCAAGAGTTTTGTTTGTATTGTGTGGCTTGAAAAGCCAATCTTTTGAGAAGATGTTTTTCGCAAATTTGATTGGATCTCCATCGTAAAATCCATCTTCTACTGTCAATATTTTTTGAAAAGATGTTTTAGGAAAAAATTTTGATTTTTGGAGATGAGGGGTTGCCTGTGGCCTAATAACCACCTCATTCGAAATCCTTTTGTATTCTTGTTGTTTTTGTGTATCAAGAGGGGAAGGATTGTTGCTTACCTCGATGTCTTTAGAGGGCTCTTTCTTTACTGTTTTTTGTAAAGACTGGGCAAGTAACAATATCGTCTCTTTTGGTAGCATGTCGGCTAGCTGGTTAAAGGCTAACATGGGTTCAGATGTTATGGGTTCAATTCTCAAGGATGTATTTGGTGTTTGGTGTTGTTGTAAGTAGGATTGGTTATTTTCTACCATTTGAAGCCATGTCTTGATAGGTGTTAAGCCTGTTGGCTTTGGTGGTGTATTGGAGGTTTCGGCAATGGATTTGCCTTTGTCTTTTTGTCTTTTTTGGGTCTTGGCATGATGGTATCCCCTGTAAAAATTCTCTTGTGAGAAAATCTGGTAATGAATTTGAAGAACCATTTATAAATTCAATGTCAAAATCAAATACTGAGAGTATGGCTTGCCACCTGGCAAAAATCTGTTTTGATGCAATGTTTAATACATCCTTTTGTAAAATGTCTTTAGCAGATTTGCAATCAATTCTTAAGAGAAATTTTTGATTTAACAAGTCTCCTTGGAATTTTGATATAGATAAAACGATAGCAAGTATTTCTTTTTTGATTGTCGAATAATTTTGTTGAGTGGAATTCCAATGTTTTGATATAAATTGAACAACTTGTTCTTTGTTGTTATTAACCTGTTTGAGAATGCCTCCATATCCTAATTCTGAGGCATCTGTTTCTACTATTTTAAAAGCAGAAGGGTCAGCAAGATGTAAGCATAGTATATCTTTCACATGAATCTTTATTTGTTTGACTATGTTGGTATGGACTGAAGTCCATGGCGGAGGATCCTTACGTAATCTTTGATGTAAAGGTTTGCAAAGGATGTTTATATTGGGAAAGAAATCTAAAATATAATTGAGGCTACCTAAAAATCTCTGTAATTGAGTTTTGTCTTTGATTTCATCGGGAAATTTATCGGTAAAAGAAATTGATCTTTCGATGGGAGTTATGGTGCCTAAATGGATGTAATGTCCTAGAAATCTAATCTGGTCGAAAGAGTGCCAATTTAGTAGGAGAGACTACTAAACCATTTTGTATGATTATTTTTATAAAAGTGGAAAGATGTTTGAAATGTTGTTCTATGTTAGAAGAGAATATAAGAACATCATCTATATAAACAATAATGTATTCCGAATAGGGATTGAAAATATCATTCATGATTCTCTGGAATTCTGAATGGGCATTTTTGAGACCGAATGGCATAACATTCCACTCGTATTGACCAAAAGGGACAGTAAAAGCTGTTTTGTATTTATCCTTTTCACTCGATTTGTATTTGCCAAAATCCCGACTTCATGTCAAATTTTGAAAATATTTTTGATCTACATAATCTATTTAACAAATCTTTTTTGTTAGGAATCGGGTATCTTATCCATCTAAGGGCTGTGTTTAGAGGTTTATAATTAATAACTAATCTAAGAACTCCTCTTTCAAGTTCAGCATTTTTATTGACATAAAAAGCAGAACAACTCCAAGGTGATTTGCTTTTTCTTATGAGTTTTTTATTCAAAAGATCTTGTATTTCTGTTTGGCAAAATTTTAAAACTTCGTGATTCATTTGTGTAGGGCGAGCTTTTGTAGGTATTTTGTTTTCAGAAAAATCATGTTCATAAGGAAGGTCTACAATATGCTTTTTTCTTTCCCAAAAGGCATTAGGTAAAGTGGAGCATATAGTTTTCTCTATGTGTTTTTGTAGAGAGGCTATTTTTTCTATAATGTTAGGTTTTGTAAGATTTTCTTCTACTCGTTTAAAATCTAAATCTTCTTTCAAAAATTCAAGTTGGTTTTCTTTGTCTTTTATAAGGCAATTTATTTCAGAAATAGAGTGTTCTTGTAAAATATTCAAACTCCTCTTTTGAGGTTTTGTTATGAAACTAAAAGTGATTTTTCTATTTAAAGCATGAGTTTCAATACCTTCATTAGTGACTGTAAAAGGTTGGATTAGTTGTATGAAAGGTGTTCCAAGAATTACTTGTTGTCTCATGTTTTTGACTAAAAGAAAGGATGTTTTGTAAGACATTTGGTCTTTTATTATTAAAGCTTCGGTAGTTTGTATTGGATATTTAATTTGTCTCCGAGGCTGATTTTAGAGATTCGGAAGTTTTATCAAAATATCTAGTAGGAACAAGGCCTTCTTTGATACAATTGAGGTCGGCCCGGTATCAAAGAGTGCTGTTGTTTCTATGATAAACTCATTATTAATTTTTATCATTATGTTTATTATCCATTTTCTTGAGGTTATTTCGGTTAATAACATAAGAAAGGCTGGATCAGATGTATCGGAAGTATTAGTGCTTTCATTTTGATCTTCTACTTTTGTTTTTCCTTTTATGACAAGAGATTTAATGTCAAAGATTTCTTGTTTCATTTCGATTGGGTTGCTTTTAAAGCCTGTATTTCTAATTTTTGTTGTTTTATTTCATTTTGAAGATCATTAAGATTTATTGGCCTAGCGAGGTTTTTTTGTTTCTATTTAAAATGTCTTTTAAATTGTAAGAAGTATTGGTTCTAGATGTAATATTCATGGAAGAATGGAGTCTATCTAAGTATTTTTTCTTAGCTTCTGGATTAGTGATTTTATCAGCAGTGCTAAGAAGGAATTCTTCTTCTTTTTGTTAACATGTTTATTTCGGGAATGGGTTTTTCGGGAGAGGCGTCTTCATAATCGAATCGAGGAGGTTTCTATTTCATTAACTTGAAGACCTTCTTCCTCAAGAAGTTCATCGAGGAAGTATTACTATTTTCTATGAGGATGTTGTTAAGTTGGTATAGAGTATTGTCATCTAAAGAAAGTTCATTCAATTTTTTGTTAATCCTACAAAAGTATTTTGAAATATGACCTTTTCTACCACAAGAATAACATTTGATGTCTTTAAAATTTTTCTTATCGGTGTGAGGTTTATTCGATTATTATGGTATTTGCGTTTATTCCTATAAGATTGAGGTTTGTTGCGGTGTTTCTTTGTTTCTTTTTCAGAAGGACAAGTTCCTTTGCATTTGGATCTTGTTTTTTCATTATAAGAAGGGTCGTATTGAGCACAAAAATCTCCTAGGCTTCTATTGGTGAGAGATTGTTCTTCCTTGAGTTGTCTTTGTAGTTTGATAGTATTACACATTTGTGTTCCTTGTCTATAAACGTAAGAGACTATTTCTCCGTAAGAAAGTAAATCATAAGGTATTTGACCGCTGTATTCTTCTCTAATTCTATCTCTAACTTGGTCACCTATTATTTGGGGTAAACCGGCTAAGAATTTTCTTTCCAAAAAGGTTGGTTGCGTCTGGTCTAACAAGAACCCTTTGGAGGAAAAGCTCTTTGTATTCTCTAAATCTTCCTAGAGATTTACAACGCATATTGGACAAGAGATCTTGGTTCCTATCTCTAATATGTGAAGGATCTCCTATGAAATGTTGTGATATGGAGTAATAAGAGTGTTAACCGCATCTTGAATGAGATGTCCGTGATCATCATCCATGCGTTGGCCAAAGTCATCTATTTTATATGCAGTTAAAATTTGTGTTTTTGTTCTTCTTGTCAAGTAATTATCCCACCAACATTTTAGTTGTCCAAAGAAAAACCGGCTACTAAAAGATTAGCAACAGCATGATCGAAACATCTTGTTGTGTTTTGTAAGCATTGGCCAGCATAACCATGTTATTTAGGATATTCATGATATTGCTTTCGGCAACACCATCAATATTCCATTCATAAATGGCATCTGGAGAGTATTTATTCTGTATTTTTTGAGATGATTCTTCTTGGGCGATGTCTGGTGGGGTGGCTCTACTATAATAAAGTTTCTGGGGTTGTCTCCAATTAAGTCTATTGACCTCAGCTACTAATTCATTATCGGAGTCACTAGAGGATTTGGAGGGTTTGGTCAATGTATTAATAGTAGATTGGTCTGGGGTGTCATTAATAACTAGTCCTTTTAATTTAGGGGTGTCTAATATAGGTGTAGGATCTATCTTTGATTTCCCTAAAAGTTTTTCTTTTGTTCTATAGCTCTAGCGAACTCGGGGTTAAGATTTTTTGGGAATTCAAAGGCCTTAAAAATAGGTTTTTGAGTGTGTCAAGTTGTGGTGTGATGATTTGAGTAGGATTCTGAATGGTCGATTCTATCCTATTCAACTGTTTTCCTATGGTCACTAAATGTTGATTAGTATAATTACTTTGTTCAATAACCTTGTGAGTATAAAGAGAGTCTCCTTTGTCCGGAAGCCTAAAGGGAGTAGCCGTTACCTCGCTTTCTCTATGTTATATTTTTGTTCTCCTGAGGGATGGATGATTAGATTCTATAATTTCACCATTATCAAGTTTTCACTTATAATGATAATCTAAAATTACTATTTATTTTGGTTCAAGGAATTGTTCTTTTAACCAATCAAAGAAAAATATATGGACTTCATATTCGTATATGTAGTCGCAATATTTTTGCTTGATATCTTTTGCTTTATTAGCAAAGGTTTTGAAGAACCATTCTCTAATCTGTTTGTTGTCTTCAGAATTAAATTCTTTATTAAGAAATGCTTTATTTGGTTCAAATTGTTTTTCTAAAACATTAAGCTCGGCATCAACCATTTGTGAATAAGTAGGAGAATGGTGTGGGGAATCTATATGTTCTATAATTGGTTCAGGTTAATTTTGTTGGTAAATAGGCCTGGAAATCCCTGATCTATTGTCTAAACCACTAATTTCAGGTTCAGGAGGTGTCTCATGATTATTCCTATTAGTAGAAGGTAAAGGTGTTGTATCACGTGTGGGAGTATTTCTATGCGTACTAGGAGGAATGGTGATTATAGGAGGTAGATTGGGATTTAGATCTACTGACCTTGAATAGGAAGAATGAAATGAAGGGCTAGCTCTTGAATCAAAAGATCTTCTAAGAAACCTAATAGTAACTCTTCCTTCTTGATGTTGTATGACATTAGTAGGAGTTGTATTTTGAACAACTTGTTGGGGAACTTGGTTTTCTAGTTCCCATTGTTCAGGTAAAGTGACTTGGTTCCAGCTAATAGACCTAGGAATTGTTGTGTTTGCTCTAGAAATGTCAGTTTGGAGAAGAAGAGTTTCTCCTTTTGGACTATGTTTGAAAGCATTTTCTCCGAAAGCAGAGGCCATGGCTTTGTAATGAATTCTATAGACAAGAGCTAAAGGAATGGATCCATCAGCTACTTTGTAATTATGGGTTTTGATTTGGAGTGTGAGAGCCTTAAGGATGTTTTTATCTTTAAGAGATACGGAGAAATTGGGATAACAATCAAAATGTATAGGACCTTTGCAGAGGCTTGTCTCTACGGTTCCTAGAATAGATTCATCATAGTTTAGAAGACGGGAATCACGTAAAACTAAGAGAATGGATGTATTAAGACCCTCTTTTGTAAGGGGTTTGATTCCTACTTGGACTAAACCTATGTGAATGTAGTTGTATTTTTGCTTATGTTTTTTGATAGATTCTTGGTTTAAAAGGTGTATTTTTCATAAGAATTAGAAAGAGGAATATCTCTTTCTTCAAGTAGCTATGACATAGTCAGATTTTTTGAAAAATTTCAACTTTGATTGTTTGTATATTTCTTTAAGTTGTATTTTAGGAATTTCCCAATTTTCTATAGATTTGTTGAAATCTTCTATCCTTACTTCTTCTCTATGTATAGGACTTGGATCTGAGTCCATTTGTGATAAAGAACTAGAGGAAGATGTAGATCTTCTAAGTAAGCTCATACTTTAAGATCGGAACTATTCCTTCTTCAGAACCGTTACAGAGCTAAACCAACGGTCTCACCGCCTCTCAAGGACTTACGGCCTGGACCACTCTGTAGAAACAAGAAGGATGACTTTGATGCTCTGTTTGCGAAGATAGCTATGGAACTACATTCATTAGTCCCTACAACCAAAATCAACCAATGAAAACACTTTCTAGAATGAACTAGCTTTTTTTATGAAATTGAACCTTTATTTTCTTTGTCACTGAGGACTCATGCAATTTCATGCTTTTCTTTAAGAATCCCTTGGAACTCTAGTAATAGTTTTGTTCATAGTGAATCCTGGAGACCTTTCCCCCATAAACCTTGTTGGTTGCTAAGCTCTATATATTCATCTAGAAGACCTCTCAAACTACTAGTTTTCCATTGGCCTAAATTTCACCATTATGTCATCTTCCTTTGACAAATTAGACTCCACATGGGTAGTATTGGCTGGTGTCTAAGGGATCGTTTTATCATTTACTTAAATATGGATTTTTCTTTTGTCATAAAGCACTTTCCAAAATGGACTAGCCTCACATACTTTCGCTTTAAGCCGTTGGCCAAAATTCTCCACTATATTTTCATCTAGCCTTGATTTTTCATATGACACTTCTTTACAATTCATAGTATAATGGTTACTTCTCTCACAAGAAAAGTAGTAAGGTGGGAGCTTTTATATTTTAAATCCTCCCACAGCTTTTTACCTGCAAGATCAACCATAAATCCTAATTTCAACAAACCTAATAAATCCAAACACCAAAAACTTATCCATTTTTCATTCAAGACAAGAAATCACCAAAATGGACAAATGGGTTTTGTAGCATTTTGGACCATTCATTGAATCACCTTCAAAAGAGAAGCTAGCCAGAATTTTATGGTTTATTTGGAAGGAATGAAACACTTTCATATTTAAATCCTATTGACTTGAACAAAGGTCAGTTGTTGATGGTGCATTTGCAATGAATACAAATTTCTTGAGATGAAACCCATGACTGAAAGCACAAAAAGGAAAGCAAGCCGACACACCTATTAAATGGACTCCACCAGCAAAAGGCTTAAAAGCTTATTGAAGATTAATATTGATGGATCTTTGCCAAAACGCTTTTTAGAGGGTTTGACTGCAGGAGCATGGCACGACTCAAGGAGAATTCCTGCCCACTACTTCGCAAAAGCAGTTTGAGTCTCCTCAACAATCAGAGTCAAAACCCTTGACCTAATCGAGAATTTGGAGCACTTGGAGTAAAGCTTTGACCTGTGGGTGCAAACGGATGTGTTAGTGAAAGTGGAAACTGATAGCTTATTACAGTGCGAATGGTAAGATTTATATTCTAGAGAATAATTTATTGGGAGCAGCTTAGGGGGTGCATGACAAATCAAAATTTCTATTCCAAAAACAATTTTTCTATTCCAAACCTGTTTCTGAAATAGAAATCCGTTTGATAAAATTATTTCATTTTTCTATTTCTAAAATAGATTTTTGTTCTAGAAATAAGTTTGGAACATAAATTAGAAGCAAATTTTTTTTTATTTTTTTTATTTCTGGTGCATAAATTAGAAATAAAAATTCTTCTTATCGTTCATTCTTGCTACGAATCGGTCGTCATCCGTTACTGTCGACCAGCGTTTGTCATTCGCCGCCGCTAATCACCAAATGTCGTTCGCCACTAGTTGTTGTTGGACCACCGTTCTCCGCTGGTCGCTACCGAATGTCGGATGCCACTCGCCACCTATTGTCGGTCGCTAGACGTTGGCCACCATCGGACATCGCTTGCCACCCGCTGCCAGACGCCGGCCGACGCTCGCCGCTAGACGCCGTCCGTCGATTGTTGTCAACTCACTCGTCGTCGACCACTACCAATCACTGCTGTCTAAAAGGGAAAAACTTTTATGTTATCAAACGAATTTCTATTTTGGGAGTCGAAGTTTTATGTCGTTATCAAATGGGTATTTTTGCTTAGAAACTCATGTAAAAATAGAAAAACCTATTTCTCTTTTAGAAATTAATTTATGGCCGGAATGATTATCATTCACACCCTTAGCTGACCATCCCTCAGTCAAGTGATGGAGGAACGGTAAGCTAATAGCCAAACATTCCCAAGGGAAATGGGTCGATAATTTCTTATATTTGTGCACATAGGACTCAATGCCATTCTCGAAAAAACCTTCAAAATTCCAACACAACCCAAACATTGTTAATTACAAATGAAAAAATACCATCACCTATTAAAAAGAAATAGTTAATGTCATTATATAGATCTATCATACATTGTTAATTACAAATGATCAGTGATTGTTTTCTTCTACAAGAAAGTTCATGTGCAATAGTTTAGCAAAGTACTATCAATCTAATAGCAAATATATGAGAAAATTACATCGTGCTAACTAGAATTGTTAGTGAAAAAGTTCTTAAGCTTTGAAGTATATAGTTTAATACTGATAATGATAACAATGTATCTTGAATGCAAAATAGATAGATCTACCTTTGTAAATGCTTTTCGTTTGTGTTTCTCAAATGCATTCTTGAATCGATTTTCTTAGTCTCTTTCGTTGAATTGGATCCTTTATTTTAATGCTTTGAGTTTCATTCTGATAAAAATTGTTCGAGTGCTCTTCAACCTGATCAAGGCCCACAATCTGAATCTTTTTGCTTGCTTCCTCCAATACTTGTAGAACAAATTTAAAATGCTATCTAGATTTTGAATCTTTTTGTACGATCTGGATAGCATAATTATATAAGTGATCATATCATTCATTTGGGTTGTCAAAATTGACACGGTTAGATATGGAGTTCAAAAGGTACAAACGCTTGAAATCCTTTCTTCATTGAGACAATGTGTAATTACTCAGCATGTCATTTACTCCAATGTGACGAAGAACACATAGTACATGTCTACAAAGATAACCCTTGAAAGCAAACATCTCGCAGATGCACCGAACTTTAGTTTCCACGCTACAATACAAAACCTCAAATTATTTTTAGAAAAGAAAAAAATTGTAAACGAAAAAAAAAAGTAAAGTAAAGGAAGGATCCCTTGGAAATGTGTGGTCACTAGCTGACTATTCGGACATCAGTCGATATTTTCCCTAAATTATTTTCAATTCTTTTCAGAAATAGTTTTCTAAATAAGACGATGACATTTGGTAATTATACAAAATTCATATTCTAAAAAAAAAATAGGAATGCTTTTGGTACAATCTATAATTTTTTTTTTTTGTAACGTAGAATTTCTTTTTATTTTTTTAGATTTTTTTCTTTTCTTCTTCTTTTTCCGCTCCCGCCCACCACCGTCGAGTAGGGGGTGGCGGCGGGCGATAGCGAACGGCAAACAAGAAAAGAAAGAAAAGAAAAGAAAAATTGAAAAGAAAAAAATTAACTTATTTCTAAGAATTGTTTTTGGGATTAAGGATTTTTTTTTCCATTTCTTATTTCTGTTCCAAATTTATTCGACTACTTTTCTATTCTAAATAATATAAAAATTTGTTGATATTACCAAATAAAAATTTTTTTTCAGTTTTTTTTATACAAAGGAACAAAGGAACAAAATTTACTACCTTATTGGTCAACTATGTTATGGCTGCCAAACCGAGCCCATCAGATGTACGGCCTGGATTGAATATTTTTAAAAAGGCAGTTGACCCAATTTAATTGTGACGTGTAGCTCATTGTTCATGAGGTGCCGGCTGATTGGATTGATAATGTCCGTACGAGAAAAAAAAAAGGAATATCCCCGCAGGCCATTTTGAATATTTTATGCTCGAATGTTCACAAACTTTGTATAAGTTAATGAAAAGAGCCGTATTTTCAACCAATATTATTATTATTATTATTATTATTTGCTTTTGTAAGTGTGTTTCAGTCACCTATTGTAGTTCTCCAAAAGCATTTAACAATTTACTGGTGCAATTACGTTGTTAACTTCCTATATTTTTGCCTCATCTCTAATTCGCATGGATCGGGACAATCACAGACAATTGGGATAATCACAAACCCTACTCTTCTAAATTACCGATGGATCTCCCATGAATATTCTCTCTGTTGTAAGTGCGCTTTGGTGGCTACATTTCCGAGTCAAAATTTGTCAACGCGAGGAAGACAATTCACCGAGCCTGACAGGTGCGTGATTATCTTTTTGCCTTTTTGCCAAACTGAAAACCTAGCATTTCATCTTCACGAACTTCTTACGTTTGCCAAAAACTTGATTTGACATCTGAATTTGACTGTTTTCCCCGCAGACAATCTATCCACGAATAAAATCGCTTTGAGAAGAGACAAATGTCGCACGATGCCTGCACGAAGCCGTCCCTTTCGTTAACATGAAAACACAAAAAGATAAAAGAAAGGGAAGCCGTCCAGTCTGAAGTCGGACGGCCAGTCTAAGTTCTAACCACCTCAAGTTGGACCCCATTTTTCCCTAGAAGCCCGAGGCGCCGGCGCTGGTCTTCAAGCTGATCTTTTTCCCTTTACCTTTGACTAAATATAGAATTGTCGGATTAGATAGGGCAGCACGTATTTCAATATTACCAAGAAGAATCGAAGTTCGCTGGTAAATGTGGTGAGAGAAAGATGATTCCAATTTCTCCACAGAGTGCTACAAAGTGCTCAAGTCAACCGAAAACTCTACCCATCTAAACTTACAGAAAAGAATAATCAAAGTACAGATTAAATTTCTAACACAAACTCTGATTTGTCCTATACTGCATGGATCATGCACATCGAGTCCATACGAATTCTCAATTACGTGGACCCCACACGGCGCCACGACAATCTACCATTCGATGACGTCTGTCGACATGATCCGTGCAAAGCATGCAATCTCTCTCTCTCTCTCTCTCTCTCTCTCTCTCTTCGTTCATGGAGGCATGTGCATGACCGGCCACTCCTCGAGCTCCTCCTTCTCAAGCTTCTCCCAGAACTCGCTCGCTCCTCTCCCGTCATCGCGCTCGAACGACGGAGCTTCTTCGCCGACCTCGTCATTCTCTCCCCCTTCCGCCCTCGCTCTGATCGTTTCCTCAGCCTCGCCGTCCTCCATCATGCCCCCGCTCTTGCCGGCACCGGTGCTCGTGCAGTCATTCGGCAGCAGTGGGAAGTTCAGCTTGGCTCGCGCGCCGCGGAACTCGAGCGCCGCCCTGTCGTAGGCACGGGCCGCCTGCTCCGCCGTCTCGAACGTCCCGAGCCACACCCTTGCCGCCCTCCGGGGGTCCCGGATCTCCGCCGCCCACTTCCCCCACGGCCTCTGCCGCACTCCCCTGTAGAAGCCCTTCCTCTTCCTGCCGGCGCTCCTGTTGCTCTGGCCCAGGCCGAGCGCCTGGGCAGACTTCGCGGTGTCCCCGCCGCCCTGCGCCGCCGTCGCGACTCTGCCCGGCGCGAAGAAGTTGCAACCGAGGCAGCCGTCGATCCTGCACACCTGGCACGTGGCCACATCGGGAAGCGAGAGGAGGCCCGGGGCCCGCTGCTCGCCGCAGCCGGCGGAGAGGGGCGGCGGCGTGGAGGACCGGAAGGGCGGGATCGGTTCGGGCCGCGTGGGGCTGCTCCCGGATATCACGTGCTGGAGAGCGTTAACCATGATGCTGTGTTCGTCGCCTCGGGTCACGCCGAGGTCGTGCGATTGCTGCATGTCGAACGAGCGAGGCTTGGGAATTTGCAATGTCGACTTCGGGCGAACGATTGACGTCTAAAGGTTTTTATACACGAACCGAAAAAGGCGAAAAGGGGCGCTAAAGGAGGAGTGTACACGTGGCGTCCAAAGCGGGGGGCGTGTGATGTGGCGATGATATGGTCACCCACGTAGGGCGCTGTGACCGCGATCGCGCGCGTGGCCGGCGGACACGTGGCGGGGGGAGGTACCGGGGTTGCGAGCTTTGGAGAAATCGGGTTCGGCTTCCTTCTGCTTCGGGAAAGAGACGGATTGGTTGCAAATCGCGCGTGCGGGGAAAAGGTCTTTTTTTTTTTTTTTGCTAGAAAGTACGGGGAAAAGGTACGGGTTACGTTTCCACCGCTAAGTGCTTACCACTTTGTCAACAACCTTGGACTAAGCGGCAAAAAAAAAAAAAAAAAAAAAAAAACAACACAAAACAAAATTGTCTCCATCCAATTCTTATCATTCTTTTCCTTTTTTTTTTTTAAGGGAGATGTTCACTACAAGTCTAAAAGTTGTCAACAAAGTGCGATTGAGTCCTAAAACTTACAAAAGTGCAATCAAGTCCTAAAACTTGTCAACTTGGTTCAATTCAGTCCTTCCGTTAACACCGTTAGCTTATACTAACGGAAATTGCTGACTTGGACTATTTTAATACTTTCTCTCTCCTACGTGGCATTTAGGGCAAAAAAATTTGTACACGTCGCCGAAACGACGTAGTTTTGTGCATATTGAACATTAAATAAACGACGTCGTCTCCCCCTCCGTTTCTTTACGTCGTCTCCCTTCTCCCCTGCGTTTACGTCCATCTGTTCTTCTTCCCCCTCGATTCAGCACAGCCCTAACCCTAAATCTCGTCTCTCATCCATCCCTTCTTCCTCTTCCTCTCTCGAATCAACGCAACCCTAAGCCCTAAATCTCGTCTTTCGTCCATCCCTTCTTCCCCTCTCAAATCAACGCAACCCTAAGCCCTAAATCTCGACGCGGATCGGCGGTGCCTCGCGAGTTACGGTTCTTCGTCAAACGCCGGTGCGCACGAGCCTTGGCGGTGATCTTTTGTTGATCGAGCTTTCCCCGAGATCGAACGTAAGGTACGTGGGCGTGATCTTTCGTTCGAGCGTATTTGCTTTGCTAGCTTTTATTTGACCTAGGCGGTTGAGCTAAGATTTCACGTGTTTGGGGATGCACGCGTCGGTGTCGATCGTGGTCGATGTGTAAGACAATGAGGGGTTGCTTTCTTTTATTCAATCAGGATTTCAGGCATGAGGTTAATTTGCTAGTGAAGCTTCGCCACCCTAACATAGTTCAATTTCTTGGTGCTGTCACCGAGAGGAAGCCTCTTATGTTGATAACGAGAGTATTTCGAGGGGTACAGAACGGATATCATGCTTTATGGAAACTTGCTTTGTTCCTTCTCTCGGGTGCTTGATGCATATTGCACTTTTGCTTGTACTCGGTTTGAGACATCACTTACTCATGTAGGGTGATCTTCATCAGTACCTAAAGGAGAAAGGTTCGCTCAACCCCTCAACAGCTATCAACTTTGCTTTGGACATTGCCGGTACTCATTACTTGAGATTTTCCATCTTATAGGTCGCTATACAAAAAGTAAATGCTACTCTTTGTTCACATAATCTATTTGCATAGTATATTCTTAGATATGAGGTGTATGGAGGGGACTTGCTGGGAAAGAGATGTGAAATGAAATCTTGTTGATTGTTAATCACCAAATTGCTTGTGTGTATAACTTTTTATGCTCATGTTACCTCCCTTCTCACATATTCCTAGGGAAAGGTAAATTGAATCAATCGGCTGCGATTTGTTAAGATAGTTCACATTTAATCGAAAGTTTCTCATCCATCGTTATGCGAGTGCTTGTCTTGGCTCTTGTGTACTCTGTCACCGTGGGAGCCATTGTAATATACATAGTTTTTAATCTTACAATCATTCTCTTTCTCTTCCCCTTCGTGTGTACGCTGCCCATGGTCTTAGACCTTAACACCCATGGCTAAAAGAGATTAAGTTAGTGGTATATGTCTTGACAACCCATTTCGGAACCTGTCCTATTGTTATTTGTATCAGTTTTTTTTCCTGTCATGTATAGTGTCAAATAGATCATGAAAATGGTCCTGATGGAACGCTTAAATATTTCCAACAGAACAGCTACTAGTTGAGCATAATAATTTGTTAGCCACATGGCTATAGACTGTAGTGCATTGATTTTTTCCCGACATAAGGCACCCATGAAGATCCATTGTTGTCCGAATGCTTGTGGTGTAGTTTTTCCGTGCTCTCCATTCCACCTATTTGATGCTTTTGTATGGAATGATTATCTGACTGAACTTGCTGTATGTTTGGTATGGGTTTTCTAAAGGGCGATTTTGATCCTGTTCATTCTAGGTGGTGTGCTGCTCTCTCCGTTGGTTTCAGCCGCTCGTTTGGGTCAAGACTTGGTGGGTAGGTTCATCTAACATATTTCGAGGGATCACTTTGACGGAGGCTCCGAGATTTGGGAAAGTTTTTGGCGGGCAGTTCATTGCTCAGGCATAATTAGTTCAGTTTTGTGCAGTTTTGTGCTAAACCATGGGTATGTTTACCCTACCCATTTCTCTTTACAAGTGAAGTCATTAGTGTTTAGTTGAAATTTTATGATTGAAAGTGATATTTGTTTCTATTCCTTTGTAGGTCCAACGGGCAACAACAAAGTTTGGGTCACTTTGTTTTCTTTGGAGGTAAATTTCAAGTTGGACCGCCCTTAGAATACGTAGATGGAAGGGTCGATGTTGTTGAAGTAGACTTAAGTAAGGGTTCATTATCCAACATAATTGCAGCTGTTGAGGTTCTATGTGGGCGTAAAATAGAAAAGCTCTTTTATAGAGTTCCTGGAAGTAATATTCTTGAAGATGGAGTAACTCTTAGGTACTTATGGGATGACTCTGATGTGATAGATCAATTTTATCATCATCTTCACTCTGAAAATATTGAATTGTATGTTGAGCATGTCGATGATGAAGAAACACTTGCTAAGATAGGGAGTTGAGATGGAAAGGGAGTTTGTTTGATGTGAATATGGAAAGTGTTAACAATGTGGCTGATAATATGTTTGAAAATATAATTGAACTACCGATGGTGATGGGAATCAGCTTGAGGGTGAAAGTAGGGATTTGGATGATGAGAATGATGATGCATGTAATTTAGTGGATGCTGAACAGTCGAGTGATGATGATGATTTTGAATTGGTTGATGCAAGAAGAAATTTAAAGGAATTTTCAGCGAGACATAGACTCAAAATTGGAACTAACATTGAAGAAACTTCTCAATTAGACATTGGCTCTCAAACTCCATTATCAGTTGATCCTCTAATGGTGGATGCTTCTGGGTGCGAAACAGAGTACTATGATTCAGATGAAGAAGAAAGTCTTCATTCAGATTTAGATGATGAGAGTGAAAAAGAAGAAAATGATGTTATTTCAAGAAGGAGGAGTAGGTTTCCATCATATGATCGAAATTGTAAGAATCCAATATTTGTTGTTGGCATGACATTTGAAGATTCAAGGGAGTTCAAAGATGCAATTTTGAGATACTCAAGTGGCTGAGCAAAGAGCAATTAAATACACCAAGAACACCGTTGGATTTGTAAGAGCTAGGTGTGCGCAGGCTAATTGTAACTGGATGATTTATGGTGCTCTCGATAGCAAAACTGGATCATTTCATTTGAAAAAGTACATTGATGAGCATATATGTTCCATCACTTTTGAGAATAAGAGAGTTTCTAGTTCTTTCTTAGCTAAACACTTCATGATTCTCATCTCTGCAATGCCTAAAATTAGTGCACCTCAGTTGAAGATATTAGTTAGAGAACAGTTGGGGGTGAATGTCACTGTGAGTCAATGCGGGAGAACAAAGCTAAAAGTGTTGAAGGAATTACAAGGCAATTATAAGGAGGAGTATGCACGATGTATGATTACTTGGGAGAGCTTTACATTGCAAGCCGAGCGAGCACATTTATAATGAAAGTTGAAAGACCACTACCAGATTCCTTACCATTATTTGATAGGACTTACATTTGCTTCGATGCCCGTAGAAAAGGATTTTTGGCGGGGTGTCGGAAGATCATTGGATTAGATGGATGTTTTCTTAGGGGATTGATCAAGGGTGAGTTGTTGTGTCTTTGTGGGGAGGGATGCTAACAATCAAATGTATCCGTAGCATGGGCAAAATCGTAAGAATTGAGAATAAGGACACATGGAGTTGGTTTATCAACTTGTTGAAAGAAGATCTTGACATGGGTAATGGTAATGGATGGGCCTTAATAAGTGATCAACAAAAGGTATGTAATAGTACTATTGCTTATCTTGAATTTATTTGCAACAATGTATATAATGATTTCCAATATAATGTTTTCTTTTCTTTTTTTATATATCGGGCCTCATCCCTTCGGTAGTTGAACTTTTGCCAAATGCAGAACATAGAATGTGTGCGAGGCATATATATTCTAATTGGGGTCAAAAATACAAAGGAAAGCAGCTGATGAGACAATTCTGGAAATGTGCTAAGAGTACTAATATGGCAGATTTTGAGGTGCATAAACGAGGGATTGAAGGAAATGACTCCACAAGGTCATGATGATCTATTCAGATTGAGCCAAAGCACGGTCTAAAGCCTTCTTTGACACCAACATAAAATGTGATGTTGTTGACAATAATCTTAGTGAAGCTTTCAATGGTAGGTGTGTGGAAGCTAGGAGCAAGGCCATTGTGAGTATGCTTGAAGATATTAGAATTATGATTATGAATAGAATGCACAGTCAAAGGGATGCATGTGCTAAGTGGACAAGGAATTATGGTCCAAGGATTGTGCATAAGTTACATTTGAATACAGTGGCTAGTAGATATTGCCATTTGATATGGAATGGAGATCAAGGATACGAGATTATGGAAAATGGTGACAAATATGTTGTAGACTTCAATTTGAAGACTTGTTCTTGTAGAGCTTGGGAAGTCAGTGGAATTCCATGTTGCCATGCTATATGTGCAATACACCACAAGAAAGATGATCCAGGTGACTACTTAGCCGAGTGCTATAACAAGAACAAATACTTAAGTGCATATCAATTCATGATGCCTACTGTGAGAGGACAGAAATTTTGGGTCAAAACTAATAAAGAAGCCCCTCAACCCCCACCGATCAAAAAGATGCCTGGTAGGCCAAAAAGGAGTAGAAGAAAGCAACCACTTGAGCTTGTAAGACAAAACAGAATGACTAAAGAGGGTAAGCGAATGACTTGTTCTACCTGCCATGTGGTTGGACATAATCGCAAAGGATGTCCTCTGAAAAAGGTAATTATTAACTAATTGATTTTGTTGATTCTAAGCTTGTTGTCTTGTTATGAATGCTTTCTATGTGCTTTTAGGCCCATGCAAATGCACGAAGCTCAATCTCAAGCCAATTCCAGTGGATCAAGGCCCAAAAAAGACAAGTACTTTGTGATAGATTCATGCATTATAAGTTATAAATATGAAGATTTGATTTACTAATGATATATATATATATATATATATGCAGGCTAAAGCTACAGCAAGGACGAGTACAACTCAAGGGGGATCCAAAGGTCGTGCTTTTGCAGAAGCTAGTGCACAAGTAGAAGATACTTCGCCGTGCTTTTGCGAAGCTAGTGCGAAGTCGAAGATACTTACGCCGGTGCTTTTGCGAAGCTAGTGCACAAGTGGAAGATACTTCAGCCAATGCTCTTGCAGAAGGATGTGCACCAATACAAGTGAGTTCAGCCAATGCTTTTGCAGAAGTACAAGATACATCAGCCAATGTTTTTGCTCAAGTCGATGTGCCAGCACAAGATACTTTAGTCAATGCTTGTACAGAACTTAGTGGACCAGTGCAAGATACTTCAGCCACTGCTAAAGTTCGGTCTAGTGTAAATGAAAGAGGATGTTGGGCTACTGCTAATGTAAGTGGATGTAGTGGACAGGCCAATTCATTTGCTGAAGCTAGTGTTCATCAACGACAAGGATTTTTTCGTGCTCAAGCCAATGCAATAGCTAGCAGTAGACCTCAAAAAATCCCAGTGAGTAATACATCATCATCCATGCATTCATGTGTTGTGATTACATTGTCACATTCGAATTTTTTTTTCTTTTTCAGATTAAAAGACCTGCCATTGAAATGGAAATGATACAAGGGCGAGTCACAACCGAACAAGAAGAAGAAAATGGTATGTTTACACAACTCCTAGAAACAACCTTCAAATTCTCAATGTATGTTTTAACACTTGACAATGGGAATTGATTGTCTCCTTGAACTAAAAACATACCCATTCTTTTGTAGCCTAGCTCAACTGATACAAATTTATTGAAACAACCGGACAAAGGAGTAGTTTTAGGAGCTTCAATGGCAAAGGTGCATCCCCAAGCTAGTGCACAGCCTCAATCATCTCAAAGTGCTCTTCAAAAGCATGTTCTTGTGAAGTCAAAGCCACCATTGCAACTCCAAGATAGTTTGCAGCTTCAAGCATTAAGAACTTATCCTCGAAAGCACATCGGTATAAAGCCAAAGCCACCATCGCACCCCTAGGCAAGTTCTCAGCCTCAATCCCAAAAACATGTTGCCATAAAGCCAAAGCCGAAGCCACCATCACACTCGCCAGTGAGTTCACAGCCGCAGTCATCTCATACTTCAATTGCTCCCGCAAAGCCTATTTGGAAGTGAGTCACAGAAGGCACGCCATATACAATTAAAAGCTCACGACTTATGAATCAAGCGCACGTTGAACCCGGTGGACCACCCGAGACAATAGACCTGGATTGATGTGCTTGCTAAATGTGTCAGGTCTCATGAAAGTTGCAACAAGAAATTCTCCTTTAACATTATCTTCGGTGTTGGTTTTGCTGGCCAATTTTGGTTTGTGGTTTGTAGTGTTTTGTAGCAATCAATTTCAGTGATTTTGTTATTAGCGAGAGAACATGTTTGGAATTACACGCGTACTCCACATTCGATGGGAGAGACAAGTGACCGTCGGTGTTGGTTTTGCTGGCCAATTTGGTTTGTGGTTTGTAGTGTTTTGTAGCAATCAATTTCAGTGATTTTGTTATTAGCAGAGAACATGTTTGGAATTACACGCGTACTCCACATTCGATGGGAGAGACAAGTGACCGTCGGTGTTGGTTTTGCTGGCCAATTTTGGTTTGTGGTTTGTAGTGTTTTGTAGCAATCAATTTCAGTGATTTTGTTATTAGCAGAGAACATGTTTGGAGTTACATGCATACTCCACATTCGATGGGAGAGACAAGTGACCGTGTTCGACATCGAGAACTTTGTCTACCTGCAGTCCATCGTCGAAGCGATGATGCGTCTGTATCCCGCTACGCCCCTTTCCATGCCTCATGAGTCCGTCAAGGACTCCATGATCTGCGGCTACCAAGTCCTTGCAGGCACGCGTCTCCTATTCAACATCTCAAAGCTCCACCAGGACCCACCAATGTCGCCTGATCCTCTTGAGTTTCAGCTGGAGAGATTCCTCAGCACGCATAAGGATTTCGACGTTTGGGGTCAGAAAATCGAGTATTTGCCCTTCGGAAGTGGCATAAGGATCTGCCCGGGAGTGTCCTTAGCTCTTCAAGCGTTGCACATTGCGCTTGCGACTTTGCTGCATGGTTTCGAGATTTGAGACTCGTGTTGGATGGACCGGTAGATATGAGGGCAGGTATAGGTATCACCAGCCCTATATTACTCCTCTAGAAGTGATTCTCATTCCACGCCTTCCTCTTCACCTCTATGTCTAAAGTTGGGAGGGTCAGATAATCTTTATAACAAACTTTATCAGGCAAAAGTTTTCTATACATCGTCAGCTTTTCAATTACAAAGAGGGTGCACTTGTGGTCTCTTGGACTGTGTAAGGTCCTAACCTAGATTTTAATTCTCAATTCCTGCCATGCGATTTTTCCATTATCTTAAATTATGGTGCTTTGGAGCCTAAAATTGTTCATATCTTGGATGCACTGTCGCCAACTCTATCGACAGGGTTATGAATTTCTCTTGAAATACTTGGATGGTGGATAAGGTTGCCCCCGGAGAACAAGGCATCTTGGACAAAACCACGTCTTTGCGTGCATGGGTACATCTGGATTTTGCTGAAATTCACATGGAGAGAGCACGCATGAAATATCTACGTTATGCTAATTTCACCGATATCATCACAGAGACCGCCTTCTCTTCCAAAGAGGACTATGGCAAAGAAGAGCGAGATGCACGATGTTGCATAAAGGACTCTGCATGGCCAGCAATGATAAATAACTACAAATGAAACTCCAAACCTGTGTTTTTTGCCAGAATGGAAAAGTTTTCGATACATGAAGATTCAAATAAAAGAAAGTGAAAAGTGCCAGCCTATTTAGATAGACAGATTGATGTCCAATAGTAGAGATCTCGGCGCATTTTGTTTGACTAAGAAGTTCAGTAATTCTTGCAAAGAACACACGAAATGAATTAAGTTTGTTTACATTTCCACGCAACATGAGTTCCTTAATTTTACATGGCAAAAGAGAATCGGGATAAAGTAATTAAATACAAACTTAGAAACAAGGTACTATGGAAGACTTAGAAACTTCTCACTAGCTTTCACATTAAATATAATCCCCATAATGATATAACACATGCATAGAAAAAATCCCAATTTATAGAGCATCTTCCCTTTCTTCACTCGTGCAAGCTCTTCTTTTAAAAGTCCATTTTTCGCCTTTTGCGCCTTCATTTTAGCTATCAGTGAGCTCACATAATCGTCGTTGGATCTGGATTGGCTTGACTCCGATAGTGCTTGATTTCTTTCAAGCAGTTCGACTATCATGTCCCTCGCTTGATCCGATATTTTTTGGTCAACCCACATGAAGAAATTGCAGCAACCTGGACCATCAAACTTCGCACATCCATAGAACCTTCTTCCTGCGTTTTTTTGTTTTTGCAATAAGAAGTGGTGATCGAAGACCACAATAGCAGGTTAACTCGATTCGACCTCATTAGGAGTTACACCACTTGATTTAGAAGTTGTTGCCCTCATTCTTCTCGTCGCCATATTAAAAAGCATGTTACAGTTGCAAACTAGCAAAACCTACACCATAGGAGAATAAAGGCATGTTAACCTTCAAAACAAACATGTAATGACAACTTATTCACGAGATAAAGACCAGTCTGCTGTCCCACATTTAATCTTAGCATGTGTCACAAAGCGTAAACGGTAGCTAGAGACCTCTAAGACGAAAATATGGGCATGCGATCTAAAGTAAACAGTAGCTAAAGAAAGCAGCGAATGCTCTCTCGGTGCTCTCCTTTTCTACACTCATTTTCTTCTTCTTGAGATGATAGAATACAAGCATAGAGAAAAGAAACAGTCAACGAGCACAACAAGGAACTACCGGGTCAAGTGACTTATGGTGATTGGCGTTTCTGCTCTGGGTCACAAGCACTCGGGACTCTTAATAAAGCTTTACTTCTCACTCTTGCCCCGAAGGAGAGGCGCAATCTTGTGGAGAGGATTGCATGACAATATTGCTCATCTTTTCACGCGGCGATTGTACTGCTTTTTACCCTCACCTTCTTGAACAAGACCACCAAAACAAACCTTCCTTCCTCAAAATTGGTAAGACCACCTCTATAGTAAGCAGCAAAAACCTTGGCTTTGTCAATAGTAAGCAGCAAAAACCTGATTTTATTTGCAAATGGCAGAAAAATCAGCAAGCTTTAACAGAACAAAGGTATCTTCCAGTTACACAAGCACATAAGAGAAAGGAGGCTGCAAACGGTAACATTTGAAAAGTATGCAATTTTGTTCAAATTACAAGTATCCGGGCCAGCAATAACTACATAAAAGTATGTCATATTTCTCCAATAATATTCCAAAACCAGAGGATGACGAGCCAACTCGAGCCAAACATACCAAAAGCAAAATAACCCAGAAGACGGTTTTCTTTTGAACAAACAATGTGCGTACCGAACCGGATTGTGTCGTCAAGCCCTGTCTAACAAATAACCTATTCGCATCACAAAGTCCAGTAGGTGCAATAACAACATTAAGATATAAAATATACAAGAAAAAAAAAATAACATACAGCAAGTTCAGTCAGATAATCATTCCATACAAAAGCATCAAATAGGTGGAATGGAGAGCACGGAAAAACTGCACCACAAGCATTCGGACAACAATGGATCTTCATGGGTGCCTTATGTCGGGAAAAAAATCAATGCACTACAGTCTATAGCCATGTGGCTAACAAATTATTATGCTCAACTAGTAGCTGTTCTGTGGGAAATATTTAAGCGTTCCATCAGGACCATTTTCATGATCTATTTGACACTATACATGACAGGAAAAAACTGATACAAATAACAATAGGACAGGTTCCAGAATGGGCTGTCAAGACATATACCACTAACTTAATCTCTTTTAGCCATGGGTGTTAAGGTCTAATACCATGGGCAGCGTACACACGAAGGGGAAGAGAAAGAGAATGATTGTAAGATTAAAAACTATGTATATTACAATGGCTCCCACGGTGACAGTACACAAGAGCCAAGACAAGCACTCGCATAAGCGATGGATGAGAAACTTTCGATTAAATGTGAACTATCTTAACAAATCGCAGCCGATTGATTCAATTTACCTTTCCCTAGGAATATGTGAGAAGGGAGGTAACATGAGCATAAAAAGTTATACACACAAGCAATTTGGTGATTAACAATCAGCAAGATTTCATTTCACATCTCTTTCCCAGCAAGTCCCCTCCATACACCTCATATCTAAGAATATACTATGCAAATAGATTATGTGAACAAAGAGTAGCATTTACTTTTTTGTATAGCGACCTATAAGATGGAAAATCTCAAGTAATGAGTACCTGGCAATGTCCAAAGCAAAGTTGATAGCTGTTGAGGGGTTGAGCGAACCTTTCTCCTTTAGGTGCTGATGAAGATCACCCTACATGAGTAAGTGATGTCTCAAACCGAGTACAAGCAAAAGTGCAATATGCATCAAGCACCCGAGAGAAGGAACAGCAAGTTTCCATAAAGCATGATATCCGTTCTGTACCCCTCGAAATACTCTGTTATCAACATAAGAGGCTTCCTCTCGGTGACAGCACCAAGAAATTGAACTATGTTAGGGTGGCGAAGCTTCACTAGCAAATTAACCTCATGCCTGAAATCCTGACTGAATAAAAGAAAGCAACCCCTCATTGTCTTACACATCGACCACGATCGACACCGACGCGTGCATCCCCAAACACGTGAAATCTTAGCTCAACCGCCTAGGTCAAATAAAAGCTAGCAAAGCAAATACGCTCGAACGAAAGATCACGCCCACGTACCTTCTGTTCGATCTCAGGGAAAGCTCGATCAACAAAAGATCACCGCCAAGGCTCGTGCGCACCAGCGTTTGACGAAGAACTGTAACTCGCGAGGCACCGCTGATCCGCGTCGAGATTTAGGGCTTAGGGTTGCGTTGATTTGAGAGGGGAAGAAGGGATGGACGAAAGACGAGATTTAGGGCTTAGGGTTGCGTTGATTCGAGAGAGGAAGAGGAAGAAGGGATGGATGAGAGACGAGATTTAGGGTTAGGGCTGTGCTGAATCGAGGGGGGAAGAAGAACAGATGGACGTAAAACGCAGGGGAGAAGGGAGACGACGTAAAAAGAAACGGAGGGGGAGACGACGTCGTTTATTTAATGTTCAATATGCACAAAACTACGTCGTTTCGCTGACGTGTACAAATTTTTTTGCCCTAAATGCCACGTAGGAGAGAGAAAGTATTAAAATAGTCCAAGTCAGCAATTTCCGTTAGTATAAGCTAACGGTGTTAACGGAAGGACTGAATTGAACCAAGTTGACAAGTTTTAGGACTTGATTGCACTTTTTGTAAGTTTTAGGACTCAATTGCACTTTGTTGACAACTTTTAGGACTTGTAGTGAACATCTCCCTTTTTTTAATTATCAAAGACTGCAGCTACAAAACCATCAATTATATGAAAGCTTATGAAACATCATATTGAACCAACAGTAAATTGGTATTTCTTTTTAAACCTTAAACTTACTATACGACAACTGATTTAACCTTAAAATTTGCAATTTAGTTAATTTAATTTGAAAATTTTTGATACTTTTTTTTCCATAAAATCATTTCAACCAATTTAATTTTAAACTTCAATCCTAACCGCTAACGTGAACTTAATGGATGGCACTGGCCATCCATGTGGCAAAATCAGCGCAATCGGTTTCGACATGCATGACTTTTGTGATTCTTTTATTTTTTTCGATTTATTTTCTTTTGTTCTTTCTTTATTTCTTTTTTCCTTTTCACCTATGGCTATGTCACCGGTGGCTTGTGAGGGTTGCAGCGCCCTTTGTTGGTCCACGATCAGCAAGTTTGGCCCTTGCCTACAATCAATCACCTGCCATCGCCGAGACCAATGGAGATTGGCCATCAGTGAAATGGAAAGGAAAAGTGGAAAAAAGAAAAAAATAATATAATTTTAAAAAATTACAAAAGATGTCCATGTCAATGTTAGATGCACCAGTTGTGCCATGTACACAGCTCACTAACTACACTGCGACATTAGTAATTTTCAACAAAAATTGATCGGAATAATTATATTGAAAAATTGTCACAATATTTAGGAATAAATTAATAAAATTAAAAATTTATGACTGAATTAGCCATTATATAATGGATATAAGATTTTTTGGACTATTATTGCTGAATAAAGTCCAAGTCTTTAATATGTGCAAGTCACGAGAAAATAGAATAATTTTGCACATAGTGAGTGGGCCTTAAATGGGCAACTTTCACATCTTTAGTTGCAACCTATGAAGCATGAACTTTTTCCGGAAACCTTTGTGTCATATCGAATATTTTGACACGTGTTCGACATTCTTAAATACTCGATTAACGCATGTCGAAAAATCCAACATCTAGATAATTTTCTCAACACTTTCCAAAAACTTTAATTTGGAATTCTGACATGCAAATTCGGAATTCCCACATTTAATTCCAATACGTATGGAGTTAATAAAAAAATTAATAAATAAGGAATCAAAATGTAAATATATAAATAATAAATAATAATAATAAAATAAGGGAGGAAATAAGAAAAACTTAATATTCTCTTCTCTTTCGGCCCTCACTTTTCGTGACACAATTCATTCTCCAAATTTATTTTTTTCTCTTTTCTTTCAACACACTTTGACATGCAAGTCCATAATATGGAATGTTTTTTTTTTTTTTTTTTACTTCAAGTTTTATGAATTTGTCAAATTGAAAAAAAAAAAAATATTAACAAATCGTGGATTAATGTTTATAGTGCAAATTCATTCTAGACTCTTTTCATATTATTTATTTATTTGTGAGTTTGAATCAAATTACTTTGATTAAAATAATCATAAAAATGATAATTTATTTATGTATATATAAAAACATATATTTAATATACGATGTGTCAGAATTTTCTATTTAAAAAAAAAAAAAGGACGTGTTAGCATATCGTACCGTGTCATATCTTGTGACAATATCGATGTTACTTAGGCTACAACTCCAATTCCCCAACCAATTGTGCTAACCTTGAAGAGTTCTCGAGCCCCAATTTATATATGCCAAATTGATTAGAGCTGTTTAACATAACATATTAGGGCCTGTTTGTTTGTACTTCTTTTTTTTGTTTATAGACACAATTCCTATTTTTTTGTTCCGAGGAACAAAAAAAGAACAAAAATGCGTTTGTTTGCGTTTTTGTTCCAAAACTATTTTTTTTTGTTCTCGGGAATACTTTTGGAATAGAAACAAGAAAAACGTATTTCTTGTTTCTAGAACAAATTTTAAGAACAAATTTTCTCTCCCCTCTCTTTTTCTTCTCTTTTTTTCTTCTTCTTTTCTTATTCTTTTTTCTTTGGCCAGTCGCCGGCCTCGACCATGGCCGGCAACCGGCCGTCCAGGGCCAGCGACGCCGTCGAGGGCGGCGACCTCGCCGGAGCATCGCCAGCCCCCGACGAGGCTCGGCCTCCCCTTGGTTGGGCTAGCTCGAGCTCGCCCAAATCGGGCAAGTCCGAGCTCGCCCAAGCCTCGCCGGATCTAGGTGAGCTCGAGCTCGCCCAACCAAGGTGAGGCCGAGCCTCGCCATGGCGGGCGAGGCCGCCAGCCATGGCCAAGGCCGGTGACTGGCCAAAAGGAAGAGAAAAGAAAAAAGAAAAAAAGGAAAAAGAAAATAGAAAATAGGATAAAAAAGAAAAAAAGGAAAAAATTAAAATAAATAAAAAAATTGTACAAGTTTACCAAACGTATTTTTATTTTTTTAATTTCTCAAACAAATTTACGAAATGCATTCTTCTGTTCGAAAATTGCTTCTTGGAGTAGAAATACTTTTTTTCTATTCCTATTCCCTGAAACAATTTTTGAACATAAACACAAACAAATGCACTCTTAGTCTCCGAGCCTTATAGAAATGTACTATTGCGATAGCAATCAATCTATAATTGATACTTGCAAAAGTCATTTTTCACGGAAGAAAGTAGTATTATAAAAATAAAAAAACACGAGATCGTGACACCCCAAAATTAAAACATACCTTCTACCAGTGAATTCACACGAGATGCATAATATTCTTGAATTTTAGAAATCATCATTTGGACAAGCCCTTACAAATCATAGTCTCAGATTGTCATTCTTGCAAACATCGTAAAAGTTCCTGATGCGTGAGAACTATATTACATTTTCAGACAACCACAATCAGCATTAGTTCCAAAGCACCACAAATTAAGTTGTCATAAATTGTCACGAGTAATGCCGTGGGACAAGCTGAGAAAGAGCCAATAATTTGGAGGCTAGCAAGCAAATAGAGAGAGAGAGAGAGAGAGAGAGAGAGGTAACGTTGAAAATGAGACGAAGAACGTGGAAAGGAAGGGCTTGCCTAGAAGTAACTAGTGCAACCTCCAAGCAAACCCCAAGCTTGCCACTCTTTCCAGTCACATTAGTTTCTTTCTTTTATTTTCAAACCTCAAATCGCTTACATAATATTGCTTCCTGAAGAATGATTTAGAGCAAGCAAAGTTCGTACGATGTAAAAGAGCGAAGATGGGACTGAAATACGAGCAATGAGCAAAGTAGCCCAAAGGCTCAGGAATACCAGATAAAAGGTATTTCCTCAGCTAAAATAAAGGTATTCCTGAGCTAAAAAGTACTTGAAAATATTGCAACACCATCAAAACAACATGCAAGTAGGATAGCAGATGTGAATCCAGATGATTATAAGAAGCATACATAACTAGGAAACTATTCTACTTAAACCAGACAGCATAATCTTCAACGCACAACACAGAGAAAGCTGTGAAAGAGGTAGGTTTTGCCAAAAATACAAGATAGAAGTATCAATCTAGCAGGTCTCAAACCCAGAAGTCCTTTCTTATGTGCACTGTATGTACAAACAGACCACACACATAGGATGCCGCACATCCGTCACTCTAAGTAGGAAACCTTCAGCTCATGTAGAGGTTCACAAACTGGAAGCACTAAAAGCCTAATCGTGTCCTCCCCATCATCTGAATGAACTCGTCCATATTAACTTCACCGTCACCTGCATGGTTTGGGAAATAAAAGAGCGGGTCAGAATTAAGTTTCTTTTTTGCCCTGCAAAAAATTCAAGCATAAAAGAAGCAAAAAGTGATGGAATGGAACAGCTTTGACTCCGTGAGGAATTACAAGGACAGTAGTATTGAGGAATTCCCAATATTGGAACCTTGTGTATACAAGTGGCAAGCACAAGTTTTTAATTATCCTGAAAAGCTATGGCTGCATTCAGCTACTTACATCAAACTTCACATCAGATAAAAACAGTACTCAAAAGTAATCCTTGAGACTTCCCCTGTACAGTCTCTTGTTTGGAGAATGATGCATATAAAGCTGCATTCTTATTCAGTGTTATGATAGGGTATAGGGCCACCAACCCAACATTCTCGGGTATTTGGCTTGTCTAACATCAAATCAAAGCATATCTATAAGGCCAAAGTACCAAATCTGACTAGTGCCTATTTGCATCTTCTTACAGACCTTAATCGATCCCCAAAAATGTGGGGAGTCAGTGGAGAATTACAACACCCAGAAAAAAAAAAACCCTAGCAATGTTCAAACGTTAAAAACAATAGAAAACAAACACCACTCATCCCAAGACATCAATTTTGGATGTTTTTGAAGAGGAATCAATACATAATATGTCTGGATCCTTTACAGGATAATAGCTTAGAGAAAACTGAACCAGCCTACCCTGTATCTGTTTAAAGCATGTTTTAATTCATTGTTATGCACTACATGAGACGAACTACAATTTAATTGTAATTTTACTGCATGTGATGTGAAGTTGATTAAAGCTTTGCCTTTCAAATCATTCAGTATGGACCAAATCTCAAACCACAGACGGGGAGAAAATCTGATATCCAATGTCAAAACCGACAGGCATAATTGTAGAATAGATAGTTAAAAACAAACTATGGAAGCATTGAACTTACGATCCTGGTCTGCCTCCCCAATCATCTCCTGAATCTCTCTGTCTGTGAAGTGTTCACCCAGATCCTTTGAAATTCTCTTAATATCTTGAAAAGATATTTTTCCCTGATCTCAAGGGGAACACATGGAATCAGAACAAAATGATGATCACAATACAATGTTTTAATCCAAAAGCACAGAAGCTCACATTGTTATCTTGGTCAATAAGGCGGAAAGCTTTCGTGAGCTCCTCCTTTGTGTCCCTTTCTCCAATTTTGGCAGTCATCATATGTTCGAATTCATCATAATCAATTGAACCACTTCCATCCTTGTCTACATCAGCAATCATTTTATTGATTTGCTGCAATGACAAGGAATAATGAATTATTCAGGCATTCAATGATCCACAGAAGTAATATCTCATTTTAACCAAAAAAGAGAAGGGACGCCTTTTAAAGGATATTGTCTAACAGATCATATGTCAGTTAGAAGAGGCACTTGTGGTAACATGGGACTTCTTAGTGTGTGCAGGAAACCACAGAACGCAACAGCAGAGAGAGAGAGAGAGAGAGAGAGAGAGAGAGACTAACTTCAATGCCAAATTAGTGTTTTCTCTCCTGCCAAAAGTTTGTTTACCCAGAGGTGAAGCGACAATAAGGTACAAAGCCATGAAAAGTAGCTCCATCCATCAAATTAGGGATGCAGCAATCTAAACTCACCCCAGTAATTTCACATCCAATCATGGTAAATGCAGCAAAACTACAGTGGAATAGACAGGGCCTATATCCCATACTCAAGAACATGAATCACAAATATCGTGAATATTATTCTAATAGTACTGAAAACACCAGAACTGGATAACAGAAGGACAAAAAACATTAATTTTGCTTCCACTGTTCAGAATTAACTTCCCCATTTAAACCTCATGCCATGTGACATTGTGTGCTCACAAAAGTATCTCAAAAAATCAATAGAGTTGTTCTTTTCTCAAAGCAACTTTCTTTTGCATCAAAGTCAACATAGATACAGTATATCGACACTTTAGCACAGTGAAGTTCTTCCCCAAATTTCCCACCTACAGTATATGGGTTTGACTACTTGGTTGACAAGTTATGATACAGTGTGCCAAACAGTGGCCTAGAGCATCTTTCTGGCTACAGTTCAGTTAAATGAATTAGCCATGTCACAATCAAGGGAAACAAAACCTAATGCATAACACCCAAACTGCATTCAGTTTCTGCATGTGGCATGATTTAGAATGTGCTAAGAGAAATTCAGAAAATGCATGCAAGGATAGAATTTACCTCCTCTGTCATCTCAAATCCAAGCGCCCTGTTCAAAGATCAGTTTAGTTACATTTTAAATATCAAAGGCGGAAGTATTTGTAAAAGCAACCTTAGCTCATTACCTCATTGCAACATTCAACTCTCTGGCATCGATAGTGCCTAGACAGAAATGTAAATATGATTACCCAGTGGAAAAGTCAACAGACAAATCCTCTGTACTCCAGCAGAAAATTATCTTAATACCTGAACCATCAGTATCAAAAAGTTCAAATGCTTCTCTGATCTCTTGTCTTTTCTGTTGAGTTAAATTATGATGCCTCCCTCTATTTTTGTCTTTCCTGGAGGCTCCCCTATGAAGACCCGTCTGTTCAAACAGCAAAATAGAATCTCACAATCATTAAATTTACACATGTAACACACGTCCATCAAGTGACACAATAGCTGTTAAATCATTAGTTGAGCCGCATAATTATCTTAAACTCAAGTAATTAGACACTAGAACCCTCACTCATCTTTGAAGAATCCTTCATGTGCCCCTCAGTCATGTCATGCTGTGAGATACAGCAAGTAAGCTTAAGGCATGCACTCAAGTTTTCATGCTTTTTTGAGGGATCAAGTAAATTCAAAGAGCATACCAAGAGATCTCCTTTTACAACAAAAATAGATGAAAAGTGATTCTAAGTTTTATACTTCCAAGGACCACTAGTGCTTCCTTATAATTTTAGGACGAGTCTGGACAGACTTCACTTTTCACATTTTACTTAATCAAAACCTTGCGACAAACACACTTTTAACTTTTTCTTAACCTCTAACGCCTGATACATACACAATATAAGAACATGACAAGTAGAAAAACATATAATATTTTCACAATTTGTTTCTAATAAATTTGGATAATGCTCCCTGTAACTAAATCATCCTGGAGCAGTACGGGTATGCAAAATAAACAGCAGGTGAAAATCCAACATGGTAGGGTAAGAAGGGGAGAGAATTTTTTGTAAGAAAGCAAAACATTGCTTTTTGTGTAAGCATAAACATCCATGCCCTTAATGTCCTCTAAAACAGGTGCACAGGCTCACCCAGGTGCCATAGTGGTAATGTTCATGCGTAGTCGAAAGCCAACTAAACCCTCAATCACGAACAAGGGGTTCAGGAAACACGTGCAAAACTTGTAAAGAGTTCGACCGAGAAGAACTTAACGAACAATTCTCAACTCAACTCAAACGAAATTCAACTCTCCCAAATGACGCAGTGCAAATGGAAGAAAGAGCGACGTAGACTTGGAGAGCTCCCTATATGTCCAGATTGCTTAAGCGAATCTCTTCGCCCCACCAGGTCTCCTCTACAGCCAAATCACTCTCAAAATCGAGAGGCAAGCGGCGAACTGCAGCGCACCTCACAGGACCAAAATTCTAGCCTAAATCGGCCCACCATGTTTTCTCACCACTCCGTATCAACGAATCGCCCAAACAATCAGAAAAATCGGACGATCGACCTCGCAATCTCTCCGCCACAACAACTCCAATCAAGATACAACCCCGACCGCGCACGACGGATCCGCCGCAGTACGGCGACCGGCCGAAAGAAACGATCTTCCCGGATGCAAAACCCCCCACCCCCGGGACAACGTCGCCGACAGTTTCCCGGCGGTCACTGATTCGAAAGGGACAGAAACGAGTGCCGGAGGCAACGACGTCGGAGAACGGACGAGATTTCGGTTTCCATTAGCAGCGAGGAAAGAGAGACTCACCATGGCTTCGTGTCTACGGTCGAGCGATCCCGCTTAAGCTTGGTCCGATCTAGGAAGCGCGAATCGGAGATCGCGAGGAGAAGCTTCGTGGCGAAGCGAAAGCTCGAAACGGGAAGAGAAGACTTTCGGGAGGAGCGCTTGTCGATTCCGACGATGAAACGAAATGGTCGAGTTGAACAGGTTGCGATGACGGAAAAGCGTCGGCCGTTTCAGATCCGGAAGCGAACGGGGCCGTTAAAGCCCAATACGCGAATGAATCGGCCCGTAAGTCATTCGTGCATTGGCCTTTAATGGCGGTCGTTGGATTTGGTTTACGAACTATTTATTCTGGGTTGTATTTGAAATCCGGAATCTAATTGTTGGAAGTGGTTCCCTAATGTTATGGAACTTGAAATTTACTATGTATACTCAAGAACCTTGAACCTATCTTGTCACGTATCATAAGGTCGGTTCCAAAGTCTATCCAAGTTTCAATTGTGTTATTAATTCAATGATTGTATTGAATCATTAGTTCTAACCACCACAATTTGCCATCATCCATTAATCACAACTTATATCTAAATGAAATATTAACAAAATAAAAATTTTAGTTATAAATATTGTTGGAAATGGTAATTCATAGTGGTTCTAGATTGCACATTCATCACTTGATCTCATGGAATATCATAAAATCACGCATAAACATAGAACAAGAAAAACACAAAGAATTGTTCCAAATTCCAAGTGGGTCACTGGAACTAATTTTTCAATTTTTGAAACTTGGAACTTACCATGCATACCATAGAACTTAAAACTAATTTGGTTCTCGGTTCTACTTTGGAATCATGCTCACTCTTAGTTATAAGACAAGATCAAACACATGGAGAAACAACTAAATATTTTAGTTTTTTCGAAACTTAGGCTATGTTCGTTTAGTAGAAAATAAATGATTTAAAAAATATTTTCCTAAATATCGTTGCTTATATCATCTACAAAAACAAGACCAACTAGAAATATTTTTATTATCAGCCACAGGATTCGCATTTCTTGGGCAATAACCTAGGCCTACTTTTGAAAATCTTGATAACAGGGAGGAACATTTGTCAATCAGAGCATTTGCTTCCCAACTAAATTGCCCTTCATCCTGTGGTGTACTTATTAGATCCTCACAGTCTGGCTCTACCTCCCCACGACTTAACCTTTTATGGTCAATGTACGTGAGAGCAGCATGTAAAGCCAGGGCTTGGAGATGTGCCAGAGAGGTAGGTCGGACGAACTAGGTAAAGCCATTGACAAGGCAACCAGAATAGTCTCGACAGATGCAAGAGATTGCACCCTTCATCGACCCTTCGCCGAGAGACCCTTCTACATTAATTTTCAGGATCCCCTGTGCCAAAGCTATCCAAGCTTGTGCTGAGGTGAGATTTCCTCTGTCCTTTCTTATTTTTTTAGCATTCTGTTGCATAATCCGACTTGATTCCATAGTGTCTCTTGCGTTTGGTTTGCTGCCCCTAAATATCAGGTTGTTTCAGGCATTCCAAATATGCCAAAGAGCAGTCGCCACCATCTCAATTTTAGATAGGTCAATCGTATTATTGATGAAATTCATCAACCAACTATCAATCTGCGTAATACCTTGTGTTAAACTTTTGGATTTTGAGACTAGGGTTGGACCATATGAGATCTGTCCAATGGCACCGTAAGAATATGTGTTCGACTGTTTCCACTTCACTTCGACTGTTTCCACTTCACTTCTACACAAGTCACATACGGGATCAGGTAAAATATTGCTCTTCCACATATTTTTCTTGAATAGGATGGCATTTTGACATATACTTAATAGAAAGATCTTCACTTTTGTGCATGTCTGCAAATTCTATATTGCATTCCATAGGGATCTGGGGATTTGGTAAGATGTTGATGGTTGAACTTGTTGTGCCTTGTTTCCCGTTTCTTGTCCGAGGGCATTCTATCCGTTCTTTAATGAGAAACTTCCACATTTGGTGCATCCACACTAGTTCATCACTTGAATTTTAACACTTGATTGGAATAGCTAGGATCTCCTATATGTTCATCAAATAAATTATTCAGAAGTTGCTCATTCCAGCATTCCTCTTCAAAATTCATCAACTCTAAGACAAATCGTGGTTCGTTTCTATTCTCTAGACCTTCAATTATTCCCCTCTTCAACCTCTAATTTGTTTTGATTTTAACGATTTCACCATTTTCTATTGCCCACATTACTGACTTCGAGATTGCTTATTTTTTCATCAAAAGACTTTGCCAACCCCAAAAGGGTCTTGACCCTTTCTCAGCATTTACAATTAAAATACAATCCTTTTAGTACTCCATAATGCATTTGGGTTTTTCGTCAATCTCTAAGCTTGTTTTCCCATGAGGGCTTTGTTAACAATAATTAAATCCCCGAAACCCATCTCTCTTTTGTCTTTTGTTGTTTTCATGACTTCCCATCTTTTTTGATATAAACCAATTTTTTTCACTATTTTTCCACTAGAAATTTGCAATTTTTTGCTCAATAGCCTTGCAAATAGACATCGGGATTTTAAAAATTGACATTGCATAATATGGTAAAGCTTGAACCACTAATTTCAGTAAAATTTTCTTTGCTTGCTTTGGACACAATTTGTTCCTTCCATGCTTCCAGCTTCATATATACTCTCCTAAAATCCAGGCAAACCTTTGTCTCTTACAATTTCTCTAATCAGATGGAATGCCAAGATACTATCTAGTATGACCATTTTTGGTATTCTTAATGCTTTCGCCATGTTGTTTCTTATAGTTGAGGGCAACCCTTGCTAAAAAATAGACTTCATTTATTTAGGTTTATGGCTTGTCTGGTGGCATAGCAAAACTGGTTAAGAATAGTCGAAACATTTTTGCACTCCTAAATGGTTCCATCTTGGAAAAAGATGGAATCATTCTCAAATAATAAGTGGGATAGGGTTGGATAGAACCTGTTCATTTTGATTCCTTTTATATCTCAATTAGTCATAACATTCTCTAGCAAAAAGGATAAACAATTTGAAACCAGGAACAAAGAGGTAAGGTGACATAGGATCTCCTAGTCTAATGCCTCTAGTTGGGTTGAAAAAAAAAAAAGGAAGAGGCTCTCCATTTAATTTCACACTAAAGGATACTAGTAATGCATCACATGACCCAACATAGCCATCTTTCACAAAAACCCATTTACAGCAGACATGCTTTTAGAAAAATCCCATTCCACCCTATCATATAAGTTTTTTGTATATCCAATTTCAGAATAATCTAAAATTTTTCATTTCATTCCCTTACTCACAATTGGTGCAACACCTCTTGCACATTAAATATATTATCTTGGATTTGCCTGCCATTAACAAAGGCACTTTGTTCTCCAAAAATCAACTCTGGCATCAAGGATTTAAGCCTATTTGTCATTATCTTCGAAATTATCTTATACGTAAAATTGCAAATGCTAATTGGACAAAACTACTCAATTCTTTCTGGGTTGGGTTTTTTGGTACAGGAGTTATATGGGTTCTGCTCAAAGATGAATCTAGGATTCTTGATGTGAAAAATTCTTTTAACGGCCATTGAAAACATCCTCTTTTATCACTTTCCAATGATGATGGTAGAATAATCCATTTAAACCATTAGGGCCAAGAGCCTTATTCGCTCCAAGTTGAAACGCGGTCGTCTTCACCTCTTCCATGGTTAGTTTGCCACCAAAGAATTGTTCATTTTGTCACCAACTCTTATGGGACATAGGTTCAGTATAAGTTCAAAGTTTTCAGCCCTACCAAGGTATATAGGTCCTTGAAGAAGGAAATTGTCAAGTTTTGAAGTTGCCACTTATCAATTTATCTAGTTATCTTCTAAGAATCTCAGCATCGGAATTCTATTTCATTGCCTCATCTTGACAAAGGTGGCATGAAATTATCTCATATTCTTATCCCCTCATTTCAATCATTTAATTCTAGACCTTAAACCCCAACGCATCTCCTCTCTCCTCCATAGATTTTCAATTTCCTCTTGAATATTTTGAATTCTGCTACCATCCCGAGGGATGTTGGTTATATTAGTTAAAACCTGTAGCTCTTGCTTAACATCATCACAATAAGCCACTTTTTTGTTGCATTTGCCCATCTCTTCACAATATGTTGTGTTTGAATGCTTGTAACACTTACCAACTGTGTCAAGATGCATAAAGTAGGCTCACACTACCATCTTTGTATTGCAAATAACTTGTAGTTACATGCAAAGATAGAATCACTTGGACAAAAATGGATAGTATACTTCCTTTCACTACTTTCAGTTCCCACAACATAACTGTGTAATGATCGATCAATTTTCAATATAAAAACATGTTTAGATAGAAGCATGCAGGGTAAAGTACGAAAAAAAAAAATCATGAACCTATTGCATTGGTATAAATTCAATCATAAACACTTTAATTAAATTAATTCGGTCTTCAACCTTTTACATTGGTACCAATTTTGGTTGGTTGACATTGATGTGGATGTCGGTTGGTAATTAGACATTGATATGGTAATTTTTAAATAATTTTTTTGTTT
This sequence comes from Eucalyptus erythrocorys, assembly GCA_014182555.1. NCBI lineage: Eukaryota > Viridiplantae > Streptophyta > Magnoliopsida > Myrtales > Myrtaceae > Eucalyptus > Eucalyptus erythrocorys. Next base: position 21,807,990 of record CM024604.1, read on the forward strand.
TTTGGAATATTTTATTATTATTATTTTCTTCTTTTTTTCCCCTCTCCTCTTCCTCCTTGGACCTTCCTCGTAGTGCTGGAACCCTGCTGGCCTATCGCCACCTCCCCGAAGCAGGTTGAACCACTTAAGGGTTTGGCTAATGGATTGCCCAGCGCAATGCTTAGCACGGACTCTCCCAAAAGCATATCAATTTACGACTTGGATTCAAGTTTTTAATATGCAAATGAATTGAATTTTTATTTATGAGTCACCACTAATCAGTTTATGGTAGATCAATTAGACACTTAAATAAAATAATACTCCTACGAAGTAGAGACTTTGGATACGAAAACTTGGTTACACTAGATTTCTCTAATGCCCTTTTGGTACCATTTCTTTTTATTTTTTTAAAAATGTTTTTGCAAGCAATATTTATCCATTTCTACCCTATGCCACTAACATATAAGGAGTAATCATATGAGTGCACAATCTGGAAATGGAACACTCGATAATCAATACAATAAATAGATTGCAGAAAATTTTAAGAACCTGGCCAAGCGTGTGTATCTCTGTCCGTCACGATGAGATCTCTGCAAACTTTCACAAAGCCCACCGAAACCAACGAGAAAAGTCACGGTCAAAGCAAAGACCAATGCGTTACAGTGGACCCCGCAAGAGACGAGCAAAGGTGCTTTTTCAAATGGAGAAATGATTCGACCAAAAAAAATTGGAGAAATGCATTTGACCAAAAAATGGATTAGTGCACGCTTGTAGTAAAACTTTTTCGAGAAATTGAAACCGATGGAATGGAAGAGACCCCGACTAGGGACCAAACGATGACTTAGCAAGATCTCAACTGAAGACGACACGGAGGCAAACCCGACACGGTGATGACTGAATTGGCATCGCTCGGGTTGTATAGAATGCCGAGGGTGCTAGCGCTGGCGAGAGTGGACCATAGCAAACAAGGCAAGAAAGAGTGATTGCAGTTGATGGAGTCTTCTGGACGTGATGATGTGGCTGCGACGGCAACAACTACTAGACTCCGAGAAACAGTTTGCGATGGAGCATGACGGCAAGGTGCGACGGAGGTGGTGGACGCTAAGTGCCAAAATAACGCGAACGGCGGCTGCCAAGAAACTCACTTTCGCTCGACCTTCTCTTTTGTGATCTTGTAGCCTCCATATTGCGATGACTTTTGTGAATATGCTGAGCACTGTCGAGAGGAGAGATTGTGAAAGTGCTAGCTGAATGTGACGGAGATGTGAACCCTCAAGAAGTCTTCTTCCAGAGCTTAATGCAGGATGTCAAGAGGATCTGGATCACTGCCGAGATCGTCGGAGTTGCTGCGGCAGTTACTAGTTGTTTGCTGTTTTGACAAAAAAATATTGAGAATGTCTCTCTATTGCAAACTCGGCTTTCTTCATCTCCCTCTCTGTGGTGTCCCAAGTGTGGACTTGTGCATGAATTCTCGCAAAGTAGAAAAAAGAATGGTAGTGAGATGTTGAGTTAGAATAGGCGTGAAAGCCTACGGTGACCGAGAAATTGAACCTGACAGCAAGCGAAAACACCAAAATAAATGAATAAATAAATAATTTAAATAGCGAAATGGAATTTCGCATAATCAAACTAAAAAATGCTTGACTTAGCTTTATGCTTGTCGTCGATATCCACAAAGCGAGATGAACGCGGACTGCCAACGCCATAGTCCAAACGGCAAATTCTCGGGATCGTGGACATGAGATGTCTAAGGGTGTGTACATCCTCCGCCCTCTTTTTTTAATGACTTGACATGTCCCTTTTTATAGCATAAGATTTCCATCTAACATTGGAAAGTCAGAACCCGTGTTGATTGTGGGGATTGCCAAATTTTAGTCCTGATTTGTCACTGTAAATCTCTCAAGTATGCGTCCCTCACCTTCTTTTGCAATCTTTTCCTTTTTTGATTCTCTTATATTGTGGCGAACATGTCCAGATTCACTCACTTGCGCATGAACGCCCAATATTCGAGTGAGTGTCCATTCTTTCCATATTGCTGGACAAATCCCATTGACTCTCCTCATAATTTTAATTTTTCTGAAAGAATCCCAAGCAATCCGGAGGTGTCTACGAAGGAATGAGATTTCAATCCGTCCTCTTCACTCCGAGCTCCCGATCTTTCCATGATCAGTAGCTGAAAACGTGAGATTGCTTTTCTGATAATTTGCCAAGATCAACTCCTCTTATTATGCGAAAGATGATTCGTGAGACCTAGAGGGGTTGAGCTTTTGGACGCGGGATATCTCGACCAAAGTCGTGGAGAATATTCCATGAAAATTCTATCCTTCTTTTCCTTTTTCTAATTCATTTCCCTCAACTTACGGTCTGACAAAATTGCCGTGATTTCGCAGCCAACATATTTGTTTCCTCTTGTGCATTCCAGTATTCTTGGAGAAAGATCCCACAAGTCCCTCCACTTATCTTGCAAAAATTTACTAGAGGGAAGATTTACTGGAGAAGATTTCTATAATTGATTGGCTTCCCTCATCTTTGCGGAAATTGAGACCCCCAAGTTTCAGATTCTCATGTGTGCAATTGATAATCGAGCATGTTCTAAGGATTTGTTAATCCGTGTGCCAACTCGGAGCATGTTCATGGCTTCTTGAGTTCAAGCATAACAACGCTAGCTAATATGAAATTTATTGGATGTGAACATATGCTTTACAAGAACTAAACATGCAAAGTAAAAATTGATATTTATATTTTTAGAGATTGGTTTGGATCCCTAATTTTCTTATGCAGTAAATGACTAAATGTGAAGCCAAAATTTAGGTTTCAACATGGCCAATGGGCGAGGGTTGCGACCCTAGCTAGTGACCGGTGAGTGCTTCACAGCGCTTGTTGGCCACTGTGAGGAAAGTCCAAGGAGGAAGAATGTGATGTCCTGAAATTCAAGCCCTTTGAGGGATGAATGAATGTGAATTTCGTCAATGCATTGTTGGTTGATCTCACTCAAAACTGATCACTCCTGAAATACTAACCTCGAGAGGAGAGGCTAATGACGACAAAACTCGTGCAACTAAAGAACTTGACCTGGGAAAACGACTTGACTATGAGACTTTTGTGAGGACAATCCTGTAGATAGGCAGACCGATTTCAGGGACGATTAGAAGTCGATTCGCAAACAGAACATAATGGGACGACGGGTGATTCTGTTTACCGTTATCGAGCCCGCGAACGACTCTATGTCGGTCCTCATTAATCATATACTTTGAAATAAGAATTTATCCTCCCCAATTTTATGTAGTCAAGAACGTCCATGTGTTAAGATGTCTTGAATATGGTTTGGCATGAGTCGGTTACACGTGAATCCTCGAAACCACTTGTCAATCTGAGTTGTACCAAAACGGCATTTGGGCGAAATTGACGTGGCACGAGAACCCAAGATTGGACTTCAAATTTTCGAGAACGTCCGAGACGGGCTTTTTGACGATGCTACTTCGACAGTAGATAGTGTCAGTTAAGCCGAGTATTTGGAAAAAAAGGATTTACGGATTGAGGAAACAAGCCTATGAGAACGTGGACCGGGCCAAGCCAATGAGGGCCTCATGCCCAAGGTGGGACAACCACCATGGTAGGCCCAGGGCAAGCAAGTGAGCCCATTGGACCCAACCAACCATTTTACCTTCTGAGTCCATTGTCTAACTTTGAGCCATTTCGAGCCCAACCAATTCCCGAGCCCGTTCCTATTCATTTCTTAGCCCGTTTCTTAGGCCCGCCCTTCATTTCAACCCAAGGGTAGATTGGGAAATGTGCAAGGTGGAAATGACTATTTTGCCCCTAGATATTATGAGGAAAAGTCAAAAGAAGAGAGAGAAGATGATGTCATGTGCATAGGGAGTTGAAGCAAGCCTTTAATGGCCTAGCCCTCACTTCACTCTTTCTCCTCCTCTTCAACCCCAAGAAATTTGTAGCTTTCTCTCCCCTTGTTTTCCCTTCCCAACCTTTTTCTTCTCTTACAGACCTTCTTTCAAAAACCTGAGTTGTTTGTTGCCTTCTCGTGTGAATCCCCTCCCGTTCCACCCACCACCATGCTCAGGAGGTCAACTCTGTATGCCCCATGGTGGCCATTTGCCGGACGGAGCCGTCGGCTAACCCGCTGGCCAGCCAGAAGCCACCGCTCGCTTGACCGTCAGTCTTTGCACTATTTTGCCCTTTCAGTTGTTTTTCTCCCATTCTGACGTAACCTCCACCCAGCTGAGCCACTAGTCGATCCCTCTTGACCCCCAGGTGCCGCCGGTCACCGGCCAGCTGCTCACCGAAGCTTCGATAAGCCCAACCAACTCGTTCCCTCATCCGGCAGTGTAGTTTTCCAGTGTTGCAATGAGAGGCAGAGTTTGTTGCTTCTATTTCAACCTTGGGACTGCCTTGGATCGCTGTGGTCGAGGTCCTCGTGCATTGCCTCCATCGTTGCAGCCGCGTTCGTGTCTCTGGCCCGCTTAACAAGTGAGTTTTCGCTCTAATCCGTCGATTAGTGCATAAACTTGTTTAGGGTTGGTTTAATTATGGCTAATTCTAATTTAGGGGGTTTAATTAAGTTATATTAGCCCTAAGATAGGTGGTTAGATAGATGGTTAAGATTAGTTTATGTTAATCTTGCTTATTATTAATTAATTATGGTTTATGATTATTTAAGCATGTTTAGCCTTGAATAATTGATTGTTTGTTTTAATCAATGTTATTAATGATTTCTGGATTTAATTTATTAATTATTGAATTCTGAAATTTCACTATTCACAAATCACTGTTCATGCGGTACTGTTCACAAATTACTGTTCACGTGCACGGTTCATGCGGTACTATTTACAAGTTCATGCGCACTATTCACGTGACACTGTTCACACATAAGCAAAATTTGGGCTGAATGCACATGTTTTGATCATATTATATGCATTGATAGTGTAAATACATGGACATTTGCATGAATGGCGTGGAATTATAAAATGGGAAATATGATTTGTTCGAGGGACATTGGAAATTGATTGCTTTTATGAGAAAGTGAGTTGTGGTGGTATGCTTGCGTGATCACTAAGTGGAACCCATCACCCAACGGGAGTTTGGGGTCGATGCCCGGTTTATCGGATGCCCAGCGAGGGTTCGAATGCTTGATCACGGTAGAGGCTGGAATGATGCTTCTTTATGGAATGCCGTCTAGGCGGGGGTTCTAGACGTTACCGTGCCTAACGGGGCGGGACAATGCTTGATTTTATTGGATGCCTGGCAAGGGTCCGGATGATCGCCGATTGGGGAGTTGAGCATAGCCAATGGGCCTTAATAACTGGAACATGCTTGAGTGGTTGAGATAGTTCCCCCTAATTATGGGGTAAAATTGTATAATACGGTATATGATGTGTCATAACGATTTTACCTTATAATCGGGACTCGTGTGATTGATTGATTTATAAAATGAAGTGTTCCAATTATGAAATGCGTTTGCTCTATTAATATGTTATATGTGCTGCACTAAGGTTCAAGGGCGTATGAGAAACATGGCATCATTGGTTCCGAATATGTATGAGCGAATCACATTGTTTATGGCACACACGCACGAATCGATAACATGCAAGGTGTAGCAATAGCTTGTGACGCAACTCGTACGTGATTGATGAATTGCATCATCTAATGGCCATGTACATTGCGTGTATTGTGTTGGGATATAACATACAATGTATGGCATACTAGGTATGGTTGCATGCGAACTGAATATTTGATTGTTGGTTGGCCCTAGTTGTTGTTATTTGTTGGTTGTCGGTTGTTAGTCATTGGTTTACTTGTGGGGTGGTTTTGGAAAGATATCTCGAGTTGTGTTGGTGTACTAACCGGGAGTTAGGGGGAGGACTCGCTAAGATTTTATCTTACTGGTTATTGTATAACCACTTTCAGGCCCTTAGAATGGCGCACTCGCTAGTGAGATTCGGGATCCCTAAGGACTAGGATACTATTGTGATGCACCACCGCTTCTCGGGTCGGGCGCATCTTTACAAGAAATACCTCTCCACCATCTGGGTGGATGAGGGACTGGGGCAATGGATACCTCTTTGATTCCTGGCGTGGTTCATTCGAGATGGCGATATGCTGATCGGTCCTCTATGAGGTTTTGAGGAGCCACTTGGTAGGGGCCTCGAGGACGCCGACTGGAATCCCATGGAGCCGGACCCTTCTGACGGTGTAATGGAGAGTCTTGCCCCTGCTTCACCAATGATCGACCTGTACGCCTCCGACTACGACCCGACGAAGTCTGAGTCCGATAAGTCCAAGGGATAGTGGTGCAGAACCCAAGAGTTCTTTGTGTATAGTTGGATTAGCCTAACCTAGTTTCTTTTTGGTCTGGCTTAGAGGATGGATTGGTCCCTCTGTTGGGCTTGTAAATCGTAAACAATCATCCATTGGTTAATTCAATAAAAATGTATATACGAGTAGTTGTTGTTGTTCTTGCTGTTCATCTCTCTATCCATGCTTGATTGCTTGATTGTCTATTTGATTGGGGGATGGTTCGTTTTCCGCTTGCGCATAATGAAAGATTAAAATGAATGGTCGTTGACGTGTCCCGAGAGGTTGCTTTCTATTGACCAAGGGAAGGGGTTGTTGCGTGCCCGGGGTTCGGGGGTGTGACAAAGAACAGAGAGAAGAAAAAGGAAAAAAAATTAAAATTTAAAATTTTTGGAAAAAATAAAAATTATTAAAAATGGCCACATCAGTGTTCAGCCACCGGTCGGCATCCATGTTAGCACCACCTAATCAAAATTGGTCGGATGGACTGAATTAGTATCAATGTGAAAAGATTTATGACTAAATTAATGTAATTGAAAAGTTTAAGATTGAATTGATACTAATACAATAGATTTTTGATTTTTTGGTACTTTTCCCAAAGCGTGGAAGAAATTAGCCTGGGATTCCTATAAATGACAAGAGTACTCACTTTCATGAAATGTTTTAGATAGTTGCAATTTTCAACCATAATCAAGCACACTCAAAATGATCAAAAACTACATTGTTTCGCTTCTTTTCTGCTTGCTTCTCATAGTGATGGACAAATTCAGACAAAAGTCATAATCTTACATGTCAAATTTTGAAAGACATTATTTGTGCTCTCGCTTCTTTGTGTGGATCTAAATTGCTCTACAAAGATACCTTGGCCAAAGGCAAGACATCATTTATGACATAGGTGATGGATTATCCAACCATTTGTTGTCTCATAAGCTCCACTCTTGAATGAAACTTGCCAAGTGCTCTCCACGTCGAATTTAAATTCACAATGATATCGACGTTTTTGCTAATATTTATTGCAAAAACCCAGCTTTCCAAGAAGATGCAAGACAATAATCAATGGTGGTTTAAGCCAATAAAAGGGTGCACATATTATAATGTACTTATTTTACAATAAACATGATAATGTACCACCACATCTCCAAAACTTTCATAGTCCGGCTTGTACACATCGTTATACAATTAGTTGATCTTTGTTCCTTATCTAATTGAAATTAATAATAAAAATTGCTTCCATTTGATTTAAAACAATCAAAATGGATAATGAGACTTTGACTATCACTTCCACTAATTGAGTTCTTTCTCTTTGATGGTGGGATAATTTGACAATCAAGCAATATAAAGCCAACATTCTCTAGTCCCCTACCTTAGCATTGAAGTAGGAATATGCTTTTATAGCTCTTAAACCGGTTTTCCCATATAAGTTAGAACACTTTTTACAAGGATATTTTTATGTGCTAGCGTGATTGTATCAAATGTTTTGGCTATCATCAATGAAAGGATGATTATGAACATCCCTAAATTTGGCACTTACATAGACTCCATCTTCAATTTTGCATTTAATGGAAGTTTGATATCTAGCTCTCTTCATTATCCTAAAACATCTTTATTATTCACGAGATGACACGAGTGGAGAGTGTCATTCACAATTATAAAGAAATGTGCATTTTCACAACATTCCTTTACTACTGCTTTCTTTTTGTTCTCTTAGCACTCCAGATCCTAGTAATTCTAATTTCAATATCTTTATCAACTTTATGTATAGTAATAGTATCCTTTGGAGCCTCTATAACCATTTTTGTTTTAAAAAAATCACCATTCAACGAAAGATAAAGTGAGAAACAAGATAAGCTCTAACAACTTAAAGTCACACCCATTTATCTAAAGAAATATTAAGCTAGTCATTGAGGATTAGGAATAACATGTCGAATATTCGTGAATACATTAATTAGTGACTTCAAAATTTTTTATATATACATACTTTGGTTCAGTCAGGATTCAAAAAATGAAAATATCATACGTTTTCTTTTTTTTTTTTTTTTTGGCTAGAATTATACATGAGTTGACTTATAGGTAGGAGAACACGTGATATTCATGATAACTCGTGGTTGGGGTGGGAAAAAACACGAGAGGGCAAAAGACAAGAAATAAGCACTACCATCTTCATCAGTTTCTACCAACTAGGAAAATGTGCCTAGAAAATGTTGAAGTATTCACATGAGAGAGAGAGAGAGAGAGAGAGAGAGCTGTTAGGATTGAAGAATGCGCATGAGTGGCCGTTGTGTCATTGGAGTATTCAATCTTTTTAATGAATCGGAGTCAATGCCTTCAAACCTCTGTTAGGCATGCATGTTATGTTATTATTGTGTCGCACGTTATTTGTCTTTTTTGGAAGAGTTTGAGAGTACAAAACTTTTGAAGTGCATATCCCGTCACTCTGATAATTTTTTTGGACAATATTTGTTTTGATTTAGAATTACTTTACGAGATGAATCTCATAGAAAAGAAACAAAATTTTAAAAATAAGAGTAATCAAGTCATTTGAGCGTGTAAGTTCTCTTTATTTGAGCATGAGTGGTCATTGTGTCATTGGAGTATTCAATCATTTTAATGAATTGGAGTCAATGCCTTTAAACCTCAGATAAGCATGCGTGGTATGTTATTAAAGCATGTCTCACGTTATTTGTCTTATTTCGATGAGTTTGAGAGTACCAAACTTTCAAAGTGTGTATCTCGTCGCTCTGATGATTTTTTGGGACAATATTTGTTTAGATTTAGAATTACTTTTTGAGATGACTCTAATGGAAAAAAGAAAAAAAAAATTCAAAAATAAGAGGAATCAGGTAGTTTGAGCGTGTAAGTTCTCTTTATTATGAGTATCCTCACACCTGATTCTTTTCTTTTTCTTTTTTTCTTTTTTCTGAAGAAGACTACAGCATAATTTTCTTTTGAAGGTGCTTTTCCAGTGGAGATTTTCTCCTTCTAAAACGAATAAAAAAAGGTTTAGTAGAATGGAAGGACAAAGTTATAATTTAGAATTTCGTCTCCATTTTTCGTCAATATTTTTTTTCCAAAGAAACGTAAAGGAGGGGAGAAAGTGAGTACAATGGACTTCTCGTGTATGGGAGCTTCTACTCTAGAGGAACAATAGAATACTGATTTTGAGTGCTGTCAAAGTATCGATTGTCGAAACGAATTGGCCTAGTGGGCCATGTCTCCTACGTTAAGAAACAAAGAAAGCTGCCTCGCTGGCGGCGACGTCGACCGAAGGCGACGGCGATCAGGCATGAAGGAGTCTCTGGGCGAGGGGGAGGAGGAAGAAGAAGAAGAAGAGAGAGAACAGATGGATTAGGTGTTGATCGGGCGTTGGGTGTGGTAAGGATTGAAATCAAAGGGTCACATATCGCGATCTCGCAAGAGAAACGGTAGATCGAATGATAGGGTGGAACATCTGATCCACGTCTGGACAAGTAATTGAAAACGTGGGAAGCTTCCTTGCGCATGTCAGGAAATTACAAAAGTACATGAACTCGTGAAAGCTGGTCATGAAAGATCTTGGGGACGCGGAGGAAGCAACCATCAGCAGATACCTTGAAATTGTGAGGCTTTTTTGGACGGACGAAGAGCAGAGGACACGCTCAAATCAACACGTACTCTCCGCGGAGTCCCATCTTTTGCTTTTCCACGCACCTTCCGACCACCGCACCTCGCATTTTCTTGTCGTTTCCTTTCATTGTCTTTTCAATTTCGTCTGTCTCTATTCATCGTACTCTCCATTTCAGTGTAATCTATTTTTCTTTGTGCTTCATCCAAAACGTATGCACACACCTTATTATCGAGTGTGGAATCATGAAATGATCTGCGATTGCTCTACAATTGTCTGAAGTTAGGGATTCACATGAACACACATTGATTTTATTTATTATATATTTTTACCACTCCCGCCTATCAATTTTCCTCAGAAATCTCAAAGCAAAAAGAACACCACCAGGCACAACATATATTCCGAGCATATTAATCTCTTAGAATATCACGCGAGAATCATCAAATCTAACGATGCAGGCATATTGAGCCGACCTGATATTTGATGCATAGATGCGATGTTTCTTCAAGATTGTTCGTTCTATCCAGCCCCCCAAACACAGCTTAGAGACCCTAATCATCTTCAGAAAAATTGGGAAAAAAAAAAAAAAAAAAAAAAAACAGCCATTTCAAAACGCTGCTAAGATCATAATTAGGACACAAGAAAAAAGGTCATCACCCCACGTCCGAAAAGTCCCCAAAGTTGGTTCCCAGCTAATCCGGCGTCTCTTTTTCTTACATCCTTTCTTAATGATAGTGCCAACCACAAAACAAAAGTGGAGGGGTGGGGGGAGGAATCATTTCTCTACCGAGTTGGGGAACAGAATGTTCGGTCGCCTCCTTCCTGACGTTGACTTCGCACGCTGCAGTGGGAAACCAAACCCTGGTCAAGCAGCATCTCCGGCTGGATCGACGGCGGTCGAATCGGAGGGTTTTAGCTGGTAATCCTTAACCCTGGTTGGGGCTGTCCCGGCCCAGGCTCACCGAGCACGCCACCACCTGCGCCCACTGCCTCAGCCTCGTCTTCACCACCTGCGGATCGTCACCTGCAACATCCAGAATTTTATACACGCCACTTTCTAATCAACACGCGATGCACATGGCGGCCGGCGAGTCTTTCGCCGGGCCGGTTGGCGTTCGGACGAAGAGCGAGAGAGGAGGAGGGAGAATTTACCTATGCTGAATATGTTGTTCTGCGGGCTGCCGGCGGCGGGAGGAGGAGGAGGAGGAAGAGGAGGAGGAGCGTCGCAGCGGGGGACGGTCGACGGCGGCGGCGACGACTTCGAGACGCCGTTGGCGTACTGCTTGTTGACGGCGTAGTAGAGCTCCAGGGCGGGCAAGGTGTCCGAGAGGCGCTGATCCGCCGCCGGCGAGTCGAACCCGAAGCCCAGCTCGATGCACGCCTTCAGCTCGTCGAGGTCGTCGTCCGTGACGCTCCTGCTCCTGTTGTGGCGGTTCTTGCTGTTCCCCTTGCGGCGGAGCCACGCCTCCTCGCGGCACATGTCCGGCGACCAAGATCGCTGCTTGTACAGGGAGGACGAGCGTCCGGCCAGGTGAGGAGGCGGCGGCGGCCGCGAGGCTAGGAACGACAGCTCGTCCGGCGGCGGCGGCGATGCTGGAGCGGGGGCATCTGACATGGTGGAGAGACGGCGGAGCGCGGCCCCTACCCCGTCGAACGGGGGCGTCGGGGGGCGGAGGCGCTCTCCTTCCGAGCTAAGTCTCCAGATATTTTTAGAGAGAGAGAAGGAGAGAGAGTAGCTTGGTTTATAGTAATCAGGGTTATGGTGTATGGTCGGTCCAAAGTCAATGATGACCGTCCCTTTTTGCATTCTTTTATTTTAAGCTTTTCCAATTAAAAAAATTTCCACATTTGTTCCAAGAATTTTGTCGAGCTCATCGAGGAAATATATGATTTTCAAAATATTCATAATTCATAACGTGGATACTCAATAAAAGAATTACATTAATCTTTCTTTAATTAGTTAACAAATGCCCTCAAAACCGGCAACAAAATCTTTGATAAAAATTAGTGTCCTTTTTAGATATTATAGTGTCATCCAACGAGATTTATCAAGCAATATTACCTTTCATTCGATCAAGATCATCCAATAACTAGATAGTTAATGTGGAAGTGTATCATCCTTATATGTTTGGGAAAAGATGTTGAAGATTGCAAAAGATTGGACTTGCCAAATTTCTCAATCTGTCGACTAATTGAGAATCCGATGGGTTTTCAGCTTTAATGGAAACCGGTTGAGTTTATCGAAATGAGAGTTTTCATCTCATTGTTTCTTGAACTCAACTCCGTAAAAGTAATACATTGCTTAAATTGTGCATTGCAGAGAAGTTCTAGGAAACCAATAGAACTACTTGAAGGTTAAGGATGGTGCATGTTGTGCAAAAGTTCAAAGCCAGCAGTGTCTTGGAAGCTTTCGTTCAAGACTAGTTGTATCTTTTCATTCAAATTTATCCTCTTTTTGCTTAACAGAGAAGTTGTCTTGTGATGCCTACAAGTTGGACGTATATACTTTCTTGGTCCGACCTTCCTAGTAATATGCCATCATGTTTCGAATTCCGAGTATCGAGCCGGGCTCCGCAATGACTTGGGAGATTAAACTCTTTGTGGGTATTTGACATAGGCTTCGTCAAGGCTTATCCTGGGCGGGTTGACTTCATGTCCAGGGGCACGAGAAAATATTAATTAGTCCCTGATTTTTCAAGTTAGCCATAAATCGCTCCACTCACTTATCGCCACTTGTCTAAATGAGCCACTTTTCATATCGTTTCTCTCTTTTCTTTTTCTTGCTTATGCGCCACACCATGAGTGAAGCTGTCCAACTTTGACGCATAATCCACTTCAGATCTAGCCATGACCGGCTCTTCCATGTTAGAGACTAGCAAGGTTAAGATCCCAATGGCCATGTACAAGAAGCTGCGACGGGCAACTAGTGCGAGTTCAAAAATCAAAAGGAAAAATAGAGGAACAAAATCCGAGTCCATTGCAACCTCATTCGTGAACCTCACGCCACACCAAGGTCACCGCTCCCATTGGCGACTACCTTTCCTCTAACTTCCAGATCTAAAGTCTCTCCTCCAAGTGACCCCTCGCTAGGGGGGTACCGTGCCATTAGGCATGCCAACATAGCTGTGGGCATTTCACACATCTTCACTCACCTCAGGCATGGAAGGCTACTATATCTGCTTACTCGACGATAGCCTGAACCAAAGTCCTGATGTAGTGTCTATCTTCACCAACGTGACGCTCCCAAATTCCATGTTTATCTTTATCTTCCCAACATAGAAGGAATATAAAGGACAGCGTGAGGTCTCTTACCCCAGGGCGATTCTCTTGCCTATTTCCTCCTTGAGCCTTTTAAGAACCTGCTCAGGTCCAAACTTCATATATTTATGGGCTTCAAAAAAGAGGATGGACTTAGTAAGGACATCTTTGTAATTGTAGCGAAGCGAGGTTGGCGTGGGGGGTGGTGCTTCAATGGGAAATAGGCATTGCGTAGAAACGGAAGCAGAGTGAAAGAGTGAAGGAAAAAGAGTAACGGTGGAGACTGGCGAGAGTGAGTGAAGTAACGGAGCAGAGGACAAACATGAAAAGTGAGCCCCATTTGGACAGGTGATAATTAATGAGTGGAGAAGCCTATGAGTGACATAGAAAACCGGAATCACCATGAAAAGTGAGCCCCATTTGGACAGGTGATAATTAATGAGTGGAGATGCCTATGAGTGACGTAGAAAACCGGAATCACCACCCAATATTTTCTCCTGGGGGCATTCGTACATGGACAGGCATGGCTCAAGCGTGATGGATTTTAGGTAGATCGGTTCCCGACCAAGAATCAAGAACTGGTCTCGCGGCTTTGATATTTGCCACGAGTGAGTCTCGGTGATTTTTGGGGCCCTGGCAAGATCTCTGAGCTCATCGACCGCATTTATGACAAAAAATCACGAGGCCTGAGTTGGAATAGAGCTTTCATCCAAAATAAGTCCTCTGAGATTGACTCCTACAAGATGCAATTAGGTGGCAAATCTGTATCAAAAAGATGCAACTGATTGGTAAAAACCTCCAATGTTTACAACCAAACTCTAAATCTTTGCTTAAAAGTGTACTTACTTCATAAACATAAGCTAAGAATACATTAGTAGTTCTTGAATATTTTCCTTGAACTTTAAAATAAAATACGGACTTGATTGCACCAATAAAAAAATCGAGGTCTCAACTGAATTTCGTAAGACTTCTGATGCACTACTCTCTAAACAATTTTTTTTTTCCCATTGAGGAACTCGTTTTTTTTTTGTCCTTATTTAGTGAAAAAATTGTACCATGGCATAAGATATTCTCCAAGTAAGTGCAAGTTTGATCTTCCCATTTATGGCTTACGAATAAATCAAAAATATATTCTAATATACTTCAACTAGAAAACCTTAAAACTTGTTAATTCAGCAAATTTCTCCAAAAGCACGTTATCTTATCAATCTTGGATCTTAGCAAGCAGCCTAAGAATCTAAGAAAATTTCTTTGTATTTAGGAAGTTCTCGGTATGTGGTTGACCAAGCCTTGATTGAATTGATTTAAATCAAGTTACTTATCCATTTTCATGATGACGACTTATGATCAATTCACATGGAAATCATAATGATCAGTGTAGCATAGTGCACTTGATTAAGATTAGTGATGTTTTTAATCATATATTCGATGTGAATTTAGATAGTATAAAAAATAAGCTAAACGATAGAGGCAATATCTATCACATCCAATGTCGACAGACATTTTACGCTTTTGAAGTGCCATTCTTTATTAAAGTCTAAATGCAGTAATTCTTTTGGACTAAATAGTTTGCATGGAATGAATGTGTTCTCCCGCACATTAGATGAAGTCTTTCTAACAAATTGTCATTCAATGTATCTAATTCTTTTGATGATGACTTACACTTTGGCAGGGAATAAGATTACTAAAGCAAAGAGAATTTCAAAAACAAGCACTCAGTGAAAAAGAGTTATTGGTGTACCCACTAATGACATTGAGGTGTTCTTCTAGAAAATTTCTCGTTTCTTTTAATTAAAACATTAGAATTGATCGACCACCGTCTGCGGTGGCGGCGCAACCGGCTTCGGGCTCTCTCCCTCACGAAGGGGAGGAGTTCAAATTCCGAGGCATCACGTTCACACGACTCAAACGCGGCTGGGTCTGTGATGGTGGCTCAGTCCACCCCAGGTTTACGTCTAGGCTGCCAGTCGACGGCAATTCCCGAGTCATAAAAAAAAAAAAAAACATTAAAATTGATCGCATTATTTTCAATTGAGAAAAAAAAGCTTGATCTATATTTAACGGTAATCCTTATCCAATTTTCAAATAGCATGCCTAATGCATAAAAAAAATGTAATGTACCGATTGTGGGAAGAAGACATACTTATGAATCAAACCCTTTTCTCAAACCAGCACAAGTATCAGCATACTTGCATAACTAACTCATCTTGTGTTGGACATTACAATTGCTAGTACATCCTTGATGGGCATAGTCACCAATGATTATTTATAATTTGCAAAAGAGAAAAAAAAAGAAAGAAAAAGAGGCAAAAAAGTCATTGCTTGCGAATGCCATTTCCTGCGGGCCACGTGAAATACTTTTATTGCGAAGCCAATGGAGAAAGCTAACTTTTTCTAAAGAGATTAGATACTTTACTTTCCGTCTAAGAAAAAGAAAAACTAAGGACTAAAGATCTAGGGGCTAAGCTTGTTCCTCCCTCATTGCTCATTTTTAACCTCCCCTGTTTGTTTCCTGATCTTAATGGCTGCTGCTTCTTCTTCCAAGCTCAGAAGGAGTTACGATGTCTTCTTGAGTTTCAGAGGTCCGGACGTCCGCAATCACTTTCTCGGTCATCTCTACACAGCTCTAGATCAAACAGGGATATACACTTACATCGATGATGAAGAACTCAAGAAGGGAGAACAGATATCATCAGCACTTATGAAGGCGATTGAGGAATCGCGAATCGCGATAGTGGTTTTCTCTGAGGACTACGCCTCTTCGCCATGGTGTTTGGAAGAGGTGGCAAAAGTCATGGAGTGCAGGAAGGAAAGAAACCTCATGGTCTTTCCGGTGTTTTACAAAGTAGAACCAAGGGAGGTGAGAGGGCAGAGACAGAGTTATGCAGAAGCCATGGCTAAGCATGAAGTCAAGTTTGGGAAGGACTCAGAGAAAGTAAAGAGATGGAGGAAAGCACTATTTGACGCTGGTAACTTATCTGGGTGGCATTTTACTGATGGGTAAGTTGCTTCAGTCAATCTTAATCTTTCGATACTTACTTTTCTCTGAGATTTAGGATCCTATAAAGTTATGGGTAAATTTGCGCCCTCTCTCTCCCTCTCCCAAGCGAACACACTCACACAGCACATATCCCATCTATGGCCACGCCGCCGCCCGATTGCTGCGTCCGCACGACCGTGTCACATCAGCCCATCTTCGTCTCTGTGGGTCAAGGGGCTTAGTCGATAACTCGCGACCCCAGATCTGGGGCGTTGAACCCATATTGGTGGTTGGTAGTGTTGGGCGATGGTCACCGGAGGCTGGCTACGACGGCTCAGACTTGACGGGCACGTCACTATTGCGGGGACATGCGGCTGCGTGGCAGTGGCGAAGGCGGAGGGGAGCTCAGTGAGGGGTGGGGGAAATTTGTGTTTGCCTTTCGGGGTAAAGTGAGTAGTGGCCAAAGGGCCTGGGCAGGGCTAGCTCATGCCCTTTTTCGTTCTTTGAAGTAAATTCAAATATTAAAATTCCAGACAAATATGAGAAATGAATCTACAAAGCCCAAAATTGTGAATTTGCAGATTGATATATACTTTAAAAGGAAAATTGCACAAATGTCGACTATAAGAAGAGTCTCCGATATTAAAGACCGTACATAATACATAAAAAAACTGATGTATACTAATCTATATCCACTATAAAAGTATGAGAAACATAACTCATTATGTCCTTAACAAAATAATGCAAGTTACTGTGAATATAAATAGTGATAATGCGAACAATACACATAAATCATAGGGAAACTACTCCTAATTCGAAATATAGATTAGTTGATGATATGATTTAACTTCATTTGGTATTTAGCCTAATTGAACTATCACAATGAAATCATTTGAAGAAAATTAAAAGTATAAATTATAAAATAGAATGGAAATCAAACGAAATACTTGAAAAAAATTACTTATCAAGTTATTTCTAACTGAAAACGTATCTTATTTCCCTACATGATTAAATTCAGTTATCAAATAAACTCGATTTATACAAAGATGGTAAGAAAGAATTTAAAACTGACCCTAGGCCTTAATGTATTATCCTTTGGGACAAATTCTGAATTTGTTCTATTTGGATAATCAGGCTTATATAATGTCCTTTTCGCTGTTTCTATCATCAATATGTATTGGAGCTTCTTCAGCCAATACTAAAGAATGCCTAAGATCTTGGGCTAACTTTCTGGTATCATTGCCACTAAGGTTAGCCGCTCCTTTTACAGGATATATAATGAATGATGTTAGCTTTTCTTGCTACATTTTTTGGACTTCAAGGACTAAGCTTGTCCCTCATGCTTCTTTAAATTCGTTTGTTTTTTCAATTACATAAAGCCTTTCACTGACCATGAAGGGAACCTCTCTTGCAAGAGCATTTCTTCGCTTCTTTTGTATCCACAGTCATTTTCTCGGGCAAAATATTTTGTCAAGAGAGTGTTTACCTCATTATGTAACCCATTATATATAGGACAAGGCAAATTTGGTACTCTATCCACCTTTTTTTATTTAGTAGAAATGTTTATTTTAGTTTTTATAAGAAGAAAGAATGAAAAACTAGTTTTTTGAAAGGAAATACAGCGGTGATGACATTCTTGTAAACACTTGAAGCTTTAAAGAGCGAGAAGGTAATTAAAAAACAGTTTTCTACGGGAACTAACAGTTGGCCATATTTGTCCCAAAGACAGGCGTACGTGTCTTTGTTTGTCCAATCTCAGAAGGGGGACTTAAGTCATCCCAAAGGGTAAAGTACTTGATTTTTACTAGAATTTACCCCATGGTAATGCTAACTTAGACTTCAAGTTGTTAATTTTCATCACGTTGTTGCTAAGAGTAATACCAGATAAATTGCTAGGCTTTCCGACAATTATAGGAAAAACAATATAATTTCAATGAACTTTAGAAAGAGATCAGGACAATGTCGATCAGCATTTAGCATATCCGATAATTAACTTGTTTTTTTAAATGAATGTAAAATAAATGAACACATAACATTTAGAATAACATGAAAAATATAGTCTAGACCTGTGTAGACACGGGCATTTTGCTGGTTGCACATATTGGGTCATTCATCTCCAAATATATTGCAGACTAGTTTCTTATTCAACAATTCTCTTTAAGTACTATCAATTTATTTATTTATTTATTTATTTATTTATGATTGCTCTACCAGTAGTTTCAACTAATTTTCCCATTTCAGATATGAAGCGGGGCTCATACAACATATTGTACAAGAGATCTCAACTCAACTAGATCAAACGCCATTAAGTGTAGCCAAGTATCCGGTTGGGATAGATTCCTGAGTACAAGAGCTTAAAACAATCTTAAATCTACAATCCGGGGATGATGTTCTTATGATAGGATTATGGGGACAAGGAGGTGTAGGGAAGACAACCCTCGCTAAAGCCATTCATAATGCTATATTTAGAGAGTTCCATGGTGCCTGTTTCTTGGAACGTGTTCGAGAAAATTCTAGAAATTCCACTAATTTGGTTCCTTTGCAAGAGAAATTGCTATCCCAAGTATTATTAGGGAAGAAATTAACAGTCTATAGTGTTGGTGGAGGGAGTCGATTAGTTCAAGATAGACTTTGTAATAAGAAAGTTCTCATCATTCTTGATGATGTTGATGATGCATGTCAATTAAATGCTTTAGTTGGAGATTGTGAGTGGTTTGGTAAAGGAAGTAGAATAATTATTACAACAAGAAATAAGCATCTACTAACTTCTCATGGGATAGATCACAACCATATGTATGAAGTTAAAGCTCGTGAGGATGGTGACGCTCTTGAACTTTTTAGAAAGCATACTTTTCGAGGAAATCAAGAAATAGAAATAAGCAGTAATCTTGTTGATCAGGTATTAGATTATGCGAGAGGCCTTCCTTTGGCTCTTGAGGTGTTGGGTGCCTTCTTATGTGGTAGAACAGAACATGAATGGAAAAGTGCCCTACAAAAACTTGCCAAAAGTCCTGATAAAAAGATCAACAATGTTTTAAAGGTAAGTTATGATAGATTGGAGGACTATGCAAAGGAGATCTTTTTGGACATTGCTTGTTTCTTCAAGGGGAGGAGTACAGAGTACATTAAGAAAGTTCTAGATAGTTGTAATTTTGACACGACTATTGGAGTACAGATTCTCATTGATTGTTGCTTGATTAGTGAAGAGCATAGGACCTTAGAAATGCATGACTTAGTGCAATTAATGGGTTTAGATATTGTTAAAGAAGAATGTCGTGATGACCCCGGAAAACGCAGTAGGTTATGTCTTTATGAAGATGTTCTTGATGTTCTATCAGGAGATATGGTAAGACTTGTTATAAGAATTCATATTCAATTCTTATCTTTGACCTTGTTTATGAATTCTTATCTTTGACCTTGTTTACTAGTTGTTATAGAATAATGTTAATATATTCGAATAAATATACAGGGAACAGATGCGATTAAAGCTATAGTTTTGGAGCTACCAAAACCAGAAGAGATGTATATCGGTCCTAATGCTTTCATAAAGATGAGAAAGTTGAGGTTGCTCATCCTACTTAATGTAGATAATTCTTTCCAAGGTCCCATCCATCTCCCTAATGAGTTAAGGTGGTTTGAATGGCCTAATTGTGCATGCATTCCAGATTTTAGCTATGGTCCAAAGAAGTTAGTTGGACTTGATATGCGAAAAAGCAAGATCAAAGTAGTGGGGGAAAAATTTAAGGTGCGTATTTACTTGGTCCTTTTTTCATTGCTTATATTTATATAATTGGATGATGTTTGTTCTTGTCCCTAGGAAAACATCTACAATTACTATATTCGTTATATATATCAAAACATCAAACGTAGTCTGTCAATCTAGTAAATGAACCAATGCAGTTAAAATCTTCCAGTTGAAGATAATCTGCCCTCTAACTGACAACTTGTTGGTTACAATTCGAAACACCTGTAGCAAAGATTTCATTTTTCATCCTCGTACTTCATATGCTTTTCTAATCAAGTCCATGTGTTTTTAATCTTTCTAACTAATCTAGTCATTCTACTTTTACAAAGTGTCTAATCAAGTCTCTCTGACATCATATTTGGTCAAATCTAGTCAATGCGGTCATTGGAGTGTGATGTGGATTGAATATTGCCTACATGAACACCCATCATAGAAAGTGGATGAGTGCCCGCATATGTACGATATTTAATCCACGTTACAGTGTGGAGTAGTCCAAAGGCCACGCCAACTAGATTTGGCTAGATTCAGTATTGGAGAGAAATGATTAGATAATTTATGTATATAGAAGGATTTGATTAGAAAAATCAAAAGTACAGAAAGTTTATTAGAAAAAGTAAACGCACCAGATGAAATAAAACTTTTCCTTACAAAAAAAATGACAACAACGAGCTCAAGCAATCATGATTTTGAGAAGAAAATTGAAACAAAAGCTTCTTGGCTTGTAAAATTAACATTTGAGCGCTGAATGTGCTTAAGATATACCATGAGACTTTTAATTTGATTTGTAGGCTTTTTATATAGTTGGTAATGGTCTATGTGCTTTCAAAGACCCTTCCCATGAGAGGATTGAGAAGCCACGTCTCTAGAACTCTTTGGATGGTAATGGGTAAATCTCTTTTTCCTGTTAAGTCAAAATATTGTTAGCAATGGAATTTGACAGTTACATATGTCTCTTTCACCTTTTAACCCACACGGAACAATGTTCCGAGTTTGCACTTCAGAACAGCAGAATCGCCCCTACGTAATTTATTCAGGAAAATTGTAAGGATAATTTATTTGCCTGTGAACAAAAAGAAGTTGTTACTAGTTCATCCATGTTTTGGGGTAATGCTTATGAATTGTGATGTGTGGAAACTTTTGTATATAGTTTCCTAGTATGTGGACATACCACTAGTTCTTTTAACTAAAAACTTAGCCAGATTTTGAATTGAATATTTATCAAAGTTCTTTCTTTCTTTTTTTCGTCCGGAATGTTTTTTGCAGGACTTTAAAAAATTGAAGTTCATTAACTTTAGTGAATGCCAGCTGCTGATTTGTATGCCAAACCTCGATTGTATTCCAAATCTAGAGCAATTGGATCTCCATGGGTGCAAAAACTTAGAGCATGCCCACACATCAGTTGCATATCACAGCAAATTACAATTGTTGGATTTAGGTGGGTGCTCTAAACTTCATGATCTCCCTGCAGTGCTCCAGTCCAAGAATCTTCGACATCTCATTCTTAAAAATTGCTCAAAATTACAAAGATTCCCCACTATTCCGGATGAAATCGAGGGCTTGCAAAAAGTTGATTTAAAAGGGACCTCAATTGAAGAACTTCCTACATCTATAGAAAATCTTGTCTCTTTGGAGGAAATGGATTTAAGTTATTGCAAGAAATTGGGAATCCTTCCATCTAGCATTTACAGGTTGCAAAATCTTACAAGCCTAAGGCTTGGAGGCTGCTCAAAACTAATCAAGTTTCCAAAGAAGGAGGAAGATTCAAGTGATCCCCACATGAAGACTGGATTTCCTAAGTTAAAGTTTATAGACCTTAGTGAATGCAGTCTATCGGAAGTAGAGTTTCTGGAGAATGATTCCTGTTTTCCCTTCTTAAGAAATATGTATTTGAGGGGAAACAATTTTGTTAGCCTTCCTGCATGCGAGCGACTAAGTAAGTTGGAATGGTTGGATGTTTCATATTGCCATCAACTCCGAGAGATCCTCAAGATTCCGCGGCGATTGAGTAAACTATCTGCAAATAATTGCGAGTCTCTAAGCAAAATTCCCTCCAACATTGACGTTGACTTTGTTGACGTATCTTCATGTTATGAACTCTTACGTAATGGCTTCACCATGAATGATTTGTTCAAGCTTGAGGTTAGACTCTCTTTCACCCCCCCTCCTAATTAATATGGTAATTTTGCTAGCATAACAGTTTTTAGGTTATTGTGAAATAAAAGCTTATTGTGAGTTATAAATTTTTGAAAGAGCATGTCCCATAATAATTTATAATTATTTGTTGATTTTTTTGTGGTCTAGAACAAACTATTATTTTCATAGTGGATTAAAGAACGTCTCCAATAATTTCTCTCAATATGGAGTCTTGTACTGTTGTTGCACGATTGTTTTATATTGTGAAAGGCTAAAAGTCCTGCATCAATGAGCTAATTAAGAAAAGCAAGTATTGAAAGTGATTCTGCATGTATGTAGTGGAGGTGGCTATAAAGTTATGCAAAGGATACTCTCTATTTATTTAGCTCTAATTCGCTGTGGAATTATAAGGATCACCCAATTAAAAATATCAACAATGGATGTACATCCAATTACAAAATCTTCGACAATACATGTCTTGTTTCCACCAATTAAGTACAAAAAAAATCTTTGTAATGTTATAGTTAACTATAGCTAAACTCTAGGACTACCCACTTAACTCATTGAAAATCCTCCTTTTAGGTGCCAATTTTGATAAGGTATCTAACAGTCTATATGTGTGACAGCAATTTCATGCCAAAATTGCTTGCGAACTTCTTTTACCTGGAGAAAAGATGCCGAAGTGGTTGCTTCCTGATAATGAGGGTTCTATTTCTTTCATGGTTTCAAGAGAATTGTATAAGAAGTTCATAGGATTAGCTTCTTGTGTTGTATTCCAAGAAGGAAAAAAAGAAGAATTTAAGCTTGAAGCATACGTTAATGGCAAGAAGACGATGGAAGGCTCAAGCACTTCCGGTTCATTGGATTTGGGTCATGTATGGCTTCTGTATTGCGTACCAGAGGTGCTGTGGAAAGGAGACCCTTTTGGTCCAAATGACAGGAGTAATTTCCAGTTTATCATTAGAGCACCACCTAGTGTAATTGTCAAAAAGTGTGGATTCCGACTAATGTGCAAGCCACTAGAGAATGATTTGGAGGTCTCGCTTCAAGATGATGAATTTTTGGATCCAGCTTTACTCTACGAGGTTTCACATGAAGATAGTCAAGTGATCATAGAGGAAGAAAGTTAAAGAGAAACACAAGATTTACTAGATAATAAAACCAGCACGGAGGAAAATAGTTCTAGCAATTTAGTGCACAAAGGGTCAAACACGGCTGCTCAATCTTTCCATCCAGAATATGCGGGTTGCGAAATCTTGTAACCCTGATGCTTCATGGCTGCTCAAAACTAATCAAGTTTCCATAGAAGGAGGAGGACTCAAGTGATCCCCATACGAAATACATATTTCTTAAGAAGAGTGAGATTTCCCATGACTTCGAAGGACTTATATTACAAGTTTCTAAGGTTAACTTTCTACGTTGTACTCCCAGTGAAAGAAGGAAGAGAGAATGACTTTGCCATTGAAGTATCCGTTGATGGAGACATTAGTGCTGCACGCCCATGGATTTTCAGTTGTATCATCTGTGGCTTCATTATTACGAAGCAAGGGAGCTGTGGGGAGTAGAATTTCAAGGTAGCATTAGAGCATCGGGTGGTGGAATTGTGAAGAGGTGTGGATTCTGAGTAACACGCAGCCACTAAAGAACGATTTGGAGGTTCTGTTTCAAGGCAATCAGTTGCTGGATCCCAATTTATATTACGAGATTTGATATGCAGGTAGTCCAATGAGTACAGAAGAAGAAAGTTCAACTGAAACAGAAAATCTACTAGATAGTCAAATGAGCACAGAGGAAGATAGTTCAAGCCAATTTGTCCATGAAGGATGGAACATGGCGGACTTTTCATTGAGGTCTCTCTCTCTCTCTCTCTCTCTCTCTCCGTCTCCCTCTCTCTGTGCATGCCTGTATGTGTCTGCGTGTGTTGATGGCGAGCGTATGTTGGGTGCACTGTGTCTGTATACTGTAAAAGCCAACAATTCTAGACAAACAAAGAAATCTAATATGAAGCGATTCTGCACGTATTTGCCATAGGGATGGCTACAACACTTGCTAGGGAATGGTTTTTATGGCATGAGTATCATATGTAACATAAACAAAAATTGATATGTCCAATTATTATACAATGATAAATATGTGTGATTATTACATAACTCTAGTTTGGTTGAATTAGGAGGAATATGCTCAAATCAAACTCTCGACTTGAACTAATTACAAACTCGAGTATTTATAGCAGTTTACCCATATAACAGAAGTATCACTATTCACAAATTTTTCCTAATTTACCGAAATGTTCTTCCTTGAAGAGAGATGCTAGAAGAGTTCAATCTTGTTGACCACAGTATTGTATCTTTCATGGCTTCACATGACTTGTATGACAAGTTCCTAGGATTGTTTTTCTTTTTTTTCCTGTGTAGAAGATGGATAAGGGAAGTATCTTTCGACATTGTGCTCCATGTTAATGGCCAAAGGCAGAATGTGTTCTCAGACACTCTCGACTCATTTGATTCAGATCACATGTGGATTTAGTATCTTATATCAAATGTTCTGTGGGGAGTTTCAAAGGGAGGAGTTGGTTTTGGTTGATTTGACGAGAGTTTCTTATGATTTAGCCTTAGACCTAGAGTATCGGGTGGAATCATGAAAAAGTTCGGAGATGTGATAAGATGTAGGCACCTAAAGGATTGAAGGTTGTGCTTGAAGACCATCAGTTAGTCGTTTCAGTTGTACTGTGAGGTCCGTGAATGTCGCTTATGGATAGAGGAACGGGAAGCCAATGACAGTGAAACAGATTAAATGGGAAGAGACGAGTGCAGCAGTGTTGGCTAATGCCTCGTGAGGAAGCAATCATCAAGCCAGCGGAACATATTTGTGATCCAAACTGTTGCACACACATTGAGAGTACAAAGGACGGCATGGTTAAACTACATAGATGCAAGGGAAGATTGTCTTCTTCCTCAGCAAAGCCATGACAACCATCACTGCAGCGGCTTGGAATGCAATTCGCACTAATTTTTATGGTAGTCTGGTTTTGTTGGATGGCTTGATCACGACTTTTGAGGGAAGGGACTTCTTCCTTCTTTTTTTTTTATTTTATTTTTATGGTGGGTTTGTAAGAGCTGATCTGTTGTTACTTGTTTTTTGCCTGCTTCATTTGATTTGAAGGTGAAATCACGAGTCAGTGATGGATTCGTGATAAGTCCATCAAGAGAAATTTGTAAATGAATATTTAAACTCGAGAAAATTTATAGCAAGTGCTTGTTGTTCCATATTTCCTTGTCAATTGGATCAATGATCTCATTGCCAATTGTCTCATTCTGCACAAACATGCTTAGTTACACATCAGCAAACTGAATTTCTAAAACGAGATCGTGTGCTATCAAAATGCCTTAAAAACAGAATCAAGAACCAAGAGATGACACAATATTTACGTGATTCAGTCGAAGGCTGATGTTCATGAGAGGAGGAGAAAAGCAAAGATTTGCATCTCTGAGTACAGTGAAAAGAGATAGCTATCAAAATCTACCGTTATCATGTCTTGGTCTCAAAGTTAGCATGAACTTGTCTTCGCATGTGAGCTCTCTGGGAACTATCTTCCTTTGTTTTTCACCTTCTTCCTTTTTTTTTTTTTTTTTTTTTTTTTTTTTTTTTTCTGTAAGTGACAGCAATTATTAACTTCATAACGAATAATGGCAAGGATTTAATTTGAGTTAGTGTTTATTTTCAAAGTGACAAGGTTCCATGCATATCCCCATTGAACCTTGAAAGTCTTTGGCGAATGATAATGTGTCCCAATGCTGAATATTATACTCTCCACTCACTTTGGCACTGCTTGCTAGATGATTTTTGCACTTCAAGAATCTGTAATCTCGAGTGGGACGAGCATGAGAATGAAGAATAAGCACACCCTGCGATACTACAGAGGTTTGGCCTAATCTGAAGCAAGTCCCAGTGCGACGGCACCGGTACTCATCTCACCCGCGTGATATCCCATTTATTTTTGTGAAGTTGTATCAATACAGTGTTCGAGGAAACACACGTAAGCGCCCATCTTAAATTATAAGGTGAAAGGATATTATACTAATATGAGAAGTCATTATAGATACTCTACTTTCTAAATACGTGTCCAGTATAGGAGAAATTGTTACATGAGTGCAACATATGTACTAAACCGAATCTGAATCATTGAAAATGGTGAAGTCCATATATTTTTCACGTGGTTCCGATCAGATCTAACGGTTTAGATCTGGTTAGCTGATCAGCTGGTTCACAGGAGCAGCTCCTCCACTCGGGACAGCTTTGTCGGTGTGGACACCAACGTATAGTATGTCCTTTTTGGCCCCACTTAGCATGGATTGAGGAGACGTAACAACGTTCTCCCTCAGTCGCCTATAAAAAGATCGAACACGTGCTGGCAATTCATCCTGCAAAGAGCACCCGATCGAGAGACTAGCTTAAAAACAGAGTCTTGCTCCTGGTGTGTGCGCTCTGAGAGAGATCGAGAGCTAAGAGAGACGGTGGGAACAACCCAGGTCCTAGTTATAGTGTTATCCAAGGAATGCAGGAAACCGGGGACAAGTTCCTGGGCCAAAGCTTGCGAAGTGATCGCGCAGGCTCTTGAGGATCACGGGTGCTTCATTGTTGATCACCTCAGTGTCCCTCTTGGCCTTCATGACTCTATCTTTAGTGTCGCCGAGGATCTCTTCGAGCTCCCCCATGAAACCAAGATCAAGAACATTACCTTGAAGCCTCACCTTGGCTATACCGGACAGATCCCCTGACTTTGTTATCGAGGCCCTGGCCATCGTTGGCCTCGAGAAGCTTGAGGAGTGTGGAAAGTTCACCTCCTCATGTGGCCCTCTGGAAACGACCGCTCCTGGTACTATTTTTTTTATTTTTTTTTCTTTTCCTTGTTTTCTGGGACATCACATTAGAAGTGCCTTCTTCTATTTTCTTCACTCTTAATCCTCTATTTGCACGTCTATATTCACTGTACTTTTTGAATTTATTGACGACTCCCCGTCCCACTTCAATGTCTTGATCTTTCTCCTACTGGTTTATGAATTCGCCAGCCATTACCAGGAAGAAGTTTGAAAAATGGTATATGCAATAAAGTCCCACGATTGTGCCTAGTTTATATATGAACAAGCTTGTCATATGTCATGCTTCCATACTCACTTCTCGAACACCTTTCTAATTTGAACCGCATTATTCATTATTCACGCCACCTTTTATATGCCTTGCTAGTGCACCTAAGAATTTTCTTACTTTCTTAAACGATCCCGCATAATAAACATGTTTCTCCAACCAACTTTAGCATGTCAACTTAAGGCTATAGGATATCGAGAAAAATAAATAAAGAGTCAGTGCTAAAGTTGATACATATATATATATATATATATATATATATATATATATATATACATATATATATGTATGTACATGTATGTACATGTATATATGTAT
Source organism: Eucalyptus erythrocorys (assembly GCA_014182555.1). Taxonomy (NCBI): domain Eukaryota; kingdom Viridiplantae; phylum Streptophyta; class Magnoliopsida; order Myrtales; family Myrtaceae; genus Eucalyptus; species Eucalyptus erythrocorys. Next base: position 21,835,458 of record CM024604.1, read on the forward strand.
ACATACATATACGTCATGTTTCTCCAACCAACTTTAGCATGTCAACTTAAGGCTATAGGATATCAAGAAAAATAAATAAATATATTTTGGCTGCAACAAAGCTGCTTACGACTACGGCAAGTTCATAGCTGAGATGGAGAAAGTAGTGCTTAGGATAGTCTGCGAGAGCTACGGTGTTGAGAAATGCTACGACCCTCACATCAATTCTAACTCATACCTCCTACGATTCTTGAAGTCCAAGAAACCTGAAGGCGTCAAGGTCAGGGGGCTTGGATGTGAGGACCAAAGATGGCAAGTGGTTCAGTTTTGAGCCCTCAGCTCCGATTTTCATGGTCATTGCCGGTGAACCATGTGTAGTGAGTCTTTCATTTGCTAGAAAATTCTTCTTAGTACTAGATTGCGCTAGTTCATTGAAATTATCTGTAATTTTGCGGCGTTCATTCTTGATTAGGTATCGAGCAATGGAAGGATCAAGGCTTGTGTGGTGGTTACAGAAGAGAATCAAGTGGGATACTCTCTTGCTACATTCTCGCACGTCTCAAGGATGATCGAGACACCAAAGGAGTTCATCGACGAAGCACAGCCTTGGCAATACAAGCCCTTTATTCAAATGGATTTCCTTTACTACTACGACTTTGTCGATGACCGCAAAAAGGGTGAGAGCCTTATCAGCTCCTTCTGCAGAGTTCAGGCCAAATAGCCCTCATGATTAAATCAGAATGAATAGAGTATATGCTCTTAATGTGATATAAGATGAGATTTGAGGAGATTGTTGTCTCTCAATCTTCTTTGTTCTGTTTCCTAAACTAAGAGGTATGCCAAGTTCAGAGGTGATTGACGATGGATACGAATTTGGTCTGCATAATTTATAGACGATACAAATTTTTCCTGGGGAATTAGTGAGAGATGTTCATGTCATTGGCCTTCGCTTATTCACTGTTACTCAGGCCAAGCCAGTTTTGGAAAAGTTAGTCCACCAATTTGCAACCACCTTGGCCACTATTATTTTCATTTAGGAACTGAGATCGAGACATTGGTTGATATTTGATGTAATGGAGTTCTATTGCACTTCATCATGGGATGGTGCGAGTGTAAGTTGGAACCTGGTATGATAATCTCTTTCTTAGTCCAATAATATGCAGCACAACTAGATAAAATCAATTACACAGCAAAGCAAAGACAACTTCGAATCTTTCTGATGGTAAAAGTGCCGAGTAAAACTATCCGACAAACACGCGACAATTCATGCCCTTCCGTTTTCTTGGTCCGGATCAGTCCACTTTCTTTCTTCAAGTAATCTTACGAGTACAAGCTACATGGGCATTAGAGCATAACAGGTCCCATATAACTTGAGAAGGATTAGCAAGCCAATTACATGTATTTTGCACCTTTGGGCTATTACGACCTAATCTGCTGTTTGATTGGCCTCCCTAAAACAATAGACTATTGAAATATCTTGGAAATGGGTTGTCAGACTCTACTGGGGTGTGATTGGCATGCTCCATCCATAAAATGTCATGTAGCCCAAGTTTTATTAGTAATTTGGTTTTGGGCCCATGAGTAATTACTTGATATATATAAATATATTCTTTTTCTCTGGTAATTAAGAGACGTAATAAAGAGATGTAAAATGCTAATTATAGTGAAATTTTCAGATGGACATAAATTTAGTTTAACGTCTCAAATTCTCTTTCTCGCTTTTACTCTTTACTTTTTTTGTGATCGTGTGACGAATCCTAATAGACTCTTGCATTAGATGATGAAAGGTTCCACATCCCATGCTGGTAGATTGTGGTCAGTAAGTGCGCTTCTCAATGCACAATTGTCGAATTCCATTATGGAATTCAAAAACTAGTTTTAATTCGTGTACCGAATAAGTTTAATGGCTGCCACATATGCTAGGATTTCCCACTGTGCAGCCGAAGACACAATTTTGGCAAATCTCTGGGTAGTTTGAGAACCACTCTTCCATTCCTTCGTGACCCTTGACCGATGTCTGCAGCTTTATTGCAGGATTCGACCAGACTTCATTCGTCCATCCGCGGTGAAGGAAGAGGTGTTCAAAGGTTTCTGGGCTTCGTTCCCACAGAAGGCAAGATGGCGGGTAAAATTTTCCTTTTGAACATATTCGTTTTTATGTGGGAAGTGCATTTTGGCACGAATTCCAAATGAAAAACCTGATTTTTGGAGCGTTATTCAACACCGATATCAAATGCCACAGGGATTTAGGGGTCTGGTATGATGATGATGCTCCATGCATTTGCTGCTGAATAGCTTGTGTCTTTGAGATGGTTGGATGCACTCTTCACCGAATAGGTTCCCCACTTGGTGTTGGTCCAAATCAGTTTGTCTTTCTCATCATTCATCCGCAAACGAACTGCCAAAACTTCATTAGAAATCAGCTCATCAAACAAATTCTGGATGACGTTTTTCCACCCATCTGGATTCTTGTTGATTAATTCAGCTACTTTCTGATTCACCCTGATTCGTGAAACCAACCCCCCACCCCCCCTTCCCCAAAAAAAAAAAAAAAGAAGAAAAAACTCTGATCTTGAGCTATCTATCTCCTCAATGTTGATATCTTTACCATTACTCACAAATCCCACGGTATTAGACATAGACACTGAGACTCTTCCCGTCAATAAACTTTGATAACCCCCAAGAAGGATGGCATCCCTTTCCTGCACGCCACAAGTTGTTAGGAAAATGGAGACCTTTCAGGATTTCACTCTATAGCGTTGAAGGATTTTGGGAAATTCTCCAACCTTGCTTGGTATTGCATGACCTTATTGGGGGCAATTAAATCACTGAAGCCTAGCGCACCACAATTCTGTTTTGTTTTCGAAACGTCCATCTTCCCTTTGAAGCCCTGACTTTGTTCACTGATTTTCCACTCAGAACAAAGCAATTTTCTGTTCAATAGCTCAACAAATAGAAACTGAGACTTTAAAAATGAACATGGCATATTGATGTGGGGCCTGCATAACTGCTTAGATTAAGATCTCCTTCCTTGCTTTAAAAATTAAATTCTCTTTCCAACCTTCTAGGTTCATATGGACTCTTTCACGCAAGCATCTGCTCTTCATCTTGACCCTAATCTGAAGGAATTCCTTGATATTTCCCTGCTTCTATTTTTCATGCATTCTAAATCTTAAGCCACGTTTCTTCTTAGACTTAGAGGGCATTCATTTCTGCAATAAATCCATATTTATTCAAACTGATAGCCTGGCCCGTTGCTAAGCAATGTTGAGGTAGGATAGCACTGAGGGTTAAGCATTCTTTAAGCTGTCCATCTACACGAAAAATGGATCATCTACAATAGGAGGTGAGATAATGTGAGGCAATTTTTTTGTTAAACTGTATCACTGTGATGTTTCTATCTTCAATTGTTTTATTGTTGAGGAAAGGTAGTATATTGGCCACGATAATGAAAAGATAAGGGGAAAATGGATCTCCCTATCACATTTCTTGAGAGGATTGGAAAAATGACAATGGCTCCCCATTAAATTTGACATTGAAAGAGACAATTGTAACACAATGTATTACCAAGGAAATCCATTTGGCACCAAATTTGATCTTCATCATGCATGCTTCCGAAATATCTCAATCAACTCTACCATGGGTTTATTTCTATCCTTCTAGAGTTGAGCTTGAAATTTCATTTTTCTTTTTTGACACTAAGTTGATCCAAAACATATTGTCCGTCTTGAATCTGCCTCCCATTAACAAATGCGCTTTAGTTTACCACAATCAGCTCAACCAAGGTTTAAGGCAATTAATCATAACAATGGAAATAATTCTATAATTGAAATTACATAAACATATGGGTTGAAACTTATCTAAGCTCTTAGAATTTAGAATTTTAGGGATTGAGAGATATGTGTTCCGTTGAGGCTAGGAATAAATTTCATTTATCAAAGAAGCTTTTCATCATGTTGGAACCATGTGACTAAATTTCATCCAACAATGCTGATGGAATTGATCATAGAGCCCATCTGATCCTAGAGCTTTGAAAGCTCCCAACTGGAAAAAAACAGATTCTTTCTCTTTTCTTCAAGTTATTGCAGTGGTCAGACATTTATTCATTTCATCCAAGAACAATCAAGGACATTGATGTAAAAACAGCTAAAATTTTCAAGGCTCATGGACTTTAAAAAGGTCAACAATAGGCTGTTTTAGTTGACTGGGATCTCAGCACCATTCCTCATTGGTTATTTTCAGCATTGATATTCTATTGCTTTGTCTTCTTTGTATTGATGTAGCATACTGGGTATTCCTATCCCCCTCCTTCAACCAGCCAACTGGATTATTTTCTGTTGCCGTAATTTTTCAATTCACCTTGTCAATTCCTATACTCTTGCTCTGTCATTCTCAATTATGATGTTGTTTTTTTTTTTTTTTTTTTCAGAGTTTGTTTTTCAAGGAATTAATTTAACGATATGCATTACAGAATTTCTTCCCATTGATTCAGCTCTTGCTCATGAAACTTTCTTCAGATTTCCCAGCAAATCATCATGTTTCATGTCTGGGGAATGCCATACAGACGCCGCAATGCCACTATATTCTTCATTTTCAAGCTAAAAAGCTTTGAGTTTAAATTTGTCCTTTTCACCAGCTCAGATGAGAGAGACAACAAAATTGGACTGTGATTTGACCTCATAGCCTTGATGCATTGGTTGGAGAGTAATAATACTCTCCAACCAATCCACATCGCAACACACTCCATCTAATATATTTTTTTTTCTTTAACAAAGGCCTATCCCTCTCTGTTATTCGCCCATGTAAATGCACTTACATTCAACATCAATAGTGAACATTCTTTTACAAAATCTCAAAAGCTACTGATCATTAATGGTCCGCAATCCGCCTCCCCATCTTTCCCAAATGGTAGAGAAATTTCACTAAATTCTCCTAGACAAATTCAAGGAAGCTGGTTAGTGGTTTTATTCTTTTCTACTCTACCCATAGCAATAGTCTTTCCTGAAATACATTTGGCGCATGACCAAAGCTGTCACGCCTTGAGCCCCGAGATACGTGAATAACCCACCATGGTCATGTAAATGCGACATTCCCAAGTAGTGTCGCCACATTAGTTTTGTTATGCGCATGCGAAACGTATTAAGATAACTCCTGACGATTTAATTACGGGATAGGACAGCAGAAAGAAAATCAATTCAAATACAAACCATCATACTTTCATATAATCAACCAGAGTTCTTTACATACAACTAAAATGGGTCAGAGACTATGTGCATAAAAAAGGGTCAGTTTGCACACTAGGGATCGGTCCACCAAAAAAAATAGGAACAGTCCTATGACTACTAGTCGAACTCGTTCGTCGATCCCTCATCCTTAGGTTCTGCCACCCAAGAGACCGGAGGCAATGCGTTAATCACTCTACCGTCAGGAAGATCCGCCACACCTTCACCCAAAATGGCATCCATCACAACCAGCGGAATGTCCATGCTATCCAGTGGGCCAACTCTAACGCCATCGGCCCCATAATGAAACCAAGCTCTAAACATATAAAGAACTCGCATCCCACGGTCATACGGACCCCGGGCAGTGGACCTAACCACCTGATAGACCCAAGGAATTCTAGGGTTAGGAGCACTCTGCGTCGCCTTGTGAACCTCCACAGGCATGCCACTCTTCTCCGACGGTACCGCCATCTACGGCCCTGTAATATTTTTCCCACAGTGGGGTGAGACATTGTCTCAGCAAGTTCACCCCTCCTAAGGCAATGATCGGCGACCGGCCGTCGAGGGCCGGAGAACTTGTCGGAGCGTTGCCAGCCCCTGGTGAGGCTCGGTCTCGCGGGTGGCTAGGCGAGGCCACCGGCCAAGGCCAGCAACCAGCTAAAAGGAAGAAAAAAGAAAAAAATATTAAAAATATTAAAAATTAAAAGAAACAAAAAAATTATATAAGTTTTTTTTTTTTTTTTTTGGTAAAGAAAATTATATAAGTTTACCAAACGTGTTTCTATTCTTTTTCTATTTCAAGAATAAGTTTACCAAACGCGTAATTTTGTTTAAAAATTGTTCTAGGGAACAGAAATAGAAATAATTTTTGAACAGAAACATTACCATACGCATCCCTAATATAATTGAAAGGCCTAATAATATTCTTTGTTGACCTTTGAAAAAGAAAGTGCAATAGGTCTCTAATAAATCCATCGACTTGGTGGAAGAGAATATGAATTGTGGAGATAAGAATTAACTTTGGTCATGTGCACTGAGTGGAGTGCGTTACTCTGCGGCTTGAACGCACAGTTCTATCACATGCGCATAGTTTTCTCGTTTACTTTACGGTCCTCCCCAGCGTCGTAGCATGGACGACAGATGGGAATGGGTTGTGAGTCTCGCCTTGGATTCGCTCTAGAGAAACATAAATGGTGGGGGTCACTTGGCTATCAAAGTTTGATCATTTTTGTAGAGCGGGGTGCCTTATTTCATTTTATTTTTCTGAAAGTGACGAGCAAATATTCACTTGGGTTTTTGACTAAGACATAATAATAATAATAATAATAATAATAATAATAATAATAATAATAATAATAATAATAATAATAATAATAATAATAATAATAATAAAATATAAGGATCGAGCCAATGCAAGTGTAGTATAGTTAGTCCTATTTAATTTACTTAGATGCTTTTTATCCCCTTTTCCGTGGTGGCTACAGTTTGAACCCAAAGCTGGTATGACAAATTGTAATTTCATTTGCTAAATCAGGCATAGATTTGGGTGGCATAAAAATTCAATTCTTCAACCTGCGTTAAAGGAAATCATTTTTGGTCACTTTAAAAAAAAAATGAAAGTATGGTTTACCAAATTTTGAAAAAAAAAAAAAAAAAAAAAACTTTTGAAGCAAGAGTCCAGCACCCAAAAAATCTTTTGAAGCAAGAGGGCGTGCATGAGGGGTAGTATATTGTTATTTGCAATAAAAAAAAAAACCAAAAACAAACTCAAAATGATATATCTTTCGAGGAGACTGGTTATTAATAATTTGCAAAAGAAGAGAAATAAAAGAAAGATGCATTGGTTGCGAATGTCATTTCCTGGAAGCCAATGCAGTAGCTAACCTTTTTGAAAAGAGATGAGATGCTCTACCTTCCACGCAAGAAAAAGGAAGACAAAGGACTAAAGTAACTTTGGGGGAGCCAATGGAGGAGCTGACCTTTTTAAAAGAGATGGGATGACACTACTTTCCGCAAAAGAAAAAGGAAAACAAAGGACTAAAGATATGGAATCCATTTTCCCCGAAGCCAGCTCATTACTCACAGGTCCATCATCGTGTCCACATTTGTCACGGGTCCATCATCACGCGCATTTTCCCCGAAGCCAGCACATTAGTCACGGGTCCATCATCATGTGCATCTGATTAATAATCAGAAAACTAGCCTCCAACGAGGGCCGCACGAAATACGTTCATAGAATTTTTTTCTTTTCATATCAACCAATCAAATTCATTAACAATTTAATTAATAATAAATTCGACTTACATAAAGATTTGCACTGATAAGGCATCGCGGTCAAATGTAATCTTCCATGAAAAAAAAAGTTTTACCATTAACACTATAGGTGCTTAAAGCACACAATAAAATCCCATGCTAAGATTCGGCTCATCCCTAAGCACCTTCATTTTCTGAAATTCTAATATAATTGAAAGGCCTAATAATGTTCTCTGTTGAGCTTTGAAAAAGAAAGTCAGCCCCCCTGATATATAAAGAAAATGAGGACAAGATCAAATGGTGCAACAAAAGACCAAATCTTAGGCAACTCATTGCTCATTGTTAACCTCCTCTCTTCCTTGACTCCAATGGCTTCTTCTTCCTCCATGGAGCCCAAAAGGAGTTACGATGTGATGGCTTCTTCTTCCTCCAAGAAGCCCATGGCTTCTTCTTCCTCCAAGAAGATCAGAAGGAGTTATGATGTCTTCCTAAGTTTCAGAGGTCCAGATGTCCGCAATTTCTTTCTCGGTCATCTCTACTCAGCTCTAGATCAAGCAGGGATATTTACTTACATCGACAGTGAAGAGCTGAGGAAGGGAGAACAAATATCACATGCACTTATGAAAGCGATCGAGGAATCGGAAATCGCAATTGTGGTTTTCTCTGAGAAGTACGCCTCTTCAAGATGGTGTTTGGAAGAGGTAACGAAAATCATGGAGTGTAAGGAGCAAAATGGCCTCATAGTCTTTCCGGTGTTTTACAAAATAGAACCAGGAGAGGTGAGAGGGCAGAAACAGAGCTATGGAAAAGCTATGGGTGAGCATGAGGTCAAGTTCGGGGAGAATTCGGAGCAGGTAAAGAGATGGAAGAAAGCTCTCTATGATGCTGGCAGCTTGTCCGGGTGGCATTTTACTGATGGGTATGTGAGAACAACTCTACTACTTCAATTAGTCTAGATCTTTTGATGCTTGATTTTCTCCAAGGTTTGGGATCCTATAAAGTCGGGTAATTTTTTTACTCCTCACTCTCAAGCAAACACACACTCACACAACACAGATCACGCCTCACCTAGCACACGAAACAGAGTACAATGTGCGAGCGAGACAGAGCAGCCCGTTCGTCCTCTCAAAGCCCCCCGATAGCCACGCCGCCGCCCGATTGGTACGTCCCCACGTAGCCCCAACCGCGTCACCTCAGCCCCTCTCCGTCTCTCTGTATCAAAGGGCTTAGGCGACGACTCGCGACCCCAGATCTGGGGCGTTGGACCCAGATCCCTGATCGGGGGTTGGGTAGCCTTCGGCGATGGTTGCTGGAGACCGGCTATGACGGCTAAGACTTTCTTCTGTCACAGAGAAAGACAGGCGACAACGGCGAGGACGGCCGACGTTGAGGGGCATGTCACGATCGCGGGGACATGCCGTTGCGAGGCTGCGAGGCAGGGGCGAAGGCCAAGCACGAGATTTTCCCCGGTTGAGGGCCCGGGTGGCTCGCCCGTTCCCTTTTTGTTCTTTTAAGTAGATTTTAAACATTAAATTTCCAAACAAATATGAAATGTCCTTTCTTTCCGAAACCCAAAATTTTGAATTTGCAAACTGATAATCCTATGAAAGGAAAATTTCACAATTGTCCAATATAACAAGTTTCTCTGGTATAAAGAGCGTACATAATACATAAAAAACTAACACATACTAATCTATATTGACATCTTATATCTACTATATATAGTAAAGCTGGGAGAGTTTTCACTCATTTGTATACTGTGGCAGGGAACTTTGCTATGTCATTGTCACGTGTCAACACATGGTAGAGAAAGACACATAGCATAATTGTGTCGTATGGCTCATATATGATTAATTAGCTATAGTTTAGTGATTTTTCATAAATCTTAAAATACATTTGTAACTAATATTTTTTTTTTAAAAAAAGAAACTCATGATAGTAAAATTATCAACTTAAATTGAATCTTTTATGTCGGCTGATCTGAAATTAAAAAAAAAAAAAAAAAAGGACGACAATAAGAGATATCGTGAAACAAAATTTTGACTAATATCTTGAAACAAATTTATCTTGCTGCATTTTTTGGACTTCGAGGACTTGAGTTGAAGCTTGTCCCTCATGCTTCTTTAAATTAGTCTCTGTTTCTAACCCGTCAAGCCTTTCATTGACCAATATGGGCTCCTCTCTCGCAAGAGCATCTCTCCCATCCTTTGCATCCACATAGTCAATTTCTCGAGCAAAATATTGTGTCAAGAGAGTATTTACCTCATTACGTATCCCATCATACATAGGAGAAGATAAATTTTGTGTTCTTGTTTATTTTTTTTATAAGAAGAAAAAATAAAAAAAACTAGGTTATTGAAAGGAAATGCAGCCCTTAATGACATTCTCGTAAATACTTGAAGCTTTAAAGCGCAAGAAAGTAATTAAAAGATAGTTTTCTTTGTCCCAACGGCGGGCGCATGTGTCTTTGTTTGTCCGCTTTGAAAAGTGGGACTCAAGCATCCCAAAGGATATAAGACTTTGATTTTTATTAGGATTTGCCCCATGGTAATGCTAACTTGGACTTCACGTTGTTGGTTTCCATCACAGCTACTACTTTGCTAAGAGAAATACCAGGAAAAAAAAAAGGGGTAGGCACTCGGAAATCTAAGGAAAAACAAGATAATTTGATGAACTTTGTAAAGAGATCAAGATAATGCCTATCAGCATTTAGCATATCCAACAATTAACTTGAATTTTTAATAAATGCAATAATAAATTAACACATAACATGAAGAATAAGATGAAAAATATAGTCATAGACCAGTGTAGACACAAGCATCTTACTAGTTGTACATATTTGGACAATCATCTCCAGACATATTGTGGACTAGTTTCTTACTCAACAATTCTCTATAATTACTTATTTATTTCTTTGGATTACTCTATAATCAGTTTCAACTAATTTTTACTTGTTAGATATGAAGCGGGGTTTATACAACAAATCGTACAGAAGATCTCAACTCAACTCAGTCAAACGCCATTATGTGTAGCCAAGTATCTGGTGGGGATACATTCTCGAGTACAAAAGCTTAAAACAATCTTAAATCTACAGTCCAAGGATGATGTTCTTATGGTAGGATTATGGGGACAAGGAGGTGTAGGGAAGACAACCCTTGCTCAAGCCATTTATAACGCTATCTTTAAAGACTTTCAAGGTGCTAGTTTCTTGGAAAGCATTCGAGAAAACTCCAAAACTTCCAACGATTTGTTTCATTTGCAAGAACAATTGCTTTCGGAATTATTACCAGGGAAGGAATTATCAATCTACAATGTTGGTGGAGGAAGGCGATTAATTAAACATAGACTTTGTAATAAGAAAGTTCTCATTATTCTTGACGATATTGATAATGCATGCCAGTTAGAGGCTTTAGCTGAAGAGCCAGAGTGGTTCGGTGGAGGAAGTAGGATAATTATCACAACAAGAGATAAGCATCTGCTAACTTCTCATGGGGTAAATCCAGATCATATATATGAAGTCAAAGCTCTCGAGGATGGTGAAGCTCTTAAACTTTTAAGAAAGCATGCTTTTCTAGGAAATCAAGAGATAGAAATAAGCAAAAATCTTGTTGATCAAGTTTTGCATTATGCGAGAGGCCTTCCTTTGGCTCTTAAGGTGTTGGGTCGTTTCTTGTGTGGTAGAAGTGAACATGAATGGGAAAGTACCCTACAAAGACTTGACAAAAGTCTCGATAAAGAGATTAACAGTGTGTTAAAGGTAAGTTATGATGGATTGGAGGAGAATGAACAAGACATTTTTCTGGACATTGCTTGTTTCTTCAAGGGGAGGAGTACGGAATACATTAAGAAAGTTCTTGATAGCTGTGATTTTCACACGACTATTGGGATAAAAATTCTCATTGAGCGTTGCTTGATTACTGAAGAGGCAGAGAAAATACAAATGCATGACTTAATACAATTAATGGGTATGAATATTGTTAAAGATGAAAATCGTCGCTATCCCGGAAAGCGCAGTAGAGTATGGCTTCATGATGATGTTCTTGATGTTCTATCAAAAAATAAGGTAAGACTTGTTGGTGTATATATATTCATAATCTATTCTTATCTTTGACTTTTTTTTTTTTTTAACTAAAGTTATAAAGAAACCTAAATATGTTTGAAAAAATATACAGGAAACATATGAGATACAAGCCATAGTCTTGCAGCTACCAAAGCCAGAAAAGATCGATATTGGTCCTGATGCTTTCACAAAGATGGAAAATTTGAGGTTGCTCATCTTGGGTAATGTAGATAATTCTTTTCAAGGTCCCATTCATCTCCCTAATGAGTTAAGGTGGTTTGAATGGCCTAATTGTTGTTCGGCTCTAGAATTTAGCAATGGTCCAAAGAAATTAGTCGGACTTGATATCCGTAATAGCAAGATCGAGGTAGTGCCCAAACAATTTAAGGTACGTATTTACTTGGTGCTTTTTCATTACTTATGGCTGTATGTTGAATATGATGATGATTGTTATTGTTCTCAGGAAAACACCTCCAATTACCGTATTTTTTTATGCATATTATTTCACCTTTTCCCGGTACGGAACAATGTTATGATTTTTTCCCTACTGAACAGCAGAATTGTACATACATACATACATACATACATACATACATACATACATACATACATACATACAGTGATAAAATAGAAGTAGTTACTTGTTCATCAAAGTTTTGTGATAATGCTTATGAATTATGATGTGGGAAAAATCGGAGCCAGATATTTTAAATGAATATTTATCTTTATTTTTTTTTCTACGGAATATTTCTCGCAGGAATTTAAAAATTTGAAGCTCCTCAACTTCCATAAGTGCCAGTCACTAGTTTGTATGCCAGACATCAACTGTACTCCAAATCTCAAGGAATTGGATCTCAGTGAGTGCAAAAACTTGGAGCGTGCCCACGAATCAATTGCATATCATGGCAATTTGCAATTTTTGAATTTGAGTGGGTGCTCTAAACTTCATCATTTCCCCAATGTACTTCGGTCCAAGAATCTTCTACTTCTTAATCTCAGTCTTTGCCCAAAACTACAAAGATTCCCTGATATTCCAGATAAAATGGGCTTGCTTGAACTTTATTTAGTTGGGACTTCAATTGAGGAACTCCCTACATCCATAGAAAATCTTGTCTCATTGGAAGAAGTGAATTTAGAGAATTGCAAGAACCTGGCAATCCTTCCGTCTAGCATTTACAAATTGACCAATCTTCAAACTTTGGGCCTTAGTGGCTGCTCAAAACTAACCAAGTTTCCAAAGATGGAGGAGGATTTGAGTGATCCCCACATGAAGACGGGATTTAGTAAGTTATGGGGCCTATACCTTGATGGATGCGATCTATCAGAAGTAGAATTCCTACAGAATCCTTCATGTTTTCCTGAGTTATACTCGTTGGATGTCTCATATTGCCAAAAACTAAAAGAGATCCCCGAGATTCCACTGCAATTGATTCGATTGTCAGCAAAAAGTTGCAAATCTCTGAGTAAAATTCCCTCCAACATATCTCATGTTCAGTATGCTTACTTAAATTCATGTCATGAATTGGTTAGTTGTGGATTGACCATGAATGATTTGTTCAACCCTCAGGTTAGTCTCTCTCTCTCTCTCTCTCTCTCTCTCTCTCTCTCTCTCTCTCTCTCTCGCCACACACACACACACAAAAGGCTGAAAATCCAAGATCGATCGGCTAATTAAGAAAAGCAAATATATAGAAAGTGATTATGTGTATATATGTAGTATAGGTGGCTATAGGGCAACGCGAATGATATTTTCTCTATTTATAAAACTCTAGTTTGCTATGGAATTACAAGGATCACCCAATGAAAAGCTTCAACAATACATGTCAACAATACAAGTTCATCCAATTACAAAATCTTCTACAATAAATATCCCGTTTCCACCAATTAATTACCAAACCTCTTTATAATGCTATTGCTAAGCAGAGCTATACTCTAGGACTACCCACTTAACTCATTGAAACTCCTCTTTTTTTGTGCCAATTTAAAAAAATTATCTAACAGCTTGCATCTATGATAGCATTTTAATCTCGAAGAGCATTTTAGTCCCAACGGTAGCTGCGAATTTCTTCTACCTGGAGGAGAGATGCCACAGTGGTTACTCCCTAATGAAAAGGGTTATATATCTTTCACGACTTCAAAGGACTTATATAAGAAGTTCGTAGCATTAGCTATCTGTGTTGTATTCCGCAAAGATAAACGAATAGAGTGTTTCAATTTGTGGCTCCATGTACTTGTTAATGGCAAAAGGAGGACGGGTTCCATGACCTCTGTCACTTCATCCTTGTTGGATCATGTGTGCCTTCGGATTTACGAAGTACCGCAGCTGTGGGGAGGACTAGAAGATGCCTTTGGTGGAGATGACAAGAGTCAATTCCATCTTATGATTAGAGCAGCATCGGTTGGTACAATTGTGAAAAAGTGTGGATTCCGCCTATTGTGCAAGCCGCTAGAGAATGATTTGAAAGTTTTGCTTGAAGATGATCAATTGATGGATCCAGATATAATTTATGAGATTCAAAATGAAGATTATCAAACAAGCATAGAAGAAGAGGAATACGGATCATCCGTATCACTCCAAGAATGGATGGACGAATTCACAGTTGAGGTCTCTCTCTCTCTCTCTCTCTCTCTCTCTCTCTGATTGATACAGAGTCTATATTGGGCGATTATGCGTATATTGCCAAAGCTGAAAATGCTAGACAAGCAACTAATACAAGTTGATTCTGCACGTATGAACATGATCAAACAAGCAAAGAGGAAGACAGTTCAAAAGAAATAGAAGATTTGCAAAATAGTAAAATGACCACACGAGAAGATAGTTCAACAAATTACTCCACATAAGGGATGAACATGGTTGACCTATCCCTATCTCTTCCTCTTTGCGTGCGCATGATGATACTGAAAATTGGGCGCACCGTGTTGGTATAATGCAAGAGCTGAAAATTATAGACAAACAAATCTAATTTAGAGTGATGCAAGTTTATGTAATAGGGGTGGCTACAACAGTTGCAAGGGAATGATTTACTATCCCGTGAATTAAAAGCAATATACTCCAATCAAACTCTTTTACTTTAACTATCACAACTTGTGTGTTTCTAACAGTTTGCTTAATTGACAGAAGTGGCGTTATTCCTTAATTTCTCCTTCTCTCCGAATTGTTTGCCCTGGAGGAGAGATGCCAAAGGAGTTCGTTCATGCTAAAGACGGTACTATATCGTTCATGGCTTCAGAAAAATTCTTCGACAAGTTTCGAGGATTGGCTCTTTGTGTTGTTGTCGGAGTAGAAGGTGGAAAAAAGAAAATATCTTTTGACATTGTGCCACATATTCATGGGCAAAAGCGGAATGTGCTATCGAGTACTCTTGGTTCATTTGATTCAGATCACGTGTGGATTCAGTATCTCCAGCCAAATGTGTTGTGGGGAGTGGTGGAAGGAGGAGTTGATTTTGCGCAATTTAACGAGAGTTTTTTACGATTTAGCATTAAAGTTAGTGTATTGGGTGGAACTATAAAAAGGTTGGGATATGTGCTAAGATGCACGTGCCTAGAAGATGATTCAAACGTGATGCTTGAAGACAATCCATTAGTGGATCCAGTTTATGAGGATTATGATGGATATCCAGAAGAAATTGGACGAGAGTTTGTACGCAGATTCGCATATATACACA
The DNA here is from genome assembly GCA_014182555.1 of Eucalyptus erythrocorys. Taxonomy (NCBI): domain Eukaryota; kingdom Viridiplantae; phylum Streptophyta; class Magnoliopsida; order Myrtales; family Myrtaceae; genus Eucalyptus; species Eucalyptus erythrocorys. Next base: position 21,850,640 of record CM024604.1, read on the forward strand.
GAGAGAAACAGGAAGCTAGTGAGAGTGAAACAGATTAAATGGGAAAAGGCGAGTGCAGTATGGAGTGGCTTGCAGATCTTAAGGAAGTAATCATTAAGCCAGCAAAACAAATTTGGGTGGCACACGTTTCCTGATTGTTGAAGTAACGGATGGCATTCAGTTCAATCTCTCGTGTGAGATTCAAATATATGCAAGTCGATAGAGGGTGACTTTGCACACAACATTCATCGCAAGTGGGTTTGTTTTTCTCATTTTCTTGTCAATCGGATCGTGATCTCATTCATAAGTGTCATATTCTGCACAGCATGTTTTGTTACATATCATTTACTAATTTCAACAGGGTTAGCACTTTCTTGGAATAGTCTCGACTTGAGATATATTCTACTTTGAGACGCCATCTTTGGGAATGTTTCAATGTTCTGATCTAAGTTAAAGTATATTTCGAACAAAGACAGTTGTGCTTGGCTACAATTGTATCTGATGTCTTGGAATTTTAATTTGGGTTGCATGTAATTAATTTCAGATTTTCCAATTTTATGTCCATTGAGACCTCAGGCACCCGGGAATTGTTTTCCAGATTTACTGCCTTTTTTTTACGTACTTGGCTAGTACAGCTGATGGCAAAGCTTCGCAACCACTTTTACATATATATCTCCTTGTCATTTTTTAAAAATATTAGTTTGTTTAATCTTACGGGTTTCACATTATTCATCTACATAGTGCTTTTCAACGATGATGATTACGTATTTTTGTCCATATGTAAGCCTACCAAAAGGTTTAGCGCACACAACTTTTCATGTGCATATATGCTAACGGGAAATATACTATGAGTATTGAGCATAATCAATGAATCGCTATCATATGGAGCTTTTCTATAGACGCGTTGGAATTATGGTCTCTAATTTGGATAATTTCTCAATGCTTTTGAAAAGTAATTTTCTTGCTTTTTGATGATTAAATTTTGAAATAATAACAAATCAACAACAGGAAACCGATACCACCACCTGCGGTGGCGTATCTGGCTTCGGGCTCTCTTCTTCTCACGAAGGGAAGGAGTTCGAATCCCAGAGGCGTCGCATTCACGCGACTCACCCGCGGCTGGATCTATGGTGGTGGCTCAGTCTGCCTCGAGACCACACTCTTCAACAGTGACTTATGTATTGCTGTGCCATTCAAGTTTATGGACCTCATTATTCGTGTGCTTGTGCATTTTGTTGACATTATTTACATGCATATATATATTTATTTATTTATTTATTTCAATCAAGTTCTTCTCCTCTATATATGGAGTTGTGTGGTTGCCCAATATTGCATCGAAAACATTGATATTGTAGTATTGATATACATGGGAAAATTATATTAAAAGTCATAATGGTTGGTTCAAAATACAATCGATTCCTAAAATATTAGAAAAAAGTACAAGTAGTTTCTATAAATTTTGAAAAAAAGGTGCAATTTAATCCTTTTGACGAGATATACACCAATTGTGTTGATATGGTGTGCTAGAAATCCAATGTGATATTTTTTATTAGGAATTGAGAAAATATGATGTTAAGTGAATGCCAGATCATAAAACAAGGCAAATTTTTTTATTTAAAAAAGAAACCAAAAGCATATCGAAATTCATAATGAAGACAAGAAAGCCAATGACTTGCATGCCCTCAATACCTACAGCACATATGGTATTTGAACAAAAATTTCTCACGGTTAACTTTAAACTAAACTTGTTACATTATTGAAATACTACCAATACTTTCATCTAACACTTTGAATTTTTAGAATAGTTGATAATGATTTCATAAAATTCCACAAAATTAAATTTTTTAAGGTCATGACTCATGATCTCACCCTTTCACTTATTATCATATGGTTTTGATCTTTCATATGTTTTCTCTCTTATTTCCTTCTAAGTGCAAGTCTCCAGTTAATAGCAGTAATATATCGTGAATCTAAACAGTAATCATATAAGATCAATTTTTTTTCATATATCAGGAAGAAATTATCAAGTCTTAAACATATTATACGATTTTTTATTTTGCCATTTTGCGAGGAATTCTATTGCAATCCCCTATCAGTTCCGGCGGTAATTGCTTACGTGGCGATCTACACAGGAAAGGAACTAAAAGCGTATCACAATATTATGCAATTTTTTTTGAATTAGAAACTTTATTTGAGTAGAATGAGCCCAACTGAGCAAGATCATCGTTCTCTCTCCTGTAACTGACTCCCTTCGTTTAAAGCTGAGAAAAGGAGAGAGAAAAACGGAGATCTTTTCTAGCAAAGCGATCCGAGAAACCTCCTTCTTTCTTCCTCTTTCGCCCGTCGACGCGGCCCATCGTCGCTGCAAGGTCATCTCTACCGCCGCCGCCGTCGCCGTCGCCGTCGCCGTCGTGGCTTCTTTCGCCTCTCTTCCCAATCGCGGTTACCGAAAGAGTTGGGAGTCGTTTTTCCTCACCGCCTCGTGTCTTCACTCCAGAGGACTTCCCCCATCGCCCTCCCGACGCCTCCCGCCGTCTTCGCCGGCGCCGCCGTCTCCCGCCCTTTCCGAAGCCGACCGGGATCCCGAGGCGCCGAGACCTTCCAGTTGTGAAGCTCTTCCGCAGGCTCCGATTCCGATCCTCGACCCGTACTGCAGCTCAGATATTGAATCCTCTGTTGACGCGATCCATTTGAGTTTGTTTCTCCGATTGCGAGCATCTAGCGTTGGTCAAAGATGTGCTCCTCAATCAACTGCGCGCCATACGTTCGGCGAAATTCTTAAACTAAATTCGTGTGGATTATTTTGAGCGCGTATTGATTGCTGAGCACGATTTCAGCCGGATACAGTTGTTGCCGAGATTGAATCTGACCACTGCGTTCGTTGGTGGTCGCCGAAGAGGAAGTAACCGGAAAACGACGGCCTCCGTGTTAATTTTTAAACTCACTGGCACCGGTTTGTTCATCGCCTTCCTTTTTTTATTTTGTTTGTTCGGGCCATGCTGCGGCCGTGCGTGAGTTCTGAATCGGTGGTAGTCGAGATGGTGGCCGACGGAGGCACTCCGGCGACGGCCAAAGGTAGTAGATGACAACGTACGGATGCTTCTGCCTAAAGGCTTTGAAAATTGATCTTGCTTGCATTTATTTACAAGTAAGTTTGTTGATTCTGTGAGTAACAAATGGAGAAAAAGATATAATATATATGCGTGCGTGTATATGTATAGTTGAAAATAGACTTGGTGTGCGGTTACGGTTATATTTGAGATTGAGCTTGGTGAGGTTAAGATTGAAAGGGGCTGGATATAATTAGCCCATTCATGTCCACGGCCAGATTTGCGAAGTCACAAGACAATCCATATGCGGACCGAGCCCATCTTTAATTAAAAAAAATAGTAAATAATAATAAAATAATATAATGAAAATGGAAACTGATTGTTCAGACACAAGAGAAAAAATAAATAAAAAGACATTGAACAATGACCCTCTTTATTTTGGACAATTCAACAATCCTCCATCCGTCCTTATAAAAAGGGTGAGAGCACCGATTAATGCAAAACAAACAATCACCCTAAATTTAGGTGGAAAAGTATTGATGCAAAACATGCCTCTAAACAAGTATGCCTTAACCCGCGGCGCCCCGGGCTCCACGATCTCCATTTTGCTCAGTCATAGTAAATCCTCTCTCTATATTGCCAAACGTCAATTTTTTCAATACATAGGAAATGAAAAAAAAAAATGCCAAAAAAAAGTTACTTTATTTCGAATAACATCATTCACTTTTTTCCTTTTTCTTTTTTTAAGTCAAGCAAGTTAATTTCAGACATAAAGTACATCACACTTATTTGTTCGTTATTCTTATCTTATAATTTTATATATGAGGAAAATAAATTCAAATCAAAGGGGAGAAAAATAGGGCAAATAATGTTATTTTTGTTTTTTATTACGATTACGTGGGAACATTGTAGTGATAGATAAGTTTTTTTTTTTTTTTTTTTTTTTTTGAAACTTTGGCAAATATAGGAGTGACGAGTGAAGTGGTAATACACATAAAGGAGCTAAAGATCCTAACGTGCATCCTTAACGTGTTATTGCTTCAAGGGTTATTGATGGTGGGACAAACTTGTTACTGAATTGGCCTCGCCAACACCCTCACGCAACGGCGGCCAAATCAATCGAAGGTTTGCCATGCCATTGACAACTAGAGAAGCGATAACATGTTGAGGATTCATGTCAGGATTATCACCCTTTCACTTAACACACCTATTTCTGCCAAAATTCCAAAAAAAAAAAATTTGTTTATCATTGCAATGTTTCCATGTAATTCATAATCACATACAAAAATTGAAAAAAAAAAAAAAAAAATATATATATATATATATATATATTATATCCCTTATTTTTCTCCCTTTTGATTTGAATTTATTTTCTATATATATTTATTATTAGAAAAGAACGACAAGAAATAATAAGTGTGATGGACTTTGTATCTAAAATTAACTTGCTTGGCTTAAAAGAAAAAAAAAAGAATGGAAAAAGTGGATGATGCCATCCGAAATTAAGTAATGTTTCTTAGCTCTTTTTTTTTTTTTTTTTTCATTTCTGATGCATAAAAAAAATGACGTTTGCAATATAATTCATTATAATCAAGCAAAATGGAGGTCATGGAGCCCACGAAGCCGCTGGTTAAGGTGTACGTGTTTAGAGGTATGTATTGCACAGATGCTTTTCCACTTGAATTTGGGGTGAACAATTGAATCTGGGGTGATCGGTTGTTCTGAATCAACCAGTGCTCTCACCTTTTATAAGGGCGGATGGAGGATTGTTGAATCACCAAAAATAAATAGGGTCCCTAAAAATGAGGAGAATTGTTTTACAAATTAAGGAGGTTCCCTACAAAATAAAGAGAGTTCTTAAAAAAAAGGAGGATTGTTCAATGGCCTCACTACAAAGCAAGGAGGGTCGGGTCATATAGATGGCTCAAACTTGAGACATAAATTTTACAGCTCTTTGTGTTGATTTCAATGGATGGAATAAGAGAGATTCTAATGGAGAGCAATCTTTCATTTCTACTTTATTGAAATCATCTGCGTTTGGTGTAGTGGAGACTTGCATATGGATGTAAGTATCTTAGTCAACATAGTTCATGGTCATCTCGTATTTGGGCTCCCTTTTGATTTTGAGAGCTATTTGTAAATGGCTTTAACATTTTGGGCTCTTTTTGCACATGGGTTTGCACCCCGTTGGTGCCCTGTCGGTGATTTTCTTTTTATCCGTCAAAAATAGAAGATCGCCATTATATTCTAGAATTGATAAAATTGAGTGAAATCATGGATAGAAGTTCTACGATTGAATTGTTTGCACCTGGTTGTGTCGGAATTGAGCTTTTGTTATCTATCTAATCCACACATTCTACCTTTTGAATACTTTTAAAAATTTCGTGGATGGGAAATTCTTCATTCATAATTCATATTGTGGGCTCAGTCAAATTTTGATTATCTTTTGAACTTTTCTTTAGATTGAGTATCTCAACTTGCTTGATCTTTTTATGTGCAATTCGATCCTTCCATCACCTACTGTTACTTGCTTCGTTGAATGTAATTGCAATACGGCAATCTTCCATATTAAGAGTTAAGAGCTGATGTGGAAAAGCAAGAGAGGGCACTCTACCCAGGTATCGGCTGCCTGCTGTACCATTCATGTGCCATTGCTGGTATTTTTATTTCTCTTTTCTCCTCATTTTAAATTTTAAAGTTTTCTATTTTTCCAATAGAGTATATTTAAATGATAAGATTTATGTGTTTAATTACTACTTCTTATGTGAAAGCGGAAAAAATAGACTTCACTTTATCATATGTGTTTGGTCACATCATATAAGTGAGTCCAATTAGCATGGCCACTCAACATTTAAAGGAACAAGTAGTGGTAGTTGTTGGTCACAAAAGGAGCAAACTCAGAAATCAAGCTAGTTAGTGGAATCAATTGCTAGAGAAAAAGGATGATGAAATTGAAAAGAAGGGTACAAGTTTAGAGGATCGGGCCATCAGACTCTTGCATTCGGTGATGAGAGGTTCCACGTCCCATGCTAGCAGATCGCAATCAGTAAGTCCACTGTGTAGAGCTTGTTTAAGGTGTACTGTGTACAACTTAATCTACCCATGTTATGAATTAGTGGAGCTTCCGTTGTTTCTTTCCAAAAAGTGATTTGTCTTCCTTGCTTGATTACCTACAGCATTGCACGGGTCGATACGCACAGCGCCTAGTATCCATCGTTTACGGCTAGGACTACTATATTATTGGCTTATTTTTCACGGGCATGTTCATGATCAACTACGTAGATGGATTTGGTCTGTGTAATTTATAGACCATGGAATTTCTTTTTGGGGATCAGAAAGAGATCTTCATCTGGCCTTGGCTTATTCACTCTTACTTAGGCCAAGCCAGTTCTAATAAACTGGGTCCACCAATTTGGAACAACCTTGGATGCTATGGTATTTTCAATGAGCGAGAGAGATCGAGACATTGGTGGATATCTAATGTGATGAAGTTCTAGAGCAATTCATTATGTGATGGTACGCCCGTATGTTGGAACTTGGCATGATAATTTCTTTCTTACTCCCATAATATGTAGCACCCCTAGAAAAAAAAAAAAAAAATCATATAGAGCAAAAGCAAAGATTACTTCTAACCTTTCTCATAGCAAAAGTGTCTGCAAACAAACCAGCGACCATTCAAGCCCTTTAATCACATTGATTTCCTTTGCTTCTAATGACTCTGGCGATGGTCTCATGAAACACTTCTACAGTTCAGTATTATACTGTACACCACCAACTGTCGACCATTGGATGATACTGATTGACAAAAAAATCGATTACTTCACAGATCCAAACCGTCGGATTTGAAGAAAGTTTTCAATCTCATTGAGGCCGCGAGCCTCATCAAGCACCACTGTCAATCGAGGCCAATGAGTTCCTCGTGATTGATTCATCATAAAAGAATAGAAATAATGAGATCGTTTTACATGAAATAAGATGAGATTTGATGAGATTACATCATCTCGTAATATTTTCTTTTCCTGCTTTCTTTTTTATAAATATGGAGGTATCCAGGGCAGTATCCAGGGCTACGGGAGATTTGTTTGAGATGTTATTTAAGGCATGCTTGTTGGAAGATAATACCGCTTTTCTTATGGTCCAACTGACCCATGTTTCAGAAATTATTGGCGTGACAAAGACTCGTTGCATACTTCATCATGATCCATTTGTAGATTTCCATATCATTTTATAACTTGATTCATGAATCAAGTTACGTAACTCTTATTATTATCTCGTCCAGAGCCAAAACGCCACAACATTCCCTTGTCCAGTGAGTTCCCCAATTAAGGTGATCAATAATGCAAAAGAGTTAGAAAAGTCCTAAATATATTGCATTTATATCAATTCAGCCTTAAACTTTTTGAATTGGTATCAATTTAATCCTAAACATTTTAATGGTATTAATTTACCTATTGAATTAATACCAATTTAGTTCTAATTTTTTTTTTTAATTTGGTGTCAATTCAGTTCTTCTTGCTAATTTTGGCGAAATTTTGCTGATGTGAACACCAGCCAACTTACATGCCACCATTAGCGCCGACGTAAGCAAATTTTAATAATTTTTTGATATTTTTTGATATTTTTTTATTTTTTTTTATTTTTCTCTCTCCTTCCATTCTTCTTCCTCTAGGCAATAGCCAATTGACAAGCAATGGCCGGCCACTGGCCATGGCCAAGTGGGATGGCCTCTCCTAGCCAGGGCGAGGCCAAGCCTCAGTGAAGGTCGGCCTCACCGGATCTAGTCTAGGTAAGGGCTCCCCTCGCCAAATCCGATGAGGCCAACCCTCGCGCAAGCCAAGGTGGCCTCGCCAAGCATTGCCTAGGAGGAGGCAACACTCAGTGAAGCGCCCTAGCCAAGGCAATGGCCTACCATCACCTATTGGCCGGCCACCACCTAAAGGAAGAAGAAAGAAAAAGAGAGAGAAAAAATAAAGAAAAAAAATCAGAAAAAAGTTTTAAAAAAATCCGAAAAAAAAAATGAAGAACTATTAAAATATTGTTTAAAAATTGTCCACAACAGTGCTAGCAATGCCATATAAGTGGCTAGTGTTTACGTCAGCAAAATCCAACTAAAATTAGTCGAAACGATGGAATTGACACCAAATTAAAAGGTTTATGACTAAATTGACACTATTAAAAAGTTTAGGACTAAATTGTCACCAATGCAATAAGTTTATGACTTTTTTCCAAGTAAATATAGTATTGGACTTGGACACGTAAGGAATAATAGGGTAGTCTTGGACTTGGACCTAAGTAATTATAGGCTTTGTGGAGGACTTCCTATTAAAAAATATATCTAGAAAAAAGAAGAAGGAAAGAAGAATAGAACTAGGAAAAGATGTATCTTTTATTCCATAAGTACATATAGAATGGATTCCTCCAAAACAAGGTGCTCCGAAGGTTGACATAGACGGACCTCACGTACCTGGACCAACCGAAGGAGCCATAGCCTGCTGTATGTCGTAAACTCCTCTAGGATTCTCATCGAGAAGTTCGCGAAATGAACTGACATGTCCTCTTCATATCAAGCCGAAACCCTAGCCATGGTGTACACCTTCTCTTTTCTAGAAGACACGAGAGCATTCAACTTGAGTCTGACTGTTCTGAGTTTGATGAAGTCTTTCAAGTCTGCAGATCAAGTTCCTGTAGGAAGAGCGCGCGCTTATGTCCGAGGCCTCGTGATCTGCTACTCAAATTCTCAGATCAAAACTCAGCCCATCGTAGTAAAGTTGATTGGAATGCAAAGGCCCGATCTGAGAAAGAAATATAACTTGTCTGACGAAAAAAGAAAATCGGTGCAACGAGAAAAATGATTTTAATTTCCAGCGTATCCATGATAAACTTTCCAAGCTAACTAGAGCATAAAAACAAGCAGACAAATTCCACCCCTCAAGGTGTTATTCAGCCAAAACAAATTCCCCCGTCTTAGTATATCAATTTTGTCAACCAATCTGCTCTTGGTCAGCATTAATCTTGTTTCAAATTGTTTTATTATATCAATTTTATAAAACCAATCCAAATCCTCAGTAGTTAGGCCCAAGTCCATAAAGGTCGACACTAACTGGACTGCCACATCAGTAATTTCTAACAAAAATTGGTGGAAAGAACTACATTAGAAAATCGTCAAAAGATTGAGGATTAAATTGATCAAATTAAAAAGTTTATGAATGAGTTGGTGGTCATACAATAGATTTGAGACATTTTGAATAGTTTTCCCTCTTTTCAGATTATTTGTGGATTCCAACTTGGTTAGTGGTTGTCCGTTTGGAAGAGTAAATGTAGGCTTAGTTAAAAACTGAACCACTATTAATTTGCTTGCGAAATCTTCTAAATCTCTTTAACTCTCTGATTTATCTATTCGATTGAAGCATTGACCCTTATCAATCTTAGTTTGCATTTATCAAAGGCTATATGTAAATATTCCACGAAAAATTTAACTGTTTTTATCACAAACTATTCACCCTCCACTATATTATTATTGTTATCCTCAACATGAATAACATATTTGAGTGAGTGTTATAATCATCAAAATTAAATTAGGGTCTACATAGACCCTAATTTCTCTGAAGTGAACATAACGTGTATCAGATTTTTAGCGAAAATATTTACGTGAGTGGAAAGTGATATACAGTAATCCATTATTGGATGAGAAGTGCAATGCATAAAGGCTGGTGACCGTTTTGCCTCTACCAAGGTTGACCAATGTCATGGACATGGAAGGTATCTCAAGCCGGATGGACTTGTAGAAGGAGGACAAGGAGTTCGAGAAGTTTGATGGACCTAAGTAAAAGGTGAACAACTATGTGGAACCGACGACTTTGACATGCTTGGAAGGACCGGGGAGTAGAAGTTGCATAGTCAGTTTTAGTATCAAAAGTGAATAGACGGGAGGGACAATGAGCAGAAGCAACTCCTGCTATTAGATTCATTGGAAGACATGTCACGTGCTTCTACTTCCTGGATGAGAAGACCCAAATCTTCTTCGAATTGGATTTGAAATCATATTGGTATCTAACGGCTAGTTACAAACTCTAGAACTTGGAGAAAGTGGATTGGAGAAAACCGTAGCGGTTCTACCATGTTACAAAAAATTTAGTGGCATTTAATCCTGGAGAGTAAATGTAAACTTGGTGAAAAGTCAAACGACCGTATATTTGCTTTCAAAGTCCTCTGAATCTCTCTTACTCTCTTATTTATCTATTAGATAGAGGCACTGGTCCTCATCAATCTGAGTTTTCATTCGTTAACTTCTATATTTAAGTATACTATGAAAATTTTTAAAATATTTTATGTACAACCTATTCACTCCTTTCTATGTTGTTATTGTTAGCCTCAACACAAATAATATTGAAAGACCATTACAATCATCGAAATTGAGTTAAGGTGAACATAGGCCTAGTTCTGTAATTCTTGAAAATAGTTGTGAAAATCTCTTTGGTGCGATCATAATGTGTAATGGCCTTTTAGCAAAAATATTTGCATGAGTGAAAGTGATAGTTTGAGTTACATTAATCCATTATTGGAGCCTCAATGAGATAAAATATTGGAATGAGATAATGTAGCGCTGTCAAACAGACTAGGGACGTCATTTAGATTTTGGATCACCTAATGGATTATTAGGATTAATATATAGACATAATTAGGTTTAAGCGGTTCCTAATTGGGGCACACTTTCTTGAGGGGCCAATCAGTTCTTTTTATATGGAAAATATATTTACGTAACCATGATCAAGTCTCCTTTTCTCTTAGTTTTTCAGCAAGCTTTAGTGACGAATGGCAAGATTACTTAAATTTTGAGTTGTTAAATGTTTCTAATTAACAAAATCCAATGCATATCCCCAATAAACCTTCAAAGTCTTTGGCGAGTAATTAACTTATGCCGATGCTAAATACAATCTCGCTTTCTGAAGCAGATTCCACCTCGTGATCTCCCAATTCTTTTGGCAAAGCTATATTAAAGCAATATCGTGGATATGCATGTAAGCGTCGATCTTTAAATTATTAGATGAAAGGACATTACGTTAATTTAAAAAGCCATTTGTAGGTGTATTTACTTTACAAGAACGTTTCCAAGATTATTACATAATGGTAATATGTGTACCAACCTCGATATAGTTGGTCGCATGTGTCTTTCACGTGGATTCTATCAGTACCCAAGGTTAGCGGGTCGATGGGGTCACCAGAACAATTTCTGCACTCGAGACAGCTGGGTCAGATATAATTCGTCTTTTTTTCTCACCGTCAGCGTGGATGAAGAAAACGTGACGAATTTCTCCCTCGGTTGCCTATAAAAAGGTCAAAAAACCTCTGGCAACTCATCGCGCCAAGAGCTTCCGATCAAGAGAGCAGCTTAAAAACAGCCTTGCTCCTGGTGTGTGCTCTGAGCGATAGAAAGCTGAGGGAGATGGCAGGCAGAAAAATGGCGTCGAAGGTCCCAGTGATAGTGTTCTCCGAGGAATGCACGAAACCAGGGACGAGTTCGTGGGCAGAAGCTTGCAAAGTGATGGCGCAGGCTCTTGAGGATCATGGGTGCTTCATCGTCGATCACCCCGGCGTCCCTCTTGGCCTTCATGACTCTGTCCTTGGCGTCTCCGAGGATCTCTTCGACCTCCCCCACGAGACCAAGATCAAGAACACCAACTTCAAGCCTCCCCTTGGCTCGGTCGACACTGCCCCCGGTTCTCCTCTCGTCGAGGCCCTGACCATCGATGGCATCAAGAAGCTTCGAGAGTGCGAAAAATACACCTCTCTCATGTGGCCGTCTGGGAATGGCCACTTCTGGTACTAGTCTTTTTCCCTTTTTTGTATAATACTATCCATCTATGCTAACATTGTTTACAATATTGATGTTGGCAGACTCTGGCCAATAGAGGTTTCGAATGCTTATTTGTCATTTGCAATATCACTCTAAATTAACATCTTGTAAGCCTGTATAAGAATGCTTAGTATTAATGTTTTTTCTTTTGGATTTGATGTTTTGATTAGCAGACTGCCTTCGTTTTGTCTCCATAGAGAGATTATAGTGGTTTAATAAACATAGCCTTAGCTTGATAATATGGACAAAATTAAAGTCGACTTCTCTAATTTAATTTCTCTGTTTCTATGGCTAAAGCAAAGCTGTTCATGACTATGGCAAGTTCATAGCTGAGATGGAGAAAGTAGTGTTCGGGATGGTTTGCGAGAGCTATGGTGTCGAGAAATACTATGATCCTTACATCGACTCAAGTACATACCTCCTTCGATTCTTGAAGTACAAGAAACCGGAAGGCGTCGAGGGTAGTGTGAACTCGACTGAGCACACGGACAAAAGCTTCTTGTCCTACTTGCATCAGAACAACATTAGGGGCTTGGAAGTGAGGACCAAAGATGGGGAGTGGTTCACTTTCGACCCCTCAACTTCGAATTTCATGGTCATGGCCGGTGAAGCATGTGTGGTGAGTCACTTATTTGCTCGTGAAAATTCTTCTCCGCACTACTTCGTGCTAGTTCATTGAAGTCATTTCTAGTTTGATGTGGTTCGCTGCTGATCAGGCATGGAGCAATGGAAGGATTAAGGCTTGTGACCACCGCGTGGCAGTTAAAGAAGAGAGTCAAGTGAGATATTCCCTTGGGACATTCTCGTACGTCACAGGGATGATTGAGACACCCAAGGAGTTCATCGACGAAGCACACCCTCAGCAATACAAGCCCTTCAATCACATCGATATCCTTAGCTACTGATACTCTAGCGACAACCGCAGCAAGGCCGAGAGCCTCAGCAAGTCCAGCTGTGGAGTTCTGGCCAATTAGCCTGCATGAATAATTCAGAATGAATAGAGTACATGCCTTCTAATATGAAATAAGATGAGGTTTTAAGGAGATTGCCGTCTCTCAATCTTCTTTTTCTGTTTACTAGAATAAAGAGGAATGCAAGGGTCTTTCCAATGTAGATGTTATGTATGGCATATTTCGTGCAATGTAATCCATCCATGTTACGAAATTAGTGGAGCTTCCGTTGTTTCTTTCTAATAAGTGATTTGTTATACTTGCTTCATGACAAATATCATCAGGTTATTTTTCACATACATAATGGTGGAGATGAACTCGGTCTACCTTGTCCGGTGAGTTTCCAATTAAGGTGATCAATAGTGCCATGGAAAGAAAGTCTTGGACTTTTTTTTTTTTTTTTTTTTTTTTTGCTCAAAGTCTTGGACTTGGATCTTAAGTAATAATAGGCTTTGGAGGAGGACTTTCCTATTAAAAAATATAAATAAATAAAAAGAAAGAAAGAAGAATTAGAAGAAGGAAAAGAAGTATCTTTCATTACATAGGTACATAGACAAAAACTATGTACTTGTAGCAGGGAAACACGGGAGACAAACTCACCTCCAGAGTGGATCCCTCCAAAACAAGGTGCTCCGGAGGCTGATATAGGCGGACCTCACGAAACCTGAACAGTCGATGGAGCGATAGCCTGCGCATGTCGTAACTTGTCTGGGACTATCATCGAGGGGTTCGCGAACTCACCTCGCCTCTCCTTCGCAAATCAAGCTGAAACCCTAGCCATGGTGGACGCCCTCAAGTTTCTCTTTTCCAGAAGAGCATTCAGCTTGAGTCCGACCGTTCGAGTTTTGATAAATTCTTCGAAGTCCGCAGATGGATTGGTGCGCGCACCAATCTCCGAGGCCCGTGATCTGCCGCTCCACTTCTCGTATCTAATTTTAGCCCATGTGGTAGAGAGACTGATAGAATATTGGATTGGGTTGCAAAGTTGCACGAAGAAAAGGTCCTTCTAAAAATTCTTCGAAGTCCGCAGATGGGTTGGTGCAGGAAGAGCGCGCACCAATCTCCGAGGCCCGTGATCTGCCACTCCACTTCTCATATATAATTTTAGCCCATGTAGTAGAGAGACTAATAGAAAAATGGATTGGGTCTTCCAGGACTCGCTTCGTTACGATGGTCCACAAGTGCGCTTGATGTTTATGTTCGAGAAATAAAGGAAACGTGTTTGGCCTAAAAAAGAATTGATGCATCGAGAGGAATCGGTAGGCGAAGTCTCTCTCGCAAGCTTAACGTAGAAAAGTGATTTTCTTATTTCTAATGGATCGAACGTGATAAACATTCCAAGCTCACTCGAGTCTCAATAAAAGCAGACAAATTCCAATCTTCGAGGTATTGTTCAGCCCAAACAAATTTCTCACTCCTAAGTATCTCAATATGATTTCTGCTTTTAACAATAAAAATCATTTTTTTCAAAATATAATTAGATATTAGCACTTGGATATGAAACCCCATTTTTGGGCATAGGGACGACGGCCTCTACACCAGGTCCTTGACAGCCGGGCCCAAGTCCCTTGAGGCTAGACCAATAAACCCCGTTGACCCTATCCAAGTCCTTGCCTGTTGTGCCTCAACACCCAGCTTTTGTGCCTAAATCACCAGTGTCCACCAAGTTCCCCCGAGGCTGAGCCCCAAGTTCCTGTCACTCGTGCCCAGGTTCCTAATGACTAAGCTCGAGGAAACCCGGCACTTGGGCCCAAGGACCATAGCGGCCAATGCCTAGGTCCCTGAGGTCAAGGTCTAGTACCCGTTGTCCAAGCCAAGGTCCTCAGCACCAGGCTTGGGACCCCAACGGCGAGTTTGGGTTCCTCAAGGGGAGCCGAAGACCTCTGTGCAAATGGACCTATTTTATCGTATAGTCTCCTCTTCGAATTACCGGCATGTAGATGTACAAAGTTCTGAATCCACTAATTCATGTATTTCCATTCCACTAAGCTTACTTTCATTCTTTTTTAGCTGTCTAATTCAGGACAGCCTTTCATGTCCCTTCATGGCCCCTTCTTTAATCCTTCATCGTGCGATCGGATTGGATATAACACTACGGTCAGCCATGATAGACGTTCTGTCTTCGCATTGGTTTGTCGCATCTGTAATGCAATCTTGGCGGGCAAATACATATACTCTAGCAGGTTCCGTCTGACAATTGGCCCGCTACTTTTTTGTCTCATGGTATTGCAATTTGACGCGTCACTTTTGCAATTTTGTCATAACACAGTTCACTTTTACGTAAATGTCTCGCACTTATCTTCCAAGATTGGTCGGCCGGAAAAAAAGTGCATGCCATTTTAGCCCGGATCCTTATATCACACAGAGTACATGTCTGTTTAGATTAAAATACAAGCGAGTTTTGCTTTATAAACCATGGAAGAAAATTTGCAATTCATTTTAAAATTTCAACCAAATAATGGAAAGTATTGTCATTTTTCTGGTAAATAGCTTCTTGAAAGACATTTTTCAATCATGTCAGATTTTTCCAGGAAAGAAATGAAGCATTCACGAGTGCCATGTTATTCACTATGAAGCACCGATACTCCCTAGGAGTTCTCGTGTCATATCGGACATTCTGACACGTTGACACTCAGTTAATACGTGTTAGAAAATCTGACATTTAGTCAACTCTCTCGATATTCTCCGACACTTGAGTCTAGAATTCTAATACACACATGGCCAATTTTAAACAATTTCAATAAATAAGGAGTCAAAACATAAACATGTACAAAAAAATGAATAATAACAAAAATAATAAAGGGGAAAAAAACTTAGTCTTTTTTCTCTTCTGGCTCTTGCTTATCGTGACACACAATTCACATCCAAATTTGTTTTTTTTTTCTCTTATCTTCCAACATGCAAGTCCAGAATGTGAATTACTTGTTTTATTCTCGAAATTTTATGGATTATTGGAATTAAATTGAATTTATCAAATTGAAATAATGAATGATACTAACAAATGATGGGTTGATGTTTTTAATATAAATTCATTATAAGCTCTTTATTTATTTATTTATGAATTTGAAAAATTAATTTGATTAAAATAATGTATATATAAAAATATATATTTAATATATAATATATTTCAACATCTCAAAATTCTTTATTTTTTTAAAATAATATATCGATACATTGTGTCACGCCATATTATGTTACGTGCCAATATCAACACTATTTAAATTATTTATTCACGAGAATAAGTCAAATCGGTGCATTGAGAAGAGCCAGCACACAAATTCCATTTCAGAACTGGCCATTGCAGGCCTTTGAATCAGTACAACGCATCTCTTTTACATCAAATCCAACCTTTTTCTCTTCTTTAATCTTTCATGGGTTCTGGTGCAATGCATAAATTCTGGCTTTGTGTTTATAATAAGTCGCTATCGCTTTCAGAAACGGGATCTATTCAACAACAACGAGGGGCAGCTCTCAAAAGGAAACGAGCTTTCCATTCCGGCAACCGTTCCGATGCTTCCAAAAAGCGGACATGGTAAAAAACACAGCACTTTTCTCTTGATTCTTATTGATGCGGACGGTGACAAGGCAGCTGTCTAATATCTGCTCCAGTGGTGTAGAGAGACTTCTTTGATTTCTGTCGGAGACCTAACATGGGATACCCCATGACATAGCTTGTAAATGTCCCCGAGAACATTCACTAGAAAGTTAGAAACGGGTAAAGAACAAGGTAAATATGTTTCCAAGTGTTTTAAGCCCCACTTCTAAGTGATGCGAGAGACTTCAATGTCTTTAAGCTCGTAAATGATATGCTTCTAAGCACCACTAAAAGAGTCGATAGATGCATTTTACCGTAGCAGTGTCCCGAGCAACGCTAGTCTTGCGTCTTGAATGGCCAATTTTTATGGAGCAATTATGTTTAAGATTAGATGTTATATTTTTCTTCATCTCCAGTTAAAAGAAACTACCTCCAATAAAATCTCGAAAGGTGGGTTCCTAACTTATATGAACATCACCTGCATGCAAACTTAACTTACTTATGATGAGGTTGGTTGAAATTCATCCAATTGGTGATTGAGAAGAGCAAAACCCTGAATTAGTTTGCAAAAACACTATTGTAGGAAAGTAGTAAGATCATAATGCAACATATTTCTATCCCAAAAAAGGAATATAATTAAGCCACCTGACAAAAACAAGAAATCATAATTGGATGTATGGCATGTGCGCGTTAAAGACTCGTGTAATTTAACAGTCCAACGTTCTCTTCTTCGTTACAAAGCATGTAGACACAAAACTTCATCATTCCAGGCATGTTGCTTTGTAATATCTTTGGTTCTCGAGAGTGCTAAAACCCAGAACGATGGAGCAATGTCCTAATCCCAAGGGACATCCCTCGTTCCTAATCCTTTCGTGATGACCAATGATTAGTTGGCAACTTTCATTAGCGAAGTCGACCCCTCCTTTTTCCTTAAAATATACACAACAATTGAGAAAGAGGGAGAGAGAGAGGTTAACGTTATTAGCCTACAACGAGGGGCAATTATCCATGTCTGCCCTAGCCTTTTCATTTCCTCCCATTCAACGTTTGATGATTGCAAAATGAGCTTTTAACTGAGATGGAAAAAGGTAAAGAAAATCAAAAGTTAAACAGTATTAACTTTGGACCAATTGAGACTGATCAGGAATAATTTCAACGAACAAAGACAGGAGTCAGTTCACTTGACCGTGCTCCTTTCCCCATCAAATCCGATGGATAGAGCCGTTGCTCAAAGAATCACAGCCCCAACTGAAGATAATTCGTCTATTTATTTTCCCAAGAAAGCAAGCTGGACAATGCCTCAAGTTCGGATCCTAGATTCACACATCAAATTGACAATTCATCTAGAATTGACACACCAATAAATCACAAATTGACAATCCAAATTCACTTAGCCGCCGCCGCCTCTTTAGCTGCTTAACACCACATCACTTTTGTAATATGGGATCATTTCATCTAACACTCTTACGCATGCAC
The DNA here is from genome assembly GCA_014182555.1 of Eucalyptus erythrocorys. Taxonomy (NCBI): domain Eukaryota; kingdom Viridiplantae; phylum Streptophyta; class Magnoliopsida; order Myrtales; family Myrtaceae; genus Eucalyptus; species Eucalyptus erythrocorys. The sequence goes on from CM024604.1 coordinate 21,868,484, forward strand.
CTTAATATAGTGGCTAAATGAGGTAATGACTTCAAAGGTGGAAGGCCTTCTTGACTGATAATAAATTCTCAAACATATGTATATTTTCGCACATTAAAGAACGTATCGGAGATTCATTTGATTTTATTTTGAGAAAGCTTAATCTTCCAACTCACAAAACATATATTAAAAGCCAACACTCAAGAAGAATGTAAAGATTTGATATCTAGAATTAAAAGCCTGCACGAGGGCATTAAATTTTCTATATTGATATTAGGTATCCAAACCTTTTAAAGCATATGGCCACACCAATCGCACGATAAATCCTCTCATCCCCATCCTAGTCATCCTCGATCACAATCCCATTGTTGTTGAATATTTACAAGGGCAAGAGATTTTCGGCAATTTTCCAAATAATTGTGTGCACTGAACCAACGAATTGGGTACGAGGTGATAAATTTAAGAAGGTAGCAAATGTCGAAGACACATGTGTACTAGAAGTTTGCTAACATGTGTCATATTTGTGACATCATGGAGGACAAGACCGCACTTGATGGTATTTGAATGGTATATCTTGCCAAAAGATGATGTACTAATATACAAGAAGCTATTTCTTCCTCATTCTTCTCCTTGATTCCACGGCTCCTTTATAGTGGGATTATGCCATCCAGGATTCCAGACACAGATCGACATCTCCTTGTGATCATGCAAAGCTGGGTACTCCAAAAGCCATATCATGTAATCTAGGAGGATTTTGACCAGTAATTTAAGGAAAAGTACATGGAAACCCTTTTTCTTGGCGTTGGATCTCAAGCTTACTCAAAGAATCTATGTAAGAGAGACTTTTTTTCTGAGTTTTGCCTCTATACTTGACACCTAGGATTGTGTAATGTTGGAACTGGCTTATTCTCATTGTAAAGAAATTGATGTTATGCTTCTTCTACCTTATTTATTTTCTTAGAGTTAGTATATCATATAAGCACGCAATGCTTAAATCTCCTAACGCTTTTATTAATATGCTGTGTAGATTACAAAATGAACACTTAAAAATTTTCATGCATCGGGTGGTTAACTTCTACTAATGATTTGGTAGGAAATTCGTTTGTTATTGACCTATTAGTGTGCCTTAATTTATAACTTTTTTTTTTGGTCAAACCTTTGGTTTATAACTTAGCAAACCGATAAATCAAACCAAATTAATGAGTATAATAGATAAATCTTTTTCATTATACCTTATATTTAATAAAATTTATAGATCAACCTAACCGAGTGAATTCTTCCTATTAAAGATCGCTCTGTATCATGAAACCAAAGATTCATTCTTTTTTCGACATTATCAATTGATCATTAATATCCAATAATGTATGCGAAAGAGTTTTCCGTGATCTTTAGTGTTTTGATGTGACGTCAACGGTATAAAATCGAATCGAATCAATAACAAATCGGAATTATTAGTTCGAGCCTAGTCACAATTTTACTAATTAGGGATTGGGTTCAGACTTTCCCAAATCGATAAGTACGGATTTGGATTGAAGATTATCCCTCAACACAAATCATGAACACCGTCGTCTCTCCCCCCTTCTCTCTCTCTCATCTCTGCTATAAATATCCATCTCCATATCGCTTTCTCTCTCTAAGCTCTCTGCATTCCCAACTCTCGACGTTTCTCCACTTCACGTCGAAGTCTCTCTCTCTCTCTCTCTCTCTCTCTCTCTCTCTCTACAGACACACGCACATGAACGCTGCAGCAGCCAACGACCAACGGCGACAAGGGAAGTGAGATCAGCCGACCTCCTCTGCTTCTCCGAAACGCCCGACAATGGTCGACGTGGACCGGCGCATCACCGGCATAACCCCGGCCCACGTTGCCGGCCTCCGCCGCCTCTCCGCCCGCGCGGCCGCCGCCCCTTCCGCCGCGGCCTCCCGGAACGGCCTCCTCTCCTTCTCCTCCCTCTCCGACCAGGCCATGACCCACCTCCGCAGCTCCGGCGTCCAGGTCCAGCCCGGCCTGTCCGAGGCCGACTTCGCGCGCGCCGAGGCGGAGTTCGGCTTCTCCTTCCCTCCCGACCTCCGCGCCGTCCTCTCCGCCGGCCTCCCCGTCGGCCCCGGCTTCCCCAACTGGCGCGCCGCCGCCGGCCCGGCCCGCCTCCACCTCCGCGCCTCCCTCGACCTCCCCACCGCCTCCGTCTCCCTCCAGGTGGCCCGCAACGCGTTCTGGCCCAAATGCTGGGGCCCAAAGCCGCCCGACCCGGAGAAGTCCCTCCGGGTCGCGAGGAACGCCCTCAAGAAAGCTCCGATCTTGATACCGATCTTCAGCCATTGCTACATCCCTTCCGCTCCGTCGCTCGCCGGGAACCCCATCTTCTTCGTCGACGAGCATCGGGTCTTCTGCTGCGGCTCGGACCTCTCCGATTTCTTCCACCGCGAGTCGCTCTTCCGCAGCACTGACTACGAACCCGAAGAAGAAGCCGCGCTCCAGAGGCAGAGGTCTCTTGGGGCGAGGCGCAGCGTGGACGGCCGCGGCGGCGGAGCGGGGAGGTCAACGAGGTGGGTCGAGTTCTGGAGCGACGCTGCCCTCGACCGCCGCCGGAGAATCTCCTCGTCCTCGTCCTCGTCGTCCTCGTCGTCCTCGTCGGCGTCGCTGTCGTCCTCCTCGTCGCCGGAGAGGTTCTTCGACTTGCCAGCGGATACCCAGCACCCCAAATGGGTCGACGAGTACATGGAGCGGATCGGGTCGGTGTTGAGGGGCGGCGGGTGGAGCGAGTCGGACGTGTCGGAGATGCTGGAGGTGTCGGCGTCCGCCGACGACGTCTTCAGTGGCGGGGCGGCGTTCGCGGTGGACCGCCAGGCGGTGCTGGATTCCCTGCTCCTGAGAGCGGATCGGTTCTCGGACCGGCTCCGGAAGGCGGGCTGGAGCTCCGAGGACGTGGCGGACGCGTTCTTCGGGTTCGACTTTCGACCGGGGAAGGAGAAGAGACCGGCCAGGAAGCTGGCGCCGAAGCTCGTGGAGCGGCTCGGGCGACTGGCCGAGTCGGTTTCCCAGTAGCTGGCGGTGGATGGCAGAGAGAGCAAGAGATTATTCCTCTTTTTTTATTCTCATCTTTTATTTTTTATTTTTCTTCCTTCCTATTAATTCTTCTTTTTGTCCTTCTTTTTGACCTTTTTTTTTGACATTTTGATGCCTCGATTGCGTCATGTTGTGGAGACACAAGGCTTTGTCAAAGTGAGTGCTGATTACACGATTTGTTCATACACTATTATCGATGAGTAAAGACATTGAACCATGTTCTTCCCCCTCTTGAATTATAAATATATTGTTTAGATTTTTTGGGATTAGCTTCTTTCGGTGTGAATAGTGTACCCAAGTTTTGTTTTAAATAACTGATGAAGTCTTGGAATACTAGATTGATAGATGGTGAAAGAACAAGCACAGGTCAATCCTCAAAATGTTTGCGTGAACAAGTGATGTGGGATACTTGACTTTAAGTCATTTTCTCTCTCTTTGTTGGTACCAGTTTATTTTAAGAGTCCATTTATGTAACGTAAAATAAATTATTTAGAAAATATTTTTCAAAAAATGATTGCCTGTATTTCTTATTAAAATTATAAACAAAATTTGTTTTCCTCATTCACGAAAATTTTAAACATAAGTCATTATCCATGATAAAAAAAAAAAATCATTGACTAGTTATTTTAAGTAATACAATTAATTATTCATTTTCGGCAAAACAAACGAACTCTTAATATTTAATTAACCATAGAAATTTCCAGATTTATGAATGATACACGTTAAATGGTGTAAAACGGCCACTATGTGTTAAATTTTTTATATTTAAATTGCTTCTTATATATTCTGAATTTCGAAAGGAATTGAATTTATTTGATAGAATATTATTTATATCACGAAGCAGGACTAGACAAAAAGGGTAAATGAATATGTACGGCTCACCTTTTGTTTGGACATGCAAAAAGCCTAAAGAAAAGCAAAGGTCAAGAAAGAAGGGAGATGGGGGAAATAAAAATTTTCTTGGGAAGTCATCTGGGAAAAATAAAGTGAAGAATCTATAATGCTTTTGCGCTCTATACAGTAAGTACGCAGGTCGTACCACAGTCATGACCCTCTTCATATGTCGATGCATGGTCCTTTATATTATTGATCAGGAGAACATATTGCTCTGGTAATTAGCCTGGGAAAAAGCAATTTCTTTAATTGAAATTAGTGTTGAGTTATGCACTAAGTGCATAATCATGGCGGATTATATAAAAAGAAAAAAAAATCATTTTTTAAGGAATTCAATAAGAAATAAATGGATTTATATAATCAATAATCTCAAATTGGTACATCCATATTTCTACCATATTTATCGCAAATTAATCCATCCCTTTGGTAGTGGCTATTGCCACGAGTAGGCGAGAACTAGCTTGCCGTCGCCACTCATGGTGAGGGCCACTTCCCATCGCCGCCCCAATGCTAGGCCATATGGAATGGTGCTGCCAGCCCCTGCTACACCTCCACCATGTAATTACCCTTGAATTAATAAGCCAAAACATTATTTTGTCTAACTTTTATGTTTCCAAAATTACTTTTCCAATTAACAACACCAATTCATAGGGTAACACCTAATTTCCTTCTATGTATAATCACTCTAATTAAACATTTTCGTTCTATGTGTAATCTATTTACAAGAATGTATGGTGCCATCCTAAACCCTAGCATTTTTTTAGGGCAGCACTATTTCTACTTTTTATATGACTAAAGTCACCCCCAATTTTCACTAAAAAGACAAAATTACTTTCAGTCATTCATTTACAATTTGAAATGGTGGCCCACCTTCTTTTTGTTTATTTATTTCTATTTCTATTTATGATCTAGTTATCATAATTAAGCATTTCATATGTTTTGTTTTCATTGGTTATGGGTATCACATGTATTTTAAAGGCACTATGTTTCTTTTTCTCTTTTTAGATTTTACTTCCTTAGAAATAAGTTTTGTCAAAAAGAAAATTTCAAGAAAATACATATCAAGTCTCTTAATTTGCTATATCAAATAATTTATCTTTTTTTTCCTTACTATTGGTGATATATCTGTTTACGAAGCATGTAAAGACATTATAGGAGTATTTAGAATCACTCTAAATTATTAGCATGACAAAGTTAAGTATAATAAATTGGGTAATAGTATAAAAAGAACCCCAAACTAGTACATTTGGGAAAAATTTATCAAAAACTAAATTTTTATCATTAAAAATCTCAAATAGGTACATTTATAATAAATTTATCTTTCATTAGTTTCTGTTAAATTTTACTATTAAATTACTAAGTTGAATAACATATGATAGTTGATGAGTGTATCAATTTGGGGTTTTACCTTCTATTTATTCCAATTTGTGAAATCTAATTTAACAAAAAACAATGAGGGGTAAATTTGTCATAAATATACTACTTTGAGGTTTTGGTGAATAAAAAATTAGTTAAGAGTAAATTTATCACATGCTTACCAGTTTAATGTTTTTCATAGTATTAATCCTAAATTATGTTCTATGACACAAAAGGGTGGGTAGATTTTAGTTTTATGTACTATAATCCTAGCATAACATTGAAATATCTATGGGTTTATATATCTATGACTTAAGTATAAAATTTATAGGCATATAAGTTTACATTTTTTAGAAAGTTTGACACAAAAACTTAAAACTATTAAGTGAACAATGACTGCATAAATATAAAAGGCATGTAATAACAATTGCCAGATGACGTAGATAATATTTTTTAACGTATCTCTGAAAGGCTTTTGGATTGACGTGCATCCTTTGGTACACATGTTCAATCAAGGAAAAACTATTATTTTCAATCCATCCATTGTCTTTCTCGAGTAAAAATACACTTTTGAGACGGGACTATTTTCTGTTTTGTCCAGTGTGGCTAGTAAAATCTTTCCGCCAAACCGGAATGGTGGTACTGTTGACTTGGAGGGAAAAATGGAAGGAGGAAGTCTCTTCTTTTGAGAGGCCAGTTTAGAATGTGGGAGACCAGGAAAGAAAGAAAGGGAGATGCTCTTTTTCCTAGAAAATTGGGAAAAGATGGGGGGGATATTTTCCAGGAAAAATCTGACAGAAGGAGCTCCCTAACTTTGCCAGGTGACAGTACAAGGAGGGACGGTGTAGCTACTGTTCGTGGGGGCCGAGAAAGAAGAAGACAGGAGGAGGAAAGGGGACCACCTTAGCACCTCGGTTGGGTTCAACGTTTCCCTTCGTAGAGATCCATCTCTCAATCTCGAAATAACACGTGCATGAACAAGATTTACAGGTTTCGTCTGTATGTGGACATTGTTCTTGTTCGTGCAATTTCGATTTTCTAGTAGATGCCATGTGAAGTGAGACAAACTCTACTGTTGGTGGGTTCGTTTCAGGTTTCAAATTGATTTTGAAATCAAGTTTGCTTCCTTTCGGGTTTCAAATTGATTTTGAAATCGAGTTTGCTGTGACTTGAATTCTTTCAGATATTGTTATGGATTCCGACCGATTAGGCTTCTTTATATGTTTTGTTCAAAAGTGAGTAGTACTGACTAAGATTGTAATAGTCACTATGAGTAACCAATTCGAGCTTCAAGCATATCGTAACCCCTCGTATTTTGGGCAGACCACCTCGGGTGTTTCATATTTTATCAAGTGCGTTCTTTGATTTTATTTTGATGTGCTTTGAAACGTAATGTCTTAAATTCGAAACTTTTGAATTAGTAATACTTGTTCATAACTTCGAAGGAAAAAACGACGGTTTTTGGTTGGAGCCATTTCAATCCCGATATTTTCAGCCATGACTAGAAGTAAGGGGCTATATTGAAAGAGGGAAGTTGATAAATAAGCAAATATACATTTTTCTTTTTCTTTTTCTTTTCTGTTTTTTCGGTACACTAAAAGAAAACAATAATAGTATGCTAACTCGCCTCACTGAAGTCCCGATCATTTGCTTCGACCCCTTGAGAATGGTCGAGTATCTTGCAATCCATATCATCCCCTATCGTTACACTTCACAATCGTCACCTCCATGTAAGTATGAAAATAAGAGATGATTTATGGTAAAGGCCTAGTCAAGCTCATCCTTCAGTGCCCATATCGTTGTAACCGCGAATTTCTAAGTCATCCCTGTGTCTCTCCAAATTCACTATCCATCTCCGATGACATTGATCAAATGTACCGGGACCGGCTAATCCCCGATTTCTAGAAGCCGAACCACGAGTTTTTTATTACCATCTGTAGTTCATAAATGACAATGGAGCCCTAGGTAAAGTCCTTTTCAGATAACAAACACCACCTAATATCTTGTCTACTTTGCTGAGAACACTAACCACAAGGGTAATGGTCCTTTAGATCTCAAACATGATACAAGGGAGCACCCACCAAATCATCACATGCATAAGAGAATGCAATGCCTTCCCTATGCACCGTTGAACAACCAAATTCAAACTGAAGAGGCCATTGTGAGTCATGAAATGTATAATTTCTCCCGTTCTGTTCTGATAAATTTCTCAAAATGTGTACCTCCCCATCGTCAAATTGTTGGGTAAATCATATATATACCTTCTACTTTTGGTAATGTCCTCAGGGCAGTTGAGAACAAGATCCTTACCAAATTTCGGACCAGCAATAATGTGAACATCCAAACTTAGGGCCACATCCATTTTTCACTACAGATTGTGCAGACTGTACTGCAATAATCAACTAGATAAGTCAGGTAATTAACATCGTCACACTTCAAAAACGAGTCGTACAAACTGTAGCGGTGTAATAATACCATAATGTTAATTAGACATTCTGTTTCTACCTGATGGCAATCTTATCTGTCCAAAAGGTCTCAGAAACAAGTAACCACGACATTCCGCATGCATGGTACGTCATTGTCATTTTGACCCCCAAGCACATAATGCCAAAGCCCCTGAGGCCCTAATATGGTCTGTACCTCATATCCGCTCTTGAAGGTCTCCCTCCACCAAGTCCATAGCCACCCCACTGCATTAAAGACTGTAAAGCGGCTTAAGTTACACGAATACATCTCTTCTCAACAATATTTCATCGCATGGTTAAAGCTTAAAAAAATAGTCATTTGCAGAAGTAGGAATCAGCGAACACATTAAAATCACTACTTTCTTCCCTTTCAGATGCATGGCAGAAACAAAACCAAAAGATAAAAAGAAAAAGAAATAAGAAAAAGTGGCACAACAAACAGCAAAGGCCCTGGATAGAGTTAAGCAAAAGAATTGATACTTACATCATTGAAATCAAAGCTTCCATACATCCTGCCATAAGGGCGCATGGGACCTCCATAGCCCCCAAAGGGCTCTGCACTACCCATCATAAAGCTTCCACTGGGGCCAGCATCATCAAGAGGTGTTGCCGAATCAATTGCAACCTAAACAGCAAGCGTGCAGAAAGAACTCCATTATTAACTTATCAACGATATATGAAAGAATAGGCCAACAAACAGCAGTATTGGAATTCAAGCATTCTGAAAAAGAGAGGAAAGTTTTTATTTATTTATTTAGCATGGAAAAGGAATATAGTGTCACTATAGGAAACTCTTCAGGGCTAATTGATGATTAATGTGTCTCTCCAAGGATCATTTCCAAAAGCACAAGGTTGCAACTGCTCGCACAACAAAGATAATTGAATAAAGAAGATGCTCCACATATTAGCATTTGTATGCAATTGTTAGATTTGTCCTACCTCACCAAGTCCTATGAAAAATCATACACAGCTAATAACATAACAAAAGATTGACTATTCCTTGATCGCTTACTGTCACACAAACATGGATTACAAAGTTTCATGCACATATAAGCATTTTGAAAGAAACATCCAGAAGCTAGATGCCAAGGAAAATATAGCAATCCAACAATTCATGTCCCTATAACAATAGTCCACACCACTTTCGAAATTTAAATCAGACTTAGGTGAGTTTCTTTTACCAATCAGTAATCACAACCTGACCTCTGTAACTGGCAACAAAATTACTACCTCTCCCTCATGCATCCCCCTGTCTAGAATTTTAGTACCAAGTTATGGAGATCAAAGACAAATGCATCAGACTAGAAAGATTCTTTTTAATAAGTCAATCAGACTAGAAGAATTCCCATGATAGTAAGGCTGATCCATCTCTCCACACAATCTTGATGCTTTGTTTGGGAGAAGGGAGAAGAAAATCATGGGTGGCTGAAGAAGATTTTGCACTTATCCTCAAATTCACTCTCGCATAATTTTCCACTCCTCACCACCTCTTATTTTCTCTCCCCACCCTCTCTCCAAGCAAAGCCTAACAGTACATCCCATAATGTCTAATACAAGAATCATTAGATGAAATACATGAACTATGTTTATGACACTAATAGATCCATTTTCCATACCTGCTGTCCACAGATCTCATGAGACCTCCGAGAGACGCGCTCGGCTACACCATCCTCAGCAAACGTAACAAAACCAAAGCCTCTATGGCCAGATCTCTTTGGATCCTGAATGAAGCCATTACTATTATTGTTAGATTACAATTTGAGTTCACAGTTTTAACCTTAATTCTTAATTAGCTGCTCACTTTAGGAACATAAACGTCCGCAATACGGCCAAATCTCCCAAAATGTTGGCGGAGATCATCGGCAGTTGCCTCTTGCGGGAGCCTGCCAACAAAAATCTTTCTCCCCAGACCTCGCACAGGTTCCCCTCCTAGTCCGAAATCATAACCAAACAGAGTTATGATAGCCTCCATAAGCAAGTAATATACATGGTAATAATTTGAAATAGCTTACTTCCATAAAGTGAGCCCCCATGGTCATACAAGGTAGGAGCACCAACGGCTGCATATCTAGTTGCAGCAGAAATGTAAGCATTATAGGCACCATATCCACCCTGTGCATTTCTGCCAATTGGTCTGAAATCCTCCTCCTGAGAGTACATTTCGTAAATGGAGTAAAAAATCTCATGCTCATAAATCTGTTATCTTATGTGACTCTAGATAATATATTTAGACGCAATTCTTGAAAATAAAAGAAAAAGGAAATTTCAAACTACAAACTCATGATAAAGAACTTGCCCTTGGTGTTGCTCGGTCAACAACTACTGTTGAACCTCCCAGCTCATGTGTATCATCCATCAAGTTGTCCACAGAGTCTGTACAATAAAAAGCAGATTGACTTTTATGATCTCCATATTACTATAGTCAGTTCAAAAGCACCCAAAGTACAAAGTACTTAAGGTAAACACAATATATATAAGCAAATGGATCAGCTAGACGATACACATTGCCCTATCCATCTGGCATCAAAGAAAAAAAGACATCCGTAAGAAGATTAATGAACATAAACTGCTAAGAGGACAAATGAATAGAAGTAGTACACAGGAAGCAAAAGGGAAAAATACAGGCTCTAGGAATGCATCAACTGGATTCTTTCGAGTCTCAAATGTCAAATATCCAAAGCAAAATAGGACAACTGTAAATAACACTCAACATTGAAGGTGACAACAGAGATTCGGGATGGGTTCGCACGAGCACTACCATGAATATTACATAACTCAAAGGTTAGATTATCTTTTATATCTCTACATTTGATTGACTGAAATTTGTACTTTCTTTTTGTGAAGTGTTATCCCACATCACTTGTTCAGAGGATTTCTCTTGGCCTTACATGCACGTGATCTTCCTCCACCTAAGTTTGATTTTCTAGTGTACTATCAAAAGCAAGTTCGAATCCATCATGCCCCATTTACTCTTTTGCTTGCAGTTCCACATTCTTTGGTTCCACATGTGCTCTTCACATGACTTTAGTTAGCTTTACAAGTAAGCAAGGGTGTTCAAATGTTATGCCACATCACTTGTCTAAGGGGTTCATCGTGGCATCATTAGTATATAGTATCCCTTTATCTAACAATTTAAGCTTTTGGATTTGACTTTTCGCACTGTTTGTTGCTACTTTGGCTGTCAAGCTAGGAACAAGAATGGTTTAAGTACGATACCCTCAATCACACATGAAACATAGTGAGAGATTATGAAAAAGCACACAATATTTCTAGATATTCGACATATGGTAATCATTGCACAAAGAAATAGTTTTTCATTGAAGAGAATCACATGGCGATTTTTCAAGTGATCAATAACTAACTTCAAGAAAGAAGTTCCAAGGACATCCATCGTGTCGGCTCCGAAGTAATACACAGGCTATTGTCGAAAAATGAGCTATTACTGTTTCTTGAAAACATATTATGAGAAACACAGGAAAAGCCACAGAGAACATCTTGAATCCCAGTGCAGCCACAACTCGCTATGTTCATTTCCTACCTTTATTTATTCTACAACCCTCAAGAAATGGATAGCACTAAACATTGTATTATCTTCTTTTGCAGACTCACTCAGGTGATGATGATGATGAAATTTAAACAAGAATGCATTACCTTGCTTTTTTCTCCTAAAATAAATTCACTTTGCTACTTTACAGCTATTACAGACGCACATTACCTTCATGCAAAATTGATTCACTGAAACCAGTTCAGCAGACAAAATACAGAAAAACATGCTTTTTAAAGGGGGAACAAACATAATCTAATATAGAGTTCCCAAAGAACAGCCTTCTTTTTTCATGATATTTTTCTCTTCTTCATGCTCTCCATTGATATTCAACATTCTAAATCTTAAACAAACTACACTCTGCCATCCTCAATCTCTCTCTTATACACCTTGTGATTCCAGCTGGCCAAGATATGCGCAAGAAAGATTGCTGTTTTCCAAAGATGGAATTATACGTACTCCAGCTTGCAGTATGCGCAATTTGCACAATACAGAAACTCTATCGTATAAAGTGCATGAGAAACACATCACTTAAGTATCAGCCCTTACAATCAGCATATACACCTTCCAAATAATCCTCTTCTAAAAATTTTATCCAATAGCACCACATCAAGAAAGCATGATACTAGAATAACCACATGTAAGTAAACGGCTTATGTAACATGGTCTCACCTGCACTTGCATAAGTAATAAAACCAATTCCACGATGTGCCTTTGTGGCGTGATCCTGCAAAAGATTAATAGAGACCAGTGTATAGTAGTTGTCACCTAATAAGCTGTGTTAATTTCAGAAAAAGCCGAGCTGCATGATAAGGCAAAAACCAGATGCACAGGCGCACACTCATGTTCACACACGAGAACATAGGAGCAGATAGCACACCAGAGCAAGCACATGGGGGAGAGAGAGAGAGAGAGGGAGAGGGAGAGGGAGAGGGGGAGATAGAGTACCTTGGGCATAAATAAATCCGTTATCTCACCATATTTCTCAAAGTGGCTGCACATTCAAAAGAAATTACTTTTTTCACCATATCTAGCCTGTCCATTTTGATCAATGAATTTGGCATAAAAGAGAAGAAATGAATGTTCCAGGAAAGGTGAAGTACCTCCTAAAGGTTGCTTCAGTAACAGATGGTGGGATCCTAGCTACAAATATCCGAGTAGCTTTCCTAGGAGGTGCTCTCATCTCCTCCTGCATGAGGAAAAGGAACTTATGATAACAAGGTAAACTTTAAACGTTAAACTGACTCAGATTAATTAACTATAATCTTGCAGAACAAGAGCCACTCTATGGAGACAAAGAAAAACTATTAAATGTAACAAACAGTAACAAAGAGTAAAAGAAAACCTTTGGCGTAGCTACTTTCACTTCTAGCATTCTGTTTCCTAGAAAATGCTCGCCTGACAGTGCGTTCTGCAGATGTCAACCAGAGCTCATCAAATGCATGTAGCTACTTTCTGGAACATATGATCATTCGGAAAACACTTACTTTAGCATCTTCCTCTGTTGCGAATGTTACATACCCAAAACCACGAGATCTGCCTGTTGACCGCTCCTGGAGAATCATGGAAACAAAAATTCTTTCAACTAGCATTTACATAAGAAGAGAAAAGGTGAAACAATCCTATGATAAGTGCGAAACCAAAGGGCACTGCCAGTGGAACACTCACCAGATTTTGCATTATGCTATAGAAATGGATAACAAAAAAACAAAGAGAAAGACAGCTTTGAGTCAAGTCAACTTGGTCTGAAATCTTACAAAGTTTGAGCTATCATCAATCTTCTCTTGACCTTTCAAAGGCCATGCTCAGCCTCATTGTCATCAACAGTTAAAGGAAAAAAAATTGTAGTGGCAACTTAAACAAGACAAAATAGGCAGGAGTTCCATCAGAAAGGATAACCCAACCACCAAACCCATTAAAATAAAAAGATGGAAGTGCAATTCAAACTAGATTCTACATCAAATCACATCATGTAACAAATAGAAGAAAGAGAGAATCCTAATCGAACCATTTAACAAAGAAACTATCCAACCCTTCCCTTTTAAACAAAACCAGAAACATCCAGGTTTCCATCACAAGAGGGAAGCAAGGACAAACCTTCATCACAACACAATCCTCCAATTCCCCAAACTTGCTCATATATTCTCTCAATCCGTCGGTGTCGACCTCCCACGGGATACCCAAAACCTAAAATTGCAATTCCAATTGAGATCAAATGCCATCAAAATAAGCTTAACCAAAAAAAAAAAAAAAAATAACCATCAAAATAAGCTTGCAGCAATAAAAATAAAACAGAAAAAAAAAAAAGCATGAAATGCTCACCACAAGTTTTCGCTCCATGAGGGGTACCGAACAAGAAGCAGGGCCGCGGCAAGAACGGGATACACAAACCCTAAGACTAACCTCGCCCTCGTCTCGGCCCTCACAGGACACACTCTTCTACACCTCTCCTCCTCACACTCGATATCCAAATCGCCTGCACGTAAAGAGCACAGCACCTCTTTCTCACACACAAACATCATCATCATCATCATCATCATCATCGTCATCGTCATCGAATACCCAGAAAAGCTCATGGATTTCTCCAATTTTTCAACGACAAGGTACCAAGATCGGCAACGAAAGGAAAGGAAAAAACAAGAAGCCACGCGCTCAACTGACCTCGGATCTGATTCAAATTCTCAAGAACCTAAAAAACCCAGATGGCTCTCTCGCGAATTCTCTCCTCTTCTCTCCCTCCCTCGCTCGCTCCCTCGCTCGCCAGGAACAGCAGTCCCACGTAATCCGCACCCTTCAGCTCCTGATGGAGCTCCTGATCAAGGAGGGCCTATGGCCGCCCGTTGGGCTCTAAGCCCAACATGGTCTGGGCTTTGGGGAATGGTGGTTGCCCTTTGAAGCCATTGTTTTGATCATTGCTCCAATGAAGGAAATGAAGTGATCACATCTTGGGGGATCGGTTCCCGATCCAATCCAATTCCAAAATGAAACCAAAAATTAGATCGACAGAACCGGTTCTCAAAAATTAGAACTAGGGATCAAACTGATTGGTCCTCGAGACCATTGGTCTAATCCAATTCCGATTCAGGTCCAATGGAACCAATAATTTATTTTTTCATACTTTTTTCCCATTATTATTTTTTTTCTGACAACTTTGAACCTGACCAAGATATTGTTTAGTCATATTTACTTTTTCTTGAATAAATAATAAAATAAAAATATATATTTAATCGGTCCAGTTCGATTTGGTTCCTCTTTGAAATCGAGAACAGAACTGCCTAAATATCGGTTCCATTTTTAGAAATTGGGAACTAGACCAACACTCTTGGAAATAGGATGAAATTGACAATTCCCAATTCGGATATTCCGTTTTGTACACTCCTAATTATGTCCCCAATACGTAAAAAAACCATTTACATTTCACGAGCAGTTTTTGGTGTCAGCACGTTTTCGGACATGTGATTCCCCAAATCCCATGTCCATGTTGATCATTTTCTCACTCATCCTTAAGAGTTGGGTAGTTATGACTCTCTGTCTCTTTGAGCTATATAAAGTGGTCTTTGTCTCGGTCTTAAAAATACAAATCATGTACATCAAAGGTTGTGTTTTTAACTTTTCTTAGATTGTTTGTCATTTATGAGAATGACATTTGAATATCCCAAGCCAACATCGAATGATACGTGAATCAATCGTGTGAATCTATCGCAGAGTGAAATATTAAGAAAAATGATCTAGAAATTCGAACTTGAACTGTGAAACGTGACAAACAATTGAAAAGGTATGGAGATCTATCACCGCCAAGAAAGGTAAATATATGGTTAACAAAGAAAAGGAAATCCCATTCTATTTATCTATACTATAACACACGTCAACTTTTGCGGATGGTGTCCACCTAAAAATTTACAAAATATTATTTTCATGAGAATTAATCTATTTAAGTAACTCGAGAAAAGGAAGGACATCTAAGTAATATTAACAAGTTTAGTTATTCTCATCTCGTGCTCACTATCATGTCCAAATGTAGCTTCCTTGAGTGCCTTTTGAGAAACTCCTAATGTATTTCAAAGATGATAAAACATTATGTGTGAACTAATCGGAATACTTGAATGTGAAGACAAAATATCCTCTACATACACATTCATTGCAACTGATGTCACGGGAAATTTGTGTTATTGGTAGAGGTAGCAAAATGGGTCATGGACCCATTTTGCACCCATATTTTTCACAAATGGGTTGGATGTGGGTTATGAAATTGTAATGGGCCATAACCCACATTTAACTCATTTTAAGTTCAGTTTTATATGGGTCGAAAATGGGTCATACATTTCGACCCATTTTCGATCCATTTTTAAAACCCAAAAAACATAAACTTTCTCAGCTGCTAAGGCTTAGCGACAGCCCTTCGACCTTCACCTTCGAGCTTCGACCCACCTCCGTTGCTTGCCTCCTAGTCGCCTTCGCCACTCGCCGCAGCGGCTCGCCTCTGAGTCGCCTCCGCTGCCCGCCTCTGAGGCTCGCCTCCACTGCTCCCTCGAAGGTCGACGAGCTTCATCACCCACCTCCGTCGCTTGCCTCCACGGCTCGCCTCCGAGTTGCCTCCGCCGCTCGCCGCCGTTGCTCGCCTCCAAGTCGCCTTCGCCACCCGCCTCTGAGGTTCACCTTTGCCACTCCTTCTGACGAGCTTCGTCACCCACGTCCACCGCTCGCCTTTGCGGCTCTCCCACGAAATCAGAGGTGTCCGGGCCAACGCCTTGTGGTTCGACCTCCAAGGCGTCAAGAGCAAGATCATCGGATCTCACCCTCTCGAATCCGCCTATCAATCAGTAACCCCTTCTTCTTTTTTCTCCCTTTTCGTTTGCGGTTCTGCTATTTTGGATCAACATGTTATATGACCATGATTCCTAAGATTGAGTTCATTTGAGTTTCTGATAGTGAGAACATTCTGTTGAACAAAGGTCCTACGGAATTAAGGTTTAGATTAGTGATTTGTTTAGTCACCAGGTATTTAATTCTAGAAGTTTTGTTTAGTAAAGATGGATGTAGGAGGTATTTTTTGGCGGCATTTGGCTAGTTTACTTAAATTCACCATGAAGATTTCTAATTCCTTCTATTAGTCATTGGTAAAGTTTAAAGCACAAGTTTAGGGCCACAACTTCATTCTAAAGGAAGTACTCCCATTCAAAGAAAGTTATGATCTTGTCATTTTTTGAATTGATTTAGACATGATTAACCATATGCATCTCATATTTAATCTAATATGTAATATCCTACAATGAAATGGTGATTTTTTGTCAAGAATATCAAGCAATTCAAGTTCAAGCCCAAGCTCATTTTTAATTGGGCAAAATCAAGCTCAGTCAAGTCAAGTTGAGGCAGTCTTGAAAACATTGGAAAACATTTCAAGTCGAGTTAAGCAGGATAAAGTGATATTTGATCCTGTTCAAGATGATCTTCAAGAAGCCAATGAGTCAAGTAGAGTTAGAAAACGCACTTGAATTGCCTTAATGTAGCTCACTTATACCGCATAATTAAATATATAAGCTGTATAAAACCAGACTTCGTTTAAGATGCATTTAGTCAAAGATGAGCATGTGCATGATCAAGAACTACTAAGAACAATAGTAAACTACCTTTGACCTCCAAACGTAAAGAAGGTGATTGCTGGTTTCCATTTTAATGAAACTGTGACTCAACAGTGATGGTATTCTTCACAAATTCATAATTTCCTGACTCTCCAATAGTGATGGTATTCAATAGTAATGCCTTCAGATTCAAGTTTATGTTTTCTTTTAGTGTTAAATAGAAATATAACATGTCATTTTCTCTTTGAGTAAATAACTTGTTCTAATTCACGTTTTCTTTAACAAATTAGTTGACATGTCAAGATCTAATGAGGATTAAGAAGAATACTCAACAACAGAAGGGTCTAAAAGGTGTAGAGTTGTATCCTTATTTCATGAGGATGTGGAAGATAACTCTACTTGCTCCAAACAATCAAAAAAATGCACTTCTACAGTATGGTTTGAATTCGAAAAATTCACAAATAAGGATGGCAAGAAAAAGGCCAAGTGTAAATGGTGCAAATCAGCTTACATGGCTAGCCATGGGACAAAAAATTTGTTGCGTCATTTACATACTTGTCCCAATTGAGAGGCCAACGTTGATGATTCCACAGAACGGTTTGATCAAACTGTGTTTAGAAGCAAGCTAGCAAAAGCAATAGTCAAACAAAATTACACATACTCTTTTGTAGAGCATGAGGCTACTAGAGAGTTGCTTAGTTATCTTAATCCCAATGTGAAGCACATATCGAGGAATACAACAAAAAGTGATATGGTAAAAGTTTATGAGAAGGAGAAGAGAAATTTGAAATCAAATATAATGTCACTTTCTAGCATAATATGTTTAACTTCTGACTTGTGGACTTCTGTAACAACTGATCATTATATGAGCATCACTACCCATTACATTGATGAGAATTGGGAATTGCATGCAAATGTTTTGTGCTTCTCCTACGTGCCACCTCCATACAATGGCACCATTTTATTGGAAAAATTGCTACTTTGTTGAGAGAGTTGGGCATTAAGAGGAAAATTTTCAGTATCACATTGGATAATGCATCATACAATGACAATATGGTTAATATTTGGAAAAGTACACCTTCTATGAGATCCTCTTTGTTGTGTGATGGGAAGTTTTTCCATGTACGTTGTGGTGCACATATTCTGAATCTTATTGTCCAAGAAGGTCTAAAGATGATTGATGGATTATTGCAAAATATTAGAGAATTTGTCAACTATGTGAGAGCTGCACAAGGGAGGAGAGCAAGAATTGTTTAGTGTATAACACAGTCTTACTCGAAGACAGGTAAAAAGGTACGTTAAGATGTGGCAACTAGATGGAACTCCACGTACTTAATGCTTGAAGGTGCTTTGGTCTTTGAACATGCATTTTCCCATTTGAAGCTAATTGATTCTAACTTTCTTACATGTCCATCACCTAAGGATTGGGTTAGAGCCAAGAAAATTGCATTCTCGTTGCAACCTTTCTATGATATTACTACTCTCTTCTTCGGAGTTAGATATTCCACGGCAAATTTATATTTCTATGGAGTATGGCAGATTCAGCTTCGTTTGATAAATGCAAGGAATAGTGAGGATGTAGCTATTAGATCTATGGCTATGGTAATGCTAAAGAAGTTTGAAAAATATTGCAAGTGTTACAATGTTGTCTTATCTTTTGTTGCTGTATTAGATCATCGCTATAAGCTACACTTGTTAGAGTTTTGCTATTCGAAGTCGGAGATGGATGATCATGTGGAATTTGTATAGAGTATTTGAGAAAAGCTTTATATGCTTTTTGATGAATATGTGACCTCTATATCGAGAGATGATCGCTTTGCATCTTCAATTAGTCGATGTAACATTTCAGTTGAGAACATTGTCGAAAAGATTGGGGACAATCTTGATGAGTATGATGCATTTTAGAGTGAACACTTTGGCTCGCAATCTACTAAATCACAATTGGATTTGTATTTAGAGGAGCCCAGGGTTGATAGAAAAAAATTCCGTGATCTCAATGTCCTTGATTATTGGAAAGCTAACTCACATCGATATCCCGAGTTATCTCTCATGGCACGTGATATATTAAGTATTCCTATCACTATTGTTGCCTCAGAGTCAGCCTTTAGCATTGGAGGACGCATCCTAAATAAATATCGTAGTTCCCTTTCGCCTAAAAATGTGGAGGCTGAGTTATGCACCAGAGATTGGTTATTTAGAGTTCCGCTTGAGGAAGATCTTGAGGACGAGTCTCTCATTGTCGACTTCCAAGACTATTTGCATTAGGTACTTCCTTTTATTTGTAAAGGTCACTGTTAAATTATCTCTTTTGTCTCCAAATTCAGACTAGCATGTTAAAATGGTTTTTGTCTTTTTCTTGCAATATTGTAGGTTCTTAACAATGTGTTGATATGTGTGTCTATGTGTGTGTGCGCGCACGGGTATATATATCCAAACATTAGATGCTGATGCTCAATGTCATTGTGTTGTCCTTCGTGCTCCCTAAATTAATTGAAGTTTGATTGTTAGTAGGGAGTTAAAGAATACAGAAGAGCTGGTTAATTAGCTGGATTCTACTTACTCCTACTAGAAAATGGTCAACTATCCATATCCTTCTAACTTTCTTATGCCTCTACTTGGACATCCTATAAGAGAGGTTAGTCAAGATTTTGGTATAACTTGATCATCAAATGAAATCTCGGTCCCAAATAATGCTGTTTCTCTTTATCTGAAATAACAATGTAACCAGACACCATCTTTTTTGTTTCTAATTTCTAGGGAATTCTAATTAAAATCATCTAGTAAGATTTTTTGAATTTGTGTCTTGAGATGAATTCGAGTGGTAGCTGAGGGAATTTGGTGGTCCATACATCTTAAGGAAATGATTCTCTAATTAATTTTGTCTCTAAATGCCCTGTCTCTAGGCTTGCTTTTTTGAATTCCCTGTTTTTATGCTTGCTTTTTGACATATAGTAAATTTTCAAAGCAAATGTTTGCTTAGTGAGTTGGGAGAGGCAAAAACAGATTTAGCCAAGGTTTGCTTGTCAACACTAGAAGCCCACTTGCATTAATAAGGGAAAAAAAAAGAAAGAAAAAGAAACGGGCTGAAATCAACACCCGTCCACTTTAAAACTTTACGCCTCCATTATGTTAAGAAAGGTCATTCTCAGTTTTCTAAACTTGCTCACAGGCTTTGTAATACTTAGCCAAAACTCTTTCTATGGTATATATACATCATACCTGTAACATTTTCTGGATTCTTTTTAACTGAATCCTTTTATCCTGGAACTTTTGAGCGTTGGGTGAGTCAGACATCTCAACATGTAAAGCCCACGTAACATAGCTTATGCAAAACAATGTTTTGAACATATCTGCTAAGCATATTTGGATGCACGTTCTATTCTTCTTGTTACTAGGTCTGCAGAAAGATTGATGGTTGTCCAGATGGGACTAGTGTTTTGGAACGTGTATCTGAAGGTGTTGGTGTCTACTACATGCACGGAGATGGTTATGCCCCTGTCCAGTAGTCCAGATACAAGCATGTTTCCTACGTATGATTTTAATTTTTCTGCTTTCCAAGAGGAGTGCTGGACTAATTTCAAAGTCAATCCAAGACCAAGGTAGATAACAACTGAATTTGGTGGGAAAGTAAGATATCATTGCGATATGTATTTATTTATTTTATATTGAAGGTTTGTAGCATGACAAACTTGCATGTGTAGCTTCTTGGGTCATATTCCATCCAGTTCTGTGTCCATTTTAGCATTTCTTAAGCAGCATGGCATTCCCATTAATTTTCTATCCCCTTCCATTTTCTCCATTCAATGTTCCCTTATTTTGTTAATGAGGCTGAGGTTGAAGTTGTCTTATATAGCAAGAGATATCCAATTTAGTCACATACAATTAGCAGGAAGCAATGGAAGAAGCCACTAAAGATTTTAATCTACCTAAGCCAAAAAAAGACATGATGAAAATCATCCTTCTCACCATCTAAGTGCATAGATTTCCTAGGTAAATCAAGTGATCGTTTCTTTAAGCGTTAGTAGTGGAGGCGTGTTGTGCAGTGAGCCTCATTAGGATCCAAACATCTGATGCCTCAGATTTATACAAAGGAGAAAGGGGAAACTCGTGTTTATTTTGTGTGTTTCCTTCTTCTTTTTTTGGGTCCATGCATGTTAGAGGCATGAGATTGTTGAAGAAGATTGCTCAGTCCTATAATTTGGTTCCTGAGTTTGAGGCACATTCTTGTTTCTGAGGGGTTCTTTTATGATGTCTTTCCATCTATATGTTGGGCCTATTTTGTAACATGTTGTTGCAGTATGAGAGATAATACTGGATATGGTTATTGATGGTTGTTTTGTTTTCATGGATTATGAGCAGATTACCTTGGAGGGCACTCATCATGGACCGGAGACCAACAAGCTGGCAATGTTTGTGGAGATTGGTATATCCAACTCTCTTTTCATTTCATTCTCCAATTGTATTGTTCAAACTAGGTTAGTGTTGTCCATGTTGCTGATGATTTGCTCGTGTTATTTCAATCCACATTGGAAGCTTGTAAGAATGATTTGATCATGTTCCTCAAATATGGAAAGACCGACATTTTACTCATATTCCAATTTCCAAATGATGGGACATTGGTTATGTCCTGCTAACTAAAGATGGTTGCACTTTCACCATCTAGACTTTTCGAGTATTTGCCTCTGGTCATCCATCAAGTAATGGCTTGCCATCATGTATAAAACCTTCTGTGTCAAAGTTATGGAGATTTAAGTAAAATGAAATCTTTTTGTACCATCCATTCCATAATGACTTCGGCTCAATGGTAGGAAAGTATCTAACGTGCAAAAGCTTGTTGTTCTTATGATTGTAATATCACTGTAAAGTTTCCCTTCCCCTAATAAGATGATCTGATATTTTTTTTTTTTTTTCCAATAGTCTAGTTTCTGTGAACTGTCCTATTCTTTATATGACAACACTATCAGTTTGATTTCCACGTATCAGGCAATTAAGCTTATGACAAAATAGCTCCTTTCTTTTTAGGGTTACAAATAGCTGTAATTAGATGATAGTATGTATATTGTTTCTATTTCCTTTAACCAATTCTTTTTGTAGATTGTTGTGTAAATGCTCATGGAATCTTATGGTCGAGTTTAGCTTAGCATGTAGACGTTGTAGTCTGTGTGCTCCACTCTTTCGTTGCCTATAGATGATGTACTTAGTTGTGAGCAATTAATATGATTTGCAATGGTGTTTATTCCTTGGTATGCATGGTGACAATATGAATTTCTTACTCAAAAGGCTGGAAATGTTAGCTTCATATCTTAATCAAGATGATGAACTCATTTGTGAGTAAATAATTTGACCTCATCAGTATGCTCACTTTAAATAAGATAAGCATATGCATAGTCTAATTTTTCATAAATATTTCAATTTATAGGTTTTTTTTTAACAATTTTTATTTTATTTACTATTTTTGATTTAATTTGAGGTTTTTATCCAATTAGCGAGATAGCTTAAAGTGAGCGTGGTTTTTTTTTTTTTTTTTTTTTTTTAGAATATTAGTAGGTTTTAGCAATATGGATCTAGTTAGGTATGGGTCAGGTCGGGTATGAGTCACTATATTTATATTACAAGAATATGAGTCAAAACGGGTTAAATAGGTTGAATATGGGTTTACCCATTTTCGACCTGACCCATACCCAACCCGAACCACCCATTTGCCACCTCTTATTAGAGATAATGTTAAGAACAAGACATCCTTGTTATTGGAGATCTTCGTCCGCAAATGGAGGACAAAATAATAGTGCAAAGTACTGGAGTTTGAAGGACCAAGGGATGTGATAGGGTGTTTGGACACGCCCCGTAGAGGGCGAACCGCTTGAATAACATGAGTACACCAATGTGTTTGTCAGGATAAGTGCAACGGTTGAACAAATTGATATTCGATGAAATTGTCAAGTCTAGATGGACCACATTATAGAAGAACTTCTAGATGGAGTGGACAATACTCTGTGTGCTTGGAAACAAAAACCCAACTATATGTCAATTTTATTCAAATTCAAATTAATTTGTTGGAGCCAATTTTAGGCCTTTAAATCCCCGGTGAAACATTCTGTAGAAGTCAGATGGAGTAGCCATTTTCGGTTAAGTAGATAAAGTATCAAGTAAGTTCCAAAAGATAATTTTGACTTGCACAAAATTCATTAATTAGCTCTAGGTGAACGCTCTAAGTTGATAATAACCTTTGTAATGGCTACTTTGACTGATTTGAAATCTCCATCGTGCTGAGGAAGTCTGGCGGGCATACATGCATCAAAGTTATTAGGAAATGAGCAGATGATATCTATATAACATACTAGATAAGTATAAGGAGTGGGATAGACCATTGGTTACGGTCCTCACGAAATCAACCCCATAGTTGTTCGTTTTCTTACAATACAACTGGTTAATTTTGGTGATCCAATCTTAGGAGATAATTTTCCATTGCATAAAGCTTTAACTATCCATAGTCATTCTTGGTGTTGGAATAATTTTGGTGCTCCTAGCCTCGTAGCGTTTACATAATCTTGAGGACAATGAGCTGGTACGCCCGGAATTAGCAGGCCAATCACTCTAAAAATCCTCAACAACAATCCTTCTTTGTAGCCCGGTCCAATCTTACGATGAATGGTGAAGCTTCTTATGAGCTCATGCCATGCGTCCGTCATCATTGATATCGCATGTAGAGGCGATAAATAATTCTTGTTTGGTTCTTCATCGACTATCTGCATATCAGAATTTAAGCAAACAATAAATTCAAATGAATAGTCTAATCCAATTACAACATGCTATGCAAGGTTAATGATTTCTTTCGTCTTCTCGCTTTTAAAACCCCGCAAACTTTTCTGAAGCGATGCTAATCCAATGGAACATGCTATATCCAAATCTGAATTTCAGCAAAATATTTAATGCACTTAACTAATATGATTAGCCTCGCTAAAACTAATTTAGCCACCAACGAGAGAGAGAGAGAGAGAGAGAGAGAGAGAGAGAGAGAGAGAGAGATCCTTACCTTCCCTTCATATTTCCTATTGAAGTGGCAACATCTCCCGAAATGCTTGAACATGAAAGCTTTATTATCGTAAGGCAACCTAGGCACAATGTCATATCCATAAACGAATCTAAAGTAGTTAATCTTACGTTCCTCCAAGACCCCCTCCATATACTTCCCAAACTTATCGTCTCCAACCCTGGGTTGGCCAAATGTGTAGACCCCTTCCAGTCTCTCCATCAGCCCCGTCTCCCCGTGCATGGCCAAGATCGCTGGGAAGAGGATCGCCAACGCACCTCCCAAACTGTGGCCGGTCAACACGTACTTCACTTTGTCGTTCTCGCCAAGCAGTGACTTTAGCTTCTTCCTTACCTCATAGTAAGCCAACGGCTTCGTTTCGGGAGACTCTTTCGGCCAGCCTTCGTTCCTTTGGAGCCCTAGGGCTTTCATGAAACCTCCGTGGATTTTCCCAGTGTGTCCTAACTCGTACCACGAGAGGTCAAAGTCCGAGCACCAATCGTCCGCATTGAAAGGTTCCGTGCCTCGGAAGGCCACCACGATGGTGTCACGGTCACGTAGCATGAAGGCTTGTGTGGTTATTTTATCTACATAATCTGCAAAAAAAAAAAAAAAACGAAGAAGACATATGGCACTTATCATCTTCGTATACTATTTACAGATGCAGAGATTGTTGTAAAGCTCCATACCATTCCAGAAGTCGTAGAACCCCAAGAATTCCATCTGCACGAAACAACAGAGATAATTTTATAATCAACAAAAATTCATTGTTTTCAGCTTGTATTAGGAACTTAGTCAATTAAGTTCTTGAGCATAAAATATGATTGATTAGTTAGATTTATTTCTCACGGACTGATTAAGCCACACATTGTGTATTCCGGACGGATCGACACTGATTTCTTATTTCTGGTCATAGCTTCTTATGTTTTGACGTCGTCACGAAATGATCCATGCTTTCAAATGTAAATTAAGGTGTGTTTATTTGTGTCTCTCTGTCTCTGTCTGGTTTGACCTGCCAATGCTGGGTGACTGTCGTTCGGAGGTAGGCCTCGTTCTCGTAGGATGCTTTGGAAGCCATCATGGAGAGAGCCGCATAGTAATCTTGCTCACCAGGACTGAGGCAGGTGTCCAATTCCACTCTCTTGTCCAAATTGCCAATGAAAGATATGAAGCTTTCCGACTCCTTTTGGGGCATCACCACCTTCCCTGTTCACAACCCCACAATATAAGTCAACATCATTCCAAGTGCAAAGTCAAAACAATTAGACAGGCATCTACTGCTTTTTGAGCAGTGCACTGCTGATCAATATCTTCACCTAGGTATGTTTTCCAAAACTTGGTCGGTAAACTGAATCATAAGAAGTTGTTCTCGTGTGGACTGATCAATAGACGGGCACAGATGAGCCCAATTAGGTATTGGATAAGCCCGGTCATTTTAGGAAAATGTTAAATTGCCTTTTGAAAATGATTTGGTTTGAAAGAATCAGATCTGAGAAATAGATATAATATATAGAAACTCAACAATTATACTCAAGCTTAGACTGTCGACGGCTAAATCCATGATCAACTCTATCCTATGGACTGATAATAAAGTCTAATACTCTACCAATACTTTTAGTTTGCAAACAGCTTCCGCAGCAGTATTTTTGATGTGCGGAAACTCGAAGGAAATCAATCAAAACTCGATGAAGTTGCCGTTCTATGCCTATGAATTGAATCTCGAATGCAACGTCCCCTTTTTTCACTTTGTCCAATCGAAAAAATTCTACTTAAATAAATTATTATTATCTTATATCATTTGAAATACTAAAAATAGTGAAAACTTATAATTATTTTTACTTTTTCTCTTCTTTTTTTTTTTTTTTTCATTTTTCTTTTCTTTCCCTTTCTTTTTTTGACTTCCTCCACCACAACTAACCGGCAATAGCCACGAGCCAAGCTCACTAACCTTGGTGAGCCCGAGCTCACCTAGATTTGGTGAGTCTTGAGCTTAGCGGCCTCAACTAGCGTAAGCTTGCCTAGATCAGCCGAGCCTCAAGCTCATTTTTTAAATTATTTATATAAGAATAAAAGTTTCATTGACCAAGGACCTTAAGACTAGGAAAATATTGGAGAAAATGATTTCTGTTCTTTTTAAAGTGAAAATAAATTTTCTGAATTTAAGTTTCGGTAGAAAAAACTTTTCCATTGATTAGGAGAACATTTTCTATTCACTAATTTTCTTAAGTGAACTAAACATTGAAAAATAAGAACATATTTTTTGTGGAACAAGCAAACCCTTAGATACACCTTCACTTTAACTAATGAATTATGAGCAAATTAGAATATATTAATTGCACGTGCATGTGACTCAAACATTTTACATGCTCAATAATAAACAAAAATCAGATTTCGACTGCCAAAAGTAAAAACAAGCAAAATCTTTTAAGCGATCAACACAACACCCAATGTCATTATCGGTGAGCAAAAGGTATTTTGAATGATCATGCACCTTCAGCTTTGCAAATATGCTACAGGCCGAGTAAAGCGCGAGGTAGAGAGACCTCGAACATGGTTATGAAGTAATAAAGCAAATACACGATTGTTTTAACAAAAGCAACGTCGTGCATACATGCCATGAACGCATGCTCGCATTTGGAATTCGAAGGCGGTAATTACTAATCACGCAAACCAACCTCGAAGGCAGTTGACGAGAAGCCCTCCCAAGTTCTGATTGCTCGACAAGAGATTCAACCAAAGCTTGGTCGCCCAGCCGATCCCAGACAGGGGTTTGGCAACAAGAAGCAGGAGCTTCTGCGCAAGAACGGATACAAACATTATCCACCTCCGCTGGAAGCTCTCTTCTGCTTCCCCTGAGGAGTCTACAAATTTTCTGTTGCCCACATCACTGTGGATCAAAATGCGAAAGAGATCGATGACACCGACTTTCTCTGGGCTCAACAGCATGTAATTGCTGGAGAAGCTCTTGTCACAAGCCATGGCTTTGAGGCAAAGAGGAGGGAGATGATAGCCTGGTTTTTCCTTTTTTCACCTGTCGTTTTGGATGAGACTTGTACTGCTTATTGGACTAAGCTTCAAAGGGTTATTTATACAGGCTTCTTGGCCATTTAATTTAGAAAGGTTCCTTTTTTCTTCCTGGTTACAAGAATTAAATACTGGGTTTGTTGAGGTCGGTGTTCAATTTAATTGATATATCATTAGTAGATTTAGATTCTGATTTAAAGTTATTGGTGCAGTCCAATTATTTAAATATACATCCATACTTTGTCATAATAAGCACCCTTAAGCTCTACCAATTCATTAGTCTTAATCTTCTTAAAACTCCTGAAAGAAAGATTAATATTTCATTTTCATTGAAAAAGCCCATCAACTTTGACGATGGCTCCACCCATGCATCCTGAAATAATTGATAAAGTGAGTTGTCGTTCACATGTCTTAATTGATTCAAGAAAATCTTCGCAATCCAATTTAATATTACTTCATGTGATTCACTCCTTCACTTTTTTGTGTGCTGCACATGCCATATACTTGGAAGCGACCGGAGGAGAGACATAGGTCCGCTCCTCCCATCATCATGCTGTTAGAGCAGCGTTAAAAAAACGCGGTTGGTCATACACACTCACACATATATATTATTATTAAATTTCTAATAAGTGAACAAAGAGACTCTAATTGCGATTTATTACGCAATTATTGTCCTCTTGCTTTTTAAGATGGCCCCACCAAAGCTCCTTTCTACGCTCTTATTAGCTGGACAGCACTTGGCGCGCTTTGATTGGTGTGTGGGTGCCACAGTTTCTGACGTATGCATCATGAAAAAGTCGAAAGTCGCTGAGGATATCTCATTAGATCATCCTCCTCTGCTTTCTCACTAACAACTTAAAGGAAGGGATATCCTAACCCACTAAAAATGGAAAAGAGATGATATAAACGTGCACCCTTATTTTTGACCGACGACTCTTATCCAGTCCACCACGCGAGACTCGAGGAATATAAAGATATAGAGGCAAATAGAAGACGCAAGAAAAAGACGAGTAAAGATCAATTTTTGGTAAGTCTTTCCAAGAAAAAATAAAAGTCCTTTTTAATATAAAGGTGAGTGTGATAGACTAACATGCCTTCTGCTATATATACATGAAGCATAGTACCCTAAATCTATCACATCATGAATTCTATATTGACATAAGTATGCCACGGTCATCCTTCCACTCAAGAGATGGTCATTCACAATCCGACTCCAAAGAGTTCCGATTAATATTGCTCCTATTCTATTGATCATTAACTAAAAATCTGAAAAGATTAAAAAAGAGAGGTGTAAATAATTACGGCCCAATAAGTAATACATATCTTTTCTAAACAGATTGAATAGCCACAATATATATAAATATAGAGCACTAATAAAAACTCATAATCAAATTCTTTGATATATATCAAATAATACATGAGTTGTTTCATTTTAACAAGCTTTATACAATTCAAAAAATTAAAGCATTTAAATCATTAGGAACATCAATAGTCAAGTCCATTGATCAATCTCATCAAAATCACATGTCGATGGTTTATTCTATTGGCCAATCTCAAATTACATGTTAATAGTCTATCTATTGACTAATTTATTCCTCAATCCCACAAGAATATCCTAACCAATGCTTACCCACAAGCCTGTTAATGGCTGATATTGAGCACTTACACAAACTTACAATAGCTTTCTTCACAATTCATAAGCCAATTCGAAATCAAATCACAAAACGGTTTCACAAACCATATATATAATCTTTCTCAACACAACTCATCTGCTTGAAATACTTTTCATAAAGTATTTTTCTCCAATAATTTATGAATTCATTTCGTAAATCAGTTCGTAAACCTCTCTCTCTATATATATATATATATATATATATATATATATACATATATCCTTTCACATTACCTTTTGTAAAACCACTCTCAAACCATTCACAAATACTAGAAGGCAATCATTGCTCGATCCAAATTTTTATGCAATAAAAATGCTTTAATAACTCGTACGATACTCAAATACTTATTACTCTCAGGACATGAATTTACAAATTTATAGAAGAGATAGTACCATTCACCTGAAATGTTCAAAAGCCAAATAATGATGCTTACTCGAATCGATGATCTCATAATCTTAACAATAAAACGATAATCAACGTCAAAACCAAGTAAAACTCTACCTCAACTAGGAAATGGTTGAATTACGAAGGACACCAATGCGCTAGTAAATTACTTAATTGAAGCAATTATGCAAACCTAAACACAATGTGGAACTCAAGCGCGAAACCCTAAAATTTCAGTCCGACTAAACCGTTGCTCTGACCAACTCCCGTCAAACCCCATAGCTCCACAAATACCATAATCCACTATTTTCATGAAATCCCATAGCTCATCATCTAAAAAATTGGACTCCATGGCTCAAATTTCACAAAACTTTGAATATATGACAAAACCCCGAAAACTACTCCAATTAAATGAACGAGAGGTGTGAATATTTATCGAGCGTTGCATATCGAAGTAACTCTAACTTGGTGAGGTTTCCATGGCGTGACACATGCGAAACCTCTTTTCTTATCTTTTCCTTTCTTCTTTTTTCCTCTTTCTCTCTTTTCCTTCTTTTCTCGGCGTGCCCTCCCTTCTATCCTTAGCCAAGCGTCCATTTTTCCCCTTTTCTTTTTGAACGCTCAACTTTTTGCCCTTTTTTGTTTGCTTTGACTTAGTCAAAGTCCATATTCTACAAAATCATATATAAATAATGTGTACTTAGGTATAAGCCGCTCAAATTTGAAAAGAAGAACACTTGCAAGATCCAGATTGTGTATATAGTTCTCAATTTCACTTATGCACTTTTTTTCTTGGTTGGGCAATTATGCACTTGATAGATGGTGTACCTTATGCTAAATTATGGTTTTCTTGTCTTAATTCTTTTGATAAGCAACACGAGAATAAATCATTTTATAACTGTAATATTCTATATCGGCTCAAGTGAAGAAGGGATTAGCCAACTGGTAAAAATGAACAAGTCTTTACACTTAGAAAGTAAGTTTAACCGTATTACTTTATGTTGTACTTAAATCGTCACGACACATTTTCAATTTTTCTAAGGCAAAAGAAAATTCTTCTTTCAAATGTCATACATCACTACTTCCTGACTGATAATTGATAGTTCAACAATTAGCATATACTTCACTTCTCATTTCCCAAAATTCAAGGAAAAATAAGATTCCCGGTGAAATAAAAGTCATATTTTTACCGAAAACTTAAAAAAAAAAAAAAAGTCATATGAGGACAAGTTCGAAGAATATACGAGTGAAAAATAAGCATGAGGACATCTACGAGCTGTGTAAATCCCATTAAGGTAATTTCTCCACAAAGACGGCTAAGCAATAACGACAATGCTTTAAGTACTTTTTATTGGGCATTTTACGCGGCTCATTCTGCCACCAATGCTATGTAGAGAAATAAAAGCAAAAAATTAGGGGAAAGAAAAACCAATGCATGACATCTCCTTAGCTAGTGTTGTAAATGTAACCACATGCTCTCTTCTTTAGTTCCTGAATCCACTCTTCTACCAATGACTTCTCCATAACAATTTATGGCACATTTTGTGCGTATTAAAATATCCAACCTAAAAATTTAACCGTTTAGACGAAAGTGTGCTTAACTATTTAAATATTCTAATATTTGCCATCATGCATAGGCTAAACTTTGCCCTAAATTTAGTGTCTGGAAATATGTAATTGGGGAGTTAAATAGGGATGAGAAAAGATTTAAACTCAGATTTCCTACTTTAATATCACGTAAGATTTTGTGAAATTATTATCAAATATTCAAAAAATTTAAGTTTTTGGATTGGATTTTCTAACTTGATATCAAAATTAGCCGATCTTGACAATCCTGCATCCGGTACACACTCGAGTACAAATTTTGTATTTAATATGATATTTTTTTTCATTGACTACTAGTATCTCTCTGAATGTCAATCCTCGACATTGTCCATCTCATTTAATACCCGACATCAGCCTATTCTATGATTGCGCAGTCTCTAGAGCCTTGTTATTTGAGAGGCGCCCCTTGAGTCTATTTCATAAATAACGCCAACCGCACTTGGTCAGTTTCTTCATGGTATCTGTAACAACACCAAACACACCCGTTATGTTTCTATCCACATGAACAACACCACCGGATTCATTGCCCGTAGACAAACTCGATCGACATCCGACCACCTCCTGTGGGACGACATTTCCCGGCCACGTAACTTTTACAGCAGCTACAACAACACACAAAAACCACTTAATTAGCCCCGTCAATGTCAACTGGTTCATTCTTCAGCACATCGAACCGCTTTGGTGCTCCATTAAATTGTTTTTTTCGGATCGGTGCTCCATTAAATTGTTTTTTTCGGATCTTTCTTTTTTTTTTTGGTAAAGTTTTTTTTTTTTTTTTTTTTTTTTTTTTTCGGATCTTTTATTCCAACTAAAGTTGACATTTTATATGCACTTTGAGTTTGCAGAGATATGTTAGAAATATTTCTATAGGAAATGATCGTTTGTTAGAAACAATAAATTTGTAAAATTTATCTTTACCGGCATTAGTCATATCATGTAAAACGGTTAGTATTCATATCAACGTTTTCCTATTAATATTGGCCAAATAAACTTAATTGATATAAATACAAAAATTTAGGATTATATTGGTATTGATACAATATATTTAGAATATTTTGGTACTTTCTCCCGGAATTAATACGCAGCACAACATGAACTTAAAACTGAAATGACGGTATCAACTATCTATGACTTAAATAGATATATATTTACAGATACTAATCGAAGACCCGAATATGACATAAAGTTAGAAACGTGAGATCGAGAACATTGAATGGATAGGGGACAAAGCATGCCATGAAATAATTCAACTTAAAATAATGAAGCTGATGGGGACTGCAAAACTTTGCCGCCTCGCTGGAACTCGGTCAAGCCCAGCCACGTTCAGGGCGGCTTGCCCCACTCAGTGCTGGGTGTGGGGGCAGGGATGGGGAAGAAATGATTGCGAATGGATAGAACTCCACCGCATCTTGCCCCGCCGTATAAATGAATATAAAAAGAATACCCCTTCTACGTTTAAAGAATTACCATTTCTATTATTCAGTTACCATATGAACTTCATCATTTTCATAAAAGCTCGTCCTTTTTTTTTTTTCTTTTCTTTTTTCCTTTCTAAAGTTAGGGTTTTTTTTTTTTTTTTTTTTTTTTTTTTTTTTTTTTAAATCACTTGTTCGACCTGACGCTCACTTTTCCTCTATGCCTATCCCTATTCATATCTTCCGTTCACCCTCGCACACGAATGATGCGGCACCTCTTCACCTGAAGAGTGATGAAAAAGACACCACTAGAAAAATGTCAATAGAGAGACCATTAGCCCCACTTTAAAAGGCCGAAAAAAACATTGTAAACGCCTTTGTTTACATAAGATGAGAGAGTGCCAGGATTTGACCTCATCAATCCATACTTTAATACCACATATCTCGAGAAGTTTTAAGTCATTAGGAAATGCTCAAACAACATCTAATAACATATTACATAAGTATATGAAGTGAGATAGATCACTACTTACATTTCTAATGATTTCAGTCATGTAGTTGTGTTTTAATTCCTACCATTTACTAACGACACAACCGATTTATGTTGATGATCCAATCTTAGGAGAAAATAGTACATTACATAAAGTAGTGACTATTCATAGTTAATTTGGCGTAGGAATAACTGCGACGCTCTTAACCTTGTAGCATTTACATAGTCTTAAGGAGCATGAGCAGGTATGCCTGGAATTAGCAGGCCAACCACTCTGAAAATCCTTAGCAACAATCCTTCTCTATAGCTTGATCCCTTCTTGTGAGGAATCATGAAGCTTCTCATTAGCTCATACCACGCATTCATCATCATCGGTGTCACCTGTAGAGGCGAGAAGTAATTCTTGTCCATTTCTTCTTGAACAATCTGCGCATCAAAGATTAAGTGAACAAAAAAAAGTTGAATGGGTATTCTAATCCCATTATAACATGCTTTGTGCACTTAATGCTTTTTCTCTTCTTCCTTCTTTCACCTTTGCAACCCTGCAAACTGTTTCTTATTGCTCCAATTAATTAAGTTCATGGATGTGACAATGTTTTTTCTTTTTTTGGGAGGAATTTTATTGCATAGACACTGTGAATGGCAAATTCTTTTTCTTAAGCAATGCTAATTTATTGATATCTGCTTTAGGGCGCGTTTGGTAATGATTATGTTCCCGAAAACTGATTCTGACAAGAAATAATTATTTTTTATTCTATTCCCGGGAATTGATTCTGAGTAAAAGAACTCGTTTGGTAACTGTCCAAAATTTCTGATTCCGGAATAGAATTGCGTTTGATAACGTGTTCATTGATTCTGTTCCATATTAATTTCTTTTAATTTTTAAATAATTTTGTTAGTTTTTTGCTTTTTTTTTTTTTTTTTTTTTTTTTTCTTTTCCTTTTTCCTTTTTCTCCTATTCATCTTCTTCTTCTTGTGGCCGGCGACCTCATCGGAGTGTCGCCGGCCCTTGGCGAGGCTGGCCCTCATCAACCGAGCCTTGCCGGTAGCTGGGCGAGGCTTGCCCAGCCCTACCAAGCCTCGTCGGTGGACAGGCGGGCCTCGTCGAGGCAAGGCTCACCTTCGGCGAGCTTGCCGGACCTTACCTTGGCTCCGGCGAGCCTCCGGCGGCCGGCGACAGGCAATCGGTGGCAGGCGGTGGTGGACGGCGGGGGGTGGCGGCGGGGTGGCGGATGGCGGCGAGCGGCAGTCACAGGATGGCGGAAGGGAAGATGAATAATTTTATTGTGTTGATTCTTTTTTTGATTCTCAGACGCAGAATCATTTTTTTTTTTATTCTCAAATCTTGTCCCAAACTGATTCCGAGAATAAATTTGTTCCCGGAATCAGTTTGGGACAACAATTTTATCAAACGCGATTTTCGTCTCAAACGATTAATCGAGAATCGTAATCGACACTATTTGGCACGTTACCAAACAGAGCCTTAGCCTCATCTCAATTTCAGTAAATCATGCAATGCACATATTTATGATTTAACTAAAGCAACTACCAGAATTATTTCGTCCACCAACTAAAATAATTAACCGCACTAAAAATAATTCAGGCTCGGAAGGAGGGAGACGGAGACAGAGACAGAGACAGAGACAGAGATCCTCACCTTCCCTTCATATTCGCTATCGAAGTAGCAACAACTCCCAAAATGCTTGAACATGAAAGATGAATTATCGTAAGGCAACCAGGCACGATGTCACTGGCATAAACAAATCTAAAGTACTCAATCTGATGTTCCTTCAAGACCCTCTCCATGAACTCCCCAAACTTCTCATCTCCAACCCTAGGTTGACCAAATGTGTAGACCCCCTCCAATCTATCCATCAGCCACGTCTCCCCGTGCACTGCCAAGATCGCTGGGAAGAGGATGGCCAGCGCACCTCCCAAGTTGTGGCCCGTCAACACGTACCTAGCATCGTCGTGTTCACCGAGCGGGGACCTTAGCTTCTCTCTTATGGCATAGTAACCAACGGCGCGGGCGTTTTGAGACGCGAGTCAAGTTCTTTCGGCCAACCTATGTTCTTTTGGAGCCCTGGGGCTTTCATGAAACCGCCGTGGATTTTCCCAACGCTTGGTAACTCGTACCCAAGAGAGGTCGATGTCCGAGCACTAATCGTCAACGTTGAAGGCTACCATGATGGTGTCGCGGTCACGTGGCATGAAGGCTTGCGTGGCTGCTTTCCCTTGATAATCTGCAAAAGAAAGGCGAATAGACATATGGCAGTTATTATCTTGGTAAACTATTTATAGCTATAGGGATGGCGGTACAGCTCCGTACCATTCCAAAAGTTGTAAAACCCCAAGATTCCGTCTGCACGGAAGAACGAAATAATTATTATAAATGACTAATTCGATTGATTTCAGTAATATATGTCACCTTTATTTTTGGATGGTATGGCTAGGTTCAGTTGGTATTAGGAACTTGGTTGATTAAATTCTTTAGTGTAAAGTATGATTAATCATTTGGCACTGTTGAGTTTAATTCTCGCCGACTGATTAAGCTGCACAAAGTCTACATCAAACGGATTAGCACTGTGATTTCTTGTTTCTTGTCATCGATTTCATTTATTGATTAACCTCAAACTAATTATATGTTTATTTGGGTTTTAGATCCCCCCCCTTCTCTCTCTCTCGTTTGACCTGCCAATGGTAGGTGACCATCGTTTGATGGTAGGCCTCGTTCTCATAGGATGCTTTGGAAGCCATCATGGAGAGAGCCGCATAATAAAAGGCGTGGGAGGACATTACAGATGTCAGTGATAGACGCAACATCTTCTAAAACTAGAAAACTACTGGATGACACCCGCGAACATGAGAGAAACAGTCGTTTTTAAGAGAGTTTTATGGCTTAGC
Source organism: Eucalyptus erythrocorys (assembly GCA_014182555.1). NCBI lineage: Eukaryota > Viridiplantae > Streptophyta > Magnoliopsida > Myrtales > Myrtaceae > Eucalyptus > Eucalyptus erythrocorys. Next base: position 21,903,893 of record CM024604.1, read on the forward strand.
TTTGGTGTGACCATAATAAACTATGCCACTATGATTGTTATGGGTATTGCCTATAAATATTTGTGATTCATTAGAAAGCTGAATAGTCATTTTATCTTTTCGTTGTGGGTGCTCCTACTTCTACAAGGAAAAGGTAATAAAAATGCATTTCAATCAAGAAACGACTAAGAAAAGTAAGCGTATCATCCATGGCAAAATGCTATCGTATATAGTAGATTCATACGAGGGACAGGAGAAGATGGGAAGGAAGATCCCTAATACCAATTAACCATCCTTGGTAGGCCTATGCTAAGTCCTAAACGGCCAGCGTATGAGTTCAACTCAAAAGGCAAGCCTCCCTTTAAGGGTGGTGATATTATCTGAAAGGATGATCAACCACATTGGGATTGAGACACAGTCCAAACTCCTAGAAGAGGCAGCAATGGGGAATTTTCTGCAACGGCCAAATTCCTAATGGACAATGCCGCATCATGGAGGTTTGCTTACTCGAAAATAATTGGAATCAAACCCTTTAGTGAGAAAACCAACGAGGAAGGAGAGCTTTCACATTCCGTAAAAATCAAAGTCGTCAAACACGATTTGTGTAAAGAATGAGGTAGGGGGGACCTCAAACACAGATAATAAGTACCTACTGATGCAGAAAACATATACGCTTAACATTTTTACTAACAAAGTAATAATACAACTCCATAGACGTTTATCAAATTGCTTTAATAAAGACGCCGTAGCATATATACCAAGACTGCATGCGGTGCCTCGCAACACATGATCCACCTTCGCTTAAAGCTCTCTCCCCCTTCCTTGGGGGAGTCCACGAAATGTCTTTTGTACACATCAGTGCGGATCAAAATGCGAAAGAGATCGATCACACCGACTTTCTCCGGGCTCAACAGCATGCAACTGCTGGAGAAACTCTTGTCACATGCCATGGCTTCGAGGCAAATAAGAGAGAGCTTATAGTTCGAGGATCAGTGTATTGTTGTTTTGGAAGAGACTCGTGCTGCTTCTTGAACTTAGCTTCGAAGGGCTATTAGAGACCTTTTTGGCCATTTAACAACAAAAGTTTTCTTTTTATTCCTTGTTAAAGAATAAATACTAGGTATACGAGGGTCGATGGAATATTAGATTGATGTACCTAACGTAGATGCAAATTTTGGTTAGGTGTCGTCAGAATGGCCCAATTGCTTAACTACCCACATCTACTCGGTCATAGTAAGTATCCGCTAACTATACCAATTTACAGGCAAGCCTTAGTGGAATAAAGATTAGTCCAAGCACAAGAAACACATTACCTTTTGGTATGAAAGGCTGATCAGCCAACACGTCGTGGAAGTGGGGTCTCTCTCAGTGGTTTTCTCCGACACACATGCCTTTATTAATTTAAGACCAGAATCCAATCCAATTTAATATCAGGCAATGTGATTCATTCCTTGCACTTTTCATGTTGCACGTTTCATGTCTTCGGCAGCTACTAGAGAGATCTAGGTGCACGGCCCTACTATCAATCATACTGTTCGAGCAGTGTTAAAGAAGAAAAGTTATGATAAATTATGCACCCTTCAAAATGTGATGAGTTGACATATTGCTCGCAAATTGCACTCCGTCATGTTGATTACAATTATCATTGTTAAAATATTGTCCAATACCGCTTGGAAATAGATTATATATCTTCTTCATATTCACGTGGTCTCCTTCCGCTTATTAATTTAAACTTTTGAATTTAACTTTTTGATATGGTATCAGAGCTCTTTATATTAAAGATGGCATAAGTCATTCACTTCAAATTTGTACAAAAATCATATAGAAAACGAACATCAATTATTTGGTCAAAAATCAGGTGTGCAGTTTATTATGCAGCCTGCATAAACGTTTTGAATTTGAATTGGAGCCGTGAATCTCAGTAGCTATAGAGAGTAAATTGATTCAATTAACACCTTAAATAAACTCAGTTGTTCATTCGAAATGCTAACCATAAAACACGAGAATCTAGTTCATTGAATTGCAATATGCTAGTAGATTGCAACATCTATTACTAACATGAGAAAATCATTTTATCGTACTTTCATGAGTATATGAGAAAAATTGCAATAAATACTCAATCTTATGTATGGAATACATTTGAGTCTTAACACTTTCAATTGATTTAATCAAATTCTAAACCTTTATCAAAAAATGCAATCAAGTGCTAAACCTTTAAATAAATTTGATTAAGTCCCAAATCTTTACTAAAAATGCAATCAAATGCTTTACTTGTTTCAGAAATTGCAATTTAAGGATCCCACGTGAGTAATGAGTGTCAATTTAACGTATTATTGATTGCAATAACCGAAAAAATTCAAGATTTAATTTAACCAATCGAAAGATGTAAGACTCAATTGAAATATGTAATAAAATTTAGGACTCCTTGTGTAGCTTTTCATAGTTTTTAAATATTTGTACAGACTATATGGCGATTCATCAACAAATTTCGGCTTGAAAAATGTGATGAAATAAAAAAAAAAAATTCTGAAACTAACTTTTTGTTTAGTGTTACATACTAAAAGGTGAAAATCAATTCGTCGATGAAAGACTTCAAATTTGTCGATCATGTTAAAATCATTTTTTTTTGTGAAAACAGATTAAAAGGCAAAAGTTGTTTTGTGCTTGAAACACCTCAAATTTGTCAATCAATAAGTCAAAACGATTCAAAACCTACAAATACATTAAGAAGGAACAGGAATAATGGAATATTCTGTTTCCTTGTTAGAAACAAACCGTAGAAATTTGATAATAAATTCCTCTTTCAATCTAGCCAAATGACAATTACTAAAAAGTGCTTGATGAAGTGCCGTCATTTAAATATGTTAGGCTGAAAGAAGAGTTTCTTATACACGGTGATAGTGTCACATTGTTAGTAGCCATCCCATTTCTTTTAATCGAAAATGTGCAATTGTCTACAGTTATGGTTTTTGTATTGTAATGTAAAGAGTTTCCCGATCCGATCCGATCCGATTGCAAAGTGAAACTGAAAATTAGATCGAGAGAACAGGTTCTCAAAAATTGGAATTGGAGATCAAATCGATTGGTCATAGGGACCATCGGTCCGGTCCAATTCCGGTTCAGGCCCAATAGAACCAATCACTTATTTTTTCATACTACTTTTTTCACATTATTTTTTTTCCCAAAACTTTGAACCTAATCGAGATAGTGTTTAGTCACATTTTACTTTTTTTAATAAATAATAAAATAAAAAATATATTTAGTCAGTCTAGTTCCCCCTTGGAATTGGGAAAGAACGCCGATATCAAGTTTCCACTTTTAGGAATTGGGAATTAGACTAATACTCCTGGAAACCAAACCAAACTAGCCGGTTTGGTCCGATCCGAGCACTTCCCAATTCGGACATTTCGTTTTACACACTTCTGATCATGTCCCAATATGTAAAAAGACCCTTTACATTTCGCTAGCAATTTTTCTCCTAATGGCGTCGGCGCATTTTCGGACATGTGATTCCCCAAATTCCTTGTTCATGTTGATCATTTTCTCACTCATCCTTAAGAGTTGGGTAGTTATGACTCTCTTTGTCTCTTTGAGCTAAAATGAACAAATTCTGCAGCATATGCTTGATGAAGAAACTATCAATGAAATTCTTGCGGTCCCAGATTTGGAGTTGGACCCCGCTCCTTTGTCTCCTACAAAATAGAAACTTGAAAAATCAAAATGTTAACACAACTTCCTCCTCGCTCCTTTGTCTCCTACAAAATAGAAACTTGAAAAATCAAAATGTTAACACAAATTCCTCCTCTTTTCAAGCATCACGAGCTCTTTGGACCAGAGTATGGCTCACCTCAATACTACCAAAAATCAGGTTCTTTCTTTAGAATATTTGTCAAGATGCACTCTCTACCAAGGAAAATCTGTGACTTGATCCTTCTTAAAATTCATGCCATCAGAAACCTGAGACCATCGAGCACAAGGCGAAGAAATTCCGGTTTAACCCGGCCCTGACCACCAACATATCAAATCTTGGAACGTCAAGAATTGAGGATATGACTAGTCGATTTTAAGCATACCTCGGTTCCTTCTGAACTTCTCTTGGTGATTCTATGGCATATCTGGAAGGCGCGAAACAATTGCATATTGAGAGTGCACGACCCAGAGCCAAATCAGCTGGTAGAATCGGGAATTGCCATGAATGATAGCATCTCGCGATGGGCATCAACTGCGAAGCAAAAGGCAGAGCGTCAGACCAATTCATTGTTCATCTGCTAGAGCTGCAATCCTGAATGGCTCGGTTTTGTGTTTCGGGTCCTCTAGCTCAAGCTTAAATGTCAATCTTCTTCTGAAAATCATGGAGAAAGGCGGTAATTTAGCGAAAGATACAAATTTGTATATACAAACACATGAAAAGTAACATATATTAGAAGATGTCACTGCAGGTAAACTCCTAGCTTTCATATTGCATCAACTTCTTCACCAAAAAGGAATAATGCCTCAACTCGAAATCTGCATTTTACTCACGAAAACCGAATATAAGCACCATAAATCCAAAAGAAGCTCCCAGATTTGCCAAAGGTCAAAACAAACATCGTGATTGACATGCTTACATGAACTCACTCATTAAGCAAATTGCACAAATAACTACGATGGACGACTATGGATTTGACAACATAGACAATTCACAACTACATGAACTCGATGTCTGCAATTTACATTATTTCAAACTTAATTACAACCCGAATGGGCATGGTTCCCCGGGATACCATAGATAGATTCCCTTCGAACGTTTGAGGATTGAAACTGAAATTGTCCCACACTGAACTTTGGTTTTACACATGCAATGTGAATCTGTATGCTTTTACTCCTCCATGTAAGGATTGTGCCACCGGAGTTCCCATCACTTCATAAAAAAATTCCTCCGCCGACACCAGGTGTCGCCTTATGGAAGGGCCTCGCCCGGAGACCCTAGAGCTGTGGTCGACTCTTAAAAGTACAAATTATGTACATCAAAGGTTGTGTTTTTAACTTTTCTTAGATTGTTTGTCATTTATGAGAATGACATTTGATTATCCCAAGCCGACATCAAATGATACGTGAAACAATCACGTGAATCTATCGCAGGGTGAAATTTTAAGAAAAATGATCTAAAAATTCGAACATGAACTGTGAAAAGTGATTAACAATCGAAAATGTATGGAGATCTATCACCGCCAAGAAAGGTAAATATATGATTAACAAAGAAAAGAAAATCTCATTCTATTTATCTATACTATAACCCACATCAACTTTTGCGCATGGCGTCCACCTAAAAATTTACAAAATATTATTTTCGTGAGAATTAATCTATTAAGTAACTCGAGAAAAGGAAGGGCTTCTAAGAAATATTGACAAGTTTAGTTATTCTCATCTCACGCACACTGTCATGTCCAAATGTAGCTTCCTTGAGTGCCTTTTGAGAAACTCCTAATGTATTTCAAAGATAACAAAACATTCTATGTGAACTAATTGGTATATTTGAATGTGAAGACAAAATATCCTCTACATACACAAATTCATTGCAACTGATGTTACGGGAAATTTGTGTTATCGGGGATAATGTTAAGAACAAGACATCTGTGTTATTGGAGATCTTCGTCCGCAAATGGAGGACAAAATAATAAGTGCAAAGTACTGGAGTTTGAAGGACCAAGGGATGTGGTATTGTAAGGGTGTTTGGATGCACCCAGTGTCACGACCTCTTTTTTCGGCGCCCGCAATTAGGTACAAGCGTTGGTAGAGGCTAATGGTTCGCTAAATTTATTAGACCTGGACTTTCCCAAGTCCACCAAATCACGACTTAATAGTCCACGTTGTATAACATATAAATTAATTTTAAAATGGAGTCGCCACTAATCGATTTAGGGTGGGTCGATTAGAAACCCAAGTGAAGTATCGGGAGAAATACTCGCTCCTACGCGACTAGAGAAATTAGGATCAGGGACTTGATTACACTTAGTTAATCACTAATGCTCTTTCAGTACCTAATCTTGTTTAAACCCTAAGGCTTTTTGGATGTTTGAGGGATTTTGCATGCATTTTGTGGAAGAAAAACATTTTTTTGGCCTTTTTCTATTTTTTTTTAACATAAAGGGGTTTTTTTTTTTTGGTATTTTTGGAAAACACAAGTCTTTTTGGCTTTTTTTTTGGCTTTTTGGCTTTTTTTTGGAAAATATGAGACATTTTTATTTTTTGATTTTTTTGGAAAATAAAATATTTATTTATTATTTTTCGAAAATAAATTATTTTTGGAAGATAAATTATTTATTTATTATTTATTATAATATTATTTAAAAAAACAAACAAACAAACCAACCCAGGTTGGATCCACGGGTTGGGTCTAACCCGAGTTGCCAGCGTAAAAACCGAATGGGCCTGCAACGCAGGCTCGGCTCTCTCTCTCTCTCTCTCTCTCTCTCTCTCTAATGAAAATGCGGCCCAATGGCCCGTCGTTTGAGAATAATCCCGCTCGACCCGATGACCCAGTTCTGGCGAATCCCTACCCGACTCAACGACCCGACTTTTGGCCACTCCAAATTCGCGAACCCTACCTGACCCAAGCCCGATCCAAATCTGCTTCGTGAACCCGAAAAATGGGGAACCCTAGGGCTTGTGAGTCCGCAACGCCAAGGAGGGGACTAAGGTGTCATGGCGGCGACGGCGGTGATGGCAACAGCGACGACGGCGGTGGCGGCAACAACGACGGACTAGACGATGGTGACGGCGATGACAGTGGCAACGGCGCTTGTGAGGACGGCAAGGTTGGGCGACGAAGGGACCGTGTGGGTGTGGCTGGTTCGAGAGGGGAGGCGACGGCGACGAATGACTACCAACGGCGACGGCGGCTTATACCATTACCTGTTCGTGACAAAGTGGCGAACGGCGAGCAGCAGTAATTGAACGGCAAGGGAATCGGACGGCTATGACTGAAACAGCAACGGCGACGACAGCACTCAAATCTCTCCTCTCTCCCTTAGATCTTTAGATATGGGTCTTGACCTTCCTTTACTCAACCTCCACACGCTCGGATCTCTCCTCTCTGGGCTTGCTTGTCACTGGCCTCCCCCGAAGTCTCTCAGTGGGAGGTCGTTTGAGCTCGCGACCTGTCAACCCTCTCATGCTCGCTCTTTGATATACCCCTTGAAGTCTCTCAAAGGAAGATCTCCGAGTTCGCCGTGCCCCCTTAACGGAGCTTGTGGCCACCTATTTATAGGCGAAGGGGTTCCGGTTGACGGAGGGCCTCGGTCGTCGGCTTTTGGCTTGCCGATCGGTTCCCCTTGGCTGAATTGGCGTCCCATCGAGCTTTCCAGTGAAGCTTGCTCGGCATTGAAGGTAGCCATTAATGGCACCTGAGATTTTATCCTCTCCGGCCAACGTCGGCCTACCCTTCTCAGGCATAGGTCGTCCTTCGCGCGTCAGTCTCATCCGCGCGCACGTGAGTTGCAGAGGCGGAAAGGAAGAAGAAGAAAGAAAGAAGAAGAAGAGAGGGGGCCGGGCTGGGGGTGAAGGAAAAGGAGGAAAGTGGGCCTAAGGCCCGTGCGAAAGGGAAAAGGGGGCTAGGCTCGCTACTTCTGTTTTTTTTTTTTTTTTTTTTTTTTATAATCCGAAAAGGAGGACAAAATAAAAGAAATAAAAAACCTAATTAATTAAAAACCTAATAAAAAATCTAGGAATCAACACCCAGTAGAAGGAGAACCACTTGAATAACATGAGTACACCAATTTGTTTGTCAGGATAAGTGCAACGGTGTCGCGACCCCTTTTTCTGCGGGCGCCCGACCGGATCGGGTACGAGCGCCTAAGGAGGCTAATGGCTTGGCTGGATTTAGTTAAAGCCTGGACTCTCCCAAGTCCGCCAATTCACGACTTTAAAATATTTAGTTTGTAAATCATTTTATAAAATGGAGTCGCCACTAATCGATTTGGGGTAGGTTGATTAGAAACCTAAGCAAAGTATCGGGAGGAATACTTGCTCTGTGCAACTAGAGAAATTAGGATCGGAGACTTGATTACACTAGTTAATCACTAATGCCCTTTCGGTACCTAATCTTGTTTAAACTCTAAGATTTTTTGGATGTTTGGAGATTTTCCATGCATTTTAGGAAAAATTACATTTTAGGGTGCTTTTCTTATTTTTGGACATAAAAGGGATTTTTGGATTTTTGGGGTATTTTTGAAAGATACAAGTCTTTTTGGCATTTTATGAAAATTTTGGGGTTTTTAGGAAATTTGACAATTTTGGGATTTTTTTGATATATTTTTTTGGATTTTTGGAAAATATTTAAATATTTCAACATTTTTGGGAAATAATGATCTTTTTGATTTTTCTAAACATTTTTGGAAATAAATAATTTTTGTTTTGATTTTTGATTTTTTGGAAAATAAAACATTTTTTTAAAACATTTTTTGATTTTTTGAAATTTAAAATGATTTTTATATATTTTGAAAATAAAATATTATTTTTAATCGTTACCAAAAAAAATATTATTTTTTGATTTTTTTGAAAATAAAAACATTAAAAAATGCCGGGTCGGATCCACGGGTCGGATCCGCCTCGGGTCGACCGAAACGTGGCCAAGACTCGCTTTTGGGACGGGGTACCAAACGGCGTCGTGGCCGAGGTTTGGATGCCCGACTCGGCTCGATGACCCGCTTCAGCGACCCGGCTCCCACTTTACGCGAAACGACGTCGTTCTTGCTTCCCCGCGAAACGGCGTCGTGGCCGTCCAAACCGAAGACCCGGGTCTTGGGGCGAAACCCTACCTGGATCCGACCCGGCTCTCGACCCGGCTTCCCGCGGAGTGCGAAACAACGTCGTGGCAGCGTATGAAACGGTGCCGTTTCGCTTCTTGTGAAACGGCACCGTGGAGGGGTCGGGCCGTGCGCAACCTGCGGGTCACGCGTCCGACCCGCTCCGCGACCCGTCCAACCTTCTGCGAAACGGTGCCGTCCCCTCGGTGGTTCTTCTCGGCTGACCCGACCCGGCTCCAACCTCCTTCAAAGGCGCAGGAACCCTATCCGGTTCCCGGTCCGGGTCCGACTCGGAGACCCGGGCTCGTGACCCGGCAAATCGGGAACCCTAGGGTTCTTGGATTGGTGGTTTGAAGAGGGTGCAGTGGCGACAACGGCAGGCGATGGTAACGACGGCGGCGACCGAGCTACGGGGGGGGAGATGGCGGTGACGGCGACAGCGACGGCAATGATGCGATACCTGCGGCGGCGACGGCAGGGCTCCGCCCCTTTGATCCTCTCTCTCTCTCTCTCTCTCTCTCTCTCTCTCTCTCTTCTGTATGTTTCTCTCCGGCGAGGGCTCGGATCTGGAATTGCAGATCCTCGGCCCCCTTCTGAAGTCTCTCAGTGGGGGGTTTCGAGGATCGTGATTTCTGATCCGTCTCCCTCTCTCCTCTTTCGTGCCTCTCTGCGTCTCTCTCTGCAATAGGCTCCGGCCAAGTCGAGATTGAAGCTCGTCGACCTCGGCCCCCCCTCTGAAGTCTCTCAGCGGGGTTCCTAAAGGTCGCAAGCCTCCTTCTCTCTCCTTGCCATTGCTCCGGTGTGCTGGAATCGAAGGGGGGAGGGGGGTATTTATAGGCCAAGGGTGGCCGGTCGACGGGGGTTCGACCGGGGAAGACCGCCATGGATCCGGCCGGCCGAACCGGCGTCCCATCCGACGCGTCCCGTCGGCCGACCACCCCCTCTGCTCTCCCACGTGCCTCGCTGCTCGCCGTACGCCGTGCCATTCCTCCCTGCTCTGCGCGCTCTGTGGCACGCCTGCTCGCGCGTGCCATGCACGCGAAACCGGGTGTAGGAGACGACCCGGCGGGTCTGGTGCGGGCGCGGGCCGACCCGCGCGGGTTGTCTCCCCCCTTTTTTCTTTTCTTTTCTGATTTTTTTGTTTTTTTCTGGTTTTCTTGGTTTTTTTTGTTTTTCTTTTTTTAGTTTTTCTGGTTTTTTAGTTTTTTCTTGGTTTTTTTGGTTTTTATCAACATAAAACGAAATAAAATAAAATGAAGTAAAACCCAAAGAAAATAGTAATAATTTAAAAACCCAAAAAAAAAAAAAAAAAACCAAAAAATTAGGCGTCAACAAACGGTTGAACAAATTTTTATTTGGTGAAATCGTCAAGTCTAGATGGACCACATATAGAAGAACTTCATGCTATAGATGGAGTGGACAATACTCCGTGTACTTGGAAACAAAATCCCAACTATATGTCAATTTTATTCAAATTCAAATTAATTTGTTGGAGCCAATTTTAGGCCTTTAAATCCATGGTGAAACATTCCGCAGAAGTCAGATGGAGTGTGCCATTTTTGGTTAAGTAGAGAAATATCAAGTAAGTTCCAAAAACAATTTTTTCCTGAGCAAAATTCATTAATTAGCTGTAGGGTGAATGTTCTAAGCTGATAATAATCTTTGTAATGGCTACTTTGACCAATTTGAAATCTCCTACGTGTTGCAGAAGTTTGGAGGGCATATATGCATGAAAGTTATTAGGAAATGAGCAATATCTATACAACATACTAGATAAGTATAAGGAGTGGGATAGACCATTGGTTACGGTCCTCACGAAATCAACTGTATAGTTGTTCGTTTTCTTACAATACAATTGATTAATCTTGGTGATCCAATCTTAGGAGATAATTTTCCATTGTATAAAGCTCTAACTATCCATAGTCATTGTTGGTGGTGTCGGAATAATTTTGACACTCCTAGCCTCATAGCGTTTACATAATCCCGAGGACAATGAGCTGGTATACCTGGAATTAGCAGGCCAATCACTCTAAAAAACCTCAACAACAATTCTTCTTTGTAGCCCGGTCCAATCTCCCGATGAATGGTGAAGCTTCTTTTGAGCTCATGCCACGCGTCCCTCATCATTGGTATCACATGTAGAGGCGATAAATAATTCTTGTTTGGTTCTTCCTCGACTATCTGCGTATCAGAAATTAAGCAAACAATAAATTCAAATAAATACTCTAATCCAATTACAACATGCTATGCGAGGTTAATGATTTCTTTCGTATTCTCGCCTTTAAAACCCCACAAACTTTTCTGAAGCAATGCTAATCCAATGGAACATGCTTTATCCAAATCTAAATTTCAGCAAAATATTTAATGCACTTACTTAGCATGTAACTAAAGCTGCTATTAGAACAATTTTATCCGCCAACTAATATAATTAACCTCGCTAAAACTAATTTAGCCACCAACGAGAGAGAGAGAGAGATCCTTACCTTCCCTTCATATTTCTTATTGAAGTGGCAACATCTCCCGAAATGCTTGAACATGAAAGCTGTATTATCGTAAGGCAACCTAGGCACAATGTCATTTCCATAAACGAATCTAAAGTACTTAATCTTACGTTCCTCCAAGACCCCCTCCATGTACTTCCCAAACTTATCGTCTCCAACCCTGGGTTGGCCAAATGTGTAGACCCCCTCCAGTCTCTCCATCAGCCCCGTCTCCCCGTGCATGGCCAAGATCGCTGGGAAGAGGATCGCCAACGCACCTCCCAAACTGTGGCCGGTCAACACGTACTTCACTTTGTCGTTCTCGCCAAGCAGTGACTTTAGCTTCTTCCTTATCTCATAGTAAGCCAACGGCTTCGTTTCGGGAGACTCTTTCGGCCAGCCTTCGTTCCTTCGGAGCCCTAGGGCTTTCATGAAACCTCCGTGGATTTTCCCTATTTTTTTTAACTCGTACCACGAGAGGTCAATGTCCGAGCACCAATCGTCCGCGTTGAAAGGTTCCGTGCCTCGGAAGGCCACCACGATGGTGTCACGGTCACGTAGCATGAAGGCTTGCGTGGTTGTTTTCTCTAGATAATCTGCAAAACAAAAACGAAGAAGACATATGGCACTTATCATCTTGGTATACTATTTACAGATGTAGAGATCGTGGTATAGCTCCATACCATTCCAGAAGTCGTAGAACCCCAAGAATTTCATCTGCACGAAACAACAGAGATAATTATTATAATCAACAAAATTCATTGTTGTCAACTTGTATTAGGAACTTAGTCAATTAAGTTCTTGAGCGTAAAGTATGATTGATTGTTTTGATTTATTTCTCACGGGCTGATAAGCCACCCATTGTGTATTCCGGACAGATTGACACTGTGATTTCTTGTTTCTGGTCATAAGCTTCTTATGTTTTGACGTTTTCACTAAATGATCCATGCTCTCAAAGGTAAATTAAGGTGTGTTTATTTGTGTCTTAGATTCTCTCTGTCTCTCTCTGGTTTGACCTGCCAATGTTGGGTGACTGTCGTTCGGAGGTAGGCCTCGTTCTCATAGGATGCTTTGGAGGCCATCATGGAGAGAGTCGCATAGTACTCTTTCTCACCAGGACTGATGCGGGTGTCCAATTCCACTCTCTTGTCCAAATTGCCAATGATGGATATGAAGCTTTCCGACTCCTTGTGGGGTATCACCGGCTTCCCTATTCACAACCGCACGTTATAATTCAACATCATTCCAAGTGCAAAGTCAAAACAATTAGACAGGCATCTACTGCTTTGTAAGCAGTGCACTGCCGATCAATATCTTCACCTAGGTATGTTTTCCAAGACTTGGTTGGTAAACTAAATCATAAGAAGTTGTTCTCGTGTGGACTGATCAATAGACGGGCACAGATGAGCCCAATTAGGTATTGGATAAGCCCGGTCATTTTTAGGAAAATGTTAAATTGCCTTTTAAAAATGATTTTGTTTGACTGAACCAGATCTGAGAAATTGATATAATATATAGAAACTCAACAATTGTACTCAAGCTTAGACTGTGGACGGCTACATCCTTGATCAACTCTATCCTAGTCTACCAATACTTTTAGTTTGTGAACAGCTTCCGCAGCAGTATTTTTTATGTGCGGAAACTCGAAGGAAATCAATCAAAGCTCGATGAATTTGCCATTCTATGCCTATGAATTGAATCTCGAATTGAAGAACATAGGCAACCTCCCCTTTTTTTTTCACTTTATACAATCGAAAAAAAATTCTACTCAAATAAATTATTTTTATCTTCTATCATTTGAAAAACTCTAAGATAGTGAAAACTTCTAATTGTTTTTACTTCTCTCTCTCTTTCATTTTTCTTTACTTTCCCTTTTTTTTTTCCACTTCCTCCACTACGACTAACCGACGACAGCCACAAGCCATGCTCATCGACCTCAGCTGACCCTGAGCTCACCTAAATTTGGTGAGTCCCGAGCTTAGCAGCCTCAACTAGCTCAGGCTTGCCTAGATTAGCCAAGTCTCAAGCTAAACGCCCCTTGTCATTGCCATTCACTGGGCTACTGGTTGTTGTTGAGGCACGCAGCCAATGAAGGAAGAATGAGAAAGGAAAAGAAAAGAAAAATAATTCATTTATTAAATAAATTTAATTAAAAAATCATTTTTAAATTATTTTTATAAGAATAAAAGTTTCATTGACCAAGGACCCTAAGATTAGGAAAATATTGGAGAAAATGTTTTTCGGTTCTTTTAAAGGGAAAATAATTTTTCTGAATTCAAGTTTTGGTAGAAAAAACTTTTCCGTTGAATAGGACAATATTTTCTATTCACTAATTTTCTCAAGTGAACTAAATGTCAAAAAATAAGGAAAATGTTTTTTGTGGAACAAACAGACCCTTCGATACACCTTCACTTTAACTAATGAATTATGAGCGAATTAAAATATATTAATTGCACATGCGTGTGACTCGAACAATTTACATGCTCAATAATAAACAAAAATCTGACTTCGACTGCCAAAAGCAAAAACAAGCAAAATCTTTTAAGCAACCAACACAACCCCCAATGTCAGTGTCGGTGACCGAAAGGTATTTTAAATGATCATGCACCATCAGCTTTGCAAATATGCTACAGGCCGAGTAAAGCGCGAGGTAGAGAGACCTCGAACATGGTTATGAAGTAATAAAGCAAATATACGATTGTTTTAACAAAAGCAAGGTCAAGCATACATGCCATGAACGCATGCTCGCATTCGGAATTCGAAGGCGGTAATTACTAATCACGCAAACCAACCTCGAAGGCAGTTGACGAGAAGCCCTCCCAAGTTCTGATTGCTCGACAAGAGATTCAACCAAAACTCGATCGCCCAGCCGATCCCAGACAGGGGTTTGGCAACGAGAAGCAGGAGCTTCTGCGCAAGAACGGATACAAACATGATCCACCTCTGCTGGAAGCTCTCTTCTGCTTCCCCGGAGGAGTCTACGAATTTTCTATTGCCCACATCACTGTGGATCAAAATGCGAAAGAGATCGATGACGCCAACTTTCTCTGGGCTCAACAGCATGTAATTGCTGGAGAAACTCTTGTCACAGGCCATGGCTTTGAGGCAAAGAGGAGGGAGATGATAGCCTGGTTTTTCTTTCTTTCACTTGTCGTTTTGGATGAGACTTGTACTGCTTATTGGACTAAGCTTTAAAGGGTTACTTATACAGCTTCTTGGGCATTAACTTAAAAAGGTTCTTTTTTTCTTTACAAGAATTAAATACTAAGTTTGTTGAGGTTGATGTTCAATATAATTGATATATCATTAGTAGGTTTAGATTCTGATTTAATGTTATTGGTGCGGTCCAATTATTTAAGTATACATCCATACTCTGTCATATTAAGCACCCGTAAGCTCTACCAATTCACAAGTCTTTGTTTTCTTAAAATTCCTCAAAGAAAGATTAATATTTCCTTTTCGTTGAAAATGCCCATCAACTTTGATGATGGATCCATCAACGCGTCATGAAATAATTGATAAAGTGAGTTGCCATTCACATGTCTTAATTTATTCAAGAAAATCTTTGCAATCCAATTTAATATTACTACATGTGATTCACTCCTTCAATTTTTTGTATGCTGCACATGCCATATACTTGGAAGCGACCGGAGGAGAGACATAGGTACGGTCCTCCAATCATCATGCTGTTAGAGCAGTCTTAAAATAACGCGGTTACGTTAAATTCGGCATTGACGAGATTCACTTGAGTCATGCACACTCACACATATATGTTATTATTAAATTTCTAATTAGTGGACAAGGAGACTCTAATTGCGATTTATTACGCAATTATTGTCCTTTTGCTTTTTAAGACGGCCCCATCAAGCTCCTTTGACGCATTATTAGTTGGACAGCACTAGGCGCGCTTTGATTGATGTGTGGGTGCCACAGTTTCTGACGTATGCATCATGAAAAAGTCGAAAGTCGCTGAAGATATTTCATGGGATCCTCCTCCTCTGCTTTCTCACTAACAACTTAAAGAAAGGGATATACTAACCCATTAAAAATGGAAAAGAGATGGGATAGAGAAGAAAAATATCATTCACGAGCACCCTTATCTTTGACCGAGGACTCTTATCTAGTCCACCACGCGAGACTCGAGGAATATAAAGATATAGTGGCAACTAAAAGACACACAAGAAAGAGACGAGTAAAGATAGATTTTTGGTAAGTCTTTTCAAGAAAAATAAAAGTCCTTTATATTGAGTGTGACAGACTAACACGCCTTTCATTATATATATATATATATATATATATATATATATATATATGAAGCATAGTATCCTAAATCTATCACATCATGAATTCTATTTATATCGAGTGTGACAGACTAACATGCCTTCCGTTATATATATATGAAGCATAGTATCCTAAATCTATCACATCATGAATTTTATATTGACATAAGTAAGACACGGCCATCCTTCCACTTAAGAGATGCAGCCTCAAATTATTCACAATCCAACTCCTAAGAGTTTCAGTTGTTATTGCTCTTGTTCTATTGATCACTAACTAAAAATCTGAAAAGATTATAATAGAGAGGAGTAAACAACTATAATACAATGAGTAATACATATATTTTTTAAGCAGATTGAGTAGCCACAATATATATAAGTATAGAGTACTAATAAAAACTCTTTAATATATATCAAATCATATACGAATTGTTTCATTTTAACAAACGTTATACAATTCAAAAAATTAAAGCATTTAAATCATTATGAATATCAATGGTCAAGTCCATTGATCAATCTTATCAAAATCACATGCTGATGGTTTATTTTATTGGTCAATCTCAAATTACATGTCAATAGTCTATCTATTGACCGATTTATTGCTCAATCCCACAAGGATATCCTAACCAGTGCTTACCCATAAGCTCATTAATAGCTGATATATTGAGCACTAACACAAACTCACAATAGCTTTCTTCACAATTCACAAGCTAATTCGGAATCAAGTCACAAAACGGTTTCACAAACCAAATATATAATCTTTCTCAACACAACTCATCTGCTTGAAATACTTTTCATAAAGTATTTCTCTAATAATTTCTGAATTCATTTTGTAAATTAGTTTGAAAAGTTCTATATATATCCTTTCACAATACCTTTTGCAAAACCACTCTCAAACCATTCACAAATACTAGAAGGCAATCATTGTGCGATCCAGATTTTACGCAATAAAAATGCTTTAATAACTCGTACGATACTCAAATATTTTTTACTCTTCAGACATGAATTTATAAATTCATAGAAAAAATAGTACCATTTACCTTAAATGTCCAAAAGCCAAACAACGATGCTTACTCGAATCGATGAACTCTTAATCTTAACAATAAAACTATAATCAATGTCAAAACCAAGTAAAAATCTACCTCAACTAGGAAATGGTTGAATTATGAAAGACTCCAATGCGCTAGTAAATTACTTACTTGAAGCACTTATGCAAACCTAAACGCAGTGTGGAACTCAAGTGTGAAACCCTAAGATTTCACACCGACTAAACGCAGTGTGGAACTCAGTTACCATATGAACTTCATCATTTTCATAAAAGCTCGTCTTCTTTTTCTTTTTTCCTTTCTAAAGTTAGGGTTTTTTTGATCACTTGTTCGACCTGACGCTCACTTTTCCTCTATGCCTATCCCTATTCATATCTTCCGTCCACCCTCGCACACGAATGATGCGGCACCTCTTCACCTGAAGAGTGACGAAAAAGACACCACTAGAAAAATGTCAATAGAGAGACCATTAGCCCTACTTTAAAAGGCCCAAAAAAACATCGTAAACGCCTTTGTTTACATAAGATGAGAGAGTGTCAGGATTTGACCTCATCAACCCATACTTTAATACCACATATCTCGAGAAGTTTTAAGTCATTAGGAAATGCTCAAACAACATCTAATAACATATTACATAAGTATATGAAGTGAGATAGATCGCTACTTACATTCCTAATGATTTCAACCATGTAGTTGTGTTTTAATTTCTACCATTTACTAATAATACAACTGATTGATGTTGGTGATCTAGTCTCCGGAGAAAATATTACAGTACATAAAGTAGTGACTATTCATAGTTAATTCGGCGTAGGAATAACTGCAACCCTCCTAACCTTGTAGCATTTACATAGTCTTGAGGAGCATGAGCAGGTATGCCCGGAATTAGCAGGCCAATTACTCTGCAAATCCTCAGCAACAATCCTTCTCTATAGCTTGGTCCCTTCTTGTGAGGAATCACGAAGCTTCTCATGAGCTCATACCATGCATTCATCATCATCGATATCACTTGTAGAGGCGAGAAGTAATTCTTGTTCGGTTCTTCTTGAATGATCTGCGAATCAAAGATTAAGCGAACAAAAAAATTGAATGGGTGTTCTAATCCCATTATAACATGCTATGTGCACTTAATGTTTTGTATCTTCTTCCTTCTTTTGCCTTTGCAACCCCACAAACTGTTTCTTATTGCTCCAATTGATGAAGTTCATGAACGTGACAATTTTTTTTTTTTTTTTGAGGAATTTTATAGCATAGACACTCTGAATGGCAAATTCTTTTTCTTAAGCAATGCTAATTTAATGATATCTGCTTTAGCCTCATCTCGATTTCAGTAAATCATGCAATGCACATATTTATCATGTAACTAAAGCAACTACCAGAATTATTTCGTCCACCAACTAAAATAATTAACCTCACTAAAAATAATTCAGGCTCGGAGGAAGGGAGACGGAGATAGAGACAGAGGCAGAGAGATCCTTACCTTCCCTTCATATTTGCTATCGAAGTAGCAACAACTCCCAAAATGCTTGAGCATGAAAGATGAATTATCGTTAGGCAACCTAGGCATGATGTCAGTGGCATAAACAAATCTAAAGTACTCAATCTGATGTTCCTTCAAGACCCTCTCCATGAACTCCCCAAACTTCTCATCTCCAACCCTAGGTTGACCAAATGTGTAGACCCCCTCCAATCTATCCATCAGCCACTTCTCCCCGTGCACGGCCAAGATCGCTGGGAAGAGGATCGCCAGCGCACCTCCCAAGCTGTGGCCCGTCAACACATACCTGGCATCGTCGTGTTCACCGAGCAGGGACCTTAGCTTCTTTCTTATGACATAGTAAGCCAACGGCGCGGGCATTTTGAGACGCTGATCAAGCTCTTTTGGCCAACCTAGGTTCTTTTGGAGCCCTAGGGCTTTCACGAAACCGCCGTGGATTTTCCCAACGCTTGGTGACTCGTACCAAGAGAGGTCGATGTCCCGAGCACCAATCGTCAACGTGGAATGGTTCCGTGCCTCGGAAGGCTACCGCGATGGTGTCGCGGTCACGTAGCATGAAGGCTAGTCTGGCTGCTTTCCCTTGATAATCTGCAAAAGAAAGGCGAATAGACATATGGCAATTATTATCTTGGTAAACTATTTATAGCCATAGGGATGGCGGTATAGTTCCGTAACTTTCCAAAAGTTGTAAAACCCCAAGAATCCCATCTGCACAGTAGAACGAAATAATTATTGTAAATGACTAATTCGATTGTTTTCAGTAACATATATCACCTTTATTTTTGGATGGTATGGCCAAGTTCAGCTGGTATTAGGAACTTGGTTGATTAAATTCTTTACTGTAAAGCATGATTAATCGTTTGGCGCCATTGAGTTTAATTCTTGCTGACCGATTAAGCTGCACAAAGTCTACATCGAACGGATTAGCACTGTGATTTCTTGTTTCTTGTCATCGCTTTCATTCATTGATTAACCTCAAACTAATTATATGTTTATTTGGGTTTTAGATTCTCCCTCTGTCGCGACCTCTTTTTTCGGGGGCGCCCGGCCGGATCGGGTACGAGCGCCTAAGGAGGCTAATGGCTCGGCTGGAATTAATTAAAGCCTGGATTCTCCCAAGTCCGCCAATTCACGACTTTAAAATTTTTAATTTGTAAATCAATTTTTAAAACGGAGTCGCCACTAATCGATTTGGGGTAGGTTGATTAGAAACCCAAGCGAAGTATCGGGAGAAATACTCGCTACTGTGCAACCAGATAAATTAGGATCGGGGACTTGATTACACTAGTTAATCACTAATGCCCTTTCGGTACCTAATCTTGTTTAGACCCTAAGGTTTTTTTGGATGTTTGGGGGATTTTCCATGCATTTTAGGAAAAAATCACATTTTTGGGTATTTTCCTCATTTTTTGGACATAAAATGGATTTTTTTGGATTTTTGGGGTATTTTTGGAAAAGTACAAGTCTTTTGGGTATTTTATGAAAATTTTGGGCTTTTTATGAATTTTAGCATTTTCGGGATTTTTTTGACATTTTTGGATTTTTTGGAAAATATAAATTATTTTTGAATTTTTTTGATTTTTTTGGAAAAAAAACATTTTTTAAACATTTTTAAACATTTTTTTGAATTTTTTTTTAATTTTAAAGACTTTTTAATTTTTTTTGAAAATAAATTATTTTTTGTTTTCTTATTAAAATATTATAAAGCGACTGGGTCGGATCCACGGGTCGGATCCGCCCCGGGTTAGCTCGAAACGCGAACGGGTCCGTGTTTTGGGGCAGGACGCAAAACGGCGTTGCGGCCGGTCATGGATACCCGACTCGGCCCGACGACCTGCCTTCACGACCTGGCTCCCGCTTCATGCGAAACGGCATCGTTACGAGACTCGCGAAACGACGCCATTTCGCTTCTTTGCAAAACGGCACCGTGGAGTGGTCGGCTTGCGCGCGACCCGCGGGCGCCGGGTCACGCGTCCGACCCGCTCTATGTCCCGCTCCAATCCCTGCGAAACGGCGTCGTGGCCGAGCGTTTGGGTACACCCGGCCCGACTCGACGACCCGGCTCGATTCGGCTCCACGACCTGGCTCCCTCAGCAAACCCTACTCGACCCGGCTTGATTCCGACTCGACTCACGCCGTCCTTGAGAATCGTGGAATCCCTACCCGATTCCCGATCCGAGTCCGACCTGGCGACCCAGGATCGCGACCTGGAAAATCGGGAACCCTAGGGTTTCTAGATTTGGGGGCGCCGAGGAGGGTACGCGGTGGCGGCGAGGATGAAGACGTCGGCTATGGCGGCGGCGACGGTTGGCCAGGGGGGATGACGGCAGCAGCAACATCGCGGGAGTACCTGTTTGCAGTGGCGGTGCGACGAGGGTGACGGCGAAGCTCCTCCCTCCTCCTGCGCTTCTCTCTCTCTCTCTCTCTCTCTCTCTCTCTGCTTCCCGGCGAAGCTCGGACCGCGACCGCAAGCTTTCGGCCCCTCTGAAGTCTCTCAGAGGGTGTTCAAAAGCCGCGACTTTGATCGAGCTCCCCTTCTTCCTCTCTCTCTTCGTCTGTGTGTTCTTCGACCGGGAGGGGGAGGGCCTATTTATAGGCGAGGAACGGCCAGCCGACGGGGGCTCGACCGGGGGGGACCGCCGCGGCTCCAGCCGGCCGGACTGGCGTCCCATCCGACGCGTCCCGTCGGCTGCCTGCTCCGTCCTGCCCCCATGTGCTTCGCTCTCCCTCCTGCTCTGTGCGATCCGCGGCGCGCCTGCTCGCGCGTGCCACGCACGCGCTCGGGCGAAGTAGATGATGCCCGCGGGTCAGGCGCGGGTCGGGCGCGGGCGTGGGCTGACCCGTGGGGCTTCATTCCCTTTTCTTTTTCTTTTTTTGATTTTTTTTACTCGTTTTCTGTTTTTTCTTCAATTTTTTTCGTTTTTTCTATTTTTTCAGGTTTTTTTGGTTTTCTGTTTTTCTTCAATTTTTTAGTTTTCTTCAGCCTTTAATCAAAAATGAAAAAGAAATAAAACTCAAGATAGTAATGATGATGATGATGATGATAAAGAAAATAACCAAAAATAAAGCTCTCAAAAATTAGGCGTCAACAGCTGCCCCTCTTTGAAGGTGAGCTCGCAGAGGTTACATTCAAAGACAAACTGATGCCTAATTTTTACCCATCATGGGCGGCAGATTATATCTTATTTAGGACATATTACCCTATGCAAAAAGAGAAATATAACATTATACTAGGACAGATAAGAAGATACCTGTAGTTACTTATCGGGAGAGAGTGAGATAGGGTGTGAACCCCGGTTTTGGCAAGTATAAAGGTGTCTTCTTACCTGATGATATTAGGACGTTGCTTTTCCATGACTCGAATCATTCTTCGGTTGCCTGTTAAAACAATCAATAATTTGTCTAGGACTCGAACCTTTCTTCGGTCGCCTTGACGTGCAATTGCTCTTCCAGAACCCGAATCATTCTTCGATCGCCTGTTAGGGCAATCAGTGAGATGTCTTGGACCCGAACCATTTTTCGGTCGCCGTGACAGGAAATCACTTCTCCAGGACTCGAACCATTCTTCGGTTGCCTGTTGGAGCAATTAGTGGGTTGTCCAGGACCCGAACCATTCTTCGGTCGCCTGTTGGAGCAATCAGAGGGTTGTCTCGGACCCGAACCATTCTTTGGTCGCCTTGACGGGAAATTACTTCTCCAGGACCCGAACCATTCTTCGGTCGCATCGACGAGAGATGCGCCGACCTTTCTCAGGGCATCTCATTTGTGGGTGTCTGATTTGTATCGAGAACACCAGTTGGTACCTGACCTTTCTCAAGAGATGCGCCGACCTTTCTCAGGGCATCTGTTTTTGGGGGATGTTTGACTTCTGTCAGGGACACCAGTTGATACTCGACCTTTCTCTGGGGATGCGCCGACATTTCTCAGGACATATGGTTTGGGGGTGTCTGACTTTCGTCGAGGACACCTGTTGAAACCCGACCTTTCTTGGGGGATGCGCCGACCTTTCTCAGGGCATCTGCTTCGAGGATATCTGGACATTCACAAACACATTAAAGAGTACATGGATATTCACAAGTACTAATCTGACGAATATTTGGGTCTTGGCAGGCGTCATAATCATTGAAGGGGTACTCGGATGGTCACAAGTACGAGTTTTCAGGGATACTCGGACGTTCACAAGTATCGAAGGGGTATTTGATAATTGAAAATATGGAGGGCATACCTTAGGTATTTGTGAAGGTCTCTTACTTTCTGGAAATAGGGAACATCGAGGACATACCTCTTGGGAATTGGGGATATTGAGGACGTACCTCGCATATTCGTGAAGGTCTCTCACCTCCTGGTAATTAGGAATACCGAGGACGTACCTTGGGTATTCGTGAAGGCCTCCTGCCTTCTGGGGAATTGGGAATATCGAGGGCGTACCTCGTATATTCGTGAAGGCCTCCCGCCTTCTGGAATTTGGGAATACCGAGGACATACCTCGGATATTCATGAAGATCTCTCACCTCCTGGTAATTGGGAATATCGAGGCACGCAGGTCTCTCACCTCCTAGTAATGAGAATATTGAGGACGTGCCTCGCATATTCATGAAGGTCTCTCACCTCCTGGTAATGGGAATATCAAGGACGTACCTTGGATATTCATGAAGGCCTCCCGCCTTCTAGAATTTGGGAATACCGAGGACGTACCTCGAATATTCGTGAAGGCCTTCCGCCTTCTGGAATTTGGGAATACCGAGGACGTATCTCGAATATTCGTGAAGGCCTCGCGCCTTCTGGAATTTGGGAATACCGAGGACGTACCTCGGATATTCGTGAAGGCCTCTCGCCTCCTGAAATTTGGGAATACCGAGGATGTACCTCGGATATTCGTGAAGGCCTCTCGCCTCCTGAAATTTGGGAATACCGAGGACGTACCTCGGATATTCGTGAAGGCCTCCCACCTCCTGGAATTTGGGAATACCGAGGACGTACCTCGCGTATTCGTGAAGGCCTCCCGCCTCCTGAAATTTGGGAATACCGAGGATGTACCTTGGATATTCGTGAAGGCCTCCCGCCCTCTGGAATTTGGGAATACCGAGGATGTACCTCGGATATTCGTGAAGGCCTCCCACCTTATGGATTCTGGGAATACCAAGGACGTACCTCGGATATTCGTGAAGGCCTCCCGCCCTCTGGTAATTTAGATGCAACGCGAGGCTTACCTGGATGGCCGTGTGTATACAGGTGTGCAAAGTAGAGGAATATTTGGATGAACACAGATACTTAACAATATGATCAGGGACCACTCAACTGGTCCAAGTGTAAGAAAGCATACCTGGATGATCGCAGGCGCTTGAACGGCTGCTGGTATTCAATGACACAATTTTGAGGACAACTCTGACAGGTCGAGTGTCACAGAAATGGGGTATTCCAACAGCGGTCGATACTTTAAGATGAGAGGATACTTGGATAGTTACAAGCATGAACTTTAATGACATCATGAATAGGTCGGGTGTCAACAAAGGGGGCACTCGAGTAGTGGCAGACACTTGAAAACAGAGGGGATGCTTAGGTAATTTGCAGATATCAATACCTAGGGGAACAATTCGAACAAGCGGAGCATTGGTAAGAAGGGGTACCTAGACAGTGGTAGGTACTCAAAGATAAAGGGATACTTGGTCAGTCACAAGTATCAATACTTTGGAGACAACTCATACAAGCTGAGTGTCAATAAGAAGGAGAACTCGGTGAGTTGGGGGTACTCGAAGATTATCAGATGTAAAGCTCTGGGAATAGAGATGGGGTTATACTTTTCGGTGATATTTCTAATTTCTGTGAATATGCTTGCTATTTGTACAATGTGCAGACATGTATGCAATGATTGTATGTGCTGCAAATTTGTAAATCAAAATGTGATTTATGCATGATGATCTTGTCGGTTTTGTATCATTCGAATTCCACTGGGGAAGATTTTGAAAGACGACTTTTGTTTAGAATGTAGATGTCTTGAGCATGCCAGATAAGGGACTTTTAATCTGAAAGGACTCTCCACTCACTCTCATGGGAAAGGTTGTTTTATCCGGACCATTGATGCAGGATTTATGAGGACCACACTATCTCACTTGTCATCATGTCAATAGGGGTCTGAGTATTCTTGCAAATGATACGACTTTACCAATGTGAGAGGTCTTTTTTTTTTAGTTGTGATGAGGGCTGGGTAAATGGCTTTATCAAAGGGGGACCAATAAGGTCATGGCTTTGTAGGAAGGATGTTGCATGGTTATCTTCGGGTGTGCAAGTCGAGAATCCTGTGAAAAGAGATAGAATAATCTTGCTCGTACTTCTTCGAGCGATGCTTATAGACATATGAAATCCTACGTTAATTGAAGTGCCCCTAGTCTGAAGAGACTGTTTACAATAAGACGCCATATAGGCTTAACTCATGTGTGAAAGAGTGGGAGCTGGTGATTGCCTTAACATTTGCCACCGGTCTTTCTTCTCACGGTCTGATGAAGGTTCCATGGACCTCAACAGCAACTTCTCTTGGGAATACAAATGGCTCCATTTTTGTTTGGGGCATCGGCCTTGCTTTTACCAGGCACACTGCTTTTTTTCATGCCCTTATTTCTCTTTTCATCATTTTTTTCATGGACATTGACCTTGCTTTTGCCAGGTATACTGTTTTTTTATGCCCCTAGGTTTTTGTCCTTGTTGCTTGAGGAACTTATCTTGACGGGTTCAAGCGAATGCCTTCTTGAGTCTTCATCTTTTGCTGGCGCTTCTGATTATGCTGCTTGAATGGCAGTGGCTTCTGCTTTGCCTCCATGTGAGGGTGAATTTACAGACTCAATCGAGTTGTGCAATGGTTACAAGTGCGTAAAGAAAGAATTGCTCTTCATGACTCTAGGGCACTTAAATTAACGCGAGTGTTCATATGCAATAAAGACACTCAAAGATTGATGCAAGTGCAAGCAAGAGAATTTCTATCCCTTTTCTCACCTTGTGATGTTGACTTGCCTTCAATTTGCCCCAGTGTGGGGTGGTTCTTTGACGGGGGGTAAGACGGAAATTTGGCCAATGTATGGGGCTTAAAGTGAGCGATGGAATGCCTCCCACTATTTTGGTCATCGTACCATCCGCGAGAGAACTCTTTACCCTGTAGTCATGGAATTTTCTGCACTCATCTCACAAGTGTATAGATGGGGGACTGTGTATGGGATATGGCTTGCCTGTCATCATTCTGACGTGCCTCATCAAGCATGCTCAATTAATCTTGTATTCTTCACTTAGCAGTCTATTCTAATAATCCTTGATAGGATTAAAGATTTAAACAAACTAAATCATCATGCACAATTCACATGGAATAAGGCATGCAGTATGTGATGTAAAAGAGTTTGTACTTTTTTAAAAAAAAAATAAATGAGTGGCTTTTTACTCAAGAAAAACCTATTAACAGCTCTGAGGGTGTTTACTTGGTGAAATGGTATTCACGAATGTGTTGAAATTCGAACATTAGAGGGGTTATTTATAAAAGATTATTCACAAATGGGTGTCAATAAAATGTTCGTATTGGTTAGGGACATGACACATGCATGATCAACTGGGGATGGGGGATCTGATCAGGAATTTCTATTCTTTCCCTTTTTTGCAGGAGAGAAGCTATGGAAATAGCTCAACCAGCAGGGCTCCGGTCGTAAGCGACCTGAGGCTTAAAAGATCTCTGTCATTTGGTTTGAGATGTCATTTTGAAATGTCATTGTGTTAGGGAAAGCTTTATCAGAGTCTAACATGCTTTTTCTGATTGGTTTTCCGCATCTTTGGCGGTCAGGTAATCCTGTAAAAGACAAGAGGGAGCGTGTTAGTCACGAACTTCTTTAGAGGTCAAACAACTGGGAGCGATAAAACATTACTCTTCACTGGTTTGCAGATGATTAGGTGGACGAGGAGGACATGAAGTCTGGTGCTTCCCACTTCGTCAGGTCAATTATTCTCCTTAATTGACTCGTGGATGACACATCCTTTTACACGAAGTCGAGTGTGTTTGATGTAAGTCATTTCTGTACACTAGCTTTGTTAGTATTGTTTTGTCAAACCTAACCTTTGAGTTTGGTTCTTGAGTTGTAATGTTTCATGTCGAATAGGGAAAACATGTCAAGAGCAGGTTCAGATGATGGGAGTATTGGAAACGATACCAAATTACCCTTCCCCAGAGCTTGTCTATGCTAGCTCTTAAGGATATTTGAATGTTGATGATGGCCTCCTTATCTTGGCATAGTTTAATGTTTCCTTCAGTGGGCCTTCCTTATTTGTGACCCTGTATGTATGATTGCTGGTCGTTGATTCATCTTCAACGCATTCCTTCTATGGAATTTGTCCCTCTGTCTTTGGCTATAGCATCCTTGAACTAAAGTCATGTACCTCAAGCTTCTATGGAATTTGAGATGGACAATCAAAAACCTCCATTCGTCTGGTGGCGATTACTCCTTGGAGGAATATGCGTTTGGAGTGAAGCTTCTAGATTCCAAAGTCATTGTCCAAGGTGTGGGGCTATAGATCGCCTTGACTTTCTGGATTTTCTCCCTGTTGATAGTAATTACTTTAAAGGAAGAGAAAGAATTTCTTCCTCATGCTTCTAGGCTTGTCAAAGTTGAAACTGCAACACCTAGCTGTGTCATGTGACAAGATAGTCCTTTGGCTTAGGAGGGAGCTGGGCAGGAGTGAGGCATGTCATGGATGCTTCAATTTCAACTCTATGCCTGTACCTATTGCGCCTCATCTTTTGTATCCTGTAAATAAAGGAGAGGGGTTGTCATTCTTGATATTATGTCAAGGGAGTAAGGCTTACCCTCTTTTTTGAAACAGGATGATCCTTTCTGTTTGCCCAATTTTCTTGGAGTAATGTCTTCGTGTTTGGCCTGTTCACATGATGTGCCAATTTCAGGTGCTTCCTATCACATTAAATCAAAGGGAATGATATTTTGAGACATAAAGTGGGAGACAAACATGCTTAAATTTATCATCTCATAAAAGCTTTTGGTAATGAAATACTTTTTATTTTCAAAACATTTTTTGGGGAGAAAAAGCATGGGGAAGCCTAGCCCTCAGTATTCTCCTTGGATGATATTTTCTTTCATGGTTGGATAACATCACTAGGCAAGTTTGGAATACTGCCTCATGTTTTTTTCAAAACAAAGTACTGGGATTATACATTAGAGTTCTTGGAAAATACAACACTAGCACACTAGACATAATAGAAACAAGTAAAACTCATGACAACTCCTGTTTAAAGGAGCGCTTTGATGGTGCCAATCTTGAAGTTAAGCATCTTTGGATTCCTCGTCTTTGGTAGACTTGAAGTACTCGCATACGATGACCACTTCATTGAAGCTACGGAAATGCAACTTGTGCAGCCAACAGCAACAATTGCGGGACAAGGCTTGAACAAACTGTTCTATCAGCTCTTCTTTGGCCAGCTCAAGGCGGATTTGCATTATGAAAGCCCTCCATCTCTCGGCGAAATAGGCTAGAGAATCAACCTAGAGGGGGGGTGAATAGGTTATTGCGGAATTTTTTTTGAAATCTTTTGCGGTAGAATATTTTAATATCAAAGATATTTCAATAACAAATAAATCACTCATTCATAAAGTAAATAGAGTAGGGTAAAAGAAAATTGACACAAGGATTATAGTGGTTCGGCTTATTCTAAGCCTACGTCCACTCTCCACGCTGGCAGCCAACTGGCTGTAATCACTATATAGCAAATTAGAGCTGTTACAGTTCACGAACTAGACTTCTTCAATAGACAGTCTCTCCTACAGCTTCTTGCTGTTTTCGCACTATATGTAACTCTCTTTGATACACAAATTGAACATGAGAGATTTTAGAGATCAAGTGATTTTAGAGGTTCTAACATCGAGATTTTTCTACCAAGGCTCTCCTTATTTTCGAGCAACACCGATCCACCTTAAATAGCCTCCGTGCCTCCACACCCGTTGACACTTTCCAAGAATTCATCCAATCAACCCGTTGGACTGAATCAATTTAAGTGATCTACTCGTCGCCGAAAATGTAAGTAGACAATAGCTCGTCAAACCTGCTCGCTCATACAATCAGGATCTTGAGTTCCCAAAATTAGATCCTTCCAAAAATACTCTTGATCTTCAACGAATAAAATCCGAAAAATAAATCTTTCAAGCTCACGATCACAGCTAGAGATATTCCATGGATAAGTTAGGAAATATAATATCCAAATCTTACTTTCCTTAACCATAAGAATAAGCTGTCGCCATGACTGTCAAAATCACAAACCTGTCTTGAGACTTAGATTTGGGTCTTGAAGGTCTTGGACTGAAAGCGAGTCTTGACTGTCATCGACGGAAAAACTTCAGATCGAACTTTGGGTCTAACGGTCTTAGGACGGAAAACCTTTGGGTCTTTGAATTCTTCGAGGACGTAACCGACTGAGTCTTGGATTCTTCAGACCATACTGTAGAGGTAGTTTTGTCAACTTCAAAACTCCAAGGGATTTTTCTTCAACAATCTCCCCCGTTTTGATGGTGACAAAACCCTCGACAGATTTGCGAATCTAAAACCTGCAAGGAAAACTCATATATACTTTGAGGATTATTTTTGTAAAATAGAATGTTAGTCCAATAACAAATATCCTCACAAATATAATGATCCTGCAATACAAATTCACAAGTCTAGAAAACCAAACATCAAATCAGCATAAAGTCACAAACAGAAGTTCAAATAAACAACCCAACCAAAATCAAATCCAAATCAAAAACAGTTTGAACAAAAATAAACTTCAAAAGATAAACTTCAAAGCTTCAAATTTGCAAACTCTCCCCCTTTTTGTCCCATCAAAAAAGGTAGAGTGAATAAAGGAATGTTTTTGAAATGATTTAGGGCTGTCCAGGAAAACGAACAAGCTGAAATTTACTTAGCTCCTGTACTGACTTCTCGAGATTTACAAGAGCTTCCTTCACTGAAACTAATTCTGCACTGGTCTGATTCGATTCCACTTGAGCTCTCAATGCGTTGATATGGTCTTGCATATTCACGGAAGTACTCAGCAGCGCCTTCTTTAAGTCCCTCAGCTCGAAGTCCATTCCAAAAACCTGCTTTTTCAGGTCCAACATAACATCTAACAGCTGTGTAAAGGCTGTCGAATTAGCATTACTTCCACTTGGACCAGCAGATCCAGTTCTCGGAGTTTGGAAACTAGGAGCTTCCTTCTCAGCCCTATCCTTCTCGATTGGAGAGGATTCTTCATTCTTTGGGAAATGAGATGCATAGACCTCTTCAGGGTCAGCACCTAACCTACTCACATCACTAAAGTGTAGTGGCGATATAGTCACCTATTCTGCAGCGACTCCCCCTGTGTTGATGCCAGTGGGTGGAGTAGAATATTCTTCGCCAACATCCATATCAGCACTTAGATGTTTCTCGGTCTCTTCCTCAGTTTGAGCAAATGATGGCTCTAATCCCGCAGCCATATCCTCCCGCATTCCGCTCGTTCTTCATCCTTCTTCCTTCTTTCTTCTTCTTCTCTTCTCATTTCCTCTTCTTCTTCCCTTCTTCTTTTTCTTCTTCTTCGCTTTCCTCTGTCTTTCCTCTTCTTCTCTCCGTTCCTCTTCT
This sequence comes from Eucalyptus erythrocorys, assembly GCA_014182555.1. Classification (NCBI taxonomy): domain Eukaryota; kingdom Viridiplantae; phylum Streptophyta; class Magnoliopsida; order Myrtales; family Myrtaceae; genus Eucalyptus; species Eucalyptus erythrocorys. Next base: position 21,933,587 of record CM024604.1, read on the forward strand.
CTTCTTCTCTCCTCCTCTTCTCTTCTTTTTCTTTCTTCCTCTCTTCTTTTTGTTTCCTCTTCTCTCTTCCTCTGTTTCTCAGCTTCCTTCTCCTTTGCTTCTTTCCTTGCCCTCTCTCCAGCCTCTGTTCTCAAACTAACAGGGCTCCTCAATTTTGAGAGAGCAGACAAAGTCATGTCATCATCATCATCATCTTCGTCTTGCAAGATGATTTTTCGACGTTTCTTTTCAGCCATGGGCTCCTTACCCTTTCTCTTTGAAGAAGCAGTGGGGATCTCCTTGAAAGGTGTCTCTTTCCTCAACCTTTTCAGTGCAGCATTTAGCTTTGGAAACTTCATTTTCATCGCCATCTTGTGACCGACAAGCATTAGACTTAAACTGGTCAGGCTTAGAGGTGTAGGGATTTGTATATCGAAATGCCTAAACAATTTGGTGATGATCGATGAATAAGGCAATTGACCCTTATCCTTAACCACTGTCCTGTACATATGGAAAAGAATAACATGTGGGAGAGAAAAGGATCTGCCTTGGTTGATGGCAAACATCAGCTTGGCTTCGGTCTTGGAAACATCGGTCTTCGAGGTTGTCTTGGGCTGGATACAGTTGATGACGATTTTGTGCAGCAATACATTTGTGGCATTCATCTTAGTATAGGATATCTTGCCCTCTACATTTCTGTCTCACACAATGTCCAGAGTTGCATAGGCTGTGGACACCTTTATTGGTTGGAAACTCCTTCTTTCCACCCCAATAATGTCAGCCAGCAAATCAACATCAACTATATAATCCTTGTCCATAAAAGAAAAGGACAACCGATATGCATCCAAAAACAACAAATTTGAGTAAAAATAAGCCGTAAGTTCAGAGTGGGCCATTGTCATATCCGTGCAAAATCTTTCCAATTGTAGCCTAGCAAACTTCTCTCTTAAATTAATCTTCAACGAATCAAGAAAGTCGAAGTCCACACTTCTTGGATTGACTACACCCCTCTTTAACAGCTTCACGTATACTCGCTCATGTTCTTTAGACCGAAACAAACTTCCCGAAGGACAAACAGAATTAGCAGCCACACCATATCGAGGTTGAAAGTGAGAGAAAAGTCTCTCATCATCATCTAGGGTCTCAGTTGGAGTATTTTTCAATCGGATTACTCGAAATGTTTTCAAGCGCCCTTTTTGCAGTACCTTTTTCAACCACTTTCAACTTCTCCATCTCCATCAAGAACAAATACTCGCTTTTAAATCCTCTTTCTTTCAAATAGTCTTCAATCGTCTTAAGGCTTACTCCTCCATCTTTAAGCCTTTTGTAAAGATCATAAGCAACATTCAGTTTAAGAGTTCTTACCGGTTCTACTTCTGTGATCCCTTCCTCAAAGTGTTGACTTTCGACTTCCCTTTGAGGAGAATCTTCTCCCGTGAGGTCCACCCTTGTAGGACCCTCTAATTGTCTATGTGGTCCCCTGCTTGCGATTCGAGAAGACTTCCGAGACGACATTCTTGGAGAGCAAGCGAAGATTTAACTTGTTCGCTAAAAAAGATGGAATTTTTGTGCCAAGAAAGGAATGGAATAGGAACGGCAAATGGAACTTTTAGGGTTTCGAAGGTGAATGAGAGTGAATATGAATTTTCAAACGAGTAGTAGCAGATGAAAGTGACGATTCGAGTGTATAAATAGTAAGAGAAAATAAAAAGAAAATATGAATCGTTGCCAAAAAGTAAATATAAAAAACTGCTAAAAATAAACCGTAATTTCGAAAAAGAAAAACTGCCTTTTTGAAAATATAAACTGCCATAATTGCATGTCAGAAAATGAGTAAGAAGAGATTTTGAAAATACGAAAAGTAATTACCAAAAATAAAATAAAGCAGAGAATATGGAGAAATTAAAAATACGTAAAAAGACTAAAATTAACAGAGTCTGATAGTTGTTCAGACTTTACCTCAGAGTCTGAACTCTTTTCAGACTTTACCTTTGCGTCTGAGCGCCATCAAACTTTACGTAGAGTCTGAAACGCATTCAAACCTTGCATTGAGTCTGAACCGCCTTCAGACCTAGCGTTGAGTCTGAACTTCTCAAGACTTTAATTTTGAGTCTGAACATCTTCAAATCTTACGATACTCAGTCTTGAACGAATTGATTCAAAGTGAGCCTTTTCTAGGGGCTTTGTGAATATATCTGTTAATTGATTCTTTGAATCTACATGCTGAATCACAACTTCACCACTTTGAACATGGTCTCGAATGAAATGATGCTTGATTTCAATGTGCTTTGCTCTTGAATGAAGTATTGGATTCTTTGTGAGATTGATTGCGCTTGTGTTATCACATTTGATTTCTATACTTGTTTCCTCAACTCCAAAGTCTCTCAATTGTTGTTGCATCCATAGGATTTGAGAGCAGCAACTTCCAAGAGCTATGTATTCTGCTTCAGCGGTTGAAAGAGCCACGGTACCCTGTTTTCTTGAGAACCAAGACACCATCCCATGTTTCTCAATAGTTGACATGTACCTGTAGTGCTTTTTCTATCCACTCTACAACCAGCAAGGTCAGCATCAGAATATCCAAGAAGAGTAAAATCTCCCTTTTTGAAATACCACAGACCTAGCTTAGATGTAGTTGCAACATATTTAATAATGCGCTTAACAGCAGTCATATGAGATTCTTTAGGATCATATTGAAATCTAGCACATATGCAAACACTAAATAGAATATCAGGTCTAGATCTTTGTAAGGTAAAGAAGTGACCCGATTATATTTCGTATAGCTTTTGGTCTACACTCTTTCCTTCTTCATCTTTATCAAGCTTTGATGAGCTTGACATAGGAGTTTCTATTTTCTTGCAATTCTCCATTCCAAACTTCTTCATAAGGCCTTTTGCATACTTCTCTTGGTGGATAAAAGTTCATTCACTTGATTGTTTAACTTGAAGTCCCAAAAAGAAGTTCAATTCTCCCATCATGCTCGTCTCAAATTCATTCTGCATACACTTTGAAAAATTCTTGCAAAGTTTTTTTTTTGGTAAAGATAAGAATATATATTGATTTTGCACAGGAAATACAAGAGGGAGGCCTGGCACCAACAACAGACACTCACAAGGACTAAGTCAATGAAGAGTGTAAGAGTGCCAAGGTTCCCAAAAAAAGAAAACAAGGAAAGCGAAAGAAACAAACAAGGACAACAAGAGACCCTCTGTCAACTAAAAATAGTAGTCGGAAGATCCCAAAGCATCTTTGAAGTCTTCTATTCCTCGGTGTGTCTTCCACATGATTAAAGGACAAAGCCTTGTCCTTAATGGCCTTCTGCAAGTGAAGCTTCATAGCTGGGCGGAAGTGTGGTTGGCTCCGGAAAATGATGTTGTTCCGTTCCTTCCATATTATGTAAGTCATAGCTGCAAAGCTAAAACGGCCAAGCACATGATAAAAGCTTTTATCCTTAGACCGATTGGCAGCCCAAGCAAGGTTTTCACGCCAAGGTTTGTTGCTCCAAACAAGGTTGAACTTTGCAGCCCAATAGGAAGCTAGGATAGCCGAAGAGTGACAGGCAAAAAATAGATGATCAATCGAATCGGGTCTACAAGAACAAAAGGGGCATACAACATGATCGAGTCTACCATGAGAAATTAACAGCACCTGAGTAGGAAGTCTATTAAGAGAGGTGAGCCAGAGGTGCGTCTGGTATCTTGGTGGCAAGGCGGTACTCCAGATGAACTCAGCCCACCAGATAGGCGTGCCTCTAGGCCTAATAAGCTCCCAAGCCGATGCAATGGAGAAGCGGCCGGAAGGGTGATTATTCCATTGAAAAATATCCTTTTCAGCATTCAGGATAGGAAGAGGATCCCACCAATCGGCAAGAATATTCAGGACATACCACCCGAGAGGTGAAGAAAATCCTTCTGCCACCGTAGCATCTCGGTGAATCCCTGATCGATAGATATCTTGATTCGAGAAAACATGGTTCAAGGGACCCCGGGGATGCCAGGGATCAAACCAAAAGGAAGTGGATCGCCCATCACCAATTTTCCATCTAAAATGGCATTGAAAGTGTCCACGAAGGCCAAGAAGCTTCCTCCACGCCCATGAACAGAAGGAAGGACAAGGAACCACCCAGAAGTTCTTCCATTTTAAAAATGTGGAGTGAATCCACTTGCACCACAAGGATTCCTTGTCAGAAAAAAGGATCCAAATATGTTTCAACATACATGCAGTGTTATTCTCCCTTATTGTTCTCAAACCGAGGCCCTCTTCTTTCCTCGGGAGGCAAATTTCATTCCATGAGACCTTAGCTCCCCCCGCCCCCATTCCTGGGCCTTTCCAGAGAAACTGGCGAAAAATCTGTTCAATGCAGTTAATCACCGAACAAGGCAGAAAAAAAAAATACTAGCCCAAAAGACCTGGATTGAATGGAGAACAGACTTCACTAACTGGAGGTGCCCTGCAAACGAAAGAAATCTGTGCGTCCAGGCTTGAATACGGGCCGTAATAGCGTTAACCAACACAATACAATCAGCTTTTTTTAATCTAGCCGAAATTACTGGGACCCCAAGGTACCGAAAAGGGAGAGTTCCCATTCAAAATCCCAACACCTCCTGGATATCCAAGTGCAAGGAAGGATTACCTCCCGCAATGTATACTACGCTTTTATTCAAGTTAGGAACTAGTCCACTCCAACTTGAAAACTTATCAACCCCTTGACTTTAAGTAGATTAATAGATACCATATTGGCTTCCGAAAATAGCAGCACATCATCAGCGAAGAATAAATGAGAGAGACTTGTAGACTTACAACGCCAATAGTACTTGAACTCCGGCTTTCTTGTTTGAATATCCAGGATACCCGAAAAAACTTCCATCACAAGAGTGAATAAATAAGGTGACATTGGGTCTCCTTGCCTGATGCCCCTTCCACTTCCAAAAAAACCATGCAATTCGCCATTTACTGCAATGGAAAATTTTGGAGTTTGGATGCACACCATTATCCGAGAAATGAACTCCATCGGGAATCCAAAAGCTTTCAGACATATTTCAATGAAGTCCCAGTTAACCGTGTCATAAGCCTTTTTAAAATCAACTTTCAAAGCACATTTAGGGCGATACGGATCATGATGGAACCCATAGAATAGCTCTTGAGCAAGAAGGATATTGTCACTTATGTGCCTCCCTTTCACAAATGCATTCTGAGCGGGGCTAATTATGGAAGGCAATACCCGAGCAATTCGGATGGCAATGAGCTTAGTAATGCACTTATAAATAGTGTTGCAGCATGCAATTGGCCGAAAGTCATTTACATTGCAAGCATTTGGAATTTTGGGCACCAAGGTTAAGATGGTAGTATTGATCTCCTTTAGAAGCATACCTGTTGTAAAGAAATCCTTTACCGCCAGAATCACCGAGTCACCAACAACACTCCAGGAATGCTTGAAGAATTCGACAATAAAGCCATCGGGTCCCGGGGCTTTTCCTACCGCAAGCGAGAATAAGGTTTCACGAATTTCATCATCAGTAATAGGAGCAGAAATAGATTGAACCTGCTCCGCATTAAGGGTGCGGTTTAGCACCAAATCGACTTCCTCCCGAGGGTCGAGGCGCCTTGTGGGGAGGAGGCTAAGAGTTCCCGAAAATGGTTCACCAAAATCCCCTGGACTTCATTCGGGATTGAAGTGGAAAGCTGCCCATCCGAAATTGAGATGATTCTATTTCGAAGGTGTCGTCTATTCACAAATTGGTGAAAGAATTTCGTGTTCAAATCACCTTCCTTAAGCCAGCGGATTCTAGATTTCTTTCTATAGAAAGACTCTTCTTGAAGCCGTAGGGTGGCAAAGGATTGCATTTGAACTTTTTCCGTTTCCGCAAGCATCTCATTGAACGGGTCAAGATGAAGGGCTTCTTGAGTGGACCGTAAGGCTGCCCTGGCCTCAGAAGTTCTAGCAGATAAATCCGAGAATGAGTCCTTATTTAATTGCTTCAATCTCCCCTTTAACAATCGTAACTTGGAGCATAAGGAGAACATTGGAGTTCCAGCAATATCCAAGCTCCAGATTTCATTCACGGATCGAGAGAAAGAGGGATGAGTTGTCCAAAACATAAAGAATTTAAAAGGCTTGCACGATCTTGGGGGGGAGGATCTTAACAACCATCGGGGTATGGTCCGAAATACCCGGAGCCAAAAATGAAGCCTGAGAAAAGGAGAACTCCCCACTCCACCAGGCATTGATAAGAACTCTGTCAATCTTCCTTTGCTTGCGATGGATACCCGAAGAGGACGCCCATGTGTATCTATAGCCATTAAATCGAAGATCTTCTAGCCCAGCACGACAAAGGCAGTCCCGGAATTCATCGAAAGTATTAGGCCACAAGTTAGAACCACCCATCCTATCCGACGGGTCTCTGATGGCATTAAAGTCACCCGCAAGAATCCAGGGACATCCGGAAAATTTCAGGCTTAAACGAAGAATGTCAGCCCATAGAGGACGACGAGCCGTAAAGCTATGCTCCGCGTATATTACCGAAATATAGAACGACTTTCCAGAGGACACCGAGAGATTTGTCCATTAATAGCTTGCGTAGAGTACGAATCCAAGCAAAAAGTTGCTTCAAGGGGATTCCAACCAAGTAAAATTCTACCCATAGGAGCAAGATCAAAATTGTTGAACCAAGTCCAACCGGCAAAGCAAACCGGCGGATATCGAGTCAAAAAACACTTGAGAACACTTGGTCTCAATAATACCCACACAGCAAAGGTTATTAGTACGAACAAAGTTTCTAATTTCCGCTTGTCTAAGGGGATGACATAGTCCCCTAATATTCCATACTCCAAAATTCATAGAGAAAAAGGGAATTACCGTCTTTTCGGAGGCCTTCTACGCCCCGCCCCCTTGGATTTCTGTGGAGCAGAGGTCCCAGGGGGAGTCGGTGCATCCTTTTTGATAGGCCGAATGGCTAGGTCAATCGGACCATCAATGTGAGGAGATAGGGCACATGGTTGAGCAGATGAAACTTCCTTAGAGGTATTTCCCTTCCCTTCCCCTGCCTGGGGATTTTGAATGGGAGGTACTACCGACGATGCCTCCTCCGAGGAGCTACTAGCCCCACTCGCCTCCTCCTCCGAGTCCTCCTCCGAAGAAAGAGCTGTAAGCTGGGCCTCCGTCGGATTAGCAATGACCAAGGCCAAAGAAGATTTTTCAGCTGGAGATGCCTTCGGGCCATCAAAGATTTGAATGGCTTGAGATGCCATCGGCTCCTTTTGCTTTAAGCCGAGTCACGGGGGCACTACCGGAGTCTCCTTAGGCTTAATCGATTTTTCTTATAAGACACTTGCTGCCACTCTTCAGCCCTAGCAGCATTAGAAGATTCCACCCGAGGAGCGGGGACGGGGACCGCATCCCTGGATCGGCGATTCCCCGTATCCGGAGCGAGTCTATCTTCTTCCCAGTTGTGCCCAAAAGCACCACATTTTGAGCATGATTCCGGTCTCCATTCATAAATAATAGGGACAGTAAAGGATTCTTCATCCACAAACACTTCAACGGATTCGCATCTTTCCAATTTAGCCGATATTTCCACACAAACACGGGCAAACGAAAGCCTTCTCATCTGTTCAGTCAATGGATCAACATAAAGGGGTCTCCCAATTCCACTAGCAATTTCGCTAATTCCAGCCGCGGACCAATATGGATAAGGAATATTTTTGAGTCGAACCCACACAGGGACGGTGGATTGCAACTCCTTCTTAAGGACTAAAGAGTGAGTCCATTGTTTGAAGACCAATGGGACCCTTGCCACTGTCATCGGCCCCTCCTCCAGAATTTTGTGCCGAAAATCAGGGTTGGGCACAATGAAGAAATAAAACCCATCATCATTTGCTAAAACTTCCGTAAGGTTGTCTCCCCAAGCTTGTTTCAACGTAGTCTCAGTCAATTTGAATGAAATGTGCTTCCCCACATAGTAGCCGACAAGGCAATTCTCCCATTTTGGGTCAGCCGCATGCTTAACATTATCAGATAAATGAACCCTTTGCCTTCTTACCTATAGAGGTAGGAGGAACATAGCTTAAGTCATATCCTCTAGTCGAGACGAGCTACATTTGCCCACGATCGAGCTTGCGGGGCCTTAGGGTTACGGTCCATAGCTGGACGGCCAGATGCAGGGCCACGTGAAGCTGATCTAGGCCGACTCCTGCTTCGAGCGGCATTAATTTGGTCTTTTCCCTTAGCTGAATCCACCTGGCGGGCTGGTACAGATGACGAAGCCATTCTCGACATCCAGAACCAGTTTCGAGAACCAGGCGGTCCGAAACCCTATCTACCAGTCAGCATAATGAATGATCAGGATTTTACCAGGAAAAAAGCTTCGGTACAGATGAAGTCCCTCACTAGACGAAGCTTTCCTCAGAAAATCAAGTCCACCCGTCAACAATCGGGTCCACGGGAGCTTGGAGACCGAACGCGCGGGAACAGTAGCCAAATCGCCCAGAAATCGCCCAAAATGAGAGGATGATGAACAGTAAAAGATATTCAAATGATTTTTGTTCTTAAATTCTTGCAAAGTTTTTCATTAGAAGAACCAAAAATTATATCATCAACATAAATTTGAACAAGTATGAGATCCTTGCCTTCTCTTTTTATAAATAAAGTAGTATCAACTTTACCTTTAGAAAAACCATTTTGAATTAAGAAATTACTTAATCTTTCATACCATGCTCGAAGTGCCTGTTTTAAGCCATATAAAGCTTTCTTTAGCTTAAAAACAAGATTTGGTCTTCTAGGATCTTCAAATCCTGGTGGTTGTTCCACATAGACTTCTTCTTGGATAATTCCGTTTAGGAATGCATTTTTTACGTCCATTTGGAATAACCTCAAATTTTTAAAACAAGCAAAAGCAAGAAGTAATCTTATAGCTTCTAACCTTGCCACCGGAGCGTAGGTTTCATTATAGTCGATGCCTTCTTCTTGTGTGTAACCTTTTGCCACAAGTCTTTCTTTGTTCCTTACCACTTTTCCTTGTTGAGTAAGCTTGTTCTTGAAAACCCATTTGGTACCAATAATTGATTTACCTTTTGGTTTAGGAACTAGCTCCCAAACATTGTTGATTTTGAATTAATTCAATTCTTCTTGCATTACTTCAATCCAGCTTTCATCTTTTAAGGCATCTTCTATATTTTTCGGTTCGATCTCAGAAATGAGTGCAAGAGCACTAGATTCTTCACGCCTTTTAGATCTTGTACGAACTCCATCATCAATATTGCCAATGATGAGGTCTGCAGGGTGACTCGATTTGTGCTTCCAATTTGTAGTTGGTTTGTCATTTTGATGAAGCTCTTCTTCATTTGGAACTACTGAATTGGTTTGTGGCTGAGTGTTTGAGATTTGATTTTCTTCAAGAGAATTTGTAGACACTTGGCCAGACACAAAATCTTCAGGTTGAATCTGATTTTGTACTGAGTCTTCAAACTTCACATTCATGGATTCTTCCACAGTTTGAGTTCGTTTGTTGAAAACTCTAAAAGCTTTGCTTGTCATAGAGTAGCCAAGGAAGATTCCTTCATCTGATTTTTCTTCAAACTTACCAATTCGATCACTAGAATTCTTTAGAATAAAACATTTACAACCAAATATATGAAAATAAGAAACAATAGATTTCTTACCTTTAAGTAGTTCGTAAGGTGTTTTCTCTAAAATAGGTCTTAGAAAAATTCTATTTATAATATAGCAAGTAGTTGAAGTAGCTTCAGCCCAAAAATGAGGAGAAATATTACTTTCAATCAAAAGAGTTCTTGCCATTTCTTGCAAAGAACGATTTTTCCTTTCTACAACTCCATTTTGTTGTAGAGCGTATGGGGATGAAAAATTATGTTGAATACCATAGTCATCACAATGTTTAGCAAAATCATGATTCTCAAATTCTCCACCATGGTCAGTTCTAATATTTGAAATTGCATATCCTTTCTCAATTTGGATTTTCTTTGCAAACTTAGTAAAATAAGTTAATGCATCAGATTTATTTACAAGAAAGAATACCCAAGTAAAACGAGAATAATCATCTACTATAACCAAACAATATCTTTTACCTCTAATACTTTGAATTCTTGTTGGCCCAAACAAATCCATGTGTAATAACTGCAAAACACGATTAGTGGATACTTGATTTATAGATTTATAGAAATTTCTAATCTGTTTTCCAAGTACACACAGAGTGCATAATTCATGCTTTTGATACTTGAGGTTAGGAAGTCCTCAAACAAGCTTTTTGGATGACACTATTGCAATTTGCTTCAGGTTGACATGTCCAAGCTTTCTATGCCAGAGAATGACTTCATCTTGAATCAATATCAAGCATTGTGGACTGTCAGACCTTACATCTAGCAAGTAAATATTTCCATATCTTCGTCCAGTAAAGGATTATGAGAGATCTTTGCTTGTTCCAGAACATATATCTTCTTGAAAGTTGATTTTGTATCCAGTATCGCATAGTTGACTAATACTTAATAGATTGTAGTTCAATCCTTCAACAAGAGAAACATTGTTGATTGTGAGATTTCCTATCTTCACGGTTCCTTAACCAACAATTTTTCCTTTGTTGTTGCCACTGAAAAAAACATTTCCTCCTTTTACATGAGAGAGTTTTGTAAAACAATTTGAGTCTCCCGTCATGTGTCTTGAACAGCCACTATCCAAATACCACTTGATTTTCTTCTTGATAGTGACTTACATTTAAATGAAAGACTCAAGTCTTCTTTGGTACCCAAACTTTCTTGGGTCCATTATTGTTAGTAACATAACCAGTCTTTGCCCAGCTCTTCTTAACAGGTCTCCAAACTTTGGGACATTCATTTTCAAAATGTTTTACACTTTTACATTTTGAACATTTAAGAGCATTTCTACCAACAGGCTTTACAAAAACCTTTTGGAAGTGATTTTTATAAAGAGTTTTTGTTGGCCTATTCTTGATTCTTTCCTTTACCTTTGGGAAATCAATCAAAGGTACGGTTTCATGTGTCATTCCTAGACTAGATTTATTAAAGTAAGGTCTTTGAATAGAAAGAATTTTATCCATCTTTTCAGAACCCATTGAAAGTTTCTTTGTAACTTTCAACAAATATTCTTTCAAGCAACCATTTTCTTTTGAAAGTTCATTCTCATTTTCTTTTGAAACAACAAGAGACTTGTCTAGACTTTCAACTTTTTCAATTAAAATCTTTTCTTGTTGTTTCAGTTTGGAATTCTCCCTTTTTAGTTCGAAATCCTTTTAAGAGAGCCTTTAAGGCGAGACAAAGTTCATCAATGTATTTTGATACTTTGGTAGGAATTTTTAAATTTCTAACCTTGATACCATTTGTTTGAGTCTCGAGTCTCGAGTCCGAGTTTGCCATAAGACAAATATTTGCATACTCTTCGTCACTCTCCTCACATTCAATGTCACTCCAAGTTTCAGCTTTGAGTGCTTTCTTAAACCTTTCAGGTTTTCCTTTTTTTCTTCAATAAGGGACAGTTGGGTCTAATGTGTCCCTTTTTCTTGCATTCAAAGCAAACAACCTCTTTGCTGGTATCTTCTTCTTCATTTGATTTCTTTTGAAATCTCTGATTGTTTTGCCTCTTTCCGTTGAACCTTTTGCCTTTTCTATTTAACCTTCTGAACTTTCTAATCAGAAGTGCCAACTCCTCATCATCCAAGTCTTCTTCTGAATCTGTAACATCAGAATCATCATTAGATTTTAAAGCGATTGACTTCTTACCTTTTGTGTCAAATTCCTCATTGAATTGCTCGACTTCATAACATTGAAGTGTGCCGACCAATTCATCTACTGAAAGAGGCATGATCCTTTGTGTTTCTCTTATAGATGTCTTGACGTAATTCCAATCTTTAGAGAGTCCTCTCAACAGTTTATTGACCTTCATAGGTCCTGAGATTGGCTGTCCTTGGTATGCCAAGCCATTTACAATTTCGATAAATCGGCTGAACATATCCGAGATGGATTCTCCAGGCTTCATTTTGAAGGCTTCATATTGTCCAAGAAGGATGTTGATCTTGATTTCTTTGACTCGATCTGTTCCTTCATAGGTGACGTGCAATCTGTCCCAAACTTCTTTGGCTGTTTCACAAGATGAAATTTTATTATACTCAGTAGGAGATAAAGCACAATAGAGAAAATAAATAGCCTTTGCATCAAGGGCTTGTCTTTTTCGAATATCAGTTCGAGACATTCCCACTCCTTCAGGTAATTCTTTCCCTGTAATTGATGCAACATTAAGAGCAATTCCATTTTCCACTACATCCCATTCCAGAGGATCTTTGGATCTTAGGAATGCCTTCATCTTATTTTTCCATACGTTTTACTCCTTTCCATCGAAGTAGGGAGGTTCGGTATTGCTTTGCCCTTCAATTAAACCTGGAGCCAAAACACTAGCCATAGATCTTTTGCTTTAGAAATAATAACACTTCTAATAAATAAGCAACCTACTCTGATACCAATTGAAATAGGCTAGAGAATCAACCTAGAGGGGGTGAATAGGTTATTGCGGAATTCTTTTGAAATCTTTTGCGGTAGAATATTTTAATATCAAAGATATTTCAATAACAAATAAATCACTCATTCATAAAGTAAATAGAGTAGGGTAAAAGAGAATTGACACAAGGATTATAGTAGTTCGGCTTATTCCAAGCCTACGTCCACTTTCCACGTTGGCAGCCAACTGGCTGTAATCATTATATAGCAAATTAGAGTTGTTACGGTTCACGAACTAGACTTCTTCAATAGACAGTCTCTCCTACAGCTTCTTGCTGTTTTCGCACTATATGTAACTCTCTTTGATACACAAATTGAACATGAGAGATTTTAGATATCAAGTGATTTCAGAGGTTCTAACATCGAGATTTTTCTACCAAGTCTCTCCTTATTTTCGAGCAACACTAATCCACCTTAAATAGCCTCCATGCCTCCATACGCGTTGACACTTTCCAAGAATTCATCCAATCAACCCGTTGGACTGAATCAATTTAAGTGATCTACTCGTCGCCGAAAATGTAAGTAGACAGTAGCTCGTCAATCCTGCTCGCCCATACAATCAGGATCTTGAGTTCCCAAAATTAGATCCTTCCAAAAATATTCTTGATCTTCAACGGATAAAATCCGAAGAATAAATCTTCCAAGCTCACGATCACAGCTAGAGATATTCCATGGATAAGTTAGGAAATATAATATCCAAATCTTACTTTCCTTAACCATAAGAATAAGCTGTCACCAGCCTGTCAAAATCACAAACTATCTTCAGACTTAGATTTGGGTCTTGAAGGTCTTCAGACTGAAACTGAGTCTTGACTGTTTTCAGACGGAAAAACTTCAGATCGAACTTTGGGTCTAACAGTCTTCCAACGGAAAACCTTTGGGTCTTTGAATTCTTCAAACGTAACCGACTGAGTCTTGGATTCTTCAGACCATACTGTAGAGGTTGTTTTGTCAACTTCAAAACTCCAAGGGATTTTTCTTCAACACTCGGCATATGTTCGGAAATCCTCCATTGGCCTTCTTCCGAAGTGGGCCAAATCCTTGCACGGCAGCTCAGTTCCAATATGGCTTTGGTACTGATGCAGAAATGTGGAAGTTAGCTCGCTCCAATCCTCTATGAGATGAATATTTGTTGTGAAGAACCATCATAATACAGACCCCGTAAGAGTTTCCTGGAACGCCTGAGTTGTAAACAATGTCGGGCCATAATACCGACTCATTTCGGTGTAGAGATACTGTAAGTGAGCCACGGGGCAAGTCGTGCCATTATATTTGTGGAAGTCAAGTATCCACATTTCTATGGGGGTTAGGATTCTACGGGAGTGAGACGGGCCTGATAGATCTTGGTTAGGCCAGTGGTTTTCCCATTGCATACCCATTGTAGCGTCGAATTCTTCTTCTTCAGGGAAGTTGGACTCTATCGAGATTACTCCATTACTTTCTTCAGAGCCAAAATTACTGAAAGAGGATGAGACATTTAAGCTACTTTCACGGTCGGGCAATGAGCTTAGCACTTCGTTAGGATCGTCGCGAATAAAGATGTATTCCTTTTCTTCTAACGGGGCTTCATCTTCAGATGAGAGCAAGAAATAGTTATAGGATGAACTGTCAGTCTCGCCGTTGAAATAGCGTTGGAAGTCCTTGGGATGGTACTCTAGGGGCGGGAAGTCTTCAGGATTGTACTCTAGGGGATGGCTGCCTTCAAAGTGGTATTCTTGGGAATGCTCGGAGCTTTGGTACTACAGCTCGTCGTCGTATGACGTATCAATCTGGCTAGGCTTTCTTTTCTGAGTCGTTGGTCTAGACCTTTTGAGTAAGGCCCTATGTTTGGCTAGCTCAATTTGTCGCGGGAAGTGAGAGATATTAAGGTTTCATTGTCTGAGTCACTTTCCAAGTTGATAGGGGCTGGTATTCTTTGGACCCTGGCTCTTGGGGTAAGCCTGGGGAGCTGTTCTATCATGCCCCGGTCTTGAACAGGCTCTGAACCTACAATCTCGTATAAAGGCTCCTTGCCTTTCCTAGTGGGAAATTTTCCAGTAACTGGACGCCGCTCAGCTGTCCATTCATTTTCGTTGACATGCTTCTTTCCAGTCTCAGTAACTAATGACTTCTCGTGCTCCATGGTTATCGGTTCTTCGTAGGGCAAGGTTATGTCAGGGCTGATGTCAATATCATATTCTTGATGGAAAACATGAATTAGTTCCTTCCAGGTTTTAAGGAGACTAATCTTTTTGACAATGTACCATTGCAGGGCAGGGCCGGTCAGGTTCGGCTGGTATGATTAAATCATCTTTTGGACCAGGTAGGCTTCAGGGTGAGAGGTATCAGCATACCTTTCACATTCAGGCGTTTTGAACTTTTCAGGGATCTCAAAACCGATGTAATCAGATAAGTTGATGGGATTCTGCCCTTGTAACTAGCTCAACTTGTTCATGATTCTTTCAAATTGTTCATGGTGTTGGCTAGTATTTAACATATTTGCAGGGGTCATGACGGTGCTTAGTGCAATTACAGAGTTGGGCTCAGCCTAAGTGGTCTTCACTTGTCTCGAAAGCTGTTGAAGGGCAATGGACATCTGCCCTACGCCGTCTTCAATGTGGGCAAGGCGATTCTGCACTTCATCCTGATCGGGCCCTATCATGTGGGGCCATTCGCGGGTGGCTGATGGCCGATAATTCATGATCACCTGTGGTAAGAACAGTGAATAAGCACAGAGCAGGCAAAAATTGACCCATGGCAACGGTCTATCTATTTTATTTATCAAAAGAGGATTTTACAAACTCTTGACGTCTAGGAATTGAAATGACAGAACTAAATAATAAAGAGAAGGTCCCGAGACAATGGGACAAAGTTTTCACTAAGGAGACACGACTACTGGGATATATGTGACAGGGGGTCTTGTGAAAGCTGCTTGCTTCCTTGGACTGGCTCTAAGCTAGGTATCTGGCTTACTCCCGCATCATTTGCATAAGCTCCACTCGCTCGCACGGGCTACTTTCTCTGATTGAGCAAGGGATCGATGGCTTCCACTTTGTCGGGATGTGATAGTTGTGGATGTAGGACGCAGAGGCATGGTGGGCTTTCTCCTCTCCTTCAAGCCCTTCAAGTATCACGATCTTTTTGCGATGGCACTTGTCCCAAATTTCCTCGGCAGTAGAAATTTCGAGTGTGTAGTCATGGCTCGTGTTGAAAAGGGTTGGAGGGGTTCTCCTTCTGGAAGGCAGCAGGATCCTCTGGAGGGCTCCAAACTGTCGTGCCACCCGATATGGGTGATAGGGAATGGCGCCGATGCAACCGAGTAGCGGAATTGGGTGGCAGCGCTTGAAGCGAGCTCTCTTTTCATGGAACCAACCAGCATACCACTGGAATGTCTCAGGAGCTGGATTTCTCAGGAAGTCGACCCAATGCAAAGAGGTTTGATTAGGAATGTAAGGTCCTAAAACCATGAATTTTTGCAATGGATTTTCGGAAGTGCTTGTTTCAAATGTTCGCATGATGCCTCGGGATTCGCTTAAATGAGAAAAGAACCAGACTTGTAAAATTTCTAGAGAGGCTCGCATAATTTTCTCCGTGTTATCTTTAAAACGATCAAAGGACAAGAATGTTTCAGCTAAAATCATGTTGACACAGTTTGCCCCCCACAAGATCTAATCAACGATCCAAACCATCTTAGGACTTATGGCATTTCTTTGGTGGGGAAAACAATGAGTCCAAAAAATGCCAGGAGGAAAATCTCACTTTTTTTTGTCATAGGCTGATTTTGAAAACATTCATTCAAAAATTCTAATGAGTAGGTATTGTTGTTGTTTTCAAGAATTTGTCTCATAACATGAATTTTAGCTCCTAAAACTGCGCCAGCCCGCGCCATGGGAGGGCACCTGTCGACGGTCTGACCAGCTCTTTCCAAAGGGGCATTCTAGTGATGATGCTGTATTCTTCCAAGGTCGGGGTTAGCTCAAATCTACCAAACATAAAGGTAAGTGTCCTGGGGCACCAAAAATGTGCAATGGCTTGTGTGATTTCTGGGCGAACAGTGATTCGAATCAATGAAAGGAGATGGCCGAGCTTGGCCTTCACGCGCTCCTGGGCAAGCTGATTCAACTGACCCCACCATCTGAAGAGTTTCGCCTTGGGAGCAGGATTGAACTGGATGTCATCTTCCCCCATCGCATATAAACCAGGATTTTGAAAAGCTTATCCTAAATTGCCATGGGCTAATAAAAAGACCGAGTAAAAGGTAAATAAATTATTTTTGCTTTTAAGTAAAATGACAAGCACAAAGACATACACATGAGATGTGCGGCTCGATTTCTAACTCAGAAGGCTTGTTGAAATTAAAAGGGCATCCGCTAATCGCAGTCTCACGTTAGTAGCGTACCCCCTTAACCTCGGCTAAGAAATTCAGGGAAAAGAAAGGCAACCTTTACATCGCAGTCTTGCATTCGAGGTCGTATCTTTCTTAACACCATCCTAGAAATCCTATGGCGGCCCAGATTCGGCGGCCGGGTTGTGTGTGCCATGTGTAGTGTTTAAAACAGTAAAGCATGCACAACAATTTATAATCACAAGACAATTTAATTTAAGCAAGCTTAAAATAAATTTCTAAGCAATTGACTTGTAAAAAGAAAAAAAACCTAAGTTTGTAAAGAATTTAAACAAGATAAATAAGGCCTAAGTCCTCAGAGTCCCCAACGGAGTCGCCAAGCTGTCGCGACCTCTTTTTTCGGGGGTGCCTGGCTGGATCAGGTACGAGCGCCTAAGGAGGCTAATGGCTCGGCTGGAATTAATTAAACCCTAGACTCTCCCAAGTCCGCCAATTGACGACTTTAAAATTTTTAATTTGTAAATCAATTTTTAAAACGGAGTCGCCACTAATCGATTTGGGGTAGGTTGATTAGAAACCCAAGCGAAGTATCAGAAGAAATACTCGCTCCTGCACAACCAGAGAAATTAGGATCGATGACTTGATTACACTAGTTAATCACTAATGTCCTTTCGGTACCTAATCTTGTTTAGACCCTAGGGTTTTTTGGATGTTTGGGGGATTTTCCATGCATTTTAGGAAAAAATCACATTTTTGGGTATTTTCCTCATTTTTGGACATAAAAGGGATTTTTTGATTTTGGGGTATTTTTGGAAAAATACAAGTCTTTTGGGTATTTTATGAAAATTTTGGGCTTTTTATGAATTTTAGCATTTTCGGGATTTTTTGACTTTTTGGAGTTTTGGAAAATATAAATTATTTTTGAATTTTTTGGAAAATAAAAATATTTTTTAATATTTTAAGTATTTTTCGAAAATAAATTATTTTTATTTTGATTTTTGATTTTTTTGGAAAATAAAACATTTTTTTAAACATTTTTAAACATTTTTTGATTTTTTTAATTTTAAAGACTTTTTAATTTTTTTGAAAATAAATTATTTTTTGTTTTCTTATTAAAATATTATAGAGCTGACCCGGGTCAGATCCACGGGTCGGATCCGCCTTGGGTTAGCCCGAAATGCGAACGGGCCCGCGTTTTGGGGCGGGACGCGAAACGGCGTCACGGCCGGTCATGGATACCCGACCCGGCCCGACGACCTGCCTCTGCGACCCGGCTCCCGCTTCACGCGAAACGACGTCGTTGCGAGACTCGCGAAACGACGCCGTTTCGCTTCTTTACAAAACGGCACCGTGGAGCGGTCGGCTTGTGCGCAACCTACGGGCGCCGGGTCACACGTCCGACCCGCTCCACGTCCCGCTCCAATCCCTGCGAAACGGCGTCGTGGCTGGGTGTTTGGGTACACCCGGACCGACTCGACGACCCGGCTCGATTCGACTCCACGACCCGGCTCCCTTAGCAAACCCTACCCGACTCGGCTCAATTCCGACCCGACTCACGCTGTCCTTGAGAATTGTGGAATCCCTACCCGGTTCCCGATCCGAGTCCGACCCAACGACCCAGGATCGTGACCTGGAAAATCGGGAACCCTAGGGTTTCTAGATTTGGGGGCGCCGAGGAGGGTACGCGGTGGTGGCAAGGATGAAGACGACGGCTACAGCGGCGGCGACGGTTGGCCAGGGGGGATGACGGCAGCAGCAACACCGCGGGAGTACCTATTTGCAGCGGCAGCGCGATGAGGGCGACGGCGAAGCTCCTCTCTCCTCCTGCGCGCTTCTCTCTCTCTCTCTCTGCTTCCCGGCGAAGCTCGGATCACAGTCGCGAGCTTTCGGCCCCTCTGAAGTCTCTTAGAGGGTGTTCAAAAGCTGCGACTTTGGTCGAGCTCCGCTTCTTCCTCTCTCTCTTCGTCGTGTGTTCTTCGACGAGGGGGCGGGAAGGGCCTATTTATAGGCGAGGAACGGCCGGGCTGATGGGGGCTCGACCCGGGGACCGCCGCGAGTCCAGCCGCCCGGACCGGCGTCCCATCCGACACGTCCCGTCGGCCGCCTGCTCCGTCCTGCCCCCACGTGCTTCACTCTCCCTCCTGCTCGCGCGTGCCACGCACACGCTCGGGCGAAGAAGATGATGCCCGCGGGTCGGGCGCGGGCGTGAGCTGACCCGCGGGGCTTCATTCCCTTTTCTTTTCCCTCTTTTTTTAAAAAATTTTTTACCCGTTTTCTGTTTTTTCTTCAATTTTTTTTGTTTTTTTTTGTTTTTTCAAGTTTTTTCAGTTTTCTGTTTTTCTTCAATTTTTTAGTTTTCTTCAGCCTTTAATCAAAAATGAAAAAGAAATAAAACTCAAGATAGTAATGATGATGATGATAATAATAATAATAATAAAAAAAATAAAAATAAAGAAAATAACCAAAAATAAAGCCCCCAAAAATTAGGCGTCAACACCCTCCCTCCCTCCCTCCCCCCCCCCTTCTCTCTCTCTCTCTTGTTTGACCTGCCAATGGTGGGTGACCGTCGTTTGAAGGTAGGCCTCGTTCTCATAGGATTCTTTGGAAGCCATCATGGAGAGCCGCTTCTTATTCGCTGTCAGTGGGCCTGATGCTCTTATCCTATTCCACTCTCTTGTCCAAATTGCCAATGATGGATAGGAAGCTCCCGGACTCTTTATCGGGCATCACCACCTTCCCTATTCACGACCCCACATTACAAGTCAACATCATTTCCATTTCCAAGTGCCAAGTCAAAACAATTTAGTAGATAACTCCCAATTTTTTAGCAATGTACTGCCTGATCAATATCTTTACCTAGATATGTTTTTCAGAAGATATAGCAACCGGCGACTTAAAATTAAAAATCGAAACATTTTGCTCTCAATTTTTGGAAGAAATAATCGGACTTTCTCCTAATATCTTTCCTCCCCATGCGACCATTTAAAGTTAAATCCTTATCCTTGGGAAAATTCACAAATCAGATTTTAAGTTGGTTCGGTGAGGGCGACTGTGAAAGTCAGCAAATGGGTAAGTCTTTTTCTTAAGTTTCTTTAATGAAATAAAAGGCGTGGGAGGACATTGCAGATGTCTGGGATAGACGCAAGTTCTTCTAAAACTAGAAAACTACTGGAAGACACCCTTGAACATGAGAGAAACAGTCGCTTTTAAGAGAGTTTTATGGCTTAGCTTTGGTGTGACCATAATAAATGGGAAAAGTATCAAAATAGTCATAAACCTTTTGTATTGGTACCATTCAGTTATAAACTTTTCAGTTGGACCAATTTAGTCTTAAACTTTTTTAGACTTTGACACTAGAGTCTGGCAGTCTTCAAACTTTGACACTAAAGTTTGATTGTCTTCAGATTTTGACACAAAAGTTTGGAAATCTTCTGAATAGACTTTGAATAATTTTGTCAGCTTCAAAATATCAAATGAGTTTTCTCCAACAACCTTTTGGTGAGAAAACCAACAAGGAAGGAGAGCTTTCACATTCCGGAAAAATCAAAGTCGTCAAACACAATTTGTGTAAAGAACAAGGTAGGGGAGACCTCGAACATAGATAATAAGTACCTACTGACGCAGAAAACATACACGCTTAACATTTTTACTAACGAAGTAATAATATAACTACATAAACGTTTATTGAATTGTTTTAAGAAAGACGATGGAGCATACACACTAAGACTGCATGCCGTGCCTCGCAACACATTCAAATATGGAAGGTGATAATGAGTAACTACGGAAACTGACCTTGATTGAAGTTGAGGAGTAACCGTCGCACGTTTTGATTGCTCGACAAGAGATTCAACCAAAACTCGATCGTCGACCGGCTCCAAGATAGGGGTTTGCCCACAAGAAGCAGAAGCTTCTGCACAAGAATGGATACAAACATGATCCACCTTTGCTTTAAGCTCTCTCCCCCTTCCTTGGAGGAGTCCACGATATATCTTTTTGTGCACATCAGTGTGGATCAAAATGCAAAAGAGATCGATCACACCGACTTTCTCCGACTTTCTCCGCGCTCAATAGCATGTAACTACTGGAGAAACTCGTCACTTGCCATGGCTTCGAGGTAAATAAGAGAGTGCTTATAGTTTGAGGATCAGTGTATTGTTGTATTGGAAGAGACTCGGGCTGCTTCTTGAACTTAGCTTCCAAGGGTTATTTATAGAGACTTCTTGGCCATTTAACAACAAAAGGTTTCTTTTTATTCCTTGTTAAAGAATAAATACTAGGTATATGACGGTCGATGGAATATTAGATTGATGTACCAAACGTAGATGCAAATTTTGGTTAGGTGTCTTTAGAATGGCCCAATTGCTTAACTATCCACATCTACTCGGTCATAGTAAGTGTCCGCTAACTATACCAATTTACAGGCAAGCCTTAGTTGAATTAAGATTAGTCCAAGCACAAGAAACACATTACCTTTTGGTATGAAAAGCTGATTAGCCAACACGTCGTGGAAGTGGGGTCTCTTGTAAGAGTTTTCCTGATTAATGGACTAAATTATTTTGACATTGTTATTGTAATTTACCGTTTAACGTTTACCGTTTTACGGGGTTTGGTCTTAGGTGAGATAGAAGGTTTCTTAATTAGTCTTATATGGGATCGCTAGTGTGGGCCGAGTTGAGTCGGCTGTAATGAGGGGGACCGGCTGGAAACTCTATAAATAGTGCTCAAGTCTCTCCTCTAGCCCTAATCTCACATATTCTCACCTAAGGGACGTTGCTCTAACGTCAATCGTGAGAGGCCGCCTCATTGAGCCAGTGATCAGGAGGGTAATAGAGGAGATGGATTTGCGCAAGGAACATTGTGTTTCCTCCGCTTCCGCTCAAGAACAATGGATCCTAAATCAGGTACGTCAATCCTTCTATTTTCAATTGCTTCTTCTTATGTTCTCGTTATGGAGATCTTGGGGTTGCATAAGTTGCAACCTACATGTGGTATCAGAGCCTCCATAACCCTAGAACATGAACGCAATTGGTTTCACCCTAATCTGTGCGAATTTGCCCTAAATTATACTGATTTGCCCTAATTAGTATAATTCTTGCCCTAATTTGCGATTTTTGAGATTTAAAGTTCAATAAAAATCAAATTAAATTGCAAATTGGGACTCGGCTCGACGAGATGGTGAAAACCGTCGGCGACGCGTCGCCGTGGGACACCACATGCGCCCCACGCGCGGCCACGCACCGCTGGGGGTGTCGAGCACGCGCCGACGTGCGGCCACGCGCCTACACACGTGGGGCGTGCATCGCACGCGGCCGTTGACGTCAACGTGACGTCAGCGACCCGGGTCAGACCCAATGCGTTCGTCGCACGTGTCGCTGACGTCAGCAACCCAGGTCGACCCGACCCGACCCGGTCGCTGACCCGATGACGTCAGCGCACAGCCCATGACGTCAGCAGGCTGTCCGACCCGAACCGGCCGGTGACTGACCCGAACCGGCGACCGACCCGACTCGGGATCCGACCCAACCAGGGGTCCGACCCGTCCCGATCAACGGTTGACCGGTCCGGTCAGCCGGTCGGACCGGGCGGTTGGACCGGGCGGTCGGATCGGGTAACCGGTCGGACCGGTTTTATGGCCGGCTTGACGTCAGGCGCGTGAGCCCCACGCGCCGCGCACTCAGGCGGCGCGTGCGGGCGCGTGGGGGCTCCTTTCGGCGAGTGGTTGGCGGCGTTGGATTCGTATGAGGATTTCCTATCTTGTGGCATATTTATTTTATATGTTTGATGATTTTATGGATGTGAAATTGCATATAAAGCCCTAAATACATGTATTTTAAGTGAATTTTTTTTTGCGTATTTTTCTTGTATTTTTCTGTGATTTTGGAAATACAAGTGCTGGATTACAGGTATGCTATTTTGTTCATTCATAAGGCAGATTAATTAGCATGTTATGTGATTTAAGTGATATGTGCCTCTATCACTACAATTAAATCACATGTATATGGTATGTGTGAGATAAATATATCCCTGATATGAGAGAGTTTCAAGAATTCAATTGAGTTGTGACCGCCAAAGTGGCACACTTGATTGGGTTTAAGAAATTTCTGTCTCGTATGTTATGCGGGATGCCTCCTGGTCTAATGCGTAGTCATACTCCCAAAGGAGGTGATTATGTATTAGCTCATGGAGGGATACATGATGATGTGGTGGAAGATTGTCTAGTCTTAGTGGTTCTTCTGCCCAAAGGTGATGAATTCACGAAGATTGGAATACATTCTCCTGACCGCTATCATGTGGGAGTGTACAATTGCATGTCATGTATTCTGCCCAAAGGTGATTATGTGATGTTGCATGTAACTCTCTAGATGTGTACTTGTGTACACAATACTCACATGATGCTAATTGTTATATACTGCTGTTTTTCAGTCACCTTTTCTGTAAACGGTAACTCCGTCACTATTGAGGATCTCACTGGTTCCAACTTTAAGAAGTGAAAAGAAGATTTTCTGTTTGCCATGGAGATGGCAGATGTTCATTTGGCTCTTACCGCTGATCGACCGGCAGCCATTACGCTGAGAGTACAGAGGATCAGAAAGCACACTTTATTGCCTGGGAAAAGAGCAATAGAATTTGCTTGCTGTCTATGAAGCGTTCAATTCAAGAACACTTGAAAGGTGGTTTGCCTGCGAACTACACTGTTAGGCAACTGATGGAAGCTTTGGTGGCTAGGTACCGTGTGTCATCTAATGCTGAGATAGGGACACACATTCATACACTGTTTACCATGAAGTATGATGGTTCTAGTGGGGTAAGAGATTATATTCTGAGAATGGTTGATTTGCAGATCAAGCTTCAGGCTCTCAATGTGGCCATTCCCACTACCTGCATCATGCATCAAGCTTTAAACACTCTTCCTCCTGATTTTGGGATTATCAAGACTAATTATAGTTCCCAAGATGAAGCCTGGTCAGTTAATGAACTGATTTCTAGGGTGGTGGCGGAGGAAGAGAAATTGAAGAAAGACAAAGGGCGCATTGCTCTTTATACTTCAAGTTCTGCCACCGATAAGGGTAAGAGTGTGAAGAATTATACTTAAGAAGAGAAATTCTGATGCAAAGCTGGACCTTCCAATGGTAAAGGAAATTCGAAGGTGCTGGTTCTTCTAACGGTGTTGGTCCTTCTAAAAGTATGGGTCCTAAGAAAACATTCCCTAGAAAGAGGGGTGTTTTTGCTACTTTTGTAGGGAGAGAGGACATGTAAAGAAGGACTGCAAAAGGTTTAAGGATTGGCTGTCTAACGAAACAAGAAGAGTGAGCCTAAAGGTAATGATTCGTTGGCATTAGTTTATGAATCCAATCTATCGAAGTTCCGACTAATTCATGGTGGCTAGATAGTGGTGCAACTAATCATGTTGCGTTTACCATACAGGGGTTCATAAACAGAAGGACGCCAAATCAGGATGAATCAAAGCTCACTATTGGAAACAACATTGGAGTTAATGTCGAGTTTGTGGGAGATGTTGTTTTGGTTTTGGATTCTGGTTTTAGGATGATGTTAAGGAACACTTTTACGTACCTTCATTTAGGCGGAATTTAATTTCTGTGTCTTGTTTGGACATGAGTGGATACTCTTTTGAGATAAAAAGTAATGCTATTGCCATCTTTTATGATTCCAATAAGATTGGGTGTTACAATTTATCCAATGGATTATATCGATTGAGTTTATGTCCCAAGGACATGTATGTTGCATATTCAGCTAAAAAAGGTGTTTCCAAAAGGCCTCTATCTAAGGAACAGTCTTATACATTGTAGCATAAACGACTTGGTCACATCTCCAAAGAAAGAGTAGAAAGGCTTGTTAAGGCTGACATCTTACCTACTCTTAAAGGTGATCAAGAGACTTGTGTAGACTGTTGTAGAGGTAAGATGACGAA
This sequence comes from Eucalyptus erythrocorys, assembly GCA_014182555.1. NCBI lineage: Eukaryota > Viridiplantae > Streptophyta > Magnoliopsida > Myrtales > Myrtaceae > Eucalyptus > Eucalyptus erythrocorys. The sequence continues at coordinate 21,958,336 of CM024604.1, forward strand.
AATAAAGAAGAAATCACTGTTCGAAGTTCTGGCTTGTTGGAGATTATTCACACTGATATTAGTGGGCCATACACAGTTACTTTATGCAGAAACTTTTATTTCATCACATTTATTGATGACTATTCCCGATATGGATACTTATATTTGATTAAAGAAAAGTCCGAGTCCCTTGACAAATTCAAGATTTTCTTGAAGTGGAAAAACAGTTGGGAAAAGTTATAAAGATTATCGGATCTACGATCGTGGTGGTGAGTATTATGGTAGGCACGGTGATGCTTTGGACAACTTAAAGGGCCGTTTGCCAAATACTTAGAGGATTCAGGATAGTAGGTCGGTTTACTATGCCTCGGAAGTCTGAACAAAACGGCGTAGCTGAAAGACGCAATCGAACTCTTATGGACATGATGAGAAGTATGATTAGTAGGACCAATTTACCTACTTTTCTATGGGGTGAAGCTTTGAAAACAGCTCTCTACATTCTTAATCGTGTTCCTAGTAAAGCGGTTCCATTGACTCCTTTTGAGTTGTGGGTGGACGTAAACCTAGTCGAATCATCTTAGAGTTTGGGGATGTCCAGCGAGAGGTGAAGTTATATAATCCTACATTGAATAAGCTGGATTCCAAAACTACACGATGTTATTTTGTGTCTTACCCAGATCATTCAAAGGGGTATCGGTTTTACAACCCCAATGGGGGTACAAGAATTGTGGAATCTCGACTGCAAAGTTTCTTGAATTTGATGTCATTGAAAAGGGTAGCTGTTCACAAACTTCGAAGATGATAGTATGGTGGGGATTACCGGATCCTCATCTCATCCCGTGACAATTTTGGATCCTCTTGTGCCACAAAATGAACTGTTGTGGCTCAAGATCCCATTGTTGAGATAGTTCCGATGCAATTCCTCAAGCTCCTCAAGTTCGAATGAGGTTGAAGTAGCTCCACTCGGAAGATCCGCTAGGGAAAGACGTTCGCTATTCCACCGGACTATGTGGTCTACCTAGGAGAGCATGATTATGATATTGGCTGTGTTGTTGATCCAGTCACTTATAAGGATGCTATCTCATGTCCTCAATCGGATTTGTGGCTAGATGCGATGAAAGATGAGATGCAATCTATGAAATACAATGGTGTTTGGGAACTTGTTGAATTACCTGAAGGTTGCAAACCTATTGGCTGCAGATGGGTATTCAAGACTAAAAAGGATTCCAAAGGAAAGATTGAAAAGTTTAAGGCCAAACTGGTGGCTAAGGGTTTCACTCAAAGAGAAAGAATAGATTATGAAGCAACATTTTCTCCAGTTTCTTCTAAAGATTCCTTCAGAGTGATCTTGGCATTGATAGCTCATTTTGATATGGAGTTACACCAGATGGATGTTAAGACCGCATTTCTTAATGGAGACCTCGATGAGGAGGTTTATATGGTGCAACCTGAGAGCTTTACGATTGATGACTCGGGTAAGCTTGTTTGTAGATTGAAGAAGTCTATTTATGGCCTTAAACAAGCTTCTAGACAAAGTGGTATTTCAAATTTCATAGTGTTGTCACTTCATGTGGATTTATTGAGAACAAAGTAGATCGGTGCATATACACCAAGGTCGGGGAGAAAATATATTTTTCTCATACTTTATGTGGATGATATCTTGCTTGCAAGTAGTGACATTGGTTTACTTGCATGAGACAAAGCGGATGTTATCGAAAAATTTTGATATGAAAGACCTTGGTGAGGCGTCTTTTATTCTTGGCATTGAGATTCATAGGGATCGCTCATGCCGTTCATTGGGCTTATCTCAAAGGGCATATATTGATCGTATTTTGGAAAGATTCAGTATGCAAGGCGCAAATCAGGAATTGCTCCCGTTATTAAAGGTGATAAATTGAGTCTTTCACAATGTCCTGTTTCAAATTTTGAGAAAGCTCAAATGAAGAATGTACCTTATGCTAGTGTGCTTGGAAGTATCATGTATGCTCAAGTTTGCACTAGGCCAGATATTGCTTTTGCAGTTGGACTTCTAGGCAGATATCAGACAAATCCAGGATACGATCACTGGGTTGCTGCCAAGAAGGTTTTAAGGTACTTAAAGAGAACAAAGGATTATATGCTGATTTGAGATATGTTCCCGACTTGCAACTAGTAGGGTATTCGATGCAGATTTTGCTGGTTGTCAAGATGACAAAAAGTCAACCACGGGATACATATTTATGTTGGCAGGAGGTGCAGTATCATGAAAGAGCGAGAAACAGAAATCCATATCTTCTTCTACCATGCAAGCGGAGTTCATAGCATATTTTACAGCAGCTACTCAAGCTATTTGGCTCCAGAACCTCATTAGGGAGTTATCAGTTTTTGATTTTGTGGATCGACCCATACAACTATATTGTGATAATAATTCTGCGGTGTTGTTTATTAATAACAAAGAAGTCTCAAGGGGTCTAAACACATGGAGGTCAAGTTTTTGACTATAAAGGAATCAGTGCAGAATGGTGACGTTGCTGTAGATTATGTTTCTACGGATGATATGATTACGAGATCCACTAACTAAAGGCCTACGCCCATGTGTGTTTGATCGACATGTCATTAGTATGGGCCTAGGAGCATCTTGGGATGCTGTCATTTAGTGGGAGTTATATTTTATTTTTCCTTAAATAAAGTTTATATCTGCATTTGTTACAATTTAGTAACGTTTTGATATATATATTTCAACTTTTGCATTCAATACAATATTTTGAATGGTTTGTTATTTTGTTGAATATATATATTGTTATCATTCTCAAGGTATTACCTTGAGTGAAGGCTAGGGGCAATTCATTATTAGCCTTGTGCATATGTTCTTATAAAAGGTTAACCATAAGGACAAGACATATGTGGGTTCATTAGAACTATAATTTCATTCTCTTGTGGCACAAACTTTTGTGTCGCCTAAGTAAGAGAATGGTGATTGACAAATGGATCTCTCTATGAGAGATGTTAGCCATTTGCCACACTACCATATTGAATCCATATCAAATAAAGTTGAAAACACTTGTGACCATGGAAGGCTACGTGTGTATACATGCGATTCTGCCATGATTCGGTGTTGGAGGCTTTATGGGATAGGATTGACTATTAAGAATTATCTCTCGGACCAATGTGCGCACATACAATACAATTTCAATTAATATAGTCCAAGTGGGAGAATGTAAGAGTTTTCCTGATTAATGGACTAAATTATTTTGACATTGTTATTGTAATTTACCGTTTAACGTTTACCGTTTTACGGGGTTTGGTCTTAGGTGAGATAGAAGGTTTCTTAATTAGTCTTATATGGGACTGGCTAGTGTAGGCCGAGTTGAGTCTGGCCTGTAATGAGGGGGACTGGCTGGAAACTCTATAAATAGTGCTCAAGTCTCTCCTCTAGCCCTAATATCACATATTCTCACCTAAGGGACGTTGCTCTAACGTCAATCGTGAGAGACCGCCTCATTGAGCCAGTGATCAGGAGGGTAATAGAGGAGAATGATTTGCGCAAGGAATATTGTGTTTCCTCCGCTTCCGCTCAAGAACAATGGATCCTAAATCAGGTGCGTCAATCCTTCTATTTTCAATTACTTCTTCTTATGTTCTGGTTATGGAGATCTTGGGGTTGCATAAGTTGCAACCTACATCTCTCTCAGTGGTTTTTGCCGACACACATGCCTTTATTAATTTAAGACCAGAATCCCATCCAATTTAATATTAGGTGATGTGATTCATTCCTTGCACTTTTCATGTTGCACGTTTCATGTCTTTGGTAGCTACTAGAGAGATCTAGGTGCACGGCCCTACTATCAATCATACTATTCGAGCAGTGTTAAAGAAGAAAAGTTATGAGAAATTATGCATCCTTCAAAATATGATGAGTTGACATATTGCTCAAAAAATGCACTCCATTATGTTGAGTACAATTGTTATTATTGAAATATTATCCAATATCATTTGATATTAGATTATATATGCTCTTCATCTTCACATGGCCTCCCTCCACTTGTTAATTTAAACTTTTGAATTTAACTTTTTGATATGGTATCAGAGCTCTTTATATTAAAGATGGCATGAGTCACTCACTTCAAATTTGTACAAAAATCATTTAGAAAACGAAAATTAATTATTTGGTCAAAAATCAGGTGTATAGTTTATTATGCAGCTCGCATAGACGTTTTAAATTTGAATTGGAGCCATGAATCTCAATAGCTAGAGAGTAAATTGATTCAATTAACACCCTAAATAAACTCAGTTGTTCATTCGAAATGCTAACCATAAAACACGAGAATCTAGTTCAATGAATTGCAATACGCTAATAGGTTGCAACATTTATTAGTTGTTAGTGCTAGTATGAACACCTAAAAAGGGGTAAATAGGTGTGAAGACAATTTTTTGCAAAAAGCAGTAGATACATTTTGCTACTAAAACAAAGTCTAAGGAATAGCAGGTTTTGAACAAGTTTAGACTTTAGCAATTAAATAGAATAATGAACAAAATAGATGAGTTTAGGGAAGAGAATAAGAAAATATGGTTTATAGTGGTTCGGCTTAGATCAAGCATACGTCCACTGACAGCCCACTAGTTGGATTCTACTAAGAAACAAAAGAGATTTTATAGTCTTGCAATCTCAACTTCACAATGAAGAACCTCTACTGGTCTCTTACAAAGTCTCACTATGAGTTTCTCTCTTTTGTATATAACTTTGATCTTAGTGAATGAAATAGCAAGGAACTAGGAAGATTCAGACTTTGGAATGTTTCTTTCACGCACTCCGTCAAACAACTAGAAAGTCTGCCTTAAATACTATTTCATACTTTCATGACCGTTAGCACTTTCTAAATGAGTTTTTCCAATCTACTAGTTGGACAAAATCAATCAAGGAGATCTTGAGTTGTTTGAAGATTGTGATGAAAGCCCGTCAATCATGTTCGCCCATATAATCAGGATCTTTGTTTTCATAAGTGGAACCTTCCAAGTTTACTCACCTTCCAAAAGATTTGAATATCGGAATTGATTCAAATAAGAATAATCAATCATGTAGGTGTCGTATCCAACCAGAAAGCCTTCCATAAACAATACAAATCAAATCCTTGAAGATAATCTCGCATCTGGATAAGTCTTCAATCTTTAGTCTGGAAACTGTCAGTGTAGGCAAACTTTGAACTTAAAGTCTGACGGTCTTCAGACTTTTGACACTAAAGTCTAAAAGTCTTCAGATTAGACTTTGGAAAAATTTTGTCAACTTGAAAACAATTAAGAAGTTTTCTCCAACATTAGTAACATAAGAAAATCATTTTATCATACATTCATGAGTATATGAGAAAAATTGCAATAAATCCTAAATCTTATGTATGGAATACATTTGAGTCTCAACACTTTCAATTGATTTAATCAACCTTTACTCAAAAATGCAATCAACCGTTAAACCTTTAAATAAGTTTGATTAAGTCCTGAATCTTCACTAAAAATGCAATCAAGTGCTTTAATTGTATTAGAAATTGCAGTTTAAGGCTGCCACGTGAGTAATAAGTGTCAGTGGTCACATGAGTAGTGAGTGTTAGTGGTCAATTTAACGTATTATTTATCGAAAGAACATGATTGCAATAAGTGAAAAATTCAAGATTTAATTGAACCAATCAAAAGGTGTAAGACTCAATTGAAATACGTGATAAAATTTTGGACTCCCTGTGTAGTTTTTCATAGTTTTAAGATATGTGTACAGACTCTATGGTGATTCATCGACAAATTTCGGCTTGAAAAATGTGATTAAATAAAAAAACTCCGAAAACTAACTTTTTGTTTAGTGTGACATACTAAAAGGTGAAAATCAATTCGATCATGTTAAAATCAATTTTTGTGAAAACAGATTAAAAGGCAAAAGTTGTTTTGTGCTTGAAACACTTCAAATTTGTCAATCAATAAGTCAAAACGATTCAAAACCTACAAATACATTAACAAGGAACAGAAATAATGGAATATTCTGTTTCCTCATTAGAAACAAACCGTAGAAATTTGATAATAAATTCCTCTTCCAATCTAGCTATATGACAATTATTAAAAACTGCTTGATGAAGTGCCGTCATTTAAATATGTTAAGGTGAACGAAGAGTTTCTTATACACAGTGATAGTGTCACATTGTTAGTAGCCATCCCATTTCTTTTAATCGAAAATGTGCAATTGTCTAGAGTTATGGTTTTTGTATCGTGATGTAAAGGGGAACAATGAAATATCAACTGTTACTTATTTGAATTGTAATGATCATGTAGTAGAACATAGATGACTTGAGAAGGGAATAATTGATTGGATTAAATACACAGCACATCCTGAATTTAAAATTGATGTAATAGCAGAAGTTATTGATGACTTAAATACGTATATATGAGGCCCACATATGACATGAAGTAATGAACGTGAGATCAAACAAAGACTGTCGTGAATTACTTAAATGTAAGATTCCGATAGTTGACGAGGATGGCAAAATATCGCCATCATGTCGGCACCTCATCAGGCCCGGCCTCATTCAGGGCCCTAGGTTACCCCGGCCCACTTGGTGCTGGGTATGTGATGGGGATGGGATGGGGAAGAAATGGTCGTTACATGTCCCGCACAAGACATGAATACAAGTAGATAAGATCTCGCCCGTCTCGTCTCACCCCGTGATTTATATAAATGTTGGCATAGAAAAAATATGGAAAAATTATTCCAAAGTTCTTAAATCTATTGTACTTTTATCAATTCACTCATCAACTTTTAAATTTTATCAATTAAATCCAAAACATTTTCATGTTTTATTAATTAAGTCCATCCAGCCATTTTGACTGAAAATTATTTACGTGAATGCCGACCTTTAAATTTTGTTAATTCACTCATCAACCTTTAAATTTTATCAATTGAATCATAAACATTTTTATATTTTGCCAATTGAATCCATCCAGCCATTTTGATCGAAAATCGCTTATATGGATGTCAACTATCTTATATGCCATGACTATCACCGATATTAACAATCTTTAATAATATTTTTAGATTTTTATTAATTTTTATTTTATTTTTCTTTTCTATCTTTTATTTTTCTTTTACTTCTTAGAGGCAAGGGCGGGGAGGTTTTTTTTTTTTTTTTTTTTTTTGGTCGGTCCTACTCTATACCTATTCTACACTCACTCTCAGACTTTTGCCCTGCCTCTTGCAGGGCGTGGGTGTCGAAACCCACTCCTGAAACTTGCGCGTCCCCACCCCATCCCTCCTTGAGAAGGTGGGGGTTGACCTCGTGATCCTTGGATGAGGCTTAAACCCACCTCACCAACCTCTAGCAAGGCTCAACCTCGCCAGGGCAAGCAAGGCTTGTCATCGTCAGGTTGGTGAGCTCGACCTCGACAATGGCTAAGCAAGGTTAACTGCACCTAGCGATGGCAAGGTTGACCTCATTGGTCCTTGTCTTTGTCAACCACGCAAGGCTCGACGATTTGCAGAAGGAAGAAGGGAAGGGAAAAAAAAAAGGAAAGGAAATATTAAAAAAAATCGACAAATATTAAAATATTATTGAAAATTATCCACGTCAATATCAACCGTGCCACATAACACAATTGGTATTCACGTTAGCAATTTCCAGCAAAAATTGACCAGATTGACTCAATTGACACAATTGAAAGGTTTATAATTGAATTGGTAAAAATGCAATAGTCATAGAACTTTTTGTAGTTTACCCAAAAAATCCTTCTTTACCAAAAAAAAAAAAAAAAATCCTTTCTACACTTAAAAGATTACCGTTCTATTACTCGGTCACAACAAGAATCTTATCCTTCTAAAATTAGGGGTTATTTCATCCTTCGAACTCACACTCACTTGTTCTCTCATCCTTTCCTAAATGCCTATCGTTATTCTATTCTTCCATCTTCATCTTCTTCACCGGCGTTATTCACAAGCAACGGCCACCATTGTCACTCCACTAGTCACCAATAGCAGCCACGAGTCCCCACGACCTCGAACAAACGTTATTCTCTCTATACTCGCCTTTTCTTTTCTTTTTTTGTGATTCTAAGTGTGTTTAGTATTTAATATTTGCCATCCGATCTGGAGATGCTTCTGTTTTTGAATGTGCATATTGTTTTTGTACTGTAAAGTGAAAAAATAGTCCACGCGATTCCTTTTTTTTTTTTCCCTGTTGGCTTGTTTTTATTCAGTGGTAGAGGTCAAATTCAAGTACTCTCTTTTCTTACATTTTCTTTTGGCCATATACAACCTATTTCTGTTTGAAAGGAAGCACGATCGATTATTAGGATCAGTCTAAAATATTTTTTTCCCGTTGGAAAGGAAAGACTGAACTTCGCTTTAATTTGTCGAAAATATTCTTAGTTGTCGAAATGGGAAGACGAGGAATCATTTTGTGGATGTTTCAAAAGGAGCCGATCGAAAACCATTCGCTCTACTGACCAAAAAAGAAAACCATTCGCTCCATGACATATGCTTTCCCGACTTACGTTAGGTCACAAGCACGCCTTCTGATTTGGTAGACAGCTACTAAAAATTGATAAAAGAACATCGAATGAACAACAGCAAAACGAAGAGAAAAACCTATTAATCAAGGGACAATACATCCAAACTTGCCCATGCCCTGCATAATGGCGCTTTTATTTCCTATCCTTGGGCCTAATTTCGATCCCTTCCACAACCAGTCCGGACTTCCAATTACCACCCTTCATCTCTTGGAAAAGCATTTCAACCTCCCCATCTTCTCCATCCTTCGTCAGGAACTCACCTAACTCTATCTCTGACCACCCATCTCGCCTCTCTTTAGGAAAATTCCCATTCTCACCTAAATCTCTGGGTACATAATTCCCATTCCCTGAAATTGCAAACCATGGCAACATCCCCTTTAAACTTAACCAGCTCCTAAGCCACAGTCCATGCGCCATCTGCTTGACCACTTCATCACCAGCAAATCCAGCTCCAACCTCTATAGGCCGCACTTCAAATCCTTTAGACTTGCTGGAATCGTATACCAAATACGCTGCATAAAGGGTTCCCGGCGACAGCATGCGAGAACTAATGGTGCCTCTGATTTCGAGCCAATATACCATGATGAGTTCAGCAACTTCTGCAAACCTGTTGATTCACAAGGACATTCCGTATAATCATCACCTTTGAGGGAGACACAAAAGAAAGTTTATCTCGAGACAAACGAATCGATGCTACGCCCATTTTCTTCATGAAGGTGAGAGAGAGTGGAGGAAATAATGTATTACCTGGAGATGGGCGAGTGATTCCAAGACCAATATCCCGGAGTATTACCCAATGTTATAGACAGAGCCCTCGCAGATAGCATGATGCATTTCTTCCCACTATGCCTGTCCAGCGAAAAGCTCTGCAAAGCCCGTTGAATTCACATAAACAACAAGAATCGGGCCGACGTCGTTTTGAGAAAACAAATAGAATGTTTCAGCAAATATAGCATGCGCAAAGCAAAAAAGCTGAGCACTTATTCCACCATCTATGTTGTCCCCTTTCCAATATAATATCGAGGGTGTTTGTCTTGGCCTTTTTAAGCAAAAGTTGTTTATGGACTTCTTCGTCAAACTTTAAAGTAGGAAAACTCGTTTCATGTTAGATAGAAGCGGTAACATGAGATTTGACCAAAAAAAAAAAAAAAAGATAATTGTTCAAAACCACCTCAATTTCAAAACCATTGCATAATCACCCCCGAAAATTTTGTGAAGTTACAAATTACCCCCCTAAACTTTGATTATTTTTTGTTGCAGTCACGAGTTATATTATCTATAGAGGCATTATATATAAAGTGAAAGTACACTTCCTTTTTATCATTATCTTTTTTATTTTTATTTTTGATGACCCAAGGAACCCCGCGCATCGTACCAACACGAACAACCTGACAAGCCCGGGGTAACGGGGGGTAAACCCTGGGGCGACGCTAGCGGAGGACCCACCACCCCAAAAAAACAAAAGAGAATGATTCAATATGGTCTGTTTGGTAACCATCCAAACAGGACTTGATTTTGATTCTTTATTCCCTAGAGTAATTTGGGAACAGAATCGTGTTTGGTAAAATTTTTATTTCCGGAAGCAGATTTGGAAGAGAATCAAGAATAAAAATAAAATAAAAAAGTTAAATTCTTGTTCCAGGAATAAATAAGAATAAAAACAACTTTTCTTCTTCTGTTTTCTCTTCTTCTTCTACTTTTTTCTTCTTCTTCATTGACCGCTCCGTCTGTCGTTGCTGCCGCCGCCACAGGTATCGACGAGCCTCTAGCAAGGCTTGTCCAACCCCACCAATGACCAGGCGAGCCTTGTCGGGGCTAGGCAAGCCTCATGATGCCCAGCCCCGGCGAGCCTCGCCTAGCCCAACTAGGCTTGCCTGGCCACCGTGAGGCTCAGCGAGCCTCGGTGGGGCTAGGCGAGCCTTGACGTGGGCCTCGCCCAACCCTGGTGAGGTCACCAGCCCTCTTTTGGTGACCGGCTTGAAGAAGAAGAATAGGAGAAAAATGAAAAAAATGAAAATGTATAAAAATTATTTAAAAATTAAAAGAAATTGATTTTGAACAGAATCAATGAGCATGGTATCAAACACAAATTCTATTCCAGAATAAAAAATTTTAAATAGTTATCAAATGGCTTAAAATACTTAGAATTTGTTCTCGGGATCATAATAAAAAAAATCATTTCTAATCAGAATATACTCCCGGGAACAAAACTGTTACCAAACGCGCCCTATATCTATCCATTCCTTGCTCCCAACCACTCGAATCTTTTCATTTTCAGATGAAAGATCCTTTCCTTCTTTTTTCTTCACCCTTCATTTATCATTCTCTATCTTGCGGACGTAAACCCTGAGTTGATTCATACAACTCAATCAACCTTTCACATTCAAATCGTGGCTGTGTGCAAAAGAAAAATGTCCAGGAGAAGCCGCAGCATGATTATAATATGGCAGTGGCTTCTCCTTAAAGAAACAAAATACACTCATTCGGTTCAGGCGGGAAGAGGCCAAGAAACATGTGCTAAAGACACCGCCTTTCAATTCAACTACTCGACAATGAAAGAACAATCTTTTATTTTTGCCAAGCCAAACTCGTAGTGTTTCAAAACATGCAGGCTACAGCACATCACATGAATCACATTTCGATATTCTATAAAATCAAACATGAAGAAGAATTATCGCATATCACCCCTTCAATCCGCCAAACAATAATAACAATAGAAAAAGAATAGGAAGAGGCGGTTTGAGGCGGCAAGACGGGGGGAAGACTTACCATTTTGCCATCGCAGATGAGAACCGGGTGGTCGCAGAGATTGAAGTAGAGCTCCTTCATCAACGAAGCGCTCTGGGAGGCCATCGAGCGGCAGTCCGGCGGCAAGAACGACGCCCAGACCATGTCGGAATCACATGCCGACTTGAAAACTGGCGAGACTTTCGCCATCCTGCACGCGTCGCGTGGGCTCGTGAAGGAGACGACTTTGACGATGCACTCTTCGGGCAACGCAGAGAAGGCCGGACCGTCTCGACCCGTTGCTTCGGTCACCGCCATTAGAAGAACTGAAAGATATGGGAGTAGCTAAAACGGCTTGAAGTTGACGCCTTTCGGAGAGACGATGATGATTCAGAGCTTGATTCGGTGAGCTTATATAGCGCGCTGCGAGCGAGAGAGAGAGGGGGTAGGTGGGTGTCAATGGACGGTGAAGTCCTTCGTGGCTCTGGGTGAGTGAGGGTCTCCGAATCAGCACATGCCGGAATGGGACACCCTCGAAGTGGAAAAGATATAGGAGAAATAGGGAAAAAATTAAACAAGGGATCAATATATTGTATTTTAGATGGATATATTTCCAAATAGAGGTTGACCAAGATTGCATTGTGTTTGCACAGCAAATCATTTCTTATCAGAGAAGTAAACGAAAGGGTAACTCCGCGCTTCCATAGGCTTCAAAACTAGTGAAATTGCTAGGTCGTGTTAATAATGGTCCTTGTTAACGAGTGTCTGGGGACTTTGTCATATATATATTCCGAAACAAAACATTCTAATTTTTTCGACGCATTTATCACACATAACTCAAGAGAGATATAGCAAATTACAATTTTTCTTTTAATGGGTTTTTCTTTTTTCACAATTACCCTCAAGGCACTCATTAATAATTTTTTTTTTTATTTTACTAATGATAGAAATGTTAAATTGATTATTAAAATGCCGTGGAGATATTCAAAATGAGAGTGTTAGAGTATTAATAAAATCGATTGCTGTGTTGACAATCCCTCCATCAAGACAAAAAGAAATCAACAGGCATGATTTATGATGGCTGCGACACAAATGAATATCTCTTGTGACTAAAAATAAAAACAAAACAAAAGCCCACCACTGCAACGTGAGGTCTTACCCTCGCCCAGACCCAACGCGGCAACAGCGGGTCTCACCCTCACCATGGCTGGGTGAGTCGACCTTGCCCAACAACGGTGAGGGCGAGCTCACCCATGACAGCGAGGCCTTGCCCCTAGCCGGCCAGAAGAAGATGAAAAAATAAATAAAAAAATAAAAATTAATAAAAAACTAATAAAAATTTTCAAAAAAATAAAAGTTATAAAAAATAATTACCACATCATTGTCGGCCGGCATCCATATTAGCATTAGCCAGCCAAATTTGGTCGGATAAACTAAATTGGCACAATTGCAAAAAAAAATTAGGATTAAATTGGCCAAAAAAAAAGTGTTTGCGACTTAATTGAAAATTTTGCAATATATTTAAGATTGTTTTGACAATTTCCCCAATAATCATCTAATAAAGTCTATAAATAGGTTTCATGTACTTTTTTTCTTTCTACATACATCGAAATATACAGAAATCCTCAATTCTTTTTTTCTGCAATTACGAAGAAGGTGAAGAATCCTAACAAGCCTAAAAGGCCTGCCGGTGCCTTCTTCGTCTTCATGGAAGAGTTCAGAAAGCAGTATAAGGAGAAACACCCTAATAATAAATCTGTTGCTGCAGTTGGCAAAGCTGGGGGAGACAAGTGGTTGTCATTATCCGATGCTGAGAAGGCTCCTTATAAAACCAAGGCTAATGAAAGGAAGGTAGAGTATGAGAAGAACATGAAAGGTTACATCAAAAGACAAGCTGAAGGTACCAAACCAGATGAAGAGGAGTCTGAGAAGTCTATGTCTGAGGTGAACAGTGAAAAGGAAGAGGAGCAAAGCAGTGTGGTGGAGGATTATGCACAGATACTTAGGAAGGGAAGATGGTTTTTATCTAATTCATCAGAGCGGTTTAGTTTGATACTCATTCTTTTTCTTCTTCTTTTTTGTGGCCCTCTGATTTTGTTCCCTTTTGTTGGGATTGTCGGATTTCCAAAAACCGGATTCAACCCTAAATCGAACCCCTAAAACTTGCGCGGAAGACGAGCCCGAGAAAAACACATGCATCACCGATCTTAAGGCACATCACAGAATCAAACGTACCTTGTTAACCACAGATTAAGCATCGACGCCGATATGAGGAAGAGAATTCACTTCTGTTCAACCCGATGATGCCAATTCGCCTTGAAGGGAAGAAGGGTGTCGCCTTTATGCTTACTGTTCTTCTTTTCTTGGGAGTCTTTTTGGAGGGAGAGAGGGAGGAGGAACGTATGTTATGCCAAAAGGTACGTTCCTCCCTCCTTATTTCCCCTTTATATACGTCCCCTCCAAATAATAACGTGTCCCTTCATCATATCCCTCCATCCATGGGCCTTGAAATTGTGGGCTAGGCTTTTAGGCCCAACATGGGCGGACGGGCCAACTTAGGCCCATTACTTTAATTAATAAAACCATCATCTCCCACTCGCACATGGTGGGCCGAACAGGATCCTCTTAACCTCTTTTCAATATTCATACCAGTGAATAATCCGTGCGACCAGTATACTTTGAGAGCTCGTTGCAATACATCTGTTAGGAATATATAGCAGCTCATAATGGGCATCACACTCTGAGTAGATTTAGTATGCAGTACCCTAGATCGATCGATCACATTTGTATCTCTCTTGATCTCTTTAAACAATGATATATATTGCATTCACAATTATGATTATCTCAAAGACAGTCATAATTGGTCGACCAGTGAATACAAAACTACAATGTGATTCTCCAAATCCGATCTTCCTCTTTCCTTCAAACTCTTAATTTCAGTTCAGCTTGCTTTTCTAGAAATGTCCCATTAGATTGAATCAACACATGACCATTGGCAACATCCTAAGATAGCAAACACTAAATAGAAATCTTGAGAATAAGTAAGAGTCTTGAGGGCACTAAAAATTGAGGAATTCTTTCCATCAAGAGTCTCACACGGCATAAAAGTTGAGATCAAACTTTTGCCACTCTTATTGGTCGTCTCATGCATACGTAGTATGAAATATGTATTACGGTATTAACTCCTTTCCCATGGAGCGTATGTCTACACAATCCATACCGTACAGATGATAGCTCAGACATACCCAATGTCTAACTTGAGTTCACGTATCCACTCATTCACATAATTCATCAGAACTTACATCTGGCATCTTAGACAGATAGAGTAAAATATGTGGGGTATTTTACTTTTGAACATAGTACTTATCATGTCCTCATCTTAACACTTAGTTAAAGCGACATATATATTTTAGGGATAAGTACACTAATGGTGCCAAAAGTTGTGTACGGCGCTCACTTTGGTGCCAAAAGTTTCGCCGGATCACTTAAGTGCCAAAAATTTTGAAAAACGATCATTTAAGTGCCAACGCCGATGAACTTGGCCGGAAATCCGACGTGGTCTTTTTTTTATTAATTTTTTAAGCCGACGTGGCTCGTCGAAAAGTTGAGTCAACATCCAAACACCAAAACGACGCCGTTTTCTCCCAACTTCGAAACCCTAATCCCCAAATTGAGAGAAAACGACGCCGTCTTCTTCTTCTTCTTCCTTGAACACCCATACCAGCAACGGCAGCAGCACGGCGGCAGCAGCAGCAGCACCGACAACACACCAGCAGCGACACCAACAACGCACCAGCAGCAGCAGCACACCAGCAGCACTTCCGACCCATCTTCTTCTTCCTCCTCCTTCGCCCTCGCCTCCGATTTTTCCTGCAACTTCTTGCTCGAGCAACAATCTTAGTTTCTCTTTGCTCACCTGGTCAAGTAATTACAATGGTGGCCGAGCGACGGCGGCCGAGCAACGGCGGACGAACGGCGGAAACCCTAATTTCAACCCCCATTGAGCTAAACGGCGTCGTTTCCGTGAAGCCATCCACGTAGGACGGCAAAACGACGTCGTTTTCTTAAGGAGGACAAAAAACGACATCGTTTAGAGGCCCCATCATTTTTTTAAAAAAAAAGCTACGTAATCATTTTGGCTGGAAATTCTCGCCGGTGGCACCAAAGTGAGCGTTTTTTTCTCCGATTTGGCACTTAAGTGATCCGGCGGAAACTTTTGGCACCAAAGTGAGCGCCGTACACAACTTTTGGCATCATTAGTGTACTTATCCCTATATTTTAAGCTTAAGCTCTCGATTATCACCTAGATAATAAGCTTAAAAACCGTCTCATCTCTATTTATCACACAGTAAATAGAGGCGATTACCCGTGTGAGTGGACTAATCTCTTATCTGTTCGACATACTTTCTTAACTTAATATAATGCACTAAGCATTAAGATGCATAAAGATCAAACAAAGATTCATAGGCATTAATAATGAAAAATACAAATTCATAAATGTGAACAACTCAGGGAAATTATAATATCCAGTACATCAGACTCTACGTAATCCTAGAGATTTTACATGACCACAAAACACATCTCTAGGTATTGGCTTTGTCATAGGATCTGCTACCATTCTATGCGTAGATATGTATTGTAAGTTCACATCCTTTCGTGCAACTATATCATTGACAAAGTTATACTTGGTATCTATATGTTTGGTCTTGCCATGATATTTTGGATCTTTAATGTACACTATAGCTGCTTGGCTATCACTGCTAACCAATAATGGATTTGCAGTTTTCTCAATAACACCTAAATGATCCAAAAATCTCTTAAGCCAAACTCCTTCTTGTACCGCTGCTGATAATACCATGAACTCAGCTTCCATCATGGACAATGCTATACACGTTTGGTTCTTACTGCTCCATGATATGGCGCCATTATTCAGTAAGAAAGCAAATCCAGAGGTAGATTTCCTTTCATCTAAATCTCCTCCCTAATCAACATCTGAATAGCATTCAAGTCACAGATCCTTTCCTTGGTAATTCAGCTTGTAATTAGCAGTTCCCTTCAGATACCTCAGTATTCTCTTAACGGCTTTCCAATGTGCTTGACCTGGATTGGATTGGTATCTACTCACCATTCTAACAGCAAAGCATATGTCAGGTCTTGTACATATCACAGCATACATCAAGCTCCCAACAGCACTAGCATAAGGAACATGTTTCATTTGTTCCTTCTCTTGTGGAGTCCTTGGACACAGTCTATGGCTCAATCCTTCACCTTTTGCAATAGGAGTGTCTATGGGTTTACAATCTTGCATACAAAATCGTTCAAGAACTTTATTTATATACGTTTCTTGCGAAAGAGATAACGATCTCTTCGAACAATCTTTTGAAATCTTAACTCCAAGAATGTATGCAACCTCACCCACATTTTTCATCTCAAAATTAGAAGATAACCAACTTTTGATGGTATTAACTAACCTCATATTGCTTCCAGCAATTAGTATATCATCAACATATAATAATATGATCACAAATTGATCTTTGGATCTTTTGATATATATACAATGATCCTCATCAATCATTGTAAAATTATATATCATTATAGCATTATGAAAACGTATATACCACTGTCTTGACGACTGCTTAAGGCCATATATCGATTTCAAAAGTCGACATACCTTTCCTTCTTGGCCTTTTGTAATGAAACCAACAGGTTGTTCCATATATATTTCCCCATCCAATTCTCCATTGAGAAAAGCAGTCTTTACATCCATTTGATGTAATTCAAGATCCATACTTGCCACTATTGCCAGAATAATGCGAATTGAGGTAAATCTCACAACAGGGGAAAATGTTTCCTCATAATCAATTCCTTCCTGTTGATTATAGCCCTTCACAACAAGACGAGCTTTATATCTTTTTATCGAGCCATCATCTTTACGCTTTATTTTGAGAACCCACTTGTTCCCAATAATTTTGCGTCCTTTTGGAAGATCAACCAGTTCTCAAATATGGTTTGACTTCATTGACTCCATTTCCTCTCCCATTGCATGCATCCATTTTTCCTTACTAGAGCAACTTAGAGCCTCATGTATATTTCTTGGCTCATCCTCATCTTGTGGGGCAATCATAAAAGTTTCCCCTTCAATGTCAAAACGTCGACGGGGAATACTTTTGCGACTTGTTCATCGTATGGGAGATTGTACACTTTGTACATCATTTCCCATTATGCTCCCACTAGGATTAGATAATGATGATGTCGCCCCATCATGTGGTTGTGATGGGGAATAACTTGTATTCAATTCATCACTTCTCATATTACTCCCACTTGGACGAACTCCACTAATATCATTATCTTGATCCAATGTTTCAAATAAAGAGTAATTTTCACATATTTCGCCCTTCTTAGGAAACTCATCCTTTAAGAATGTGACATCCCGTGATTCAAATTCTATTACACTCCCACTTTCCTGCTCACCTATGAACACATACACTTTCGAGTGTTCAGAGTATCTTATGAAAATACTCTTCTTTCCTCTGGGACCCAATTTCCCAAACTTGTGAGAGGGTTCATGAATATAGGCAGCACAACCTCATGGCTTAAGGAAACTTAAGTCCAGTTTTCTACCTATCCATAACTCATATGGAGTGGAAGTAACTGATTTGGAAGGCACCCGGTTAAGTATATAGGCAGCAGTTAACAAGGCATCACTCCAAAAAGTGATAGGTAGGTTAGCATGCACCATCATGGATCTAACCATTTCCAGTAGGGTTTTGTTTCTTCTTTCCGCAACACCATTTTGTTGAGGAGTATATGGAATAGACAACTGTCTTTCTATTCCTTTTTCATCACATAATTTTCTGAACTCATCAGATAAATATTCTCAACCTCAATCGGATCTCAATGCTTTTATTTTCTTGTCTAATT
This sequence comes from Eucalyptus erythrocorys, assembly GCA_014182555.1. Lineage (NCBI taxonomy): Eukaryota > Viridiplantae > Streptophyta > Magnoliopsida > Myrtales > Myrtaceae > Eucalyptus > Eucalyptus erythrocorys. Next base: position 21,976,477 of record CM024604.1, read on the forward strand.
GATTCTCTACCAAGGCCATAAACCTTTTGAAACAACTAAATTCTTCAGATTTACAAGAAATCAAATAGACATATCCGAATTGAGTATAATCATCTATAAATGTGATGAAATAAACAGCCCCATGCCTTTCTCTCACATTCATTAGACCATAGATGTCAGAATGGATTAAATGCAGAGGAAATTCAGCTCTTTTACCTTTTCCAAATGGTTTCCTTGTCGTTTTCCCTACTAGGCAATGCTCACATATGAGCAAATCGACTTTTTCAATATTGCCCAACAAGCCCTCTTTGGCTAGTCTATTCATACATTGTTGGCCAATATGACCAAGTCTAGCATGCCACATATTCACATCATTATCATATGAATTAGGAGACGTGATAAGGGAATAACAAACATTTGCATTAACATAGTCAATATCTAATACAATGAAACCATCTAGAAAATAACCACAACCATAGAAATTTGTTTCCAAAAACAAATCCACACCTCTATTATGGAAATTCATATTAAAACCTAGTTTGACCAACACTAAAATAGACACTAGATTCCGACGAATCTCCGGAGCATACAATACATCATGTAAGAACAAAGTGCGTCCATCAAGCATGTTCAATTGGCAAGTGCCAATTCCTTTTACTTCAGCTCTGGAGTTGTTTCCCACATAGATCCACTTAGTTCCAGTTGGTACTCGTCAGAATTCCACAAGATCTTCCATAACATGGTCAAGAGCTTCTAGTACTTCAGGCTTTTCCAGCACATATTGAATCTTCATATTTAATATTTCACAATTGTTGCCATTCAAATCAGCAATTACTTTCTTAGTTGCTGAAGCCATCGATCTGAACACATCAAACATATATGCATGAATAGTTAATGCTTATCATTTATGCATCCACTTTGCACAGACCCATCTTATTAATGAACAATTTCAAGTAAGGTTTCAGAATCAAAATGTCACTATATTTCCAATCATCCTCCAAAAATCCTAACTTAAAACTATCATTAATATAATTGTCTTATGCAAAATAAATTCTATGAAACTACAAAAACTTCTATGAACTACCCACAGCAATCAATAATAACAGAAAGCAAATAATATTTGGCATCCAATAAAATAATAATGCTTTCACATAATACAACATATCCATTACACTAAGTAACATATACAGAGGAAAATATCAACATAGAAAGAGATATTTACACCCAAAACATCTCAAATTAATCTAAGAAATAAATAAGGAAATACTCTGCTAATCTATCAGTCAAAACATCTAAGAAATCTGAAGGCACATTTGCCAATCATGGAAAAACTTTTGGAGAGCTCTCATGTCGCCTCCAAGGCGCATTCACTTTTCGCCATGTGGTACTCATACTAAAGGTTGAAGTTTTAGTTAAGTCAATCCTATAGTATTCTCTTACAAAAGCTACTACCAGCCTCCTATAACCCGGGACCACGTTGACCTCCCATAGGCGATCTAACACTGCTTGCCATTCAGGCGAAAAAGTGTTCTTGAAGGTCGACACCTTCTTAAAATCCGGCATAAGAAAATCATTCCAGATGATTTCCTGTATCATCTAATTGACCTTGACCACATGTGATACTAAATCACCGTCATGCCACCGATAATTAGCTAACTCTGTCATCAGCCTTTTAAGTCTTGCACGTCCTTCGTCTGTTCTCAGGAATGCAGATATCCGTGCATAACGCATCATAATTCCTGCAACAAATGCAGAATTTGAAAATGGATCACTTATAATCCATAATGAACATAAGGGAAAATACATAATTTTCCATGATTCATGCAACAAATGCAGAATAAAAATGGATTACTTATAACCCACATAAACATAATTGAAAAGGAAATGCATTCCTTTTTTTTTTTTTTTTTTTTTTTTTGGTCAACGATCAAAGTCAACTGTCAACAGTCAAAGTCAACGGTCAACGTGGTCAACGGTCAACAATTAGCCGGTCAACGGTAGTCAACGGTCAACAGGTCAACGGTCAACCCGGTCAATGGGTCAGTTTGCCAGTCGAGTCGAGTCGAATGGACCGACTCGACACGTGCGGCTGACGTCATGATGACGTCAGCTGGCACGTGCCTCACACTCGCCAGCGACCGCCCCGGTGCACGTGCGCGTGTCGATCGTGCGCGCGTGAGCGACGCATGAGCCTACGCCCGTGTGGAGGTGCGTCCGACGGCCGTTGGCGACGTTCCGCCACTCGTCGTGCTCGTCTTGACGAGACCTTCCATCCAACGCCATCAGAAGTCGATTTCGACTTACAGAAAGTCGAAAAAACGCATGAACAGTCTCTGGTGTGGGGATTTTTCCGCCCCGATCGGTGTCAGCCGAATTTCTTTTCACGAAAAATCAATAAAAAACATTCACAGACATAAAAGGGGTCGGGAAAAACATGAAAAAGGATCGAGAAACATGAACTCTTGCTCTGATACCAATGTTGGGATTGTCGGATTCTCAAAAACCGGATTCGACCCTAAATCGAACCCCTAAAACTTGCGCGGAAGACAAGCCCGAGAAAAACACATGCATCACCGATCTTAAGGCACATCACAGAATCAAACGTACCTTGTTAGCCACAGATTAAGCATCGACGCCGATATGAGGAAGAGAATTCACTTCTGTTCAACCCAATGATGCCAATTCGCCTTGAAGGGAAGAAGGGTGTCGCCTTTATGCTTCTTGTTCTTCTTTTCTTGGGAGTCTTTTTGAGAGAGAGAGGGAGGAGGAACGTATGTTATGCCAAAAGGTACGTTCCTCCCTCCTTATTTCCCCTTTATATACGTCCTCTCCAAATAACAACGTGTCCCTTCATCATATCCCTCCATCCATGGGCCCTGAAATTGTGGGCCAGGCTTTTAGGCCCAACATGAGCGAACGGGCCAACTTAGGCCCATTACTTTAATTAATAAAACCATCACCTTTGAATAATGAAGATGAGTATATGCATATATCTTGTATATCTTTGATTAATTATGTTTGATATTAAGTTTATCTTATTACCTTAAAAAGTTATCTTCGATTCCACAATCGATTATTATTTAAGAAAATAATTTCAATTTATTCTTTTTTTTTGTGAAATAAATATTTTTATTTATATAAATAGCTCAATTTCACATCACCTATTTTCCGATTTGCTTATATCACTCTTCCAACATATGAGGTTTTTCCATTTGAAATTGGCATTTGCCCCAATAGCCACATTTCCAAAATAGAAGGGGGAGATGGGGAGTTCAAATCCCCACTTTCTCAGGAGGGTTGTCATGGGGATGATTTAGTTTCAAGTGTGAGTTTCGACTCCCACGCCCTGCAATGAGGCAATGCAAAAGTTTGAAAATGAGAATTAAAGTAAGAATAGAGTAGGATCGACAAAAAAAAATGACATTTTCAAGATACTATTTATATAGACAGATTTATGTTTTCCGTTTACGAAAATCCAGCCTTAAATGATTGATGCAAGACAGCACTTTTTGACAAGTACAATACTTCATCGATGGTCCAACACTACCGCAAAATTCCCTCTAGTGAAGAAAAATGCCATGAGTCGCCTTATGTTAGGTTCTCTATGCAATAGGACCTTCAACGAGAGCAACTTCAGGCCCTATGAAAACAGATTCATTGATATAAATTGATCTACTTACGTTATCAACACATCCATACATCAAGAGCCAATAAGGCAAAACACCCACATAAGTAATGTAGATACTGATTACTCATCTTAATGCAAACTATGCCACAAAAGATATAGAACTCGACATGATAATAGGACCAAAAGATAAAATCTTGACTCGGACCTTCTTCCCTTGATTCAAAACTAAAAGATTTTCAATGTTCAACTGTATGCAGTTGTTTTGGACCATCGATGAAGTACTGTACTTGTCAAAAAGTACAGTTTTGCATTAATTATTGAAGGCTGGATTTTCATGAGTGGAAAGCACAAATCTGTCTATGTTCATAGTATTTCGGAAATGTCAATTTCAAAGGGAAGAACCTCATATGTCGAAAAGAGCAATATAAGCAAATTGGAATATAGGCATTGTGAAATTAAGTTATGTATTGGTCAAGATGTATGCATTGCTCCATCTATAATACCTTAAGAAAAAAATGTGGTTATGATGCTGTTTAGTTTTCCTTCCAAGAGTTAAGTTTGTGTGTTGAACGAGTTCATCTCTAGTTTCTAGCCAAAAAAAAAAGAGTTCATGTCTTCTTCAAGGACCGCACAAAAGCACTCGATCTAATGCACAATAGATGGTCAATGTCACAAAATTTGTTCAGAGTGTAGAAAAATGTTGAAGGCTGCTACTTAATTTCAAAGAGTACAATTTCATGAAAAATCTGTTTTTTTTTTTTTTTTGGTGACCCAGGGAACCCCCGCACGGCCGACAGCCGGAGAGTAAACCCTGGAGTGACGCTAGCGAAGAACCCACCACTCCGACGCCACACTTAAGAATCCCTAGCGACTGTGAGGGGATTTGAACTCCTCCCCTTGCGTTAGGGGGAGAGAGCTCAAACCATCACAGCCACCGTAGGCAGTGGTTAGAAAAAAAAAAAATCTGTTCAAGTGTAGAAAAATGTTGATAAAATTGAAAGCGGTGTACTTTTACATCAGTGTAATCCATTGATGTCTGTAACACATTTGACGCACCGGAGCTTTTTAAGCTTTGCTCTACTTCATTTCTAGCATCATTGAGTGTTTGTTTTGTCTAAAAATTCCCTTCCACTTACTTTTTTGCAAGACACGAGTAAATGGCTCTCTTGTTATTCATTTTGTATTGGTCTACAAAGGGGATGAGTTTCATCAAAACATCCTCTTCCCTGCTAAAGAGAAAAGCCAAATTGTTAAACGCGGGTCGGTAAATTATCATCCGAGCTCTTGGGGGAGTGATTACCTCGGAAAAATGGTCTCCCTCCACCCCAGACTTAAGTTGCTCCAAATTTTTTCAGTGTAATTTCGCGTCGCAAAATGTTATTACAAAATGGATTAGTTGCTTAAATTAGAAAAAGGAAAAAAAGAAACAAACTAAAGAAAAGATGATAAGGACAGGTCTTGTGCCAATGAACCTCTCATGCACTTAATATCTAGGGTTGGGTTCAACCTAGGTTGGTAAACTCAAAACGCAGATAGGCCCGCATAGCGGGCCCGACTTTTTTTTTTTTTAAGAAAACTATTGCGGCTTAGGAGCCTGCTTCGAGAATGATCGGGCCAACCTGGCGACCCGGTTTCTTTGGAACCCTACCCGACCCAGCTCCAACACATGACTCGTATTCCAACCGCCCCAAAATTGCAAACCCTACTTGATTTTCCATGTCCGGATCCACTTCGTGACCCTGAAAATCGCAAACCCTAGGGTTTGTGAATCTGCGCGCCGACGACGGAAACCAAGGTGTTATGGCGGCGACAGCGACTATGGCGGCGATGGCAATGAAAATGGCGACAACGGCGACGGCGACGGCGACGGCGGCTAGGTCCACAGAATACGATCGCGATGAACGACAAGGGCGACGGCGATGGGCTTTTTACCTTTCCTCGAACAGGGACGGCGACGACGGCGATGCTCGATTGAAGACGGCAACGGTGGAGGCGAACAACAACGGCGACGGCGGGTCCTAGATCCAATCAGATCCAACACCGAGTTACCCTCTCTCTCCCTCGAGCTTGCCCTCCAAGCCCCCGAAGTCTCTTAGGGACCCCTCAGGACTCACCCCTCCTTCGGCCGACCCTGCACTCGAGTTCCCCGAAGTCTCTCAGGGGATCTCGAGCTCCGGTGGCCTCTCTCTCTCTCTCTCTCTCTCGATCTCCGTGCTTTCTTCCTATGGCCCCCACTCCGACGTCGACGGTGGTCTCCCTCTATTTATAGGCGAGGGGGTCGGCGAGGCTTCAACCCGCCGGTTGGACCGACGTCCCATCCGCCACCAGCTCCTCCTCCGGCACGTCCCGTCGATGCCAGCTACTCCCCTGCTCCACGTGCGTCGTCGGCCGTCCACCTCCTCCCCGCGTCGCGCCCCCCTGCGCGTGCTGCAAAGGCGCGAGGAATGAGACGACTCAGTGGGACCGGGCTAAGGCGGAAATGGGCCCTAAGGGCCCATGCGAGGGCTTTTATGTTTTTTATGTTTTTTCTCTTTTTTTTCTGAAAAAAAGATAAAATAGAAAATAAAATAAAATAAAATAAATCTAATTAATTAAAAGAGGGAAATTTAGGTGTCAACAATACTGTTCGAGCAGTGTTAAAGAAGAAAAGTTATGATAAATCATGCACCCTTCAAAATGTGATGAGTTGACATATTGCTCGCGAATTGCACTCCATCACGATGGTTACAATTGTCATTGTTAAAATATTGTCCAATATTGCTTGATAATAGATTATATATGCTCTTCATATTCATGTGATCTCCTTTCGCTTATTAATTTAAAATTTTGGATTTAACTTTTTGATATGGTATTAGAGCTCTTTATATTAAAGATGGCATGAGTCATTCACTTCAAATTTGTACAAAAATCATATAGAAAACGAACATCAATTATTTGATCAAAAATCAGGTGTACAGTTTATTATGCCGCCTTCATAGACGTTTTAAATATGAATTGGAGCCGTGATTCTCAATAACTATAGAGTAAATTGATTCAATTAACACCTTAAATAAACTCAGTTGTTCATTCGAAATGCTAACCATAAAACACGAGAACCTAGTTCAATGAATTGCAATACGCTAATAGATTGCAACATCTATTACTAACATGAGAAAATCATTTTATTGCACTTTCATGAGTATATGAGAAAAATTGCAATAACTACTCAATCTTATGTATGGAATACATTTGAGTCTTAACACTTTCAATTGATTTAATCAAATTCTAAACCTTTACCAAAAAACGCAATCAAGTGCTAAACCTTTAAATAAATTTGATTAAGCCCCAAATATTTATTAAAAATGCAATCAAGTGCTTTACTTGTATTAGAAATTGCACTTTAAGGATCCCACGTGAGTAATGAGTGTCAGTGGTCAATTTAACGTATTATTGATTGCAATAAGCGAAAAAAATTCAAGATTTAATTGAACCAATCGAAAGATGTAAGACTCAATTGAAATACGTAATAAATTTTAGGATTCCCTGCGTATTTTTTTATAGTTTTTAAATATTTGCACAGACTATATGGCGATTCATCGACAAATTTCGGCTTGAAAAATGTGATGAAATAAAAAAAAAATTTTAAAAAAAAATTCTGAAACTAACTTTTTGTTTAGTGTGACATACTAAAAGGGGAAAATCGATTCGTCAATGAAAGACTTCAAATTTGTCGATCATGTTAAAATCATTTTTTGTGAAAACAGATTAAAAGGAAAAGTCGTTTTGTGCTTGAAACACCTCAAATTTGTCAATCAATAAGTCAAAATGATTCAAAGCCTACAAATACATTAACAAGGAACAGAAATAATGGAATATTCTGTTTCCTCATTAGAAACAAACCGTAGAAATTTGATAATAAATTCCTCTTCCAATCTAGCGATATGACAATTACTAAAAACTGCTTGATGAAGTGCCGTCATTTAAATATGTTAAGGTGAACGAAGAGTTTCTTATACACAGTGATAGTGTCACATTGTTAGTAGCCATCCCATTTCTTTTAATCGAAAATGTGCAATTGTCTATAGTTATGGTTTTTGTATCGTAACGTAAAGGGGAACAATGAAATATCAACTGTTACTTATTTGAATTGTAATGATCATGTAGTAGAACATAGATGACTTGATAAGGGAATAATTGATTGGATTAAATACATAGCACATCCTGAATTTAAAATTGATGTAATAGCAGAAGTTATTGATGACTTAAATACGTATATATGAGGCCCACATATGACATGAAGTAATGAACGTGAGATCAAACAAAGACTGTCGTGAATTACTTAAAGGTAAGATTCCGATAGTTGACGAGGATGATAAAATATCGCCATAATGTCGGAACCTCATCAGGCCCGGCCTCATTCAGGGCCCTAGGCTACCTCGGCCCACTCGGTGCTGCGTGTGTGATGGGGATGGGGATGGGGAAGAAATGGTTGTTACATGTCCCGCACAAGACATGAATACAAATAGATAAGATCTCACACCGTCACGTCTCGCCCCCATGATTTATATAAATGTTGGCATAGAAAAAATATGAAAAAATTATTCAAAAATTTTTAAACTTATTGTACTTTTGCCAATTCACTCATCGACCTTTAAATTTTATTAATTAAATCCTAAACATCATATTTTAGTAATTAAGTCCATCTATCCATTTTGACTGAAAATTGCTGATGTGAATGCTGACTTTTAAATTTTGTCACTTCACTCATCAATCTTTAAATTTTATCAATTGAATCATAAATATTTTCATATTTTGCCAATTGAATACATCCAGCCAATTTTGATTGAAAATCACTTATATGGACGCCGACTATCTTATATGGCATGACTATCATTGATATTGACAATTTTTAATAATATTTTTAGATTTTTGTTAATTTTTATTTTATTTTTCTTTTCTATCTTTTACTTCTTAGAGGCAAGGGCGGGGGAGGTTGACCTCGTGATCGTTGGACGAGGCTTGAACCCACCTCACCAACCTCTAGCAACGCTCAACCTCGCCAGGGCAAGCAAGGCTTATCATCGTCAGGTTGGTGAGCTCGACCTCGACAATGGCTAAGCAAGGCCAACTGCACCTAGTGATGACAAGGTTGACCTCATTAGCCCTTGTCTTTGGTCAATCACCCAAGGCCCGACGATTTGCTGAAGGAAGAAGGGAAGGAAAAAAAAAAAAAGGAAATGAAATATTAAAAAAATCGATAAATATTAAAATAGTATTGAAAATTATCAACATCAATATCAATCGTGCCACGTAACATAATTGGTATTCACATTAGCAATTTCGGGCAAGAATTGACCAGGTTAACTCGATTGACACAATTGAAAGGTTTATAATTGAATTGGTAAAAATGCAATAATTATAGAACTTTTTGAAGTTTACCCAAAAAAATATCCTTTCTGCACTTAAAAGATTACCATTCTATTACTCGGTCACAACAAGAATCTTATCTTTCTATCCTTGGGCCTAATTTCAATCCCTTCCACGACCAGTCCGGACTTCCAATTACCACCCTTTGTCTCTTGGAAAAGCATTTCAACCTCCCCATCTTCTCCATCCTTCGTCAGGAACTCACCTAACTCTATCTCTGACCACCCATCTTGCCTCTCTTTAGGATAATTCCCATTCCCTGCAAATGCAAACCATGGCGACATGCCCTGAATACTTAACCTGCCCCTAAACCACGGTCCATGCGCCGTCTTCGCTCCGGTTACAAAAATAGAGCGCTCCTGCTTGCCCACTTCATCACCAGCAAATCCAGCTCCAACCTCTATAAGCAACGATTCAAATCCATTAGACTTGCTGGAATCGAATACCAAATACGCTGCATAAAGGGTTCCCGGCGACAGCATGCGAGAACTAATGGTGCCTCTGATTTCGAGCCGACATAACATGATGAGTTCAGCAACTTCTGCAAACCTGTTGATTCACAAGGACATTCCATATAATCATCACCTTTGAGGGAGACACAGAAGAAAGTTTATCTCGAGACAAACGAATCAATGCTACGCCCATTTTCTTCATGAAAGTGAGAGAGAGTGGAGGAAATAATGTATTACCTGGAGATGGGCGAGTGATTCCAAGACCAATGTCTCGGACAATCACCCCATGTTATAGACAGAGCCCTCGCAGATAGCATGATGCATTTCTTCCCACTATGCCTGTCCAGCGAAAAGCTCTGCAAAGCATATTGGATTCACATAAACAACAAGAATCGGACCGACGTCGTTCTGAGAAAACAAATAGAATGTTTCAGCAAATATAGCATGCGCAAAGAAAAAAAGCTAACCACTTATTCCACCATCTATGTTGTCCCCTTTCCAATATAATATCGAGGGTGTTTGTCTTGGCCTTTTTAAGCAAAAGTTGTTTATGGACTTCTTCGTCAAACTTTAAAGTAGGAAAACTCGTTTCATGTTAGATAGAAGCGGTAACATGAGATTTGACCAAAAAAAAAAAAAGATAATTGTTCAAAACCACCTCAATTTCAAAACCATTGCATAATCACCCCTGAAAATTTTGTGAAGTTACAAATTACCCCCCTAAACTTTGATTATTTTTTGTTGCAGTCACCAATTATACTATCTATAGAGGCATATATAAAGTGAAAGTACACTTCCTTATTATCATTATCTTTTTATACCAAAAGAGAATGATTCAATATGGTCTGTTTGGTAACCATCCAAATAAGACCTGATTCTGATTCTTTATTCCCTAGAGTAGTTTGGGAACAGAATCGTGTTTAGTAAAATTTTTATTCTCGGAAGTAGATTTGGAAGAGAATCAAGAATAAAAATAAAAATAAAAAAAGTTAATTCTTGTTCCGGGAATAAATAAGAATCAAAACAACTTTTCTTCTTATGTTTTTCTCTTCTTCTTCTACTCTTTTCTTCTTCTTCATTGACCGCTCCGTCTACCGCTGCCGTAGGTGCCGACGACCCTCCGGCAAGGCTTACCCAACCCAACCAGTGACCAAGCAGGCCTTGTCGGGGCAAGCCTCACGATGCCCAGCCCCGGCAAGCGTCGCCTAGCCCAACTGGGCTTGCCTGGCCACCGAGAGGCTAGGCGAGCCTTGACACGGGCCTCGCCCAACCCTGGTGAGGCTCAGCCGGTGAGGTCGTCGGCCCTCTTTTGGCGACCGGCCTGAAGAAGAAGAAGAATAAGAGAAGAAAGAAAAAAAATGAAAAAAAAAATGAAAATGCATAAAAATTATTTAAAAATTAAAAGAAATTATTTTTAAACGAGAATCAATGAGCACAAGATACCAAACACAATTCTATTCTAGAATAAAAAATTTTATATAGTTATCAAATAGCTTAAAATACTTAGAATTTGTTCCCGGGATCATAAAAAAAAAAAAAAAAATCATTTCTGATCAAAATCTACTCTTGGAAACAAAACTATTACCAAATGCGCCCTATATCTATCCATTCCTTGCTCCCAACCACTGGAATCTTTTCATTTTCAGATGAAAGATCCTTTCTTTCTTTTTTCTTCACCCTTCATTTATCATTCTCTATCTTGCGGACGTAAACCCTGAGTTGATTCATACAACTCAATCAACCTTTCACATTCAGATCGTGGCTGTGTGCAAAAGAAAAATGTCCAGGGGAAGCGGCAGCATGATTATAATATGGCAGTGGCTTCTCCTTAAAGAAACAAAATACACTCATTCGGTTCAGGCGGGAAGAGGCCAAGAAACATGTGCTAAAGACACCGCCTTTCAATTCAACTACTCGACAATGAAAGAACAATCTTTTATTTTTGCCAAGCCAAACTCGCAGTGTTTCAAAACGTGCAGGCTACAGCACATCACATGAATCACATTTCGATATTCTATAAAATCAAACATGAAGAACAGTTATCGCATATCACCCCTTCAATCTGCAAAACAATAATAACAATAGAAAAAGAATAGGAAGAGGCGGTTTGAGGCGGCAAGACGGGGGGAAGACTTACCATTTTGCCATCGCAGATGAGAACCGGGTGGTCGCAGAGACTGAAGTAGAGCTCCTTCATCGACGAAGCGCTCTGGGAGGCCATCGAGCGGCAGTCCGGCGGCAAGAACGACGCCCAGACCACGTCGGAATCACATGCCGACTTGAAAACTGGCGAGACTTTCGCGATCCTGCACGCGTCAAGTGGGCTCGTGAAGGAGACAACTTTGGCGATGCACCCTTCGGGCAACGCAGAGAAGTCGGGACCGTCTCGACCCGTTGCTTCGGTCACCACCATTAGAAGAACTGAAAGAAATGGGTGTAGCCAAAACGGCTTGAAGTTGACGCCTTTCGGAGAGACAATGATGATTCAGAGCTTGCTTCGGTGTGCTTATATAGCCCGCACGAGCGAGAGAGAGAGGGGGTGGGTGGTGAAGTCCTTCGTGGTTAAGGCTCTGGGTGGGTGAGGGTCTCCGAATCAGAACATGCCGGAATAGGACACCCTCGAAGTGGAAAAGATATAACTGACAAAAAAAAAAGTGGAAAAGATATAGGAGAAATAGGAAAAAAATTAAACAAGGGATCAATATATTGTATTTTAGATGGATATATTTCCAAATAGAGGTTGACCAAGATTGCATTGTGTTTGCACAGCAAATCCTTTCTTATCAGAGAAGTAAACGAAAGGGTAACTCCGCGCTTCCATAGGCTTCAAAACTAGTGAAAGTGCTAGGTCGTGTTAATAACGATCCTTGTTAACGAGTGTCTGGGGACTTTGTCATATATATACTTCGAAACAAAACAATTTAATTTTTTCGACGCATTTATCACACATAACTCAAGAGAGATGTAGCAAATTACAAATTTTCTTTTAATGGGTTTTCCTTTTTTCACTATTACCCTCAAGGCACTCATTAATAATTTTTTTTATTTTACTAATGATAGAAATGTTAAATTAATTATTAAAATGCCGTGGAGATATTCAAAACGAGAGTGTTAGAGTATTAATAAAATTGATTGCTATGTTGACAATCCCTCCATCAAGACAAAAAGAAATCAACTGGCATGATTTATGATGGCTGCCACACGAATGAATATCTCTTGTGATTAAAAATAAAAACAAAACAAAAGCCCACCACTGCAACGTGAGGTCTTACCCTCGTCCAGACCCAACGCCGCAACGGCGGGTCTCACCCTCACCATGGCTGGGTGAGTCGACCTTGCCCAACAACGGTGAGGGCGAGCTCACCCACGACAGCGAGGCCTTGCCCCTAGCCGGCCAAAAAATTAATAAAAAAATTAATAAAAAAATTAATAAAAAAATTTCAAAAAATAAAAGTTATAAAAAAAAAAAAAAAAAATTACCACATCATTGTCGACCGGCATCCATATTAGCATTAGCCAGCCAAATTTGGCCGGATAAACTAAATTGGCACAATTGCAAAAAAATTAGGATTAAATTGGCCAAAAAAAGTGTTTGGGACTTAATTGAAAATTTTGCAATAGATTTAAGACTGTTTTGACAATTTCCCCGATAATCATCTAATAAAGTCTATAAATAGGTTTCATGTACTTTTTTTCTTTCTACATACATCGAAATATACAGAAATTCTCAATTCTCTTTTCTGCAATTACGAAGAAGGTGAAGAATCCTAGCAAGCCTAAAAGGCCTGCCGGTGCCTTCTTCGTCTTCATGGAAGAGTTCAGAAAGCAGTATAAGGAGAAACACCCTAATAATAAATCCGTTGCTGCAGTTGGCAAAGCCGGAAGAGACAAGTGGTTGTCGTTATCCGATGCTGAGAAGGCTCCTTATAAAGCCAGGGCTGATGAAAGAAAGGTAGAGTATGACAAGAACATGAAAGCTTACATCGAAAGACAGGCTGAAGGTACCAAAGCGGATGAAGAGGAGTTCGAGAAGTCTATGTCTAAGGTGAACAGTGAAAAGGAAGATGAGCAAAGCAGTGTGGAGGAGGATTATGCGCAGATACTTAGGAAGGGAAGATGGTTTTTATCTAATTCATCAGAGCGGTTTAGTTTGATACTCTTTTTTTTTTTTTTTTTTTTTGGTGGCCCTTTGATTTTTTTCCCTTTGATTAATGAAGATGAGTATATGCATATATCTTGCATATCTTTGATTAATTATATTTGATATTAAGTTATTACCTTAAAAAGTTATCTTCAATACCACAATCGATTTATTATTTAAAAATAATAATTTCAAATTATTCATTTTTTACAAAATAAATATTTTTATTTATTCGTTACCAAAAAAAAATATTTTTATTTATATAAATAGCTTAATTTCACATTGCCTATTTTCCAATTTGCTTATATCACTCTTTCAACATATGAGATTCTTCCCTTTAAAATTGGCATTTTCGAGATACTATGAATGTAGACAGATTTATGTTTTCCGAAAATCCAGCCTTAAATGATCGATGCAAGACAGCACTTTTTGATGAGTAAAATACTTCATTGATGGTCCAACACTACCGCAAAATTCCCTCTAGTGAAGAAAAATGCCATGAGCCGCCCGATGTCAGGTTCTCTATGTAATAGGACCTTCAACGAGAGCAACTTCAGGCCCTATGAAAACAGATTCATTGATATAAATTGATCTACTTACGTTATCAACGCATCCATACATCAAGAGCCAATAAGGCAAAACACCCACATAAGTAATATAGATACTGATTACTCATCTTAATGCAAACTACACCACAAAAGATATAGAACTCGACATGATAATAGGACCAAAAGATAAAATCTTGACTCGGACCTTTTTCCCTTGATTCAAAACTAAAAGATTTTCAATGTTCAACTGTATGCGGTTGTTTTGGACCATCCATGAAGTACTGTACTTGTCAAAAAGTACAGTTCTGCATTAATTATTTAAGGCTGGATTTTCAAGAGTAGAAAGCACAAATCTGTCTATGTTCATAGTATTTCGGAAATGTCAATTTCAAAGGGAAGAACCTCATATGTCGAAAAGAGCAATATAAGCAAATCGGAATATAGGCATTGTGAAATTAAGTTATGTAGTGGTCAAGACGTATGCATTGCTCCATCTATAATACCTTAAGAAAAAAATGTGGTTATGATGCTGTTTAGTTTTCCTTCCAAGAGTTAAGTTTGTGTGTTGAACGAGTTCATCTCTAGTTTCTAGCCAAAAAAAAAAAAAGAGTTCGTCTCTTCTTCAAGGACCGCACAAAAGCACTCGATTTAATGCACAACAGACGGTCAATGTCACAAAATTTGTTCGTGAAGAAAAATGTTGAAGGCTGCCACTTAATTTCAAAGAGTACAATTTCATGAAAAATTTGTTCAAGTGTAGAAAAATGTTGATAAAAGTGAAAGCAGGGCACTTTTACATCAGTGTAATGCATTGATATCTGTAACACATTTGAAGAACCGGAGCTTTTTAAGCTTTGCTCTACTTCATTTCTAGCATCATTGAGTGTTTGTTTTGTCTAAAAATTCCCTTCCACTGACTTTTTGCAAGACACGAGTAACTGGCTCTTTTGTTCTTCATTTTGCATTGGTCTACAAAGGGGAACAAAAATGTCTTTTATAAGTTTCAGCAAATCATCCTCTTCCCTGCTAAAGAGAAAAGCCAAATTGTTAAACGAGGGTCGGTAAATTATCATCCGAGCCCCTGGGAGAGTGATAACCTTGGAAAAATGGTTCTCCCTCCACCCCAGACTTAAGTTGCTCCAAATTTTTTCAGCCTAATTTCGCGTCGCATAATGTTATTACAAAATGGATTAGTTGCTTAAATTAGAAAAAGGAAAAAAGAAATAAACTAAAGAAAATATTATAACGACAGGTCTTGCGCCAATGAACCTCTCATGCACTTAGTATCACAGTAAAATTAACACGTGTTTTCATCTTCATGTGTACGATCCGTAGGCAGGGTAGAACATCGTATCTCGAAGTTGATGGACGAGGTGAAGAGGATGCTTATCCAGGCTCCTTGGGACACAAGGAACATGGAACAGCAACCACCTCAAGCCCTCGATCGGCTCTACCCTTGCTCTTAAATGCCGAAGTGGCGATGCCCAAATACGTCTTGAAGTGAGGATTCCCTTTTATCCATAATACTGTCATGACCTAAAAATTCCGGTGCATCACTTAAACTTTAGGTTAATGGACTACTAAATTTTAAACTTAGCTCGAGCCTTCCCAAGCCCATATCAATTTGCAACTTAAGATTCAATTTTTTTTTTTTTTAAACATGTAAATGAATTTTATCTAGGAGTCGCCACTGATCAGTTTTCGGTAGGTCGATTAGACACATAAGTAAAATAATGAGAAAAATATTTTACTCCTACGAACAAGATATTATGGGTACGAAGATTTGATTACACTAAATTTTTCTAATGCCCTTTCGGTACCATTTCTTTTTATTTAAAAAATATATATTTTTGCAGGCGGTATTGATTAATTTTAACTTAAGCTAATTAATATGCAAATGGTGGTCATGCGAATGCACAATCAATGAAATAACATTCAATGAATCAAAATGCTAGATCTGTAAGAAATTATGAACTATAACTTTATTAAGGTCTATCCTCTAAAACAAAACATTTACATAAATGCTAATAGAAATGCATGCTCTACACATGATTTTCTAAATGATATGATATCTAATTTTTTCTTTTTTTTTATATTAATTAAATGTAATCTTAATTTAACTTAATATGCATGAATTTTATTTTAATGACATGTGAGATGCAATTCATATGGCATGAATTATATGTACGCAATCTAAATTATATAATCTTAAATATGCATGAATTTTCATGGCACTTCTATATGCATGTTCTTTTTATGATCTTTTTAATGATGATTCATTTTTTAATGTATGCAACCTACACTAAATAATGACGATGTAAAATGGGATTAATTATGAACTAACCTATTAACTAACCAAGTAAATGACCTTTGCATTTTTACTCTTTTTTTAAAATGACTTAATAATTTTTACTAAAAAGAAAGCAACCTAATGATGCAATTAAAGAAAGCTACACAATGGGGCTACTAAAACAAAAAACTATGATTCACTAATTAAAGTGCAACATGTGGTGTGCATAATATGAAATCTATATGACCTAAATAACATTTTTAGTTTTATTTTTAGTTTTGGTTTTATTAAAGGAAAATTATCTTAATTCTACATGAATCTTAAAAATCAAAATGGTTGCTTTAAACATGAAATGTGTATGGACCTAAGTACCTAAATTCTAGATATGACATAATTTTACTAATAAACAAATTCTAATTAAATAAACCTATTATGCAAATTAAATAGCATGCACCTAATATTTTTTGATTTTTTATTTGAAATTCGGAATTAATAAAAACCTTAATTAAACTATCTAAAGTAAATAATTTTCTAATTTATTTTAGGGATTAATTTGATTTAAACCATATTCTATCTTAGAAAACTATTTTTTAAAAATTATCAAGATGTGCCAACATCATTTAAAAATTAATCCTAATTTAAAAAAAAAAAAAAAACATAAATCATCCATCTAAAAGTGCAATCTAAAAATTGTAATCCTAAAAATGCAATTCTAATTTACTAAACCTAAAAATGCATCCTAATTTTTTTTTTTTTTTTTGGTCGGTAAAATGCATCCTAATTTACTAAACCTAAATGCTCTAATGCAAAATTTAGATTTTTATACACTTTTTGATTTTTTTAATTTTTAGTGTTTTTATATCTTTTCAAAACAAATAATTATTTTTAAAAAATTCAAGATAAGAATTAAAATAATCAAAAAAATAATCCGTCGTCTCACGGATTAAATTAACAATTATTTTAACTCTAAACATCACAACATATATTTAACAATTAAAATACTAAAATAATACCCAAAAATTAATGTAATTAAAAAATGATCCGAAGTCTTACAAATCAAATTAACAATTACAATAATTTAGGATAAAACCCCTTAATGTCTACAAAATCTACGAATATTGACATACGATTGCTACAATTCAAAGAATTAAACTTAAAAAATAAGATAACATAACATAAAATAAGTGAAAAAAAAAATAAAAATAAGCTACCTAAGGACGCGTTTGGTAACGATTCTGTTCTCAGGAACTAATTCTGACAAGAAATGATTATTTTTTATTTTGTTCCCGAGAACTGATTCTAAGTAAAAGTTTGCGTTTGGTAACTCTCCAAAATTTTTGATTCTGGAATAAAATTGTGTTTGATAACGTGTTCATCGATTCTACATTTCCAAATTAATTTCTTTTAATTTTTAAATAATTTTGTTAATTTTTTACTTTTCTTTTTTTCCTTTTTTCCTTTTTCTCCTATTAATTATACTATTAATAATATTACTTTTTAGTAATATACTTTAACATACTTATTAGTAATATATATTAACATACTTATTATAATTCATATAATATAATTATTAGTAATATACTTATTAGTAATAGTATACTATATTACTATATACTATTACTATACTAATAATTGGTATACTAATATATTATATTATTATTAGTATACTATAATAATATTATAATAATTAGTATATTAATTATTAACTATTATTATAATATTAATAATTACTATTAATAATATTTTATATTATTATATTATATTAATATTTATTAATATTATTATTAATATTAATAATATTAGTATACTTAATAGTATATGAAAATAATTATATAATATTACTAATTATTAATTATTATTAGTATATTATTAATTATAATTAATAATTATTATATAGTATACTATATAATTATAATTATATAATAGTATACTTATATTAATAATTATACTAATATACTAATTATATAATTATATTATATATTAGTATATAATTATAATTATTACATTAGTATATAATAATTATATTATAGTAATAATTAGTAATATTATATAGTAATAATTACTATATATATTATTATAGTAATATTATATATACTAATAATTAGTATTCTAATATAATATCATTATTATTATTAGTATACTAATATAATTACTATTATATTATTATTATTATAGTATAATAATAATTAGTATAAGAATTTTATTGTGTTGATTCTTTTTTTGATTCTCGGACACGGAATCAACTTTTTTTATTTTTTTATTATTATTTTTTTTTTTTATACCCAGGGAACCCCTCCCCGTACCAACGCGGACGGTCCGATAGGCCCGGGGTGACGTTGAAGGTAAACCCTGGAGCGACGCTAGCGGAGGACCCACCACCCCGACGTCGCGCTTAAGATCCCGTGCGGCCAGCAGGATTCGAACTCCTCCCCTTCCGCTTAGGATCATGGGAAAAACATGACTCGTCGTAAACTGATTTTGGGAACAAAAAATCAGAATCAGTCACTGTTTTGCACGTTACCAAACAGAGCCTAAGGGGCTCAAACAGTGGGTCGACAGGGGCAGATCGCGCAACGGTGATGGTGACGGAGGCGAGTGGGTGTGCAGCTCCGGCGAGTCACGGGTGAGGCGCGAACAGCAGATCGCGGGCCGACGGATGAAGAAGCGCACGGCGCTGAACGGGGTGCTGCAGATTGCTTGTGGTGGCGAGCAGCGCGGAGACGGAGCGTCGGGCAGCAGATCGCAGCAACAGCGAGCACGGCGACGGCGGGTCAGAGAGAAACGTTGGGCGTGAGCGTCGGCAACGGCGTGGTAGCGATGCTGCGGGTCAGCGGCGCGGAGGCAACGCGGGCGTCTGATGCTGGCGTCGGGCGGTCAGAGGCGCAGCAGCAACGGACAGACGGAGGTGGTCTGGGCGTCGCTCGTGGAGGTGCAGGTACGGGTGAGATGTCCGGGACGGCGGCACGGAGGCGTTGCTCGAGCGGTACTGCAACGGCACTGGTGCAGAGGCGGGGGCGTCGAGATCGGCTCAGGATCGCGGGCCGGCGGGCGGAGGCGCGCGACGGTAGTGCAGGCGTCGAGTGGGCTGAGGTGCGGCTCGTTCGAACGGAAGGCAGCGCAGGCGTGGCGTCGGGTGGCGTCGGGTGGAGGCGGTCTGCTGGCGTCGGGTCTTCACGGCGGGGGCCTGGCGTAGGTGGTGCCGGCGCTGTCGGGGGCAAACGGAACAGCGAGGAAGACGAAGGCTTCCTCTTTTCTTTTTCTTTTTTTTTTTCTCTCCACGTCTCTCTCTCTTGTCTATTCCCACGTCTCTCCCACTGTACTCTCTCTTCCCTCACGTCTTCCCTCTGCCCCTACTTTCGACGGCTCCCCTTCCCTTTTCTCTCTTTTCACTTTTCTCTGTGTTCTTTTTTTCTCTTCTGTTTTTTTTACTCCAAGACCCCCCACGGAACTGAGCCTCGCACTCTCTATTTGTCGACAGAAAACTTCAACAAACAAGTGAAGATTTCCCAAAATTCACTCAAACCTCTCAACAAAACCAAAAGATTGCTCCAAAATCATACATTTGTATTTTGAATTTTGAAATGTGCTTAACAAGAAATCAAAAATTTTCAAAGTCCCCCTCCAAAATCAAATGTTTTATTTTCCTTATTATCTTTTATTTCTAAAAGCTAAATTTAATCCTGCATTAAGTGTCAACAAATACCTTTAAGAAGAAATGCAATGTAGCAAGTGATGCTTGCTGCCATGACAAATACACGGAGCAGTGGCAGACCTAGGTCCCAAAATTTTTTTATATTATTAACATTAAATATTTAAATTAATATCATAAAAAACCACGAACTAATACACTTGTGATAAATATATCCCCAAACTAATTTTTTAATCACCATAAAATCCAAACTGAAACGCATGTGATAAATTTACCTCCCGTTAATTTCCATTAAATTGCTGAGTTTGATGACATGTGATGATTTATATATGTACTAGTTCAGGATTTTAACAATTGTATGTCACAAATTTATCAGTTTATGATTTTTTGTTGTATTAATCTAAGTTAATAAAAATTAATATAAGATAAATTTGTTATAAATGTACGAATTTTGAGTTTTTAATAGTCAAAAAATTAATTTGAGGTCGTTACAAAAAAAAAAAATTAATTTGAGGTAATTTGTTATAGGTGCAGAGGTTTGAAGTTTTTGATTATCAAAAAGTTAGTTTAAGACAAATTTATAATAAAAATATCAGTTTGAGATTTTTTATGGTTTCAACACAAAATATTTTCGTGGGCGCATCTCTTTGCCTTACCTAATATAATTGGGATAAAGATAAGAGGAGTGCTAGGATTTGACCTCATTGACACGTGCTTTAGTATCATATATTTCAAATAGGTGATTTCCCAAAAAGTTTAAATTATTAATATTACATTAAGTCTCCAATTTGAACTGTTCAACAAAAATTCGATCTGACATTAATCATGGGACTTTGAATGATTACCATTATCCCTAGAAGGAGTAAACATCGATTCAAGGTTAACCCCCGAACCTAATCTGATTCCCAGGGAAACTAGGTCAGTCTTTGGTCCTAGGACTCTTGAACCCTAAACTATGCAAGTTGTCACCGGTCTTGGAAGTTTTGGGTTGGTCCAACTCGAAGCAACCCTGTATATTAAATATATATTATCTAATATATTATATATTATGTGTTTTTGTCTACTATTAATTCTAGCACCTCCTCCTCTGTTATCTTCGCAATTCAATTTGTCAGGTAAATTAGAAAGTAGAAAGAAACCCAACCCTTGTTCGACCTAAAAGAAAAAATCTTCTTCTCTCGCCTCAACCTTGCTCGCCTTGCTCACCATATTCACGCTCACCTTGCGGCTTGCCTCACCGCTTGCCTCTATTCCCTTGCCTCACCACCCACCTCTATTCCATTATCTCACATGTTTGTTTTTATAGTTTGTTGCTTCTAGGAAATGTAAATTTATGTTGTTACTTTATCTTATATATATGTTTAATATGTATTGTGTTCATAATTTAGTTACTCAATATTGCATTGTTAATAGATATGTAATTTGAAATAACATGTTTGTCATTTTAGAGAATGTAAAAAATGAAAAAAAAAAAAAATCAGTTGATCCTAGATTGACTCTAGAATTGGATTGAACCCATAAAGTCAACCTGGTCCTTGGTTCTTAAGCTTAACAAGATTAGTACTCGGTCTCAAAAATCAAAGACCAACACCGTGCGGGTTGGTTGTTCGTTCCTTGGTTAAGTGCTGGATCGATTCAACCTAGACCATACCTACCCCTAATCTCTGATCTGTGAGAAGCTGGAATCTTCTAGGGGATAACAAGAGGAAGTTTCATGTCGGTCAAAGATTTCCTTTTGTTTTTTAGGTCAACTTTCATTCTTTAAAAACTACAGTGATTTTTCCTAGAGTAGAGAGTTCTTTCTTCAACAGAAATGAAAAATTTCTCCGAACGTGGGTGGATTTGCACTTGTGAATTGTGAATCCAAAATTGAGTTGTTTTATTTGCAAATACCGTGAGTTTAGGAGTGATTTAGATTTGAAAAATACTCGAGTATGTAAGCAATT
This sequence comes from Eucalyptus erythrocorys, assembly GCA_014182555.1. Taxonomy (NCBI): domain Eukaryota; kingdom Viridiplantae; phylum Streptophyta; class Magnoliopsida; order Myrtales; family Myrtaceae; genus Eucalyptus; species Eucalyptus erythrocorys. The sequence continues at coordinate 21,998,516 of CM024604.1, forward strand.
ATTATTTTATAATTCTCATAGTAATTAGTGAATTATTCATTGCTGACTCTTTTGATAGAGTAGGTTACCAACATTCAAACTGAATCATGTAAATCTCTAGTGTTCTTTCTTATTTTTAATTTATTTCTCGAGTGTTTTCTCATTGATTTAATTGTAAGATCTGATATTTTCCACATTAGTTTTTTAACAATTAGGAATGCGCAAACATATTACATAAGTATACAAAATGGGATAGACCACTACTTACGCTCCTAATGAGATCAATTGTAGTTGTGTTTTAATTTCTATCTTTTCTCACGATACAACTAATTTATCTTGGTGATCCAATCTTAGGAGACGATATTACATTATATATGCCATTACTATTCACAGTCATGTTGGTGTAGGAATAACTGCGACGCCCCTAACCTCGTACTATTTACATAGTCTTGAGGAGCATGAGCAGGTATGCCTGGAATTAGTAGGCCAATCACTCTTAAAATCCTCAACAACGATCCTTCTCTATAGTCCGGTCCCTTCTCATGAGCAATCATGAAGCTTCTCAAGAGCTCATACCATGCGTTCATCATCATTGGTATTGCCTGTAGAGGCAAGAAGTAATTCTTGTTCGGTTCTTCCTGGACAATCTGCATGTGAAAAATTTGGAAAAATTACTAGAAAAATTTTAAATTTGCTATGTAGCAATTGATTCAATTCTAAACCTTTTAATTTGTAATTTAGTTTTTCTAACCAATTTTGGCCGAAATCACTAAAGTGAACGTTGGCCATACTACATGGCATGACTGGCGCTAACTTTGATTAAGTTTGATTATTTTTGTATGTGTATTTTTCTAATTTTTCCTAATTTTTATTTTTCTTCATTTCTTTCTTTTTTTTTCTTCAACTTTGGGCTAAGCAAGGTCATTGGCCGACCCTTGCCTGGATCTAAGTGAGGGTTGCGACACCCTTACCCACACCAAGCAAGGTTCAATCTCACCGGCCCAAAGCAAGAAAAAGAAAGAAAGAAAATAAATAAAAATCAGATTTTTTTTTTAAAAAAAATAGCAAATGTTGTCAACATCAACGCTTGTTGTATCACATAGGATAGCTAGTGACTAAGTTAGTGATTTTCGATCAAAATTAGCCGAAATGACTATATCAACAAATTGTCAAAATTTGTAAAACTAACTTGGCAAAAGATTAAGAAATAAATTACCCGTGGTACAACAGGTTTAGGATTTTTGGATTTCCCTAAAAATTTAGCAAACAAGAAGACAGAATGCTTGAACTAACTAATATAACTAGCCACGGAGAGAGAGAGAGAGATAGAGAGAGATCCTCACCTTCCCTTGATATTTGCTATCGAAGTAGCAACACCTCCCAAAATGCTTGAACATGAAAGCTGAATCATCGTAGGGCAACCTGGGCACAATGTCATTCCCATAGACGAATCTAAAGTACTCAATCTGATGTTCCTTCAAGACCATCTCCATGAACTCCCCAAACTTCTCATCTCCAACCCTTGGTTGACCAAACGTGTAGACCCCCTTCAATCTCTCCATCAGCCACTTCTCCCCGTGCATGGCCAAGATCGCCGGGAAGAGGATTGCCAAGGCGCCTCCCAAGCTGTGGCCTGTCACCACGTAGTTCGCTTTGTCATTCTCACCGAGCAGTGCCCTTAGCTTCTCCCTTATGGCATAGTAAGCCAACGGCGCGGGCGTTTTAAGATGCGGATCAAGCTCTTTCGGCCAACCTAGGCTCTTTTGAAGCCCTAGGGCTTTCATGAACCCACCGTGTACTTTCCCGATGCCTGGTAACTCGTACCACGAGAGGTCAGCGTCCAAGCACCATGCATCCGCGTCGAAAAATTCCGTGCCTCGGAAGGCGACCATGATGGTGTCACGGTCGCGTAGCATGAAGGCTTGTGTGGTTGCTTTCTCTTGATAATCTGCAAAAGAAGGACGAATAAGGCATCTGGCAAGTAATATTTTGGTTTATAATTATGGTTACATTGATGGCGATATACGTCCGTACCATTCCAAAAGTTGTAGAACCCCAAAAATTCCATCTGCACAAAAGTTTGGACACAATTATTAATAAATGAGTAATTCTACTGTTGATTGCGCAAGTATTAGGAACTTGGTTAATTAAGTTCTTTTAGTATGAAGTAAGATTAATTGCTTTACTCCTTTTGACGAATGGATTGGCTCGCGATTTCTTGTTTCTGGTCATCACTTTGACTTGATCACAAACATCAACTATGCTTTCATTTATACATTAACCTCAAACAAGTACGAGTTTTATTTTCGCTTTAGATTCTCTCTCTCTCTCTCTCTCTCTCTCTCTCTCTCTCTCTCTCTCTCATGTTTGACCTGCCAGTGGTGGGTGACCGTCGTTCGAAGGTAGGCCTCGTTCTCATAGGATGCTTTCGAAGCCATCATGGAGAGAGCCGCATGGTACTCGGCGTCGCCAGGCCTGATGCGGTTGTCCAATTCCACTCTCTTGTCCAAGTTGCCGATGAAGGACAGGAAGCTCCCCGACTCTCTATGCGGTATCACCACCTTACCTATTCACAACCACACATAACAGGTCAACGTCTTTCCAAGCGGAGTGTCCCAACGGTTAGGCAGATTGCTCATACTTTGTGAGCAGTGAACTGCTTGATCAATTTCTTCACCCACATGTATTTTCTAGAGGATACAGCAATTGGTCAGTCTGTAGAAACTTCTGATGGTTGGTAAACTAAATCAGAAGAAGTTGTTCTAGTGTAGGAATTATCAACAGGCGCAGATGAGCCTAATTAAGTACTGGATAAGCTCGGCCATCCTTAGTATAATGTATTCTTACCGGAAATGTTTGGATCTGAGTGAGCCGGATCCAAAAATGAAAATAATATCTACAAGCTCAGCCATTTATACTTTGAGCCTAACGAACTAACGATGAAGTCGCGGAAGTGCTTTTTGTGTGGGGAAACTTGAAGGAGTTTACTGAAGCTCGTTGAACTTGCCATTCTATGCCTATGAAATCAAATCTCGTTTTGAAAACAAATATACAATGTCCCCTTGTTTTTACTCAGACCAAATGAAAATTTTTTATTTGAGCTAATTTTATCTTAAGTAGCTGGGGAAAACTCTAAACCAAGGGACTTAAGATGATTCATGAATGAACATGTCAGTATTGACGGGCGAAAAGCACTCTAAATGATCGTGCACCACTATTGAAATGTAATCATTTGTGTAACCACGCATTTTACTTTTAACCATGTGTCATTATTGCTTTTGTCCCACTCAAAAAACAAAAATAAAAACAAAACGCTGAAATGTGGGATCATGCTGTCTTGGCGATACGCCAGTGAAATGAAATGAATCTTCATACGAAACCCAGGCGGAGTAAAGCACAAGGTATTGACTGACACAATAGTATCACTACTGGTAATAAATAATCATGCAGACTGACCTCGAAATAATGGGACATGGGTAAAAAAACCCAGGCTGAGTAAAGCACAAGGTATTTGACTGACGCAACAACCAATCGATTCACCTCGCTCAGCAATGAACATTTTACTAATGAAGCAACAAAATAACTACATGAACTCCTTTCAAATTGTTTTAATAAAAGCATTTCTGTTGCATAATGGTAATAAATAATCATGCAGACTGACCTCGAAAGCAGTTGACGAGAAGCCTTCCAAAGCTCCGGTTGCTTGACACGAGATTCAACCAAAACTCGATCGCCGACCCGCTCCAAGACATGGGTTTGGCCACGAGAAGCATAAGCTTCTGCGCGAGAGTGGATACAAACATGATCTGCCTCCCCTCGATGCTCTCTTCTCCTTCCTCGGAAGAGTCCACGAATTCTCTCTTGTGCACATCACTGTGGATCAAAATGCGAAAGAGATCAACGACACCGGCTTTTTCTGGGCTCAACAGCATGTAACTGCTGGAGAAACTCTTGTCACAAGCCATGGCTTTGAGGCAAAGAAGAGAGAGACGATAGCTACGTTTCTTTTTGGTTTTTGAGGGTCTGAGTACTTGTTGTTTTGGATGAGACTTGTGCTGCGTCTTGAACTTAGCTTCAAAGGGTTCTTTATAGAGGGCTCCTTGGCTGATTAACAAAGCTCGGTTTCTTGTTCTTCCCGGTTAGAAAATAAATAAGTAATTTTTGATAGCTGTTGATTGTACATGGTCCAATTATTTAGCTGTCGATTGTACATGGTCCAATTTTTTAGCTGTCCACCTGTATTTAAGATTACTCGTGGGAAAAAAAATTATAATTCTTTGTTATGAAAGCCAATCAATTTTGATGGGCTCGTGAAGCGAAGCTAACGCCTTGAGGAGGTGGGGTCCCTTTCTGTGGTTATCTCCGACCCTCATTTCTGCATTTCGAAGGTGGTAACGACACGATTTAATTTATTCAAGAAAAGAAGTGACAACTAGACTTGTCAAAACCACCGGTTTTGGTGGCTCCGCTCGATAAGAAATCCCAATCTTGGGGGAAAGGTCGGGGGGTCAAACCTCAGTGGAAGCATCGGCATCTTAAGCGTGACGTTAGAGTGGTGGGTCATCCGCTAGCGTCACTCCAGGGTTTACCTGGCGGTTATGTACGACTGTAAGCTACGAACGGCTGACGAGGTTCCCTGGGTATCAAAAAAAAAAAAAAAAAACTAGACTTGTCAAAATAGATTCAACACTCATTTTTAACTAATTTTTAATGGATTAGTTATGTTCATAAATGGATTAAGAATTGCAAAGCCCAAAAATATATGGTCGTTAGATGGGTATACAATTTACCCAAACACAATCCACGTTCGTGACTTTCTCTTCAGCCTTTATGAGAAAATAATGGACTTCTCACGTTGTTCTAAGTTTAGAGAAATCTTGATTAGCCTATAAGATGAGTCCGACTTCACCCTTATTAAAAATTTTAAGCCGGTTTCATTTTTCCCCGTTATTTATTATTTTTATTAATCTTGTAAGTTTCATATGTTAGTTATTACAGTATACATTTCATTGGTTGCATTCGGCATTGTTATTGTTACGAACTATTCTAATCTTAGTTCTTGTCATTGCATTCCATAGTCAACATAAATCATCTTTTTCAATATCCTATATTCCATTCAATTTAAATTTAAATCCTTCCACGTTATTTGCTGTTATAATTTTATAAATTCACTACCAAGTTATCTTTCTCTCATTCTTCATTGTGAATCAATACAAAAATTAAAAATTCTGTGCAATTCTAAAAGCCAATTCTTTAACATCTCATGGTCAAAGTATCAATTTTATCTAAATAGCATATATAGATAAAGAGTCTAAAGCAATCTAACTTAGAGGATACAGACTTTCATAGATTGGATTAAATATTGAAGTATTTTAGTAAATAAATCGAGTCAGGTATGGATCACTAACTTTGTATTGTATATAAATGAGTCAAAACGGGTTAAATGAGTCAATTTGAGTTAGATCATTCTCGACCCAACCCAAACCTGAACCCACCCATTTGATAACCCTAGCTACAACATGTCTTAATTTATTTAAGAAAACATTCACATTCCAATTTGATGTTATGCCTTGAGATTCAATTCCTTCACTTTTTGTGTTGCACTTGTCGTGTGAATGGTAGCGACTAGAGAGATCTAAGCAGGCCCTACCATCAGTCGTTGCACTAAAGATGGTAGGAATCATTCGCTTTAAACTTTGCAAAAAAATCAGGCCTACAGTTTTTTGTTATGTGGCCCACATATAAGTTTTAAATTCAAATAGGAGATATATATATATATATATATATATATCCCAATATTTAGGGAGAAAATTGATTCAATTTACACAATAGAGAATCAAATGTCATGCATCCAAAGTATGCAATTGCCATTTGGATAATTGTTCTGGGGGATTTCAATGGCTTGAATTTGATATACAACCTAACTTTCTATTTTCATTGTTTGTAGATGTTTTGAGCACGTATGGTGGAGTAAATCAAGCTATCAAACAAATGTAATAAACTAAAACAAAAACAAAAGACATCAAATTTACATGATCTAGTTGGTATAACATACCCTATAGAAAGAGCAATACAAATTTCACTATAAATCAAACGATAAAATAAATATTATAACCACACTCAAATCACGTAAATATTCTCAGTATTTTTAGTTTCCCAATTACTCCAAGGAAAGAACAAGACATGATTGCACTATATATAAAATGATAAGACTACAGAAAGAAATTATGACAATTGGATGTAATTCACGAACAACACAAGCCATGGCGCTCTTGCACATTAACAGCAAATATAAATCGTACTCATTATGCTGAAAAGACCAAACTCACAGTCCAACAAAAAAAAAAAAAAAAACCGTTATCTACGTTCGAAATGGACTTCAACTCCAATAGGGATAAGAAGTCTTGAGGGAAATTAATTTTCATTTTTGCATCACTCGGGATTCTATTGGCAAGAGCCCAGTTCGGACTTTCCTAACACGGACTTGTTTTCTCTGGAAATCACTAAAATGTGGTTTTGCCTTTGAGCCAAAGAAGAGGTGTGCCAATTTACAAAACGAGCTTAATAATATGTAGATTTCCACAATACAATCTTCATAAGCTTCGATTGAGATTCACTAGTTCGATATCCATTTTTTAGTCGGTCGTCGATTAAGTAAAATCATGTTTCCAAGTCAAAGTTTGAATGGTGAGTTCAAATCCCAGTTTTGTTATTTTTATGGTTTCTTGCCCATTCCGTTTACCAAACAAGAAAAAAAACTCGTACATTACAGTGGCTTGAATTTGACCCACGTGATGTGTTGTTAAATAATGCAGAAACTCACAACTTGCAACCTAAGTCAAGCGAGAAGAGAATGAAATTCTCACGTAATTGCTCGATAAAATAGATCGCGAAGTATTACATCGCGGCTTGAAACATTCACGTCTTCGCAAAGAAGACTTCTCAATTGGACATAAACTCCCTGCACAAATCACCACGTGCGGCTTGTTTTCAGAGCTCACCTGTGGCCCTGAAAACTAAACTTCAGAAAACACGAGTAAATTGTTATTTTCTTCTTTTGAACAGCAACGATAAACATACCAACCGCAATATGTGTGCCCCTTCAGGAGTCTTTTTCTTCCTTGGAAACCAGTCGAGGAAACTTCCTTGTCAATCGCCGACTGATTCAAGGGCGTTTACTTCCTTGTTTCCCTCTCAACAATCCAGGCTTTCTTAATTAATTTCAGGTCGGGTTTTGTTCTCCCATTTCAAATGGTATGGCCAAAAGAATGCAGGAAATAAGGTTGGGGAAGATCATTAAAAAAGTTAGTGGACAACTTAATCATAAACTTTTTTATTTGACCAAATCAATCATAGATTTTATAACAATTTGCCAATTGAATCAATCAAGTTAATTTTGACATGATATTATCGACTTGGATGTGGACGTGAACACCAATCATCCTACATAATACGATCAATATTGACTTGGACAACTTTCGGAACTTTTTACTATTTTTCCTTTTATTTTTTTCTATCTTTTGTTTATTTTCCTTTCCTTTTAAATTCTTTCTCGCCTGTGGTTGGCTCAGCAATGGTCAAATTCAACGTGTATCATCCAATGATCGTACGTCGAAAACTATACAATCAATAACGGAAGGCCTTCTCTATCTTCAACCCAATCGTTTTCATGACTTGTCATGTAAGGAACTTGAGGCCCAAGGAAGATCGATCTTACGAAATCAACTCATTCACGTACATTAACAAGGCATCCATACATCAATAGCAGCGAAAGGCGAAACATCTGCATAACTATTCTCGAAATTGATCAACTTGTCTTAATGCAAACCACGTGACGGAATATATACCAACTCAAGTCATGATAATAGGACGAAAAAAATTCATGATCCAGCTTGCTAATGAATCAGGAGCATCTATTAACAATAGCTATTGTGAAATTCAAGCGATCAAACAATAAAATAAATAATTCAACAAAATAAATCGGATATCGAGTTTACGTGATTCGATCCATGAAATCTCTAGCCCTCATCAGTTGGTTCCTTTTTTGCCACAAGCTACTCCTTACTAATCAGCACGGCACCTTCAATCTTCAAATAACATGCAAATGGAACGAAGAGATATATCAAGACGGTAGCAAGAGCGCCGGTAAATGCCATAACCTATCCAAACAACTCAACTGCAGTTGCTGTCACCACAATGCTCAAGAACCGTCCTCTCAAAAATACTAACAAACCTCTCGTCGCTAGTTTGAAAAACCGTATCGAGGGCTATCGCCTGCAGGCTGTGAAAGGGTGCCTATCTAATTAGTGTGTTTGCTAAGGTAGTACAGATGGCTACCTTTATATAGATTTGTTTACTTGTAAAGTTTAATATCAATCGAGACTCCAAGTGATTTTTTACATTAAGTTATCTAAGACAGCTGCGATGACGTAGTTTGTTCTGATCACACGAAAGCTAAGCTAGAAAACTCTTATAAGACAGATCGTTTTCTCTCGGAAACATGCCTAGTAGGGCCCTACTCTTGCTCTTGAATGCCGAGGTGGCGATATCCAAATGAGTCTAGAGGTGTGGATTCTGATCCATCCATAATGCCTTTAAGAAGAAATGCGGTTTAGCAAGTGATGCTTGCCACCACGACAGTACAAGGAGGCAGTGGCGGACCTAAGGGTGGGCTAGCGGTGGCCCTTGCCCCGCTAGGTCCAAACAATTTCTTAAAAAATTTCCACAAAAATCAATTCCATATAAAGGCTACGTCTCTTTCCCCCACCCAATATATAGATTTGACCACATTGACACGTATTTTGCAACCACATTTATTTTATAGGTCTTTTTATCTAAAAATTTAAGTATTAGGAAATGCATAGACAATACTTGTATAACATATTCCAAAAAAGTATATAGAGTGAGATAGACCGCTACTTACAGTCCTAATGAAATTGGCCACGAAGTTGTATTTCAATTTAATCTCAAAAGCCAATCTTACATCGTACAAAACTATAAGTATTCATAGTCATTGTTGATGTCGGAATAACTGAGACGCTCCTAACCTCGCAGCATTTACATAATCATACGGAGTATGAGCTGGTATGCCTGGAATTAGCAGACCAATCACTCTAAAAATCCTTAGGAATGATTCTTCTCTGTAATCTGGTCCCTTCTCACGAGAAATCGTGAAGCTTCTCATGAGCTCATGCCAAGCGTCCAACATCATTGGTATTGTCCGTCGAAGCGAGAAGTAGTTTTTATTCGGTTCTTCCAGGACGATCTGTGTATAAAATTTAAGCGAATAAGAAAATTGAATGAGTAGTCTAATTTAATCACAGCATGATATGAGAGAGAGAGAGAGAGAGAGAGAGAGAGAGAGAGAGAGAGAGAGATCCTCACCTTCCCTTCATATTTGCTATTGAAGTAGCAACACCTCCCAAAATGCTTGAACATAAAAGCTGAATCGTCGTAAGGCAGCCGAGGCACAATATCATTCCCATAAACGAATCTGAAGTAATCAATTTTATGTTTGTTCAAGACCCTCTCCATGAACTCCCCAAACTTGTCATCTCCAACCCTAGGTTGACCAAAGGTGTAGACCCCCTCCAATCTCTCCATCAGCCACGTCTCCCCGTGAATGGCCAAGATCGCTGGGAAGAGTATCGCCAACGCACCTCCCAAGCTGTGGCCGGTCAACACATACTTCACTTTGTCGTTCTCGCCAAGCAGTGACCTTAGTTTCTCCCTTATGGCATAGTAAGCCAACGGCGCAGGCGTTTTTAGACATGGGTCGAGCTCTTTCGGCCAACCCAGGGTCTTTTGGAGCCCGAGGGCTTTCATGAACCCGCCGTGGATTTTGCCAACCCCTGGGAACTCGTACCACGAGAGGTCGAGGTCCGAGCACCACGCATCCGCGTCGAAAGGTTCTGTGCCTCGAAAAGCCACTACGATAGTGTCGCGGTCACGTAGCATGAAGGCTTGAGTGGTTGCTTTCCCTTGATAATCTGCAAAAGGAAAACGAATACGACATATGGCAGTCATTATCTTGGTATTATTTACAGGTACAGAGATGTCGGTGTCACTCCGTACCATTCCAAAAGTTGTAGAACCCCAAGAATTTCATCTGCACATAAGAACCGACAAAGTTATTTTTGGATGGCATGGACAAGTTCAGCCAGTATTAGGAACTTAGTCAATTTTGTTGTTTAGTACAAATTATGCTTAGTTGTCTTGACCAGGTCCCAATCTGATCCACGCTTTCAAAGATTAATTTCAAACTATGTACAGTCTCTCTCTCTCTCTCTCTCTAGTTTGACCTGCCAGTGGCGGGTGACCGTGGTTTGGAGGTAGGCCTCGTTCTCGTAGGATGCTTTGGAAGCCATAATGCAGAGAGCCGCATAGTACTCGCTGTCACCAGGCCTGATGCTCTTGTCCAATTCCACTCTCTTGTCCCAATTGCCAAGGCAGGATAGGAATCTCCCTGACTCTCTATCCGGCATCACCACCTTCCCTGTCGACAACCCCACGTTATAACTCATCATTTTTCCAAGTGAAAAGTCAAAACGATTAAGTAGACTAGTCCCACTTTTTGAGCAGTGTTGATCAATACCAGTACTGGTGAGCGACATGTACTCTAAATGATCATGCACCCTATTTAAAATGGTATCATGAATCTAACCACACATCTTATTTCTGATCAGATGCCATTATTGCTTTTGTCCCATTACCAAAAAAAAAAAAAAAAATGAAAATGTGGGGTCATGTTTTATTGGTCATATCACATCAGCCTTTTAAATGCGCCAATGTGAAATGAAATGATCCTTCATACCAAACGCAGGCTGTGTAAAGCACGAGGTAGCGGACTTTTGACGCAGAAACCAACACATACAATTAAAACGCGTTTGGTGACGATTTTATTCTCGAAAATCAATTCTGATCAGAAATGATCATCTTTGATATTGTTCCCAAGAATTAATTCTGAGTAAAAAAATGTATTTGCTAATTGTCCAAAATTTTTAATTCTGGAATAAAATTTCATTTAATACCCATGCTTATTGATTTTGTTCCAAATTAATTTATTTTAATTTTTAAATAATTTTTTACTTTTTTCCTTTTTTTTTTTTTTTTCTTTTTTTCCCTATTCTCCCCAGACGAGGGTCGGTGATGCTTATCGAAGCATCACCGGCCCTCCCCGAGGCCAGCGACGCTCACCGGAGCGTTGCCAGCCCTCCCGAGGCTGGTCCTCGTCGGTCGAGCCTCACCGGCAGCTAGGCAAGGCTTGCCTAGCCCTGTCGAGGCTCGGCCTCACCGATGGCCAAGCCGGCCTCGGCGGGGCTGGGCAAGTCTCACCTGGCCATTGGCGAGGCTCGCCCAACCCCTCTAGTGGCCAAGCCAGCCTCGCCGGGGCTGGGTGAGGCCGGCCTAGCCATCGACAAGGCTGGGCTTGCCTCCGGCGAGCTCGCCGAATCTCACCCCGACCTAGCAAGCTTGTCGGACCAGTGAACGGCGACCGGCGGCAAACGGTGACGGACGGCGGCGGCAGGCGATGGCAAACGGCAATCGCAGGATGACAGAAGGGAAGAAGGAAACTTGATTCTTTTTTTAATTCTCAGACGAAGAATCACATTTTCTTTTATTCTCAATTCTCTTCCCAATCTGTTTTCAGGAATAAAAATTTTACCAAACGCGATTCTCGTCCCAAACTGATTCCGGAAATAAAAAAATCAGAATCAGGCACTGTTTAGATGGTTACCAAACAGTGCCTTAGCAATTGATTCACCTCGCTCAGTAATGAACATTTTTACTAATGAAGCAACAACATAACCAGATAGACTCGTTTCAAACTGTTTTCATAGAGAATAGTTGTTGCATATTAGTAATAAATAGTTACGCAGACTGACCTCGAAAGCAGTTGACGAGAAGCCTTCCAAAGTTCCGATTGCTTGACACGAGATTCAACCAAAACTCGATAGCCAACCCGCTCCAAGACATGGGTTTGGCCACAAGAAGCAGAAGCTTCTGCACGAGAATTGATACAAACATGATCCACCTTCGCTCGAAGCTCTCCTCCCCTTCCTTGGAGGAGTCCACGCATTTTCTTTTGTGCACATCACTGTACATCAAAATGCGAAAGAGATCGATGACGCCGACTTTCTCTGGGCTCAACAGCATGTAACTGCTGGAGAAACTCTTGTCACAAGCCATGGCTTTGAGGCAAAGAAGAGAGAGATGATGGCCGGGTTTCCTTTTTTTGTTTTGAGGGTCTGTGCTCCTACTGTCCTGGATGAGACTCGTACTGCTTCTTGGACTTGTGTTCAAAGGGTTATCTATAGAGGCTTCTTGAAAGGCTTCGTTTTCTTCCTACTCGAAAAATAAATAAATACTGGGTGTACTGAAGTCGATCTGCAGTTTGATTAATTTACTAAAAATCGTACATGCAAATTCTGATTAAGCGTTGATAGTCTGTCCGATTGCTTAAATATCCACCTACACGCCGTCATGGTAAGTACCCATTAACTATGTCGGTTTGTAGATTAGTCTTGGTGTACTTAAGGTTACTCAAAGAAGCTAAAACATTGCCTTTTGGTACGAAAGCTGATCGACTTTTGATGGCGTGAAGGGAAGCCAAGGCGTTGTGGAGGTGGGGTCCCTCTCTGGGGTTTTCTCCTACCCACATTTCTGCATTTCGAAGGTGGTAGATAGCGACATGATTCAATTATTTTAAGAAACGCAATAACGACATATCTTGATTTATGTAAGAAAACATTCACCTTTTAATTAAATATTAGGTTATGTGATTCATTCGGGAGCAAAAAGAAAATACATGAAGGAGGAGTTTTAGAAATCATGTTACAAATACATCATAAACAAACATTGAAGACTCACTTAACACTAATGATTCACAGTAGCCACACTATAGATAAAAATGCTGACAGAAGAAAAAGGTCTTTGTAGCAAGGGACATCACAAATTAGGGAATGATACAATTTTTCTCCAAGTTTAAGAACAATGAGCTAATAATAAGTCTGCAATTGGTACTTGGATCTTTGTTATGAGGGGTTTTAGTGGATTAAATGTGATTTTTAACCGAACTTATTCTCTGTTTTCTAGATATTTTTAACATGCACAGTGTTGTAAAAATAAGCGATCAAACACTATAATAAACTGAAAGAAAGAAATAAACAGTTCGCTGGTTTGAGCTACTCCATGGGAAGAGCATTACATAAACACTCTTGGTGTTTCTCAATTTCTAATTAGTCCATGCGAAGAGTAGCATAGGATTTCATTATAAATCAAGCGATGAGATGAAGAGAGGAGTACACAAAGCTCACCATAAGATTTTCTCACGACTTCAGACACCAATAAACTTTCTCTCCGATCAAATCCACAGAGAAATTACGACAATGGGATGTAATTCACGAACTACACAAACCAGGGCGCTCTTGCACATTAACAAGCATAAGAAGTTCAGTAGGACAATTAAATTTCATCTTTGCATTAGCCACAATCCTATTGGCAAGAGTCAGTTAGAACTTCCCAAATATGTGTTGGTTTGCCTTTTAATTTAACTATGGGTTGTTCAACAGAAAATATATATATATATATATATATGGTTTGTGTCCATTCTCAAGCTTAAGCTCAAGATATAATTCTAATATACGGGGTCCCTTGTTGAGATGCACGCATGATAATTGGTGTGATTTGAAATAGTTGATATATCTTAGTTGGTTCATAAATTATTAGCTTAAGCTTTTTAATGAAGATAGCTCTAACTAAATATGTTGACAAGCTTGAGCTTGGACTTGGGTATTCTCTTGGTGATACCCTTATTGAATTATCGTACCTCTGTTGCACGCTTCCAATAAGTAGCATCAAAACAGATAGTAGATTGGTAGATCTCTCAATCTGTTAAGGTATTTGGTGGATATATCAATGAAGAAATCTCGTGATCCAGGTAGTGGGCATTATGGGATAGCAACATGGTCTCCCATAGTAGCCTTCACGGTGTGGTCAGGGGAAAGAGACCATTGATGAAGATAGGCGCTAGAGATTCAATTTAAGATATATTAATATCGAATGATACCTAAATTAAGGGAGAGTAAACCTAACACTGATTTCACATATAAGGGGTGATTGTTGAGATTCACATGTGAAAATTGGTGTGATTAAGAATAGTTAATGTATCTTAATTGGCTCATAAACCATTGGCTTAAGTTTTGGAGTAAAATTGATCCAACTAGATATATTGATAAGTTTGGACTTGAACTTCTGATTGGCGATATCCTTGGATGAAAATATTGGAATTTCATTGCGCCATCCCAACATCCTTGATGTCAATTTAGTGACCTAAATCGATTGAATTACCCAATCAACCAAGAAAAAAAGTCCCTCGGTCACTTCGATGACTGGATCAGATTTCTAAGAAATTGTGTACAAGAGCATTTAGTTGACTAATATATGATTTTTAGCTCTGAGCCTAAGAATTTTGCCAATATACAAAGCGAAGACTTCCACAATACGATCTTCATGAACTTCAATTGAAATTCACTAGTTCGAGATATCGCAAGAGTTTCACGCTCCATCGACTTAATATCTAAGTTTCTAGTCAGTTGCTAATTAAGTTAAATCGAGTTTTATAAGGTCATTAGTATGAGTGACACAGGTCCGATCCCAGTTTTGTGACTTTCATGGCTTCTAACCCTTTTTAATTTACCGGGAAAAAAAAAATGAGTCTGTATGTATTGATCGCTTGAATTTGACCCTGCAAATATAGACTATACTTTATATTTTATAAGAAGAAGAAAGAGCTTGCTAAAAGACCGAAGATCTCGTTTCTACTTATGGTGATTGGCTTGATTATTCGTATTTGATTTGGTGTGTCTTGTGTGCACATCCAGAGGTATTGACTTGATCCAGCTCACACCCAAACAAATTGGTCAATTATGGAGCCAATTACGTGATTCTTCAAATTTTCTTGACAAGATAACCCTTGTACTTATCGTAATCTAAGGAAGCAACCTCTTAAATATGTAAACGTAATGACTTCATCGTTTTGCGTGACATGCCTAGTGTTGCCGAAAGGCTTGTCCTTGTCGTAGGTTTAATGCTTCACAAACCCTCAAAAATCTCCGATGGGTTGAAGCTATAAACATTACTTACAATTTTAAGATATAAGATCTCAAATCTTTGAGCTAAGGGAATAATATCACGTGGCAATCTTCACGTGTATGCTGTCCCCTGGAACTGGTATTTGAACTGATATTATATATAAAAAAAAATATAAAAAATTCCTACCATAGTTGCAAATTAACGAAATTACATGAGGCTACACGTCAAGATAGGAAGATTGCCACGCGTGCAAAAACTCGTATTGAGAGAGAGCTTCGATACTTCATTGATGGAAATACTGAGATGAGAGGACTTATCTACCGCCAAAGATTTTGACTCTTGAGGTAATTTAGATGTAGATTCGCCTAATCAAATGGGTCTTGGTAGATAACCGACAAAATCCAAGATAATCTGCATGCGTACCGTCATAGCAAATCATAGTTCATACTTGCATTTGACAGGCTACCGACAAAAATGGCCCTTTTTTTTTCCACAGGAAGAACGATTTCACACGATTTTTGTCCATTGTTCGTCAACGTGAATATCATGTGATAAAGGGTTACTGTTATGTTTACTGTTTCTCTGACCGTATACACAGGAATATCACTGTGAGTTCACGTGTTTTCAGTGTCGGACCCTTGTGCTACACAATTATTAAAGTAGGGCAGCGACAACCAAACTAATCCTAGCAATTGTTGGCATTTGTATGTATTCTTTATGTTTATTTCCTGAACTTCAAACCTCAATAATTTCGTCCTGGAAGTAATATTGTTCCCAAGTTTTTCTGGGATTATGTATGTTGTTGATGAGTCGACTCTCAACCTCATCTAACGCATTCTTGAGAGAGAGAGAGAGAGAGGGAGTTGTGCAGTTACGGTACCTGACTCGCAAAGGAAAAGAAGATAGGACCGTCCATTTACAGGCCAGGGCCATAAAGGCCTATACGAGTTTTGCATGAAATGCACCAGATTCAACGTTTGTTATCCAATGGTTGATACACATAAAGCTACACAATGAATAATGGAAGGCCATCTCCATCTTCAACTCAAAAGCTTAACCCAAGTTAGACATTTTGTTAAGAAATCAACGTAAAAAAAAAAAAAAAAATCAGTGTCCATTCGAAATAAATATAAATTAAAATATATATATTTCAAACTCACCAAAACGTTCTGCAAAATTTTACTAATTTTCAAGAGAATCACAACTTAGTAAATTTAAAACTTGAAAATTATCAAATATATAACTCTAAGAATTTCAATCCATTTCTACAATCAATATGCTTGAAAATCAATTTCTATCACTTTAAGTAATTGACCTGAGGGCAAATATTCATTAATTTAGCCATAATGGATCATTTTCCAGTAACTACGGATTCAGAAAATACAATTTGAACTTTTTTCTAATACGATACTAATAACCCAATTGACATTTCCGGTATCTATTGTCTTCAAATTCCTGCATATTAATTGATGTTGGAATTTTCTGAAAGTCCCACTTCATCGGCTCAATTTTTTGTTTTCTTTATGTATCAGAGCTACACAAGGACACAATGATCTTTTCTTCTTAAAGAAAAAAATCTCCAAATGATTACCTTGTGGATACAGCGCTTGATTTTTTGCTTTTTGATTTACTTCAATCCCTATTGCTTAGGTCAGAGATATCACGGAAGGAACCTCCTGACTACCCCAACCCATGTTTCAAAATTGTCAGTGGAAAGACTATCAAGAGTGATTACAAAAGACACACTCTCTGCTCTTCAATGTGGAGGTGGCGACATTCACACAAGTCTAGATATGTGGATTCCTATCCATCCATAATACCTTTAAGAAGAATTGTGGTGCAGCAAGTCTTGCTCAACAACCAAGTACAAGGAGCAATGGCACACCTGACGTAGGCTACTGGGGGCTCAGCCCCCTTGGTTCAAAATATTTTTACATAACTAAAAGTCGAAAATTTTCTAAATAAATATATAGTTGACATCTCTTTTCCTCACCCAATATGCAATTGGATAAAAATGAAATGTCATGCTACAATATGACCTCATGGCCGTAATTCAATACCATATATTGCCAAATAGGTGATTTTCTCTAGAAGATTAAACTATTAGGAAATGCAGAAACAACATACATGTGGAGTGGGATCGACTCTCGGCCGCATAGTTGCGTTTTAATTTCTATTCTTACAACACAATTGAATCTTGGTGATCCAATCTTAGGAGGCAATACCATACAATACCATATTGTATATAGCTATAACTATTCTTAGTCACTGCTGGCGTAGGAATAGCTGCGACCCTCCTAATCTTGTAGAGTTTACATAATCTTGAGGAGCATGAACAGGTATCCCTGGAATCAGCAAGCCAATCACTCTATAAATCCTCAACAAGAATCCTTCTCTGTAGCTTGGTCCCTTCTCCCAAGTAATCATGAAGCTTCTCATGAGCTCATACCACGCATTCATCATCATCGGTATCACCTGAAGAGGCGAGAAGTAGTTCTTGTTCGGTTCTTCCGGGATGACCTACATATAAAAAATAAGCAACCAAGAAAATTGAATGAGTAGTCTTATCTAATTAGGACATGCCATGCGCGGTTAACTCTTTCTTCTTTCTTCCATTCTTTCGCCTTTTGAGCCCTGCAAAGCCATTTCCTAAAGTTCATGGACGTGACAATGTTTTTTTTTTGCTTTGGAGGTATTTTATTGCATAGACAATCTGAATTGCAAACTCCTTCTCTTGTGCAATTTCAATCCAATGGTATATGATTTATCTGCATCACAATTCGTTTGATATGAAAGGATATACATAGCATTTAGTTAAAGCTACTTTGAGAACCACTTTGTCCACCAACTAATACAACCAAGCCCACAAAAAATAATTTAGGCGCTCGCGCGCGCGAGAGAGAGAGAGAGAGAGAGAGAGAGAGAGAGTTCCTCACCTTCCCTTGATATTTGCTATTGAAATAGCAACAACGCCCAAAGTGCGTGAACATGGAAGCTGAATCATCGTAAGGCAACCTAGGCACAATGTCATTGGCATAAACGAATCGAAAGTACGCAATCCGATGTTCTTTCAAGACCCTCTCCATGAACTCCCCAAACTTGTCATCTCCAACCCTAGGTTGACCAAAGGTGTAGACCCCCTCCAATCTCTCCATCAGCCACGTCTCCCCGTGAATGGCCAAGATCGCTGGGAAGAGTATCGCCAACGCACCTCCCAAGCTGTGGCCGGTCAACACATACTTCACTTTGTCGTTCTCGCCAAGCAGTGACCTTAGTTTCTCCCTTATGGCATAGTAAGCGAACGGCGCGGGGGTTTTGAGAAGTGGGTCGAGCTCTTTCGGCCAACCTAAGGTCTTCTGGAGGCCTAGAGCTTTCATGAACCCGCCATGGATATTCCCAACTCCTGGTAACTCGTACCGTGAGAGATCAAAGTCTAGGCACCAATGGGCGGCATTGAAAGGTTCTGTGCCTCGGAAGGCGACCATGATGGTGTCACGGTCCCGTAGCATGAAGGCATGTGTGGTTACTTTCCTTTGATAATCTGCAGAAGAAAAAATAACAGGTATCTGTCGACTGTTATCTTGGTATATTATCCACAGCTTTAGAGATGGCAGCATAGCTCCTTACCGTTCCAAAAGCTGTAGGACCCCAAGAAATCCATCTGCACAAATGAGCGGACATAACTGTTATAAAGGACTAATTCGATTATTGTTCAGCAACGTATGTCGCCTCTTTTTAGGATGGTATGGCCAGGTTCAGTTAGTGTTAGGAACTTAGTCAATTAAGCTCTTTAGTATAAATTATGATCAATTTTTGACACCTTTTAAGTTTAATTGTCCCTGACTAATTAAGTTGCACATAGAGCGTGCTTCAAATAGATCAGCTTTGCGAATTCTTGTTTCTGGTCCTCGCTTCTTATGTCTTTACGTGGTCACAACATGATCCATGCTTTCATTTATAGATTAACCCCAAGCCAAGTAGTGTTTATTTCCGATTTAGATTGTGTCGTTTCACCTGCCAGTGGTGGGTGATCGTTGTTTGAAGGTAGGCCTTGTTCTCATAAGATGCTTTTGAAGCCATCATGGAGAGAGCCGCATGGTCCTCACTGTCCCCAGGCCTGATGCGGTTGTCCAGTTCCACTCTCATGTCCAAATTGCCAACGATGGATATATAGCTCCCAGACTCTCTGTCCGGCATCACTACTTTCCCTGTTCACAGCCCCACATAGTACAGTCAATTGGTCTGAGAATTTAAAACTTCTATTGGTTGGTGATCTAAGACAGAAGAAGCTGTACTCATGAAGACATGATCAGGAGACGGGCATTGATGAGTCTAATTAGGTATCCGATAAGCCCAGTTGTTCTTAGTTAAATTTCTTTTAGGAAATTGATGAATCTGAGTGAACTAGATCCAAAAGGATAAAATATATCCGAATGCAATCAGACTTATTTCGACTTGTTTTAATACAACCTTATTGTGCCACATTGCAATAACTAGATCTGCAGGCTGACCTCGAAACCAGTTGACAAGAAGCCTTCCAAAGTTCCGATTGCTCAACAAGAGATTCAACCAAAACTCGATCGCCGACCCGATCAAAGACGGGTTTGGCCACAAGAAGCAGAAGTTTCCGCACGAGAATCGATACAAACATGATCCGTCTCCGCTCAAAGCCCTCCTCTCCTTCCTCGGAAAAGTCCATGAAATCCCTTTTGTGCACATCGCTGCAGATCAGAATGCGCAAGAGATCTATGACACCGGCTTTCTCAGGGCTCAACAGCAAGTAGTTGCTGCAGAAACTCTTGTCACAAGCCATGGCTTTGAGGCAAAGAAGATAGAGGTGATTGCTAGGGTTCTTTCTCAATTTGAGAGGGTCTGTGTACTCGCTGTCTTGGATGGGACTTGTACTGCTTTTTGAACTTGGTTTGAAAGGCTTATTTAGAGAGGTTTCTTTGTCATTGAATAATCATAGACGTAGTTTCTGGTTTGGTGTTTGTCTATCAATCTTTAGTATCGTTGTACTTAGCATTACTCAAAGAAAGAAAAACGTAAGTTTTTGGCATGAAAGCCGATCGACTTTCGATAGGTTGGTGAAGGGAAACTAAGGCGTTGTGGAGAAGGTGGGGACTCTCTCCGAGTTTCTCTATGTCCCGCATTTCCGCATTTCAACGGTGTAATGACATGTGTAATTAATATTTAAGAAATGCGGTTAAAACATGTCTTGATTTGTCCGTGGAAATTTTCATGATTTAACGTGAGATCGTGAGATCATGTGATTCATTTCTTCACGTTTTATGTTACCCCTATCATTTAATTGATGGGCACTAGAGAGATCTAAGTGGGGCCCTACCAGTATCAACTATGCCGTTCCAGCAGGGTTGGAAAACAAGGTTGTGCTAAATTCAGCGTCCTTCCAAACGTGATCCAGTTGACATACTGCTAGTGAATTTTGTGCTCCATTGAGTTGCACAAAATTGCTACTTGGACATACAAGACGGTCATGAATTGCCGTACTCCATTGTGTTGCACACAGTTACTACTTTGACATATAAGACGGTATGAATCATTCATTTTGAACTTGTGCGAATTTCATTTTAGAAAATGAACATCAATTATTCGGCTAAAAATTAGGTCCACAGCTTTTTGTTGATGCGGCCCACATTTACGTTTTAAATTTGAAATACAGCTACATTTCTCATTATTTGGTGAATAGATCGATTCAATTTACAAAATAGAGAATGAACTCTCATGCATCCAACGGATGCAATTGGTAGTTGGTTCATTGTTTTGAGGGGTTTTAGTGGGTTAAATTTAATTTTTAACCGAACTTGTCATTTTTTTTTTTAAAGATATTTTTAGTGTGTACGGTGTGGTGAAAACAAGCAATGAGCGCAACAATAAATCGATACCAAATTTATGTAATTCGATTGGCGTGACCTATTCCACTGGAAGAGTAACACAAGATTCCACTATAGATCAAGTAATACAATAAAAATAACAATTACACTCAAGTGACTAAACCAATTTTAATGTTTCGAAGTTTCAAATTACACGCATTAATCTCACTATGTTTAGTCTCACGATCCCTTGCAAAGAGGAAAATTTTTCAAAAAGTCATAAAACTATTGTACGATGGCCAATTTAGTCTTAAACATTTCGATTGTGTTAATTTAGTCCTAAAAAAAAATTTTACGATTTGCCAATTTAGTTCTAAATTCTTCATGTACCGATTTAATCTTAAAACTTTTGACGATTTGTCAATTTAGTCCTTTTGATCATTTTTAGACAAAAATCATTGACATTATAATTAAGTCAACTCCGGCCATCCTATGTGGAGGTGATAAACGATCACTTGCATGGTGGTCATTAGTAATTAATGTAGAAAACTGTGGTGGTTTTGCTCATTAGAAAAGAGAGTCTATAGTTTAATCCCACTGGGGCCCTTTTCTATATTGAGATATATGTACGAGTTATGTTAGAGAAATCCTATGTGGGAAAATTAACATGGTGTAGAGCAATTAATATATTTTAGTTGGCTAATAACTCATGGACTTAAGCTTTTTGAGTAAAAGTGAATTCAATTGGATATACTAACCGGGTCGAATTTAAGCTCCCTCTTAGCAATCTCTCTAGGTGAAGATATTAGACTTCTGTTACGTGCTCCCAATATTTCAATCCAAGTTGGTGGAAACTTCCCTCCCCCAAAAACAGGAATGGTGCGTTTTTTCAAATATTAAGTGACTTTCACCCACGCAAATGAAAAACACACTCAAAAAAACCCTAATCATTTTTCACGATAAAAGGTGTGTTTTTTTCTCACATATGTCGATGGGGTCGCTTCACTTAAGATCAAAAGGACCCACAACGAAGATGACTGCAGGCACGACAAGGCTGAGTGCCAGAGACAACATGGACACAACAGTGGGGTGGAGCATTGTGATGGCGCGGCGGCCATGGTTGACTACGGAGATGACCAAAAGAAGAAGAAAACCAGCAGAGAGAGAAGAGGAAGAGATGGTGTTTTATTCCATCCTCAGATAGATAAAATGTACCCAAACTAGTCTGTCATTGAGGTCGCTCAAGGTGTAACCCTTTGACAAACATATATTGACTATACGATTGCTGCTTGCAAGTTTGACGGTGGGGCTATCCTCTCACCCTTTTTAGTAAACGGGATCAACTTTGCTAGCCGTGCATCCTAGACCGTGTAGATCAATCCCCATTATAAGTTTTAGTTTGGAGATTATTGTGGGGATGAGTGAATATACAGGGTTGGCCCATAAGATTGGATGATATGTTAGACCATTTAGCAAACTTGGGCTTGTAATTGAACTTTTCATGCACTCAAAATACAACCTAAGCCTGGCCATGCAAAGGCATTTTCATGATCCGTGCTTTAGAGGCCACGCAAGATCAGCACGATCGGGCCGACCACTTAACGGGTTTAATTGACCTTTACCCGGTCTGGTTAATTGAGCCTATTTCAAGGTTGTCTTTGGCCGAAAAGACTTCATTTCTGGTGTCTAATCTTTGATCCCAAATGGGTGTCGATATATCAAACGGATATATTTATTTCGTTGGATTACAATCCTATAAGCTGAGGTTGAGTTCACTAGCTTGCACAGTAGTAAGCTAAATAATGCCGCTTAAGTGCTTTCACTACACGTTGATAATCAAATAGCTGAAATCTGATATTCTAAGCTCTAGCTTATGAAGGCTGCATTTCTCGCACCTCAAACCATCCATTTGTCATGGTTCTTTTATGTATAGTGCCCTAGGACGATGATTGAGTAATCTTGTCCAACAATGAAAGAGGGTACTTGTTTGTCACAGCTAAAGAGACCGGATAAATTGGGATGACTTTTAATACCTTCTTGGATGGTCGAGAGACTATGAACAAGTCAAATCGCATATTTGACGTCCACACAGTGTTACTGGCAGCATATATGTGAAAGTGAATCTAAGGAGTTCGGCTAAAATTGTAATGCCGATGCTAATCGAGCAGTGTTAAAATGGATAAGTTCTTGGGAAAGTCCTTGCTATCACATCACTGATACTAAAGTACAATGGGAAAAGTGCCAAAAAAGTCCTAAACCTTTTACCTTTGTGCCGATTTAGTCCTAAACATTTTTTTGGTGCCGATTTAGTCCTAAACCTTTTTATGTTGTGCCAATTCAGTCCTTTCCGGCCAATTTTGGCCGGATTTTGCTTGACTCGGACGCGAGCCGATTGACATGGCCTTATCGGCGGCGCGTGGACAACTTTTAATAATATTTTAATATTTTTTTATTTGTTTATTATTATTTATTATTTATTTTTGTTTTTTTTTTTTCCCTCCGGCCGGTCGCCGGTCTAGCGACCGGCCGAGGCGACGGCGAGGGCGAGCGAGGGCGAGGCCACCTCGCCGCGAGGCCACCTCGCCGGCCATGGGCGAGGCTCGTCCTCGCCCGATCCGGCGAGGCTGGACCTCGCCGGATCCGGCGAGGGAGCCGGCCATGCCACCGCCCATGGCCGGATCCGGCGAGGTCGAGCCTCGCCGGCCACGAGCGCCCATGGCCGGATCGGCGAGGTCGAGCCTCGCCGGCCATGGCGGAGGCTCGCCATGGGCCTCGCCGGATCGGGCGAGGTGGCCGGCGAGGTTGGCCTCGCCCTCGCCGGCCGTCGCCTCGGCCGGTTGTCGGACCGGCGACCGGCTGGAGGAAAAAGAAAAAAACAAAAATAAAAATAAAAATAAAATAAATTTAAAATATATTAAAATATTATTAAAAGTTGTCCACGTCGCGCCGACAAGGCCACATCAACCGGCCGGCGTCCAGTCAGCAAAATCCGGCCAAATTGGCCGGAAAGGACTGAATTGGCACAACGTAAAAAGGTTTATGACTAAATCAGCACCAAAAAAAGGTTTAAGACTAAATCGGCACAAAGGCAAAAGGTTTAGGACTTTTTTGGCACTTTTCCCAAAGTACAATTGGTGAGGACCGATATGAAATGAACCAAAGTTGGACAATACCTATTAGGGTTTGTAAGTCGAATCACATTGTAACATGCGAATCATCCAAAATGTAAATGTGAACTTCCATTACCTTGTGTCATCCTAGCTGTAATCATGCGTTTATAGCAACACCAAACCTTTTAATACAATGAAAAAGCTCAACAATGCATGGCTTGAAAATAAAAATGAAATGGCCCAAAACAAGTATTTATTATAAAAATTGCATAAAAATCAGGGACCATCTAGGTCCAAAAAAAAAAAGGATTTTTGCATCACATAGGCACTAATATTATTTGCATCAATTAAGTTTTATTTTTATTTTTCATTTTATTGTTGCATTTCGGGCAAATATACAAATTTATTATTATTAAAAAAAGAAAAAAATGGCTCTTTTCTCTCTTTTATATGGACTGATATGAAGTGGATTCTCTCTCTTCAATCTTGTTCACGTACACGAAGGAAGAGCAAGTGCTCCGCCCATGAAAAAAAAAAAAAAAAAGAAGGATGGAAGATAGTAGAAAAGTCAAAGAAAAGAGCTAGCCCTCTCTTGGCGTGGAGAAAGAGAGAAAGAGGTTGAGGAAAGGCAAAATAATAATAATAATAAACAAAAAGAGAGAGAGAGAGATACAGAGAGGGGGAGTCATCTTTTTCAGCCCCTCCCCGTTTTCTCCTTCCTCCTTGCTTCCTCCTTCCCTCTCCGCCTCTGCAACTCACGCGAAGCGACGACGACACGCACGAGGACAGCCTACGGTGGAAAAAGAGGAATAGGGGAGTGACGAATGGGACGACAGGGCAGCGTGTTCGTTTTTATGGTCTATTGCTTTTAGGAAGTACAAATTTCTATCGTATTTCATAATTTAGTTACTCAATATTGCATTGTTGATAGATATGAAATTTAAAATAATATGCTTGTCATTTTAGAAAATGCAAAAAACGAAACAAAAAAATAATCAGTTGATCCAAGATTGACCTAGAACCAGAACGGACCCATAGGGTCGGTCCGGTCTTTGATCCCAAACTCAACAAGATCAGTCCTCCGTCTCAAAAATTAAGAACCACTACTATATAGTTTGGTCCGTGGGTTAGGTGCTAGACCAACTCAACTCGGACTATATTCACCCCTAATGTTTGGTTTGTGAGAAGCTAGAATCTTCTGGAGAATAATGAGAAGAAGTTTCTTAGTCGGTCAAAGCTTTCCTTTTGTTATTTTGGTAAATTTTCATTCTTTGAAAACTGCAGCGATTTTTCCCAAGAGTGGAGATTTCTTTCTTCAACGGAAACGAGAGATTTCTCTCAACGTGGGTGGATTTGCGCTTGTGAGTTGTGAATTTAAATTGAGTTGTTTTATTTGCAAATACCGTGGGTTCAGGTGTGATTTAGATTTGAATTATTATTTTATAATTCTCATAGTGATTAGTAAATTATTAACTGCTGACTCTCTTGATAGAGTAGGTCACCAACACTCGAACTGAATCATGAAAATCTCTAATGTTCTTTCTTGTTACTGATTTATTTCTCATGTTCGCATTAATTTTCAAACAATTAGGAAATGCATGAACATATTACATAATTATACGGAATGGGATAGACTGCTACTTATGCTCCTAATGAAATCAACCACACTTGTGTTTTAATTTCTCTTTTCTCACAATACAACCGCTTGATCTTAGTAATCCAATCTTAAGAGACAAAATTACATTGTATATGTCAGACTATTCATAGTCATTGTTGGTGTAGGAACAACTGCGACGCTCCTAACCTCGTACTGTTTACATAGTCTTGAGGAGCATGAGCAGGTATGCCTGGAATTAGTAGGCCAATCACTCTTAAAATCCTCAACAATGATCCTTCTCTATAGTCCGGTCCCTTCTCATGAGCAATCATGAAACTTCTCAGGAGCTCATACCACGCATTCATCACCATTGGTATTGCTTGTCGAGGCGAGAAGTAGTTCTCATTCGGTTCTTCCCGAACAATCTGCATACAAAAAATTTGGGAAAATTATCAAAAAAAAATTCTAAATTTGCCATGTAGTGATTAATTCAGTCATAAATCTTTTAATTTACAATTTAGTCCTTCTAACTAATTTTGGCCGGAAATCAATAAAGTGAATGTCGACTATCCTACGTGGTATGGCCGGCACTAACATTAATTATTTACATCTCAATTCGGCAAAACATGCATCGTATATATTTATCATATAACTAAAGTTACTGTGGGCACCATTTGGTCCCCAACTAATATAACTAGGCATGGAGAGAGAGAGAGATCCTCACCTTTCCTTGATATTTGCTATCGAAGTAGCAACACCTCCCAAAATGCTTGAACATGAAAGCTGAATCATCGTAAGGCAACCTAGGCACAATGTCATTCCCATAGACGAATCTAAAGTACTCAATCTGATGTTCCTTCAAGACCATCCCCATGAACTCCCCAAACTTCTCATCTCCAACCCTTGGTTGACCAAACGTGTAGACCCCCTCCAATCTCTCCATCAGCCACTTCTCCCCGTGCATGGCCAAGATCGCCGGGAAGAGGATTGCCAACGCACCTCCCAAGCTGTGGCCCGTCACCACGTACTTCGCTTTGTCATCCTCACCGAGCAGTGCCCTTAGCTTCTCCCTTATGGCATAGTAAGCCAACGGCGCGGGCGTTTTTGGGTGCGGGTCGAGCTCTTTCGGCCAACCCAGGCTCTTTTGAAGCCCTAGGGCTTTCATGAACCCACCGTGTATTTTTCCGACGCCTGGTAACTCGTACCATGAGAGGTCGATGTCCGAGCACCACGCATCCGCATCGAAAAATTCCGTGCCTCGGAAGGCGACGACGATGGTGTCGCGGTCACGAAGAATGAAGGCTTGTGTGGATGCTTTCCCTTGATAATCTGCAAAAGAAGGACAAATAAGGCATCTGGCAACTAATATCTTGGCGTATAATGTATGCCTACAGTGATGGCGGTATACGTCCGTACCATTCCAAAAGTTGTAGAACCCCAAAAATTCCATCTGCACAAAAGTACGGACACTATTATTAATAAATGAGTAATTCTACTGTTAATTGATCATGTATTAAAAACACAGTTAATTGAGTTCTTTAGTATGAAGTATGATTAATTTCTTTACTCCTTTGGATTTTAAATCTAGCGGACTGTTAAGCTACGCAAAGTTTACATTGAATGGATTAGCTCGTGATTTCTCGTTTCTGGTCGTCGCTTTGACTTGGTCACAAACATCAACCATGCTTTCGTTTATATATTAACCTCAAATTGGGTATGAGTTTATTTTTGCTTTAGAGATTAATTTTTATATTTATATTCTCTCTCTCTCTCTCTCTCTCACGTTTGACCTGCCAGTGGTGGGTGACCGTCGTTCTCAGGTAGGCCTCGTTCTCATAGGATGCTTTCGAAGCCATCATGGAGAGAGCCGCATGGTACTCGGCGTCACTAGGCCTGATGCGGTTGTCCAATTCCACTCTCTTGTCCAAGTTGCCGATGAAGGACAGGAAGCTCCCCGACTCTCTATGCGGAATCACCACCTTCCCTATTCACAACCACACATAACAAGTCAACGTCTTTCCAAGTGGAGTGTCCCAACGATTAGGCAGATTGCTCATACTTTGTGAGCGGTGAACTGCTTGATCAATTTCTTCACCCACACGTATTTTCTAGAGGATACCGCAATTGGTCAGTCTTTAAAAACTTCTGATGGTCGGTAAACTAAATCATAAGAAGTTGTTCTCGCGTAGGCATGATCAACAGGCGCAGATGAGCCTAATTAGGTACTAAATAAGCTCAGCCATTCTTACTATAATGTATTCCTACTGGAAATGTTTGGATCTGAGCGAGCCGGATCCCAAAAAAAGTGTAATATTTAAAAGCTCAGCCATTTATACTTGGAGCCTAATGAACTCTGTAGACCAATAAATACATGATCAACTCTATCTCGGAACTAACAATGAAGTCGCCGAAGTCCTTTTTGTGTTGGGAAGCTTGAAGAAGTTTATCGAAGCTCGATGAACTTGCCTTGCCTTCTACGCCAATGAAATCGAGTCTCGGGTTAAAAAAAATATGCAATGTCCCTTTGTTTTCACTTAAACCAAAGGATTTTTTTTTCACCTTATCTAAGCTAATTTTATCTTAAGTAGTCGTGGAAAACTCTAAACCAAGGGACTTTTAATGATTCATTAATGAACATGTCAGTATTGATGGGTGAAAGGTACGCTAAATGATCATGCACCACTATTGAAATGGAATCATTTGTCCAACCGCGCATTTTATTTTTAATCATGTGCCATTATTGCTTTTGTCCCCTTCAAGAAAAAATAAAAACGCTGGAATGTGGGATCATGCCGTATCGGCGATACGCCAGAGTGAAATGAAATGAATCTTCATACCAAACACAGGCTGAGTAAAGCACAGGGTAGTGACTGACGCAGAAACACACACACATTTACCAATCGTTTCACCTCGCTCAGCAATGAACTTTTTACTAGTGAAGCAACAACATAACTACATAGACTCATTTCAAATTGTTTTGATAAAGCATTGCTGTTGCATATTGGTTATAAATTATCATGTAGACTGACCTCGAAAGCAGTTAACAAGAAGCCTTCCGAAGCTCCGATTGCTTGACACAAGGTTCAACCAAAACTCAATCGCCGACCCGCTCCAAGCCATTGGTTTGGCCACGAGAAGCAGAAGCTTCTGTGCGAGAGTGGATACAAACATGATCTGCCTTCGCTCGAAGCTCTCATCTCCTTCCTCGGAGGAGTCCACGAATTCTCTCTTGTGCACATCACTGTGGATCAAAATGCGAAAGAGATCAAGGACACCGGCTTTCTCTGGGCTCAACAGCATGTAGCTGCTGGAGAAACTCTTGTCAGAGGCCATGGCTTTGAGGCAAAGAAGAGAGAGACGACAGCTAGGTTTCTTTTTGGTTTTTGAGGGTCTGAGTACTTGTTGTTTTGGATGAGACTTGTGCTGCTTCTTGAACTTAGCTTCAAAGGGTTATTTATAGAGGGCTCCTTGGCTGATTAACAAAGCTCTGTTTCTTGTTCTTCCTGGTTAGAAAATAAATGACAGGTGTACTAAAGTCGACAATTAAACTGATATATTAATCATAGAAGCAATTTTTGATTTGGTGTTGATTGTACATGGTCCAATTCTTGAGCTGTCCACTGTATTTGAGATTACTCAAAGGAAAAAAAAAATTATAATTCTTTGTTATGAAAGCTGATCAACTTTGATGGGCTCGTGAAGGGAAGCTAACGCGTTGAGGAGGCAGGGTCTCTTTCTGTGATTATCTCCGACCCCATTTCTGCATTTCGATGGTGGTAACGACACGATTTAATTTATTCAAAAAAAGGGGTGATGACTAGACTTGTCAAAATAGATTCTAAACTTTTTTTTTAAACTCATATTTAATCGGTTAGTTATCATAAATGGATTAAGAATTGCAAAGCCCAAATATATATGGTTGTTAAATGGATTTACAGTTTACCCAAACACAACCTACCTTCGTGATTTTCTATTCAACCTTTATGAGAAAATAATGGACTTTTCAGATTGTTCTAAATTCAAAGAAATATTAATTAGTCTGCAAGATGAGTTCGACTTCACCCTTATTAAAAATTTCAAGATGGTTTCTTTTTACCCCATTATTTATTATTTTTGCTAATCTTGCAAGTTTCATATGTTTGTTAATACAATATGATTTTCCTTGGTTGCATTTGGCATTGTTATTTTTTAGGAAATATTATAATCTTAGTTCTTGTCATTGCATTCTGTAGTCAACATAAATTATCTTTTTCAATATCTTATATTCCATTTAATTAAAATTTCAATTCCTCTACGTTATTTGCCATTGTAATTACATAAATTCACTACCAAGTTAACTTTCTCTCATTCTTCATTGTGAATCAATACAAAAATTAAAAATTCTACCCAATTCTGTATCTAAATAACATATACACATAGAAAGATTAAAGCGGTCTAACTTAGTGGATACAGATTTTCATAAATTGGATTAAATATGGAAGTATTTTAGTAAATAAATTGAGTCGGGTATGGATCACTAACTTTGTATTGCATATAAATGAGTCAAAACATGTTAAATTGATCAATTTCAATTAGACTATTTTCAAGCCAACCCAAATCTAAGCCCACCCATTTGGTGGCCTTGGCTACGACATGTCTTAATTTATTTAAGAAAACATTCACATTCAAATTTGATATTATGCCATGAGATTCATTTCCTTCACTTTTAATGTTGCACATGTCATATGGATGGTAGCGACTAGCGAGATCTAAGCAGGCCCTACCATCATTCGTTGCACTAAAGACAGTAGGAATCATTCGCTTTAAACTTTGCAAAAAATCAGGCATGCAGGTTTTTTGTGATGTGGCCCCCATATAAGTTTTAAATTCAAATAGGAGATATATATCCCAATATTTAGGGAGAAAATTAATTCAATTTACACAACAGAGAATCAAATGTCGTGTGTCCAAAGTATGCAATTGCTATTTGGATCATTGTTCCGAGGGATTTCAGTGGGTTGAATTTGATATACAACCCAACTTTCTATTTTCATTGTTTGTAGATATTTTCAGCATGAATGATAGAGTAGAATCAAGATACCGAACACACAATAATAAATTAAAACAAAAACACACAAAAAAAAAAGATATTAAATTTACATGATCTAGTCAGTATAACATACTCTATAAAAATAGCAATATAAAATTTCACTATAAATCAAGCGATACAATAGATATTACAACTACACTCAAATCATGTAAATACTCTAAGTAATTTTTAGTTTTCCAATTATTCCAAGAAAAGTATAACACGTGATTTCACTATATATCAAACAATAAGACCACAAAGAGAAATTATGACAATTGAATGTAATTAGTGAACTGCACAAGTCATGGCGCTCTTGCACATTAACAGCTATAAATCGTACTCATTATGCTGAAGAGACCAAACCCACGATCCAACAAAAAGAATATTTTTTTTTTTTTTTTTTAAAAAGGCCACTATCGGACGTCGAAATGGACTTCAACTCCAATAGGGATAAGAAGCTTTGGGGGAAATTAATTTTCATTTTTGCATCACTCGGGATTCTGTCGGCAAGAGTCCAGTTCAAACTTTCCTACATAGACTTGTTTTCCCTGGAAAATATTAAAATGTGGTTTTGCCTCTAAGTCAAAGAAGAGGTGTGCATTTGACAAAATGACCTTAATAATATGTAGGTTTCCACCACACGATCTTCATAAGCTTCGATTGAGATTCACTAGTTCGAGAGATCCATTTTTCAGTCGGTCGTCGATTAAGTAAAACCATGTGCTTCCAAGACAAAGCTTGAATGGTGAGGTCAAATCCCAGCTGTCATTTTTATGGTTTCTTGCCCTTTCGGCTTGCCGTATAACAAGAAAGTCATACACATACAGTGGCTTGAATTTGACCCACCTAATCTGTTGTTAATAATGCAGAAACTCACAACTTGCAATCCAAGTCAACTGAGAGGACGATGAAATTCTCACGTAATTGCTCGATAAAATAGATCGCGAACTAATACTTCGCAGCTTGAAACATTCGAGTCTTCACAAGGAAGACGTCCCATGGAACTGGTGTTGTAACTGATATTTTATATTAATATAAAATATATATATAAACTTTCTTACCATAGTTGCAAATTAACAAAATTTAATGGGGCTACACATCGAGATAGGAAGACTGCCACATGTGCAGAAACTCGTGTTGAAAGAGAGCTTCAAAACTTCATTGATGGAAATACTGAGATGAGAGGACTTATTCACCGCCAAAGATTTTGACACTTGGGGCATTTTAGATGTAGATTAGCGTGATCAATTGGGTCTTGATAGTTAACCGACAAAATCTGAGATAATTTGCATGCGTACCATCATAACTAATCATAATTCATACTTGCATTTGGCAGACCACGACAAAAATGGCCCTATTTTTCCACAGAAAGAAAAACGATTTCACACGATTTTTGTCCATTTTTCGTCAACGTGAATGCCATGTGTTAAGGGGTTACTGTTATATTTACTGTGTTACTGTTATATTTACCGTTTCCCTGACCATATCCACAGGAATATCACTGCGAGTTTATGTGTTTTCAGTGTGGGACCCTTGCGCTACACAATTATTGAAGTAGGACAGCGACAACCAAAATAATCCTAGCAATTGTTGGCATTTGTATGTATTCTTTATGCTTATTTACTGAACTTCAAACCTCAATAATTTCGTCCTGGAAGTAATATTGTTCCCGAGTTTTTCTTGGATTACGTATGTGGTTGATGAGTGGACTCTCAACCTCATCTCACGAATTCTTGAGAGAGAGAGAGAGAGAGAGAGAGAGAGAGAGAGAGAGAGAGTTGTGCAGTTACGATTTGCATGAAATGCACCAAATTCAACGTTTGTCATCCAATGGTTGGTACACATGAAGCTATACAATGAATAATGGAAGGCCATCTCCATCTTCAACTCAAAAGCTTAACCCAAATTAGACATTTTGTTAAGAAATCAATATGTAAATAAGAAAATCAGTATCCATTCGAAATATATATAAAAATTAAAAACAAAAATATTTCGAACTCACCAAAACGTTCCGCAAAATTTTATTAATTTCCAAGGGAATCACAACTTGGTAAATTTAAAACTTGAAAATTATCAAATATATAATTCTAAGAATATCAGTCCATTTCTACAATCAATATGTTTGAAAATCAATTTCTATCACTTTAAGTAATTGAACTAAGGGCAAATATTCATTAATTTAGCCGTAATGGATCACTTTCCGGTAACTACAGATTCGGAAAATACAGTTTGGACTTTCTTCTAATACGATACTAATAACCCAATTGTCTTCAAATTCCTGCATATTAATTGATGTAGGAATTTTCCGAAAGTCCCACTTCATCTACTCAATTTTTTGTTTTCTTGCTACATAAGGACACGATGATCTTTTCTTCTTAAAGAAAAAAAATATCCAAATGATTACCTTGCGGATACTGCGCTTGATTTTTTGCTTTTTGATTTACTTCAATCCCTATTGCTTAGGTCAGAGATATCACGGAAGGAACCTCCCGACTACCCCAACCCATTTTTCAAAATTGTCAGTGGAAAGACTATCAAGAGTGATTACAAAAGACACACTCTCTGCTCTTCAATGTGGAGGTGGCGACATTCAAACAAGTCTAGATATGTGGATTCCCATCCATCCATAATACTTTTAAGAAGAATTGTGGTGTAGCAATTCTTGATCAACAACTAAGTACAAGGAGCAATGGCACACCTGACGGAGGCTACTGGGGGCTCCGCCCCCTTGGTTCAAAAATTTTTTTTTTTTTTTTTGGTAAAGGTAAGAATATATTAAAAACTAAGGACAAATGTACAAAAGAGCGGCACCAAAAGCTTACACTCAAGATGCAAGCGCATAAGAGTGGAAGGGAGCCGCGTAAGAGCCATAAAGGCAAAAGCACAAACTACAACAAACACTGCCCAGCCAACAACTTGGACCGCTTAACCTCCAAGGTCGCCAGGGTGAGACTGAGACCAAAAGGAAGCAAAGACGGAACAACTAGAGGCCTGCAAACTTACACAAAGATGGCTGGGTCGAAACCCCAACCTCTCTGTAAGCGCCGATTCCTGAGAGTGTCAGGCACATCTCTATAAGTAAGGGCCTTGTCCTTGGGAATATCCCACGAATCCCCTCGAAAAATCATGTCATTTCTTTTCTTCCAAATAAGATAGCACAGAGCACCAAAGGAATACCGAGAGAGATTATAAGAGAAGTCCTTACCGGCAAGGAACTTCTGGGCCCATTCAAGATTTTCTTCCCAAGTGCCATTTCTCCAAGGTAGATTGTATCTGGTAGCCCAAAAGTAAACTAGATTCGCTGGAAAATTGCAACTAAAGTACAAATGGTCAATAGAATCCGGCTGAGAATTGCAAAAGGTGCACACCGAATAGTCAATTCTTCCATAAGATAGCAAAAGCGCCTTGGTTCAAAATATTTTTATATTACTAAAAGTCAAAAAATTTCTAAATAAATTATATATAGGTGACATCTCTTTCCCTCACCCAATATGCAATTGGATAAAAATGAGATGTCATGCTACAATATGACCTCATGGACCCATAATTCAATACCGTATATTGCCAAATAGATGATTTTCTCTAGAAGATTGAACTATTAGGAAATGCAGAAACAACATATATGTGGAGTGGGATAGACTCTCGGCCACATAGTTGCGTTTTAATTCCTATCATTTTCTTACAACATAATTGAATTTTGGTGATCCAATCTTAGGAGGCAATATCATATTGTATAAAGCTATAACTATTCTTAGTCACTGTTGGTGTAGGAATAGTTGCGAGCCTCCTAATCTTGTAGAATTTACATAATCCTGAGGAGTATGAGCAAGTATCCCTGGAAGCAGCAAGCCAATCGCTCTAAAAATCCTCAACAACAATCCTTCTCTGTAGCTTGGTCCCTTCTCCCAAGAAATCGTAAAGCTTCTTATGAGCTCATACCATGCATTCATCATCATCGGTATCACCTGTAGAGGCGAGAAGTAGTTCTTGTTCGGTTCTTCTGGGATGACCTACGTATAAAAAAATTAAGCAACCAAGAAAATTGAATGAGTAGTCTTATCCAATTACAACATGCCATGTGTGGTTGACTCTTTCTTCTTTCTTTTGTTCTTTCGCCTTTTGAGCCCTGCAAAGCCAATTCCTGAAGTTCATGGACGTGACAATGTTTTTTTCCTTTGGAGGAATTTTATTGCATAGACAGTCTGAATTGCAAACTCCTCTTGTGCAATTTCAATCTAATGGTATATGATTTATCCATTTATCCACATCACAATTTCGTTTGATATGAAATGGATATACATAGCATTTAGCTAAAGTTACTTTGAGAACCTTTTTGTCCACCAACTAATATAACTAAGCCCACAAAAAATAATTTAGGGGCGCGCGAGAGAGAGAGAGAGAGAGAGAGTTCCTCACCTTCCCTTGATATTTGCTATTGAAGTAGCAACAACGCCCAAAGTGCGTGAACATGGAAGCTGAATCATCGAAAGGTAACCTAGGCACAATGTCGTTGGCATAAACGAATCGAAAGTACGCAATCGGATGTTCTTTCAAGACCCTCTCCATGAACTCCCCAAACTTGTCATCTCCAATCCTAGGTTGACCAAAGGTGTAGACCCCCTCCAATCTCTCCATCAGCCACGTCTCCCCGTGAATGGCCAAGATCGCTGGGAAGAGTATCGCCAACGCACCTCCCAAGCTGTGGCCGGTCAACACATACTTCACTTTGTCGTTCTCGCCAAGCAGTGACCTTAGTTTCTCCCTTATGGCATAGTAAGCGAACGGCGCGGGGGTTTTGAGAAGTGGGTCGAGCTCTTTCGGCCAACCTAGGGTCTTCTGGAGGCCTAGAGCTTTCATGAACCCGCCATGGATATTCCCAACTCCTGGTAACTCGTACCGTGAGAGGTCAAAGTCCAACTGCCAATCAGCCGCATTGAAAGGTTCCGTGCCTCGGAAGGCGACCATGATGGTGTCGCGGTCCCGTAGCATGAAGGCATGTGTGGTTACTTCCCTTTGATAATCTGCAGAAGAAAAATAACAGGTATCTGTCAACTGTTATCTTGGTATATTATCCACAGCTTTAGAGCTAGCAGCATAGCTCCTTACCATTCCAAAAGCTGTATGACCCCAAGAAATCCATCTGCACAAATGAGCGGACATAACTGTTATAAAGGACCAATTCGATTATTGTCCAGCAACGTATGTCGCCTCTTTTTAGGATGGTATGGCCAGGTTCAGTTAGTATTAGGAACTTAGTCAATTAAGCTCTATATTATAAATTATGATCAATTTTTGACACTTTTTAAGTTTAATTGTCCCCGACTAATTAAGTTGCACAGAGAGCGTGCTTCAAACAGATTAGCTTTGCGATGTCTTGTTTCTGGTCCTCGCTTCTTATGTCTTTACGTGGTCACAACATGATTTATGCTTTCATTTATAGATTAACCCCAAGCCAAGTAGTGTTTATTTCCGATTTAGATTCTGTCGTTTCACCTGCCAGTCGTGGGTGATCGTTGTTTGAAGGTAGGCCTTGTTCTCATAAGATGCTTTTGAAGCCATCATGGAGAGAGCCGCATGGTACTCACTGTCCCCAGGCCTGATGCGGTTGTCCAGTTCCACTCTCTTGTCCAAATAGCCAACGATGGATGTATAGCTCCCAGACTCTCTGTCCGGTATCACTACTTTCCCTGTTCACAGCCCCACATAGTACAGTCAACATCTTTTAAGTGTAAAGTCAACAGATTGGGTAGACTAATCCTAACTTTTTAGCAGGGCACTACTTGATCAATATCTTCAACTAGATATGTTTCCCAGAAAATACAGCAATTGGTCTGAGAATTTAAAACTTCTATTGGTTGGTGATCTAAGTCAGAAGAAGCTGTTCTCATGAAGACGGGATCAGTGGACGGGCGTTGATGAGTCTAACTAGGTATCCGATAAGCCCAGTCGTTCTTAGTTAAATTTCTTTTAGGAAATTGATGAATCTGAGTGAACTAGATCCAAAAGGATAAAATATATCCGAACGCAATCAGACTTATTTCGAGTTGTTTTAATACAACCTTATTGTGCCATATTGCAATAACTAGATATGTAGGCTGACCTCGAAAGCAGTTGACAAGAAGCCTTCCAAAGTTCCGATTGCTCGACAAGAGATTCAACCAAAACTCGATCGCCGACCCGATCAAAGACAGGGGTTTGGCCACAAGAAGCAGAAGCTTCTGCACGAGAATGGATACAAACATGATCCACCTCCGCTCAAAGCTCTCCTCTCCTTCCTCGGAGGAGTCCACGAATTCCCTTCTGTGCACATCGCTGTAGATCAGAATGCGCAAGAGATCGATGACACCAGCTTTCTCTGGCCTCAACAGCAAGTAGTTGCTGCAGAAACTCTTGTCACAGGCCATGGCTTTGAGGCAAAGAAGAGAGAGGTGATTGCTAGGGTTCTTTCTCAATTTGAGAGGGTCTGTGTACTCGCTGCCTTGGATGGGACTTGTACTGCTTCTTGAACTTGGCTTCAAAGGCTTATTTATAGAGGTTTCTTTGTCATTGGATAGTCATAGACGTAATTTCTGATTTCGTGTTTGTATATCAATCTGTAGATTAGTCTCGGTGCACTTAGCATTACTCTAAAAAAGAAAAACGTGAGTTTTTGGCATGAAAGCCGAACGACTTTCTATGGGTTGGTGAAGGGAAACTAAGGGTGCGTTTGTTTCGCGAAATACATTTTCGAGGAATACATTTTCCTCATTTTTGAACATTTGGGTCGCTAAAGAAAATGAGTAAGGGGAAAACGTTTTCCTAATCAAAAAAAATATTTTCCTAGCAAAGCTTAAATTTAGGAAAATGATTTCCCCTTTGAAAAGACCGGAAAGCGTTTTCCGAATTTACTAAAACTTAGATTTGATGCTTGGTTTACAAGTAATCATTCTTATAAAAATATATTTTAAAAAATGAATTTGAATTTTTTTTTTTTTAAAAATTAAAATTTGGAAAACATTTTAAAAATAAAAATAAAAAATTCAAATTTGCTTCTTTTTCTTTTTCTTTTCTTCCTTCTTCTTTTTGCTTCTTCTTCACCCGTCACCGGCCACAAGGACGGCCAATGAGCTCTGGTCTCACCAGATTGAGCGATCTCATGGCTTTCGACAACAAGCCTTAAGCTTGCCCGAGGCCGATAAGCCTCAAGCCTCGCTAAATCGGGTTAGCTTGTGGCCTCCAGCGATGAGGCTCAAGCCTCGCCAGATTGGGCGAGCTCGCAGCCTCTAGTAGCCAACTAGCGAGCTTGAGAAAATCCTGCCAAAACAGAATATAACCAACCTTAATAATACGTAGGTTTTCACAGCAAGATCTTCATAAGCTTCGATTGAGATTCACTAGTTCGAGAGATCCATTTTTCAGTCGGTCGTCGATTAAGTAAAACCGTGTGCTTCCAAGACAAAGTTTGAATGGTGAGGTCAAATCGCAGCTGTCATTTTTATGGTTTCTTGCCCTTTCGGCTTGCCGTATAACAAGAAAGTCATACATATACTGTGGCTTGAATTTGACCCACTTAATCTGTTGTTAATAATGCAGAAATTCACAACTTGCAATCCAAGTCAACCGAGAGGAGGATGAAATTCTCACGTAATTGCTCGATAAGATAGATCGCGAACTAATACTTCGCAGCTTGAAACATTCGAGTCTTCACAAGGAAGACGTCCCATGGCACTGGTGTTTGAACTGATATTTTATATAAATATAAATATATATACATAGTTGCAAATCAACGAAATTTAATGGGGCTACACGTCGAGACAGGAAGACTGCCACTCATGCAGAAACTCGTGTTGAAAGAGAGCTTTAAACTTCATTGATGGAAATACTGAGATGAGAGGACTTATCCACAGTCGAAAATATTGACACATCGGGCTCTTTAGATGTAGATTAGCGTGATCAAATGGGTCTTGGTAGTTAACCGACAAAATCTAAAGATAATCTGCATGCGTACCATCATAGCTAATCATAATTCATACTTGCATTTGGCAGACCACAGACAAAAATGGCCCTTTTTTTCCACAGAAAGGAAAACGATTTCACACGATTTTTGTCCATTTTTCATCAACGGGAATGTCATGTGTTAAGGGGTTACTGTTATATTTACTGTGTTACTGTTATATTTACTGTTTCTCTGACCATATCCACAGGAATATCACTGCGAGTTTATGTGTTTTCAGTGTGGGACCCTTCCGCTACACAATTATTAAAGTAGAGCAGCGACAACCAAACTAATCCTAGCAATTGTTGGCATTTGTATGTATTCTTTATGTTTATTTCCTGAACTTCAAACCTCAACAATTTCGTCCTGGAAGTAATATTGTTCCCGAGTTTTTCTTGGATTATGTATGTTGTTGATGAGTCGACTCTCAACCTCATCTCACGCATTCTTGAGAGAGAGAGAGAGAGAGAGAGAGAGAGAGAGAGAGAGAGAGAGAGAGAGTTGTGCAGTTACGGTTTGCATGAAATGCACCAAATGCAACGTTTGTCGTCCAATGGTTGGTACACATGAAGTTATACAATGAATAATGTAAGGCCATCTCCATCTTCATTCAAAAGCTTAACCCAAATTAGACATTTTGTTAAGAAATCAATATGTAAATAAGAAAATCAGTATCTATTCGAAATAAATATAAATTAAAAAATATATATTTCAAACTCATCAAAACGTTCCGCAAAATATATAACTCTAAGAATATCAGTCCATTTCTATAATCAATATGTTTGAAATCAATTTCTATCACTTTAAGTAATTGACCTAAGGGCAAATATTCATTAATTTAGCCATAATGGATCACTTTCCAGTAATTACGGATTCGGAAAATACAATTTGGACTTTCTTCTAATACGATACTAATAACCCAATTGTCTTCAAATTCCTGCATATTAATTGATGTAGAAATTTTACGAAAGTCCCACTTCATCGACTCAATTTTTTGTTTTCTTGCTACACAAGGACACAATGACCTTTTCTTCTTAAAGAAAAAATATATATATCCAAATGATTACCTTGTGGATACTGCGCTTGATTTTTTGCTTTTTGATTTACTTCAATCCCCATTGCTTAGGTCAGCGATATCACGGAAGGAACCTCCGTCTACCCCAACCCATGTTTCAAAATTGTCAGCGGAAAGACTATCAAGAGTGATTACAAAAGACACTCTACTCTTAAATGTGGAGGCGGCGACATTCAAACAAGTCTAGATATGTGGATTCCTATCCATCCATAATACCTTTAAGAAGAATTGTGGTGCAGCAAGTCTTGCTCATCAACCAAGTACAAGGAGCAATGGCACACCTAACAGAGGCTACTGGGGGCTCAGCCCCCTTGGTTCAAAAAAAATTTTTTTTTTTTGGTAAAAGGTAAGCAATATATAAAAGAATGGCCAAATGTACAAAAGATCTTTTCACCAGAAACTTACACTCCTAATGAATGAACAAAAGGAGTGTAAGGGTGACAAAATGTAAAAGCCGCAAACTGCGGCACAACCACTACAACAACAAAACCAAAAGACGCACGGCATGGACATATCAGCTACCAAACACGCCAGAGGTGAGGAAGAGCCACCGTCAGACCGAACTACCTACGAGTCCCCAGTAAATATAATCGGGTCTAGGCCCCAACTTCTTTGCAACCTTCTGCTTCTGAAATTATCTTCGATGTTTCTGAAGGTGATAGCCTTGTCTCAGACAACTCTGAATAGGTGGTTCTTCATGGCCGGGAACGAGAGAGGCTGGTCTCTAAAGATGATGTTATTCCTGTTTTTCCAAATAATGTGACATAGTGCGCCGAAGGAAAAACAGGTAATGCATTTGTAGAAATCTTTACCCATCAAATAGGTAGCGGCCCAATGGAAGTTCTCCCTCCAAGTTATGTTGCGCCAAGGCAAATTACATCTGGAAGCCCAAAAGAAAGCCACTCCAGCCGTGACAGAGCAATCAAAAAAGAAGTGATCTATAGAGTCGGGCATAATCTTGCAAAAAGTACAGACAACACTTCCAATTATACTATAGGACAGAAGGAAAGCTTGGGTTGGAAGTCTGCGCTTGGCAATGAGCCAAAGATTAAGTTGATAGCGAGGTACTATGGCTTTGTCCCACACAAAGGAGTGCCAAAGGACCCGCGTTCTTTTCTTTCTGATGAGATTCCACGCCGAAGCCACTATGTACTCGCCCGAAGAGTTCTCTCGCCAGCAGCAGTGATCCGGGACATCCGCCAGGACCGGGAAAGGATGACCCCACGATTCAAGCACCATCCTGAGAGCTTGTCCCACATCTGAGAAAAGGTCAGCAACACAGGCTTGTCTAGAGAGCCTAGAGCCGTAGATAAGAGAATCTGAGAAGATCAAGTTCAGGGGCCCTCTAGGGTGCCAATTGTCCAACCAAAGAGAGGTTGAAAGGCCATCGCGAATTTTCTAGTAGAAAGCCATCCGAAAATCCTTTCTTAGGTTCAACAAGCTTTTCCAGGCCTAGGAACCCAAGGTTAGCTTCTTAGCAACCCAAAAGTTCTTGTTTTTTAAAAAAGTGGAATGGACCCATCTACACCACAGCGCTTCCTTGTCTGAGAACAAAAGCCAGATATGCTTCAGCATGGCGGCTTTATTACAATCTCGGAGCCTCCTGATACCTAATCCTCCTTCATCCTTAGGGAGGCAGACTTCATCCCATGCTACCTTAGCACCACCCTTGCCCAAGTTCGGACCTTTCCACGGGAATTGTCTAAGGATTTTCTCTATCTGGTCCACCACAAATATAGGTAACACAAAAACACTAGCCCAGAAGACTTGTATAGCATGAAGAATTGACCTGATAAGCAAAATCTGACCTACAAGAGAGAGGAATTGATAAGTCCATGATTGAACCCTTGCAGTGATACGGTTGATTAGGGCACAACAGTCTGCTTTGCTAATTCTAGAAGTGATAATGGGAACTCCCAGGTACCAAACTGGCAAGCTCCCTTCTCGAAATCCCAACTCCAAAAAAATATCATTCTTCAGGGAGGGTGTGCCACTGGCCAAGAAAATTTCACTCTTGCGTGGGTTAGGACAGAGGCCGCTCCAAGAGGAAAAGATATGAAGACCTTCCTTGAGGAGAGCCACCGTAGGAATGTGAGCCTCACCAAAAAGGAAGACATCATCCGCAAAAAAGAAATGTGAAAGACCCGCTGCCTTACATCTCCAGAAAAACTTGAAGTTAGGCCTCAAAGAGTACTTAGAAATGATCCCTGAAAGCACCTCCATAACCATAGTGAACAGGTAAGGAGAAATGGGATCACCTTGACAAAGACCTTGTCCGCTTGCAAAGAAACCGTGGAGCTCACCATTCAAAGCAATTGAAAATTTAGGTGTGTGCACACAAGTCATGATAAGCTTAGTCACAGACTGAGAAAAGCCAAAGGCGAGCAACACACCTTCGAGGAAGTCTCAATCCACAGTATCATAGGCTTTTCTGAAGTCCACCTTTATCGCACATTTAGGGAGATAAGGCTTGAGATGGAAGCTAGAGAAAAGCTCCTGGGCTAACAAGATGTTGTCCCTGATCTGCCTACCTTTAACAAAAGCAGTCTGAAAAGGGCCTATTATGCTCTTTAGAGCAAGGGCCACCCTATTAGCCAGCACTTTGGTGATACACTTGTAAATAGTGTTGCAGCAGGCAATAGGCTTATAATCCTCCATGGAAGTGGCGTTGAGCACTTTAGGAACCATCACCAATATGGTATTGTTGATCTCCCTTAAGAGTTTTCCGGAGGTGAAAAAATCCATCACTGCAGCCATGACTAAAGGACTAACCTTGTCCTAGTTTTCTTTGAAGAACTCCACTGTGAAACCATCCGATCCAGGAGCTTTGCCCCTAGGCAAGGAGAAGATGGTGTTCTTGATCTCCAACTCTATAACCGGCCGAGCAAGGAGCACAACCTGATCAGCCGAGAGTGGATGGTAGATAACCTCCCTCAAGTCCTCCAGCGAAGGTCTGACGAGCTCCCCTTGTGGAGCCAAGAGGTCTTCAAAGAACTCTACAAATCTATGCTGCACCAGCCGTGGCTCGGTCACCATGTTCCCCGAAGAGTCGAGGACGGAAAGGACTCTATTTGTCAAATGTCTTTTATTGACATATCAATGGAAAAACTTGGTATTGCGGTCCCCCTCCCTAAGCCATCTGATCCTGGACTTCTATCTGAAGAAGGACTCCCCCGAGGCACGCAACTCTGAAAAGATATGCCTATGGTTCTTTTCCAACTTTGCAAGGTCTACCGAAAAGGGATCTAGCTGCAAGTCTGCCTGGGTGGTCTCCAACGTCTTCCGCGTATCAAGAGTTCTGTCGGAGATATTAGAGAAAGAATCTCTATTGAGCTGCTTGAGCCGACATTTAAGAGGCTTGAGCTTAGAAACAAGCCTATACATAGGGACTCCAACCCCCAGCGCATCCCAAACTTGCGAGACAATCTCATTGAAATCCAGGTGCTTCATCCAGAAATCGAAAAACTTGAAGGGCTTTCTCCGAGGAGTCGAATTAAGCACCTTCACCACCATAGGCGAGTGATCCAAGATTCCTAGCGCCAGGAAGGAGGCTTCCGAATAAGAGAGGTCCAGACTCCACTTGGCGTTCACCAGAACCCTGTCGATCTTTCTTGCTTTCCTAGAAGGCCCAAAGGACGTAGTCCAAGTGTATCTAAAACCAACGAACCTCAAGTCTTCCAGCTCAGCCTACTCCAAGCACTGCCCAAACTCATCAAAACAAGGGAGCCAAGCTTCAAAGCCACCAACACAGTCAAATGGATCCTTAATAGCATTGAAATCCCCTAAGACAAGCCAGGGAGTGTCTTGGAGATGGATGCTTCTGAGAATGATATCCTCCCAAAGAGGTCTCCTTAGCGAAAAGGAGCGATCTCCATACACAAAAGATATAAAGCAAGCCAACCCAGAAACCAAACTCTCAAAGTTCCCATGAACCGCCTGCTTGGTGACAGAGAAAGCTTTAAACTTAGCCCTTGTGGGGTCCCAACCAACCCGGATTCTGCCCCTAGGGAAGAAGTTGTAGTTTGCAATC
This sequence comes from Eucalyptus erythrocorys, assembly GCA_014182555.1. Lineage (NCBI taxonomy): Eukaryota > Viridiplantae > Streptophyta > Magnoliopsida > Myrtales > Myrtaceae > Eucalyptus > Eucalyptus erythrocorys. The sequence continues at coordinate 22,042,277 of CM024604.1, forward strand.
CAACACCAATCCCTCCATAAACCTTCGGAGATGGAGTTGAAGCGATCCTGAGGCACCTTAGTTTCCACCAAACCAATATAGCACAAGTGGTTCGATAAAACGAGGTTACGAACCTCCGCTTGCCTAGGCGGGTCGACAAGGCCTCTAATATTCCAGCAATCTATATACATATGTACAATGGAGGAGGGAAGTAAGAGTTACCTCCTTTTCGGAGGCTTGTGATAGCTCGGCGAGGGAGCCACACGGGCCGACGAAGGAGGCGAGGCTAGAGAGAGCACCAATAGCTTATCCTGAGTAGTCTCCTCACTCGTCCTAGATGGTGGGGCCTTCGGAGACGGACAAAACGAGAGAAGATCATCATCCGAGCTATCTAGGTAGTTGGCCAACCCGTTTGACTCCGCTCCGCTTCCCGGGTCTGCTATCGAGCCATCAAGGGGCCAGCAGAATCTTTCTCCACGGTCGATCCAGGAGTATCCATCTTGGTGAGGGCTCGAAACCCACTTTGAGCTCTTCAGGTAGAGGTTGAGGGCAAGCTCTTGAGAGCTATCTCTTTCTGCTTGAGGGATTGCCCCTCGTCTCCAGAGCTGACCAGATAAACCAAGCACACCTCTTTAGGAGGGGAAGATTTCTTTTTCTTTCCCTTAACTTGTTTCCACCCCCAAACCAACCCCCCTAAGATCTACCACCAACAGCGGAGAAGTCTCGGGGAGTTGGGCCTCCACGGGTGGGGATGGGATGGCCCGAACCTGCTACTAGCCTTGCATCGCCTTCGTAACCGACTGCAGAGGTCGCACAAGAGTGTCCAAAGGAGCCGCACTTCAAACATTCTGATGGCTTCCACTCATACTCAATGGCAATAGACCGAGCCACTCCGTTGAGTCTTGCCTTCACCAAAGAGACCCTCGACTGATTAAGTTGAAGCTCCACACAAACTCTTGCAAAGGAAATCATTCGAGTTTGCTCTGTGCATTGATCAACAAACAGAAGCTTGCCAACGGTACTCGCGATGGCACTGATAGACAAGGCTATCCATAAGTCAAGAGGAAGGTTCTTCAAGCGAATCCACACCGGTACCGTGGTTTGCTTTTCCCTCTTCAACTCAAGAAGAGGCTTCCAATATTGCAATACTAGCGGAATCCTTGCAACCGTTATAGGACTCTCTTCCAAAATCTTCCTTCTGAACAAAGGGTCAAGTATGCGGAAGAAAAAGAATCCTTGATCATCGGCGAAGACCTCAAGAAGCTTTGATCCCCAACTATGCTTGAGCAATTGCTCCGTGAGCTGGAAAGGCAGCGTCCTTCCTATATAATACCCAACAAGGCACTCATGCCATTTGGGATCCACCGCATCCAGCACCTCTTCAGGGAGATTCACCACAAGGACATCATCCTCAAACGAAGGAGAGACATAAGTAAGGTCATACCCTTTCGTTGCAAGTTTCGCAACATTTGCCCACGTCCGGGCAGCCGTGGCCTTTGAATCCCTCACTTGTTTATGCGATGCCTAGGGTCGTTTGGAAGCCGACCTCGCTCTGCTTCGTCCTCTCGAACGATCACAAGCCACATCCTTGCGATGTCTATGGTGTGAAGTCTCCGCTGCTGCAGGAGGTTTGTCCATAAGCAAGGAGGGCTAGGCCTATGACATCTAGATTTTCGAGCCCTAATTTCGACTGAATAAATAGGGCCGTTTTTAATCGGAATCTTGCAAATGGTCGTTTTTATTGTGAAATTGAGAAATATAAGGGACTTTTGGATAAAGAAAATAATCAATTTGATAAGTGAGACATCAATTGATTTTATGGGAGTCAATTCAATTTGAATCAAGAGAGATTAAGGTCCGCCTTTGATCGCGCATTTGAGACTAAAGAAGGTTCTATGGACAAGCGAGGGTGCGAATTAAAGTGTAGTGACATTGGATTATTTTTATGGACTTTAATTGGACCAATTGAAAGAAGAATTGAAGGAATTGAGATGTACAAGATTTGGACCCCGGCGGAATGGATATTGCACCTATTGAAGAGAGTGGTAGAGGATTTGAAGTAGTGGACCATGACATCAGCAAGTGATGTCATGGTGGGCCACCTTAGAAGGATTAAAAGAAAAAGAGAAAAAGGAAAAGAAAAGGGGAAAAAGAGAAGGAAGTGTGCCCCACATGTCTTCTTCAACCTTGAGCAAAGAGAGAGAGAGAGGGGGAAAGGAAAGTGAAGGAGGACCGGCCGAGCAGCTCCTCATCGCACCAGCCCTGGCGCGCGAGCCGCCGTCGCCCGTTCGCCCCGCCGCGCCGTCCGCCCGTCCGCCTCAGCCGCCCCGTCTCGCCTCGCCGTGCTCGCCCGCATCCCGCAGCTCCCTCGCGCCAGCAGCCCCGCGCCAGCCCGTCGCCGTCGTCGTCCCTCCGGCCGCCGTAAGCCGCCGTCAGCAGCCGCCAGCAGCCGCCGCCCCTTCCTCGCCGTCTACACGTCCAAGCCGCCACCGAAGCCCCTCCGTCACGCCCTCCTCGGCCTCATCACAACAACAAATCGAGGGGGAGAAAATGGGTCTTTCAACCCCTTCGAGGGCCGTTTTGGCCTCCTTCCCGCCCCGGACGCGAGACCGCCTTTGGGGAAAGTCGATCCCGGCGTCGCCCTCTTCGATTTGAGCTAAGCGGCGTCCAAATCCGTGAATTTATCTCACTAATCCTTGATTAGAGAGTTAATTATGCCCTAAGTATGTTTAGTTTAAATTAAGCATGTTTAGGTGGATAGATTAGAATATTTTATTCTAAGTTAGATTAGTATATTGAATTAAGTTAATTTGTGTTTAATTAAGGTTAAGAATGGTTTATTTAATGTTAATTGTGATGGGACTTAATTAGAATTTTAATTTAGAATTATTTAATTGCTTAATTCGGTTGATTAAAATAATATTAAAATATTTCGAAATTAATTAAATATTATTATAAAAAAGGAAAATTTTATTTTTAGCCCCAGTTGCTCAGAATTTCGTGCTGATCGCTGCTGTATTGTTAGAATTTAAATTCGATGCTTGATTTGTGGCGAATTGAGTGTGATTGCGTTAATTAAGGGTTATGTGTAGAAATTCCAAGTGTGGGAATTGTGGGGAATTTGGTCGTGATGAACCGCCTATTAGAGGCCGTGCCTAGTGAGGCCGTGATGAACCACCTATTAGAGGTCGTGCCTTTGGGGCCGTGATGAACCGCCTATGAGAGGCCGTGCCTAGTGAGGCCGTGATGAACCACCTATTAGAGGTCGTGCCTTTGGGGCCGTGATGACCACCTATTAGAGGTCGTGCCTATCGAGGTCATGATGAACCACCTTATTGAAAGCCGTGCCACATGGGGCCGTGATTGCCACCGATTGTTAAGCTTGTGGTTGGGAGCATTGATTGATTTGCTAGAATGACATGTAATCGATCGAGCCGATTGATCGCTAAGATGATCCAAGTGATTGATTGATTGGTGATGTGATTGTGCTTGCACGTGATTAAATGATATGAACTGTACTAACTGCAGGCGCGGACTATTGCGAGGTAAGTCTTCTTGATGTTGTGGTTAGGTCATTCTGGGGTGTATTTACTTTCTAATAGGGGCTTAGGAGAGGTGAACTTGCTGAGACAATGTCTCACCCCATTGTGGGAAAAATATTTCAGGGCCGTAAATGACGATTCCAGAGGAGTAAGGTGGACTACTAGTGCAAGTTGGGCAAGGAGTCGCAGAGCCAAGAAGATGAGGGATCCGATTAGTAGCCTTAGGACTGTTCCTTCTTTTTGGTGGCCCGACCCTTAGTGTGTAGACTCCGACCCATCTTGGCTGTATGTAAACCTTGTTTGATTTTATGACAGTATGTTGGTTTGTATTAAATTGGTTTTTGTTCCTGCTGTTCTATCCCGCTTTTAAATTGTCAAGGGTTTCTTAATACGTTCCGCATGCGCTTAATAAATAAATTTGGGTCGACGACACTACCTGAGAATGTCGCATTTACATGACCATGGTGGGTTGTTTCACGTGTCTCGGAGTTCGGAGCGTGACAAGGCCTCATTATTCCGATTGAGAAGGCTAGAAGCCTGCTCAGTTCCGGCACTCAACTGGGCCGCCAACCTCGGCTCACCAACCACAAAAGATGGAATAGCCATACCCACAGCAAATCCAGCCAAATACCCACCCAATCCCTCTATAGTATATCCATAAAGAGAAGCGAAACGGCCAAGGCAGGTGCCGTTGAGACCGACACAACCCCTACTCGGAAGAAGAACCTCAACTTACCAGCAAACAGAGGGTACAGCAGCCACACCTCCAGGTTTGCAACACCGAGCTTGGGTGGGGGCGTAGCTCGACAGCCGCACCAGCAACTTGACCGAGATGGGTAACCAATCAGAGGCAGGGCGCACCACCGGGCTTGACCAGGACGGAGGGAGGAGGGCAGACGCCTTGACCGAACCAGACAGTAGCACGGAGGCAAGGGCGCAGCTACGAGCTTGCCGAGACGGAGGGTCACGAGGAGGCAGAGGAGCGCAATCACGACCAAGACCAGCAGCGAAACTAGAGGGATCTGGGCCCCCGAACACCCCTTCGTGGAAGGCCGGAATCGCTCTAGCAGCCTCACCACCAAGAGTAAGCAAAACAGGGCAACATGGACGGAAGGGAAGCTCGGATCTCACCAAGGAGGGGAAGAAAACCAAATCCATTCGGTGAGGAGCGAAGGGGCTTACCAGAGGAGGTGAACCCCAATTTTCTCGCCAAACGGCGGTTTGGAACGGCCGGATCGACCCCGAGATCAGCCGACGAAACCCAGGGCAAAAACACAACAAAGGGCTGCGATGAACAGTACTCCAAGAAAGACGCCCAAAACCCCTTTCCTCAGCACTTGTTTCTTGTCAATTGGTTCAAAATATTTTTATATTACTAAAAGTCAAAAGATTTCTAAATCAATTATATATGGGTGACATCTCTTTCCCTCACCCAATATGCAATTAGATAAAAATGAGATGTCATGCTACAACGTGACCTCATAGACCCACAATTCAATAGCCGTATATTGCCAAATAGATGATTTTTTCTAGAAGACTAAACTATTAGGAAATGCATAAACAACATACACGTTAAGTGGGATCGATTCTCAACCACATAGTTGCATTTTAATTTCTATCATTTTCTTACAACATAGTTGAATCTTGGTGATCCAATCTTAGGAGGCAATATAATATTGTATAAAGCTATAACTATTCTTAGTCATTGTTGGTGTAGAAATAACTGCAACCCTCCTAATCTTGTAGAATTTACACAATCTTGAGGAACATGAGCAGGTATCCCTGGAATCAGCAGGCCAATCACTCTAAAAATCCTCAACAACAATCCTTCTCTGTAGCTTGGTCCCTTCTCCCATGCATTCATCATCATCGGTATCACCTGTAGAGGCGAGAAGTAGTTCTTGTTCGATTCTTCTGGGATGACCTACATATAAAAAATTAAGCAACTAAAAAAATTGAATGAGTAGTCTTATCCAATTAGAACATGCCATGCGCGGTTAACTCTTTCTTCTTTCTTTTGTTCTTTCACATTTTGAGCCCTGCAAAGCCAATTCCTGAAGTTCACGGACGTGACAATGTTTTTTTGCTTTGGAGGAATTTTATTGCGTAGACAGTCTGAATTGCAAACTCCTTCTCTTGTGTAATTTCAATCCAATGGATATACATAGCATTTAGCTAAAGCTACTTTGAGAACCACTTTGTCCACCAACTAATATAACTAAGCCCACAAAAAATAATTTGGGCGCACGCGAGAGAGAGAGAGAGAGAGAGAGAGAGAGAGAGTTCCTCACCTTCCCTTGATATTTGCTATTGAAATAGCAACAACGCCCAAAGTGCGTGAACATGGAAGCTGAATCATCGTGAGGCAACCTAGGCACAATGTCATTGGCATAAACGAATCGAAAGTATGCAATCCGATGTTCTTTCAAGACCCTCTCCATGAACTCCCCAAACTTGTCATCTCCAACCCTAGGTTGACCAAAGGTGTAGACCCCCTCCAATCTCTCCATCAGCTCGTCTCCCCGTGAATGGCCAAGATCGCTGGGAAGAGTATCGCCAACGCACCTCCCAAGCTGTGGCCGGTCAACACATACTTCACTTTGTCGTTCTCGCCAAGCATTGACCTTAGTTTCTCCCTTATGGCATAGTAAGCGAACGGCGCGGGGGTTTTGAGAAGTGGGTCGAGCTCTGTCGGCCAACCTAGGGTCATCTGGAGGCCTAGAGCTTTCATGAACCCGCCATGGATATTCCCAACTCCTGGTAACTCGTACCGTGAGAGATCAAAGTCCAAGCACCAATGGGCCGCATTGAAAGGTTCTGTGCCTCGGAAGGCGACCATGATGGTGTCACAGTCCCGTAGTCATTAATGTAGAAAACTGTGGTGGTTTTGCTCATTAGAAAAGAGTGTATAGATTAATCCCATTGGGGCCCTTTTTTATATTAAGATACATGTGCGAATTGTATTAGAGAAATCCCCTATCGGAAAATTAACGTGGTGTACAGCAATTAATATATCTTCGTTGGCTCATAACCTATTGGCTTAAGCTTTTGAGAAAAAATGAATCCAATTGGATATATTGACTGAGTCGAATTTAAGCTCCCCCTTAGCAATCTCCCTATATGAAATGCTACGTAGAATTGGGGCGTTTTTTCAAACATTAAGTGACTTTCGCCTACACAAATGAAAAACAAACTCAAAAAACCCTAATCATTTTTCACAATAAAAAGTGTGTTTTTTTCTCACATATGTCAATGGGGTCACTTCACTTAAGATCAAAAGGACCCACAAAGGAGATGCCTGCAGACACGATAGAGCTAAGTGCTAGAGACGACGTGGACACAACAATGGGGTGGAGCATTGTGATGGAGCAGTGGCCATGGTTGACTAGGGAGATGACCAAAAGAAGAAGAAAACCAGTAGAGAGAGAAAGGGAAGGGATGGTGTTTTATTCCATCCTAAAATAGATAATTGTACCCAAACTAGTCAGTCATTGAGGTCGCTCATGTTGTAACCCTTTGACAAACATATATTCACTATGCGATTGCTGCTTGTAAGTTTGACGGTGGGACTATCCTCTCGCCCTTTTTAGTAAACGGGACCAACTTTGCTAGCCATGCAATTTAGACCATGTAGATCAATCCCCATTAGAAGTTTTAGTTTGGAGATTCTTGTGTGGATGAGTGAATATGGAAGGTTGGCCCATAAGATTGGATGACAAGTTAGACCATTTAGCAAACTTGGGCTTGTGATTGAACTTTTCATGGACCCAAAATACAACCTAAGCCCGGCCATGCAAAGGCATTTTCTTGATCCGTGCTTTAGAGGCCACGCAAGATCAGCACGATCGGGCCGACCACTTGACGGGTTTAATTGACCTTCACCTAGTCTGGATAATTGAGCCTATTTCAAGGTTGTCTCTGGCCGAAAAGACTTCATTTCTAGTGTTTGATCTTTGATCCCGAATGGGTGTCGATATATCAAACGAATATATTTATTTCATTGGATTCCAATCCTATAAGCTGAGGTTGAGTTCACTAGCTTGAACAATAGTAAGCTAAATAATGCCGCTCAAGTGCTTTCACTACACATTGATAATCAAATAGCTGAAATATGAGATTCTAAGCTCTAGCTTAAGAAGACTGCATTTCTCGCACCTCGAACCATCCATTTGTCACGGTTCTTTTATGTATAGTGCCATAGGATGATGATTGAGTAATCTTATCCAACAAGGAAAGAGGGTACTTGTTTGTCATAGCTAGAGAAATCGGATAAATTGGGACGACTTTCAATACCTTCTTGGATGGTGGAGAGACTAGGATCAAGTGAAATCGCATATTTGACATCCACACAGCGTTACTAGCAGCACATATGTGAAAGTTAATCTAAGGAGTTGGACTAAAATTGTAATACCGATGCTAATTGAGCGGCTTAAAATGGATAAGTTCTTGGGAAAGTCCTTGCTATCACATCACTAATACCAAAATACAATTGGTGAGGACCGATATGAAATGAGCCAAAGTTGGACAATACCTATTAGGGTTTGTAAGTCAAATCAAATTGTAACATGCGAATTATCCAAAATATAAATGTGAACTTCCATTACCTTGCGTCATGCTAGTTATAATGATACGTTTATAGCAACACTGGACCTTTTAAAACAATGAAAAAGCTCAACAATGCACGGCTTGAAAATAAAAATGAAATGGCCATATATGATATATTGCGAAGGCTCTTCACATGATATTTTTTATGTAAAAATCCAAATATTAAACTGCACATAATAATTGGATTTTTATGTAAAAACCCAAAGATTTTCGACCAAAAAAAATTGTACATCAATAATGCACAAAACTCTCTTTTGTATGTGTACATGTATTATCATTTTATATGGTTATTATGTTGACTACTGATGTGAAACCTTTTTTATAAATTGACTGCCGGATGGGTGACGTGTGGATAATTTCATTTCCACAGCAATCTTTAAATACAAATGTCACCCAGCCAACGGTCAATGTTTAAAAGAAAAAAATTCTTTACAATGGCGATGGACCTCATAAAAATGATATTTGTATTTTGGGGCTGATCTTTCCTTGCATTAGTAATGAAATAGCAATTAATGCTCAGAAGTCACTTCTACATCATGTATGATAGATGTTTTCTAAGAAAGTAACGTCGTTTATTGAAGGAACCTGAACTGTAATAAAATGTGGACTTCAAATTTAGCGTTCCATAAGGAAGACGCTATTTATAACTTATTTTCCCTCCATTTAACTGGATTAAAATTGTTATTTGGACAGTTAAAAGATAAAATCTCTTAATAGAAAAATGCACTGTAAAGAAACTCACTTATCAAAATCCATTTCAAAATGCATAAAATGAAGATTATTAGCAAAACCGTAGTGGAAGCATCTGGAACCAAGAGAACCCATAATGGCCATGAATTGGTGAATAAATTAATATTAGGACCTGCAATACAATACACCAGCATGTATAAGTTATCCTTATGAAATTTAAGATTATAATATATGATTGTATCTATCTTAGATCTTGTCCCAATCATGATACATCCCACCTTCGCTAAGGGACAAAGCAACGAAAGAATTTCGGTCAAATAAGAAAATTCCTCCTCACACCTGTCCTCTTCAAATGAGGAAATCCTGCCAAAACAGAATATAACCAACCAACAACAAATTAATATATATATATATATATATATATATATATATATATTATAATTTTTTTTTTTGGCTACACATGGCATTATATTTGTGTAGTACCGTATAAGGAAGAAGAAAAAAATACTGAAAATGACTCGAAGATCTTGGTCACAATATCATATCTTCCCGTTTAAAAAAAATCTCCAGATCTAGAAAGTTAATTTTTTTCATTTTACTTTTTTATTTTTTGGGTTATGAGCCAAGAGGGTCGTGATGACCTTCCCAATATTCCAATTCCACACCTCAAGTAATTAATCACCCAGTACACAAGTACTGCAACGTTAAAGGGTACCATGAGAGGTCATTATTGATTCTAGCTACACGATAGGCAAATAATTTCATACACTTGATAAAAAAAAAAAAAAATACAACAACTAATGGATCAGCCTTTCTTTATAAAAAATTAAAGATTTGAAAAGTACTTTTTGATCATTTTTGTGTGATTAAAATAATTAATCATTAAAAATATTTACGTAATAAAAAAATTTTATTCACTCATTTTTTTAAGAGACATGACAAATGATTAATATTGAGAACTAAAATATCATTGGGAGAAAAGGACAAGTAAGGGCATATTGATTGTAAAGAGTGCTTCCTACGACCAATGCATATGTGCAAGGTGCACCAATCATGCAAGTGCGTTAGGTCGCACCATGCGTGAAACATAAATTTCCATCAATAAGTCCTGTCACAAAGAACATGAGAACTTATCTCGTTCTCGGAAAGAAACGATAAAACAATTTATTTTTATTTTTTTTTAAGAAAAGGGGTATGGAATGTGTCAGAGATGCAATGCACTTATGCTTTCTAGGTGGTGGTGGTGGTTCCTAAATTCATGAAAAGGGGGTCACCCCTAAACCCTAATAATAACAAATGATATTTAAATCTATATATCTATGTCCTTTATTGTAATGTTGGGACCTTCGTGTGATATCCCACATGGTCTCTTTTGCTAGATCAGGTTTGATTCACTTTTTTTTTTCCCAAATTTATTTGTACATGCTTTCTCTTTTTGAATATAATAAATGAGATTAGAATGATCCTTACGACAGGAACACTCATTCCACTCGCTTTTGTCTTGGGGAGCAACCTACCCTCTTGACTATTTAGAGTGATGCACGATATCAATAGTGCACAAGAAAGTGAACGATCTCAAAGCCAATATATAACGCAACATAAAATGTATACTGATAATATATTGGGAAGGCTTATGTCCCAGGTTAATATAATAATTATGTTAATATAATATATCATTGGCAGGTGCAATTAGATATAAAAAGAAACTAGTTAAGCTCATAAAATTCCCACTCTTAGGGCATAGAGATTAATAGAGATGATATATGAGATGGTTGCCTGCCTCAGTCTAATTTATAGTTAAACAACTATTAACTCAATTCAAACCAAGAGAATCAACAGTTAACAATCTCAGTTTTGCTCATCTTTTTGGTGGATCAGGTGATTGTCAAACAAACCGATCTTGGATCGGATCATAGGTTCTTACCGAATCAACTCTCTGACATGTTTTCTTAATAACTTTTTATATTGTAGGTCCATTTATTTTGGAAAAAATTGACAATTTAGAAAAAATTTCCTAAAAATGATTAGTTATATCGCTTAAAATAATTGCCAACAAAATATGTAATTCATTATCAATAATAATTTATGCCTAAGCTTTTTCATAGACAATAAAAAAATTTTAAGTTCATACATTTTTTTAAGTGATACAAACAGTCATGTTTAGGAAAATGTTTTCCTATCATGAGTATTCCGCAAAATAAATGGACCCTATGCCACGAAACGATACTGTTAGAAACTAGGGGTGAGCATCGGTCTAGAGTCAATTCTGGAGCGAACGTGGACCGGCCCAACCCTACCGATCCTGGTCCAGTTCCTATTTAGACTGGGACGGTCCTTAGTCCTAGAATTCTTGGACTAATACTATGTAGGTTAGTCCTCAATCTTAGGAGTTTAGAGTCGGTCTAATCCAAATCTACCCTGACTATAATTTTTTTTATATAGAGAAAACTCTATAAAAAAAAAACGGCACCAACAACATTAAGGGCTTGTTTGTTAAAAAGTATTTCTATTCCCCGGAACAAAAATTTTTGTTCTTTTGTTCCGGGGGAAAAAAAAACAAAAACGTGTTTGGTAAAACTTTTGTTCCCGGGAACAAAAAATCTATTCTTTTCTTCTCGAAAACGAATTTGGAACAAAAACAAGAAATAGAAAAAATTAGCTTCTTATTCCCGGAAACAATTCCGAGAAACAATTTGTCTCTCTTTTATTTTTCTTCTATTTTCTTTTCTTCTTCTTCCTTTTGGCCAGTCCCCGGCCTCAGCCATGGCCAACGACCGGCCGACGAGGGTTGGCAACCTCGCAGAAGTGTCGCCAGCCCCAAGCGACGCCGAGCCTCACTAGGCCACCACCAGATCAATGTTGCCCAATGGTGGCCTGGCGAGGATGGCCTAGCAAGGCTCGCTTGGCCACCATGGCCACCATGGCCACCTGCGAGACTGAGCCTCATAATGGCCTAGTGAGACTCCGACAAGCTCATCGAACCTCGCCCAGCTAGTCGTCGGCCCCCGCCGTGGCCAGCGACCAACCACAAAGGAGGAAGAAGGAAAAAATAAAAAATAAAAAGAAAGAAGAAAAAAAAAAGGAAAATTTCAATAAAAATAATGAAAAATTAAAAGAAATAACAAAATTATACAAATTTACCAAACGCATTTTTATTCATGGAATAGAAATTTTTTGCAGTTACCAAGCGCGTTCTTATACTCAGAAATTGTTTCCAAGAACAGAAATAAATAAAAAAAATAAAAACTATTTCTATTTAAAAATTGTTCCTTGTAATAGAATAGTTACCAAACATGCCCTAAATAGCTCCTTAGTGAGGAGTCCAAGTAATTTTACACTATTCTTTAATAACTTAGATTTGTAATGTCTTTTTCAACGTTAACGCCCATAATTTACAAATGAGGAAAATGTTTTTATGGGGAGTCATCACGGCGTCCAAAAGGATATAAACAGCTCATTGTGATATTCTCCTCTAGTACTCATTCTCTTTTGTCTTATTTGTCCTCTAAGTCTTCAATTTGCCAAAATAAAAATAATAATAATAATTTCTCCACTCGCCACTCAACACTTGCCTCGCTCGCTTTTGGTCACTCGTGCCGCTCGGAACTCGATGCTTGCCCCGCTCAACGCTCCCCCCACACTTGACACTTGCCCTACTCGATGCTCATCGCTTGCCTCTCTTAGCTAACCTCGCTCGTCACTAAACCCATTAGGTTGGTTCGGTCCTCAATTGCCTTTTTAGGAAGTACAAAAAATGAAATAGAAAAATTATCAGTTGATCCTAAGTTGACCATAGAAACGAACCAGACCCATTGGGTCGATCCAATCCTCAGTCCCAAACCCAATAGGGCCAGTCCTCAATCCCAAAAATTAAGGATCAATACTATGCGGGTTAGTCCTAAGATTAGGGGATGGACCGGCCCAACTCGGAGCATGCTCACCCCTATTAGAAACCCAATAATCTATACATCTTCATTTACTGTTATCGCCATCTTGGAGAGCCAGTTACACACAACTCTTGTGATCTATTCTCAAAGAAACAGATTTAGGCAATAATTTAAGGATATTTTTATTGTTTTCAAACTAGAATGACTTTGATATATTCCCAAAAAATAGAATATATATCATCATTAAACATCAAATAAATAATGGAGAACATATATTTCAAATCATAAAATGCTAAGCAGTAAAACAAATATAAAAATCATGAATCCACCAAGTGTTAATTCCATGATCATACAGTGATTGAGGCAGCGCAATCCCAAATATCTCAAGTAGAAAAATTCACAAAAGGTCCCGTTTTTATGTATGATTTAGAATCCATTGCTAAACATTTTGATCAGTGCAGTCAAGTTCCAAACCGTAGACGCAATGGCATCCACGTGCCAACGGTATGAAGCTCGTAGCAACTGAGGGGTCTTGAAATTTTTTAGTGGCTGAAGTTGAAGCAACTGCCATTAAGTTAATTGCTCGAACTACATAAGAAAGTTGGTCGTTTAAAATGAACTTTAAGTTAAATTAAGACTTGATTAGACTATCTTTATGAACTCTATCTTTGCCTGAAAGGTTTTCATTTTTTGATGTATTCTCTTTTGATAATAACGAGAGTCAATTCTCTAAATTGACATGTCCTAACTACATTGCCAAATTCCAAATGAAACAATATACATTAATTCTATTTTGATCGATGGGTCCTATTCTCCCACTCTGTATTTTCATGGAAATTGGATGATATCCCCAGCGTCTCATATGTCACCATTTTGTCTACTCTATTTCCGAGTCAAGCAAGCAATCGCCAACAAGGACTCCACGTGTGTGGCCATTTTGGAATATGAGCGCCTCGAACGGTTCATTGTCCACGAGGACGGGGACCAAAACCATTTGCGCATAGAAGTTGGAAAAGTAAAAAAAAGAAAGTCGAAGGACCAAATTGCAATAAGGATAGAAGTTGAGCGACTAAGGTTACGTTTGGCAACTTGCCAAAAAATAACAATTTTTGTTCTTTTATTTCCAAGAGTAGATTTGAAACAAAATTTCATTTGATAAAATTTTTAGTCTCAAGAATAAATTTCTATTTTTTTTTCTCGGAAGTATATTTGAAACAGAATCAAGAAGTAAAACAAAGTCGAATCTTTGTTCCCAAAAACAATTCCAAAATCAAACCAACCCAATTTTTCTATTTTCTCTTATTTCTTCTTGTTCTTCCTCCCTCTTTCTTCTTCTTCAACCACCACCATTGCTACCACTAACATCCACTACCGCCGGTCGCCGGCGACTGGTCCAGCAAGCTCGCCGGAGGCTTGCCAGACCAAGGCAAGGTCCAACGAGCTTACTGGAGGCGCACCCTCCCCCAGCCACCAACCAGCCTCGCCCGGATCTAGCGAGGCCGAGCTCACCTAAGCGTTAACGGGACTCAACCTCGTGAGCCACTACAAGGTCAACGTCGCTTGGCCAAGGCGAGGCCAATGTTGCGGTGGCCCAATGGGGTCGAGCCTTGCCGGTGGCTGAGCGAGCTCGGCCTTGGCAAATCTAGGCGAGGTCGCTCACCCAACCAAGGCTCGACCGACGAGGCGCGACCTCACCAAAGGCCAACAACACTCTTGCGAGATCATTGGTCACCAATCATCCCAAGGCTGGCAACTAGCAACTTTTGAAGAGAAAGAAAAGAAAAAAAAAAAGTAATAAAATTATTAAAATTTAAAAAAAAAAATGGATTAGAAATTTTCAAAAATAGTACCAAACACAATTCTATTTCGAGAATAAATATTTTGAAGAGTTACCAAACGACTTAAAAATTGTTTTCGGAAACATAATAAAAAAGAATCATTTCTTATTAGAAATTGTTCTCAAGAGTAAAATGTTTACCAAACGTGCTATAAATACTCACTAGTTAGTTCTTTCTTTGGATCAAATGAGGTCAAATGCTATGGAATTGAGCTGATTGATCTGACCACTTGTTTTTACAATGAGGAAGCCCGCCGTTTTAATAGGTAAACCTCATATCCATGAAATTCCCTACTAACCACATGATTTGGTTAAAATGCAAGGTCAAGGCCGGGTACATGACCTAAATATGACATTGTTTACATTGGTAGTATGAAAAATCAAACATATGTTAATCCACACATACAAGTTAGTTCCTTAATTACTTAGCCAATCCCATGTGCCTTACTTTGACATGCCTCGAACACAATATTGCACGTTTGGACATAAAATCTCAACTTCGTGCCCCTTCTCTATAGAAAGTAACGTTGCCATCATCGTTGGACTAACAAAATGACTCAATTAATCGTTTACTTAGACATCACTTTGTCTATTTCTTCATTCAAATGCGGGATGACTTGTTGCCTTTTCAAGACCTAATTCAACAATAACAAAGTGCTCCTGTCAACCAGGGATCTATGTTATATCCAATGTCCCCGTTGATACATTCTTGTACTCATGTATAGTCTTAAAAAGAAAACACATATCCATATATAGAATGCACATAATTACTAAAAGTAAAAGTATAAATAACTTCCTAGTCGACTAGTAGGGAAAATTGAGGCTTTTTTACCGCCTGAGGACGAAATAAAAATCCCATAAAACCATATAAATATATTTTTATATTACATATATTTAAATATGTATGCGTGTATAATTGTAGTTGCAAATTCTAACACGACAGTCCAAAACAAGATATTGTTATAAAGTACAACCCACATACATACAACAAAATCATTCATGCGTAATCATTTTCCCATCTTTGTTTTGGCTGGCCAACGAGACATCTTCTGGCAAAGGATGCAAAAATGTGAAAGGTTCTTTTATCTGTTTGATACAAAATAGATTTATCAAAGCATAATTGTCTGATTACATTGCGGGAAGAAGGGTAACACTCCACTCATCACAATCGTTTTGAAGAACATCACCATTCATCGCTAACTATCAAGAAAAAAAAAGGGCAAAAGAGGGGATGAGAAAAGATAACTCATTTAGAGTTATCATCCAAATATCTGCATTGACCCCGCCACTTGCCCACTCTGGAAATCCTTCCCTAAATGTGAATAATTCAAACTCCCCATCGCTGTCGCCGCCGCCGCCTCTGGCGAAACCGGAAAGCCAATGCCCATTTGCTTACCAGTGTTGCTCACGGCAGCCTCCTCTAGACACTGCACTTGCTTCTTCAAGAACTTGACGTAGTGAATCGCCTCGTCCAGCATCGAGGCCGTGTCCATCTTCGTGCCACCGGGGACGAGTCTCTGGAGTATCCTTATCCTCTCGCTGATCCTCTCCCTCCGGTGACGTGCCGCCACGCTTTGGGGGTCCTTCGATATCTTCACGTTCCTCCGCTTGGGCGGCTTGATGGACTCCAGATCGATGTGGATTGGCTGCATCGCTGCAATCCGGAATATCATCTCCCTCATCGCCGCCATCGAATTCCTCTTCTCATGCAATGAATTGCCGGACATATACGCACCCATCGACCCGCCCGCCGGCACCGGGCCACCTCCGCTCTTGTAAAAATTGGCCAGCAGGGGGGCGGAGGCTGGGTCCTGAACCGGGTGGTTGCCAATGAACGGGATGGCTGCGGGACTTTGAGATATCGGCGCGACAGGGCTTCGTTGGTGGAGCGGCGGCAGGTAACTCCCCGCCCCCAGGCCGGTCGGACCGGAGTGTTCAGACAGGTCGTGATGCGAGGTGTCGTAGAGGTCGGGATACTTTTCGGGCTGCATCAATATCTTCATGATGTCCATGTGATCTTCTGGTGACAATTTGATCGTGTCGACATCCATGAGAAGACGGAGAGCGCGAGAGAGTTGATTGTTGTGGGTCTTTCAGGGATAAGAAACGAGATGGAAGTATAAGGGTGTCGAAGATAAAGATTTTCTTGGCAGAGATAAGGATGTGAGAGAAAGAAAGCAAGAGGATGTAAACAGCAATGGAGGTTAAAAGCTTTGTGGGGATGGAATGGACCGACCATCAAAATGGAGCTGCGAAGGTCGAAAGTGGACGGAGCCTTTATATAGCAAGTTGAGGCAAATATAATATAATTAACTGGTAAAATAAACCCAGCAAGTAAAAAATAAATAAATAAATAAAGAAGTCTTCTCTCTCATTTATGATGAGGCTATGATTTAAGCTCCATTTTTGTGGGGGCTACCCACTAAAAGAAAAACCCTAAATATATAAAGGCCAATTTTAGGGTTATGAAATTCTGGTCAAATCACGTGTGTTGTGATGAAATGTGGGTATTAATCACACTAGGCACTACAAAAATGATTTTTTGCCTCGGACATAACAAGATAATTAGATTTGAAATTGCAATGCCCATTGGCTGGTCAGTTGAATCAGCGGTAAGGCATCACATGCGACGCTTGAATTTAGAAGAACACAGTAACCATTTGAGTGAATTTGAAAAATACATGTCGGTCTATAGGGAAAATGATTTTTTTCCAACGAAAGTAGGAAAATTAAATTTAAGGTACAATGCCGTTCTGAACACAAATAAGCAAAAGTCAACCATAGGATGAAGGTCGGCTGCACGGTTGAGACTTGGCTTGGGAAGTATGGGGAGATGAGGAAAATGGAAGCTGGATGTGAAATTTGGAGAAAAATAATCAAATCGATTAGTTCTCACTTAAACTAGAAATACATACATACATACATACATACATACATACATACATACATACATACATACATATCAATTTAAAATCTAATTTCATGAGTCTAGGCAAGTACAACTCATCTGAAAAGGCCGACGACTGGATGGCTGGTGTTAAAGATAAAGCAGAAGGAAGGTGCATGAACCCAATTGCTTTCCCACGAAGAGAACCTTTTTATTTGATAATTTATAAAGTATCGATCTATAGTATCCTTTTATGCCTTAGGGAAAAAAATAAATTCACCTTTTCATGCCTGAAACATTGCTACAAAACCCCACAATCACATGACCTTTGTCAGACGAACAGCCCCCCTCCCCCATCGATCTCAGCTTTGCACGGCAGATTTCATCACTGCCCACCGGATGGCTCCGCCTCCGACGGTGGATCACTCCGACGACTTCTTGTTAGGTCTAGACATGTTTTTATTTCACCGACATTGTTCAACAAGAGACAAGAATAGGTACTCACGCATGACGAAAAGGATGTGATAGCTAACCTTAGTATTAAAATGTTAATCATTGAGATGTTAAGTCAAGCTTTTTGCGAAAGCGTAAAGGTGATGATGGATGGAACTTAAACAATGAGACGTTTTTACTAATAATCATGATTTTTGAACATGGACTATGCCCTCTTCTAAAAAGTCATGATAATAATACTTGAAAGTTCATGTCACAAAAGACCTCAAATTAATATGTGTCATAAATTTATCTTAAACAATTTTTTTTACTATAAAAAACTTTTAAATTTTAGGGAAAAAACCACGAAAAACCCCGAACTTTACCCTGAGTGACACATTTACCCCGAACTTTTTTTTGCGCCGTGAAAAACCCCAAACTTTCCAATTTGTGACACATTTACCCCATAAGGGCATTTTTGTCTTTTTAGTTTTCCTTTTTCTTTTTTTTTTTTTTTTTCCTTCTTTTTCTTCCCTCCGCCGCCATGGCGAAGCCGGCGGAGGAAGCCGGCGCCGGAGAGGGTCGCCCTCGCCGGCGTGGGCGAGGGCGGCCCTCGCCGGCGTCGGCGGCCCTCCCCGCGTCGGGCGAGGGCCGCCCAACGCCGATCCGGCGAGGACGCCCGACGCGGGCGAGGGCCGCCGACGCCGGCGAGAGCACCCCTCGCCGGATCCTGGCGTCGGCGGCCCTCGCCGACGCCGGCGAGGGCGAGCCTCGCGGAGCCGGCTTCCCCTCCGCCGGCCCGCCATGGCCGACGGAGGGAAGAAAAAAAAAAAAATTAAATGAAAAGACCCAAATGCCATTCAATTTTGGGGTAGATGTGTCACACTTGGAAAGTTTAGGGTTTTTGGTGTCGCAAAAAAAGTTTGGGGTAAATGTGTCACGGTTTGGAAAGTTTGGGGTTTTTCACGGCGCGCAAAAAAAAAGTTCGGGGTAAATATGTCACTCGGGGCAAAGTTTGGGGTTTTTTGTAGTTTTTTCCCTAAATTTTATTGTCAACTTACTTGAATTAGATAGTACATGACAGGTTGATAAATGTATCGGTTTAGACTTTTACTTTTCGTTTATCATAAGCATATTATTTATAATTTTTATGATAGTAATTCAATTTAATAAAAATTAATGAAAAATAAAGTTATCACGGATATATTAATTTATAATTTTAATGATAAATTTGTCATTTGTGTATTAGTTAGGAGTTTTTGTAATATGAACTCTAGTGGTAATACAATTTAAAAAAAAAATTAAAAAAAAAAAACCTCTAGTGGTAATACATTAAACAAAGATGAATATAGAAAATAAATCGAGCCTTTTTCTCCCTTTTGCTTCATAAAGGTGCAGTGTTTTTGGTGGGTTGGGGGACCGATGACGCGCGCAGGCACCGTTAATAACTCGAAACCGTCGGTATTATCCGCAAGAGCTTCGCCGGCACGCCCTTCAAGGCGGATCAGGGGAAGTTGACGGTGGAGCGAAACGTTGTCCTGCAACCCGGTGAACACGAGCTCGGCCCGCATCCACCGTCGAGCTGGACAGATCTCGTGTCGTGTCCGTCTCATCCAACGGCGGTCCTCACGAGCTGAGCTCACGTGGATCGAGAGCTGCCTCAGGATTTCGTTCCTGACAGCGACGGTGGTGATGCCAGCCCCGAGATTTAGCAGGGGCGATGTACTTCTCTGCAGTTCTTTATTGCCCTTTTTTCGAACTGGGGAAGCGCTTCCCCGATTGGTGGCCAAGTAGCAGCAGCAGCAGAACCAGATTTACCCAACAATCTGCTGCGACTGCTCTTCTCCCTATCTGTCTATTCATCCTTTTTGAATTATGGATTTGCCTTTTTCAGTTTGCGACAACTTGTGAAAGGGTCATTGGTTGCTGTGGATCTTGATGGTCTTGACAATTCGAGAAACCCACCAATTGGGAATTGTCCATCTGTCCACTTCGATAAAGTCTGGGCAGATAGGTAAAAAAAAAAAAAAAAAAAAAAAAACATCTTCAAATTTCGTATCTTTATCATTTTGTGACTTGTCCTTTTCAAAAATATGTATATTTGCTTTCAGGATTAAAGTTAAAGAATGATAAAGGATACTTTAGAAAAGAAAACGACGATTGCTAGAAAAAAAAAAAGTGCTTGGGATGAGACGAAATGTGGTGCCTAAGAATGCAAATGAGGGTGCAAAGGTGTATTTTAAAAATCAAGAGATGCACAGAGATATGAGGGTGAAAACTTACAATAGTTTTAGAAATTCTTCCATCAAGTTTTCATAGTTTGAGATGTGAGATGTGGAGGGCACCAATCTGACCATGTTTTTGCTAGTCATTTCCTCAAAAAACTTACATTTGTTGAACATAAATAGATATATAGACAATGTCTTCTATTGAATAGTATAGATCTAAAGGTTTTTATGCTTTAAGAAAATTTGCATTTAAGTATGAGGCGTTAATTAATCCCTTGAGAAGTCTCCACAAATAGTAGTCTATGTGGAGTTATGACATTCTCTAGTGTTGTCTACTACCATGTTCTATTAAGATGCACGGGTGAATAAATTATGTTAGAAAAATCCCACATCAAAAATTTAATATGGTGTAAAGTTATTATTATATCTTAATTGGTCCACAACTCATTTGTTTGAGCTTTTGATGAAGGTAAATCCAACTAAATATATTGACTGGCTCGAATTTAGGCTCCCTCTTAGCAATCTCTCACGGTGAAGGGTATTAAACTTATGCCACACATTTCCAACACATAGTATCAAAACCCATAGTTGCACTTTCCAAGCAGGTGAACGTTATGGTGTAGTAATGCGGGCCCGTAGGAAATTGATGTAGAATGTTGCCTAAATTAAAGAGGAATGGACCTAACACTGAGCTCACACGTAAGGAGAAAATTGTTGTGATGCACATGTAAATGAATTGTATTAAAGAAATTCAACATCGAATAATTGATGTGATGTTGAATAATTAATATATCTTAGTTAATCTATAACTCATTGGTATGAGCTTTTGAAATAAGGCGAATCTAACTAGATATATTGATAAGCTCATATTTGAGCTCCCTCTTGGCAATCTCCCCAAGAAAAGATCTTGAACTCCTGTTGCGCGTTTCCAACTAATGGTATTAGAGCTCATAGTTGCAGTTTCAGAGCAGATGGGTGTTATGGTGTAGCAACGTGGGCTGGTGGGAAGTTAATGCAGAAGGTTGCCTAAATTAAGTGGAAGCGGACATAACAGGCTTAGAGAAATAAGTTGACCCATAACTTATTGGCTTAAACTTTAGAGAAATCCTATATTAACAGGCTTAGATTTGGGCTTCCTCTTGACGATCTCTCTAGGTGAAGGTATCAGATTTCTGCTGCGCACTTCCAACATGTTTAAAAAGAAGTTTGAAATACCCTAAAACGGAAGTTGATATGAAAATGTTAATTGTATTGTTTCAATATACTAAATATACATTATTCAAAAAAGAACTCATACTTACTCCAGACTATCCGAGCAAAGCGGATGCGACTCCTTTTAACTTTTTGAGTGTGCGTGGTGCCCGCCACAAGTGGCACTACATAAAAAAAAAATTAAATTAAAATTAAAATTAAAATTAAAATTAAAAAAAAAATTAAATAATAAATAAATAATCATCAAAAACTGAAAATAGAATGACAAAGAAAAAGAAAAAGGGGGAGTAAAGTCAAAGCTCAAAATTCCAATCTCTTGAGCAGCTTGGTTTAGTTTGTTGCACCAAACGGTAGGCACCTCTCGTCAGCAATGTTGCTGACCATTCGATGCCTACAAAAAGCATCAATGATGCAATCGTCGATGCAAGACAAGAAGTTATGCATTTTGTACATGGTTGATTTGGGGTTCGAGATTAGCGAGAAGGGAAGCTTATCCTATGATAGATGCCATGAAAAGCTCAAGCACTTTATCAAAGAAAAGAAGCATCCCCCTCCGTCCGGGAACTAGTATACACCCAGCGATCACTTATGTATCTTTGCTATTTAAAATACAGAATACTTACCTAAATTTTACCTTACCATATTGCAGCTTGTACATTCACATCAATTATTCTTTAGGTCCTTATTTATGAAAACTCCATGTTTTTTTAAGTTCATCCCTAAATTTTAAATTCTACTCACAAAAACATTCAGAACCGAACCACTCAAAGCCTAAGAGAGATGTTTACAAAGACACGCAATTTGGTCTTTTTAATGTCGGATTTTGCTTAGAGAAGTGTGAATAATAATTGAAACAAAATATAGAGAAATGCTGATAGTTATTAAATCCAAAGTGGGGTATCTTCTTTGTATATTTTTTCTTGAGATGGATTTTGGTAGCAATTGCACATCATTCTGTCACTTGACTTTCAGATATGGGGCTAGCACTTGTGGCAAACTGTTGACTATGGGGAAGAACATATAGGATCAAGTTCTCCCATAAAATTTTTCAATCTATCTTTTGAAACTCGATGTAACTTTAGCCTTTATCTTTCTAATCTAGGTCAATGGCCCATCTCTCTTCCAAGGCACTTGCCTAGACTCATTCCACCGTATTACACAAATCATTTCTTGAATATTCAGAGTAAAAACAAGGAATATACATATATATATATATATATATATATGTATGTATATATATGCTCAAACTCATGGAAATAACCCCCTCGTTCGAAAAATAAAAACTGAAGCTTATTTCCTCCGTAAATCTAATTTTCAACTTGTAAAGTAACATGTTTATGCACGTGAAGAATGAGTGCTGTTGTCAGAATATTTCCCAAAATTATTATATTCAATTTATAATTCTTCCGCGCCGTGTTGATTAGAAATTGAATGTTGAATGTTCAGAGATCTCACCCCTTATCGTGTCCTGCTGACGGGCCCGTTTCATGAGCAGAAGATAACAAAATTTAATGCCACAACAAAAAAAAAAAAAAAAAGTACAATAAACAAAATTATCACTGCACAATAATAAAAACATTTTTTTTTTTTTTTTTTAAATTGTTGAGGAAGCGGTCCAGATTCTAAAGTCTCTTTCCATCATTACATCGAAGAGTTCGAAAAATATTGTTTTCCCATTTTGGGTCCACTTCTCCAATCTTACCTTAAATAGGCAATACCAAAGAGTCTCTGTAAATCCTGTCCTTTGCAGATTTGTCTGTCCTTTTTTGTTTTAATTATTTAGATATCATTTCTGCAGGCAGGCAGAAAAATAGTTTCACGCTCTTACTCCTGCAAAAAAAAAAATAATAATAAATAACACATTAATGGCGCGTTCGACTTGGTACCGAAGTTGGGTTTTAATTAATTACGACAGCAAATGAATATTTTTATTATTATTTTTCTTTCTATTTCCGTGCATTTCGGTGGATGAATTTATGGGTGCGCGAGAAGCGTGTAAACACGAAACGCAGTTAGCACAAAAACGACAGTTCGTTTCATCAATGCCCTGCGCTTGGGATACCGTGCAACTTGGTCAACTCTCCTATTCAAGTCTGGCGGTGCTTTTTTGAGAAAATATGTTTTTCTGGGTAACTTTACTTATTAGTTATCGGATATTTAAAAATTAATTTCCGGAAAATGGTTTCTCGTGTCATCTTTACGTCAGTTAAATGTCAAGTGCCTCGTGATGATTTTTTTTTCTCTGTTTTTTAACGTTAACTTTGACATTTGTTTGGTGTTCCAAAACTGCTTGGCCCTTCTTATGAGATATATCTACATGGAAGCACTTGGTGAAAAACTTACAAAAGTCGTCATATAGGCACGGGAACCTGATGATTTTCATCTCTAGAACAAACAAATATTGGTAAATCCATATGAAGTTATTCAAGTTAAGTATGTGATATTTTGTTCCAAAAAATTAAGGATGTGAGATAAGGACGCGCAAAATATGTTTTTTTTTTTTGTTTTTTTTTTTAATATCTTAAATTATTTATAATCTTCTCCAATTATCCAGAAACTATATTTCATAATTTTTTTTTACTCTTTGGACATGAAGGTCTTTTGAAGAAGTTTGAACCATAATAAGAAAAATTTACGACAAACGTCACATAATAGAAAATAAATTAGGTTCTTTGCAAATTTTCTTTGATTTATTGATGGTAATCAAGGCGTTAACGGTGAGAAAAGATACTAACTTCAAAACTTAAAACTAAAAAAACATGATGCATCTCCCTTTCGTATAAGAATATGATATAGTTTTACAAAAACAAGAAATTTGCAGGGGCTTCTTTGCAAAAGGAAAACAAGAAGTCAAATAGGAAAAGGAATCCAAGGAAAATCGAGCCACAAAGTGTTGGACCACACAACTTGGAGCGTTCTCGAGCTATTTATTTCAGCCCCTGGCCATCATTTTTTTTTTTTTTTTTTTTTTTGTTCTTGATCATTACTGGAGAAAGTAAGTCGGTCAGCCAATGAAGCTTCGAGGCGTCCAACATGTTGGAGAGCAAAGCTGATAGAGAGAGAGAGAGAGAGAGAGAGAGAGAGATGACTCAAATGAAAGAGAAATTGCTTGTGGTCCTTCCCTTGTAATTTACTTGCAAATATAGACATATTGTGGAGAAACAACTTGGAGGGGAAAAAGAACCTTATCCTCCCCTTTCCTCCTCATCTAGAAAAGGGGGAAAACACTAACTTCAAAAGGTTTGAATTCGATGGAAGGCGTCTAATTGGGAGATAGGCCCCTCGAACTAAAGCTCGTGCATCCTCCCTCTTGATGATCTAGACAATTGATGGGTCAGGGTGAGAATTATCCGTGACTAACGTCGTTCATACCATTTCACTGTCATTTTGGTTTGAACTTTAGTGAGCATATACCATGAGCACAATCCACATGAAATTTCATATTTAGTCGTTGTATCTCATGCTCTTTGATCTAAATTTTCCTCCTTCACCACCGATTTCAAACCCCTTATGTTTTTTTTTTTTTTTTTTTTCTCGTCTTCTCCCTTTGTTTCTTAGCCTTGGATGTCCCACGCGAGTTGAGACCAAACTCTTCTTTGTTGCTTCATCAGCCCATCTTCTGTATGCTTTTCCTCCCCCGTTGGGCCCATCGTACATTTCGATTTCAATTTCCAGAAATATCCACAAGCTCAAACTCATTCCCAGGTTAAGCCCAACAAAATCCTCTTTTGAGATATAAAAAGTCTGAATATTCAATCGTCACAAGGGCAAGATGGGCCGGTCCAGCCCATTTTCTTAACATATCTTTTATTATATCAAGATAATATGGAAAAAAAGAGTCAACGGCAGCGCCTGTGGCCTAATGGATAAGGCGTCTGACTTCTAATCAGACGATTGTGGGTTCGAGTCCCACCAGGCGTGCCTCTTTGCATTGACAATTTTTTACGACATTTTGTTTCTTTCTTTAACTTTTATTTTTCTTGGATAAATCGACGTTTATTTTAGCACAAAACAATTGATAACAAGTGGGCAATATTATTTCTCTCGCATTGTAGGGTTAAAAATTTTCTTTTCCATTTTCAAATTCTAAAGCAAAAATTGTAAGATGAATCAGATTATATGTATGCACAAAATACTAGCTCAATTCAAAAGTACCAAAAATTTCATGGAGTCAAATTCATCTATCGATATTCTAAAAATAAATCCAATAGTTCAACACAAGATGTCCAAATACGAACATCCACATCAAAATTGAATGAAAATTTTGTACCAAATTCATCTCGAGGAAATGTTTAATTTTGTGGTAGATTCGAATAGAAAAAAGTAGATAATGCTATTGTGCCTTAAATTACTAGAGGTGCAAAATACAAGATTGGTGGCATGGTGCAAAATTGATTTCGAAGTTATAAGATGCAAAATAATATACCTACAAAATCTTAAAGTGATTTTAGTCTTTCATGATAGAATTTATTCTCTTTATTTCAACATTCGTGCCAAGCAAATGGAATATGTCTCATTAGTTCACATCATTATCAAACTTGGGTTCGCGACTTGTGTGAGTTAATGTCGGTATAAAGAGCGTAATTATTTTTATCTAATGAAATCAAGTAATGTATATATCATGAAATCTTTCATTTATATCAATATACATACTGAGTATGTTATGCTTAACTTTAAGGATTTTGCCTTCTGTACTTGCACTTTTATCTTACTTTAATTTCTCCACCATCTGATCCTATCTAAAAGATGTCAAAATCCGTTCCGACAAAAACAAATTGCGAATCGAGATCGGGCAAAGGAAAAGAGAAAGTTCAATGTAGAAAACTGAAATTTAGGGAAACAAGGATTTCCAGAAAACGACGACAATCCACAGAAAACTCCAAAAAAGAAAAAGAAAAAGAAACTCGAAGACGCAGGATAGGTGGGCCCCAGCCGCTGGCCCCAGGCGACCGGCCGCGTCTTAAAAGTCTCGTCCGACATGCCGCGGTGTCTCGTTCCGCCCGGCATTCCAGTGCTTCGCGGTACACCTCATCTTCCCCCGTACCACCCAATCCCGTCTCGAAACGTAGTTTTGGCTTTTGGCGTGGCGCCAATCAGGAGGCCCAAAAATCCTGCGCCTTGCCGTACCCAACCGCGGAAGGAGTAACCAAACCGAGCGCTGCGATGGGGACACGTGTCGGCGGTGGGGGAAAGGAACCGAGAATAGCTGTAATCCAATCAACCCCTGTCCTTTCGTGCATGTGACCCGTCTTCATCTCGGCAATAATGACTTGTCTCACCCGTCAACTCACCCTCTTAAAAGCCCCCATCCCCCACCCCCCAAAAAAAAAAAAAAAAAAAAAAACAAAAATTTATTTGCCGCAAAAACAGATAAGTCAAATTAGGAAAATGACATAAGAATTGCAAGAGCTTTTGACCTAATAAGTGTAATGTGCAATGTGTTTTGTGAATGTATACCGAATATCGTACATTAAAGTTCATAAATTATATTACATAAATTAAAAGATGGAGGATCACATACGCGTTGAGCCAAAAATTAAGAATTGTTTATGTCATTTTCCTTGAAATTATTATTTTTGCGATTTGGTGGGGTAAAGTTATGTGAAGTTTTATTGAATCATATCGCTTCCTATGCTCCAAATTCAATGATTCAAAATGAGATCATCTGTGTTGCTCTTTCTTCATTTTCTCGATTTATTGGATAATAGACCATAAATGAAAGAATCGAACCTATTTTAATATCTAAAGATGTGATTGACCTTATCGCATCTCCAATCTTCTCAAACCTTGTTAGGAATAAGTGTCCGGTAGATCAATCTCGATTGTTCTATTTAGTCTCTATTTCATAACCATAAAATTCTCAAAGAAATAGAACGAAGTGTAAAGACCATATGCCTTACTCCTCAAATCAAGTAATTTCAAAAGTATTGATAATGTGGGTCTATCACATCTGGCGACAATCACTCGTCTATGATCTATCGGTCCATGCAACTATATTTCTGATAAATTCTAACAAGAAAAAATCGAACTATCAATGAGTAAGTTGGAGTGACCAACTTACTAGTTTTCCGACCAAAAAAAAAAAAAAGAAACTTACTAGTTTAGTTTAAATTAACAAAAAGAAATCATCTATGCGGAGGGACATGACTCGTACGACGGGGGATTTGCATGATTCGATATTGATGGCTTTTCTCATCTTTTCGAAGGAAAAGAAAGTAGTAACTTCTTTCTATGAATGAGCTTTGCTAGCTTTTTAGTCAAAGGGTTAAAAATTGTCCATGCATAATAGTATCATGAAGTCCTTTATTGCGATAGAAGAAAGAAGAAGAAATTGCTACAGACACGAGCACCCACTCCCCATCATCCATTCACTCTCTCTCTCTCTCTCTCTGAAACTCGCTCATGGCCTCCTCCGCCGTCGTCAACCTCTTCCTCTTCGCCTCCCTCCTCCTCCTCCTCCACTCCCTCCTCGCCGCCCACAGCGTCGCGCGCGCCCAGGCGGTGGCCGCCGACGAGGCGGGCCTGAAGCTGATGACGTCCGACCCGACGATGGAGTGGCCGGGCGCGGTGTCCATGTACGACGGCTTCTTCGGCGACGGCGGCGGCGACGGGGAGGGGGAGGGGGAGGAGGAGGAGATCGAGGGGGAGGCGGGCCGCCGGTTCCTGTTCTGGCACAGCATCGTGAAGTTCTACATTTCGTACGGGGCGCTGTCGGCGGACCGGGTGCCGTGCCCGCCCCGGTCGGGGAGGTCCTACTACACCCACAACTGCTTCAAGGTCAGGGGCCCCGTCCACCCCTACAGCCGGGGCTGCTCCAGGATCACCCGCTGCCGGCGATGAGAGCCGGTGCTGGTGCCGGTCCATGTCCGACCGCGGCGACATTGTGTTCTCTTCTTTCTTTCGTTCGGGTTTGTTTTCTTGTATTCAGTTCGCATAGTCGCGTGGATGCTCCGTTTCTTGATCTCGCCGGAGAAGTTGCTTAGCCGTTCCGGTCGTCGTCTGTTCTGCAGTAAGGTCGATGCTGCGAGCACGTATGTAGATTGGTGTTGTCGTGTTGTTGGGACTTTGAGATCTAGTTAAAAAGTATATGAAACATCGATTCGTTAAGAACTTCGTGAGATTTACGTAGTTGATTACCTGTCTCTAAAAGGCGCTTAAAGATCGTTCGCCGATTGGGAAAGTGTTGCTGTTCGCGCGTGGCGGACACGAGATTGGTACTTTCGACGTTATATTATTATGTCGAATTCGGGTGTGCCCAAGTACCTGACTGTGCTTAAAATAATTTGTCTGGTTTCTCATTCTCTCTAGTGATGTTGTTTTAGTACGCGCACTAACAACCCTCACAATCGATATCTTAAAAAATGTTTACAATTAAGTATTTTTCGGTAAGAATGTTTGACGAGTGTTCTGAGAGCGATTTGACAATCCGTGGCGGATGAATGTAGCCAATGGACCCTTTTGCCTTATGTGTGCCAATGGGCAGAGCTTTGTTTCGAGAAGAAATCGCTGCTGGATTACAAATGAATTTATGCCCTTTTCTACAGTTAGAAGTAAGAAGTAAGTTTCCCAACTGCAGAATCTCATTGCCATATATGTTTTCTTTAAGTTTCCCCCATTGGCCTCTTCCTGTTCCCAACTCAAGTGGTTGGTTCGGCTTCCAAATCTTGTGTAAGCCTGAAAATCTTACTTGAACCACCTTCACATGTTGAACTGCAATGCACCTGGCTGAGAAATTCTATAAAAGATTCCGTGGGCATTTCATCCTCTTGAGGTATCGGCATATGTTCAAATAGAGCAGTAGCGTCAATGACCATTAATGTAGCAGACTAAAGATGCTTACGAACCTTGAAAGGCAATTGTGGAAAAACTTATTCAACAATAGGATTCAAGATAATTTAGAAGATTTCACCCAAAAAACTTCAGAATAGTTCAATGATGAATTGTTACCTGAATTTCCAGTCGTGGCCAAGCATTCCAATGTCAATGTTCTTCCCACAAATTTGACCTTCAAGTCTGCATTTCACAATAATAGAGGTGCAATATCAGTACTTGCTGAAAATTTAAAATTAGCATGCAAGGTCTACTGGCACAGCAGAAGTTCCAAGAACAGTGGGAAGGAAGCCAGAGAGATGCATGGTAACTGAAATATTTCCAAGAACTAAACCAACAAGAAGTGTTGCAGCTCCTTCCTGTTCTCATGTGGCGCTGTGAATCTGTGATGTTAACTGTCATTGCCTTTAACATGTACGGCTTTGCTAAGCAACTAACACGAGCCATTAAAATTTCTCATCTTATGCCAAATTTATTTTGGTTGATCTTACTCTGTCCCTGCAAACTGTATTTTAAGGTATATATCCTATTAAATTAGAATTTTCAGTAACCATCTATTAACAGTCAAAGCATGCATCGCAAATGGACATCACATGTCTTGGCTTTTTCCAAACATTACATTCAACATATACGTGCCATCATGCTATCAAACAACTCATTCAAATGTCATAAACATCACTGCACTTATTAACAACCAAATAAAAGGTTGCATCTTCGCCTAATAAATTGGTGCACCAGTTTGATCTGACATGTTTAACTTCATAGCCAGAGCATTTTTGAATGCGAGATTCTGGATAAGTCACACTTTATTCTGATTGAGAATAAACCCAGTTGTCCAAGGTTGAAAATTATTGCAAAGGCAGCTTTTCTAATTCTGAAGTATAGAAAAGATTGCAAATGCTTTACCAAAAAAAAAAAAAAAAGAAAAGATTGCAAATGCAGCTTCCCTCATTTTAAAGTAATAAATCCAGCTAGCCAATGAAGTTAAATTCCACTTACAGATACTAGTCCTCACTTCTGCCCCATCTATGATGAAGCTCAATTTATCCCGACTGAGTGAACTCTTCTGTGACAGCTTCAGCTTCCCTCACTAGTTGTATGATGGGCATGGATTCCTACAGTTCAGTAACAATGGGTCAGTGATACTGATAGATGAACACATTAACAGCAAATTAGGGGTGTTCATGGTTCGGTTTGGTTCAGTCAGGAGGTATATTTAACCCAAAGTGAATACCAGTTTGCGAGAGTCTCAACCCAAACCAAAAACCAATAAAATTACAACACAATTCCAACCAATACCTTCATTTATTGTCGGTTTGGTTCTGTTTCAAACAGTATCATCAAGCTAATTTATAAGAAAGAAGTTTAATTCATACTTAGACTATCTAAATTCAACGTGAAATTAAAATTAACACAACAAGCACCTCTTTCTATGCACTTACTGAAAATGAAAAAAAAAAAAAAAGAAAAAGAACTGAACATAAGAACACCAAAGATCATGGAAATCTCTTTTGTGAGTATAATTGACATAAAAAATCAATCAATAATGGCAACCTGAGAAGTAGAAATCTTTCATATAATTGTATAGAGCGATCTTAGATTAAAAGAATTTATCTGGTTAGGCTAAATTATCAAATTTATTAATTAGAATGTAAATTATCAAATTTCTCAGTTCAGTTTGGTTTTATCGGTTTCCTAAACCCACAAAACAATAACCACAAAAAAAAAAAAAAAAAAAAAAAGCCTTATCAATTCGGTTCGGCTCAGTATATCGGTTTTCGGTTTTATATGAACACCCCTACAGCAAATTACATCTTTTGTAAGCAGATCTATCAGGAGTGCTTTACAATCATATAAAAGTAACAGCAACTGCGACTGTGCATTTGATGAACTTGAACTTGCAACAGCAGAAGCAATTGAAAACCGACACATTTAAATGCATATAAAAAGGAAAACCAGAAAGAGGCACACAAGTGACAAGAGATATTGCTTCTCAAGCTTAAAATTACAAGTTAAATGTTTCCCTTCAATCAACAACTCCATAGCAACTCTACATAATATGGGTTTCACCTTTTTCTGCAGTCCTGAGCCAGACAATGATATGTAATTCCAAGTATATGTAACGGACATACACAGACACACAATGTTGTGAGGGCTTTGACAAAGAAGCCACTCAAGAGATAGAATGCTAGAGTATGCATATCTGCCTGTTGCAATTATTCAATGCATATTCAAAATCCTGAAACAGAGTATATCCAGCTATCATTTTCATTAGGAGTACCTGTGCAAGTAGTTATTTGGATGAAGACATTTGACAAAAACCACTCATTCTCATCTCAATTCTTGACTTTGCTCAAGCGCCAAGAGTCTTGCCAAGACAATCTGCTACCTTTGAAGTTACATGCTCCTGCATAAACTTAAAAAAAAAATGTAGGAAAATGAAACAATAAATCAAAACCAACAAAAACATCAAAGTTTAGAAATATAGACCACCTTACATTGACGGTGTGAGAAGGGTGATACGCGAATGGCACCATTTGTGGTTATCGATAGGGAAGGAAAAATTGAGAAAATCCACCCTCTTAGGTCTGAAGGAATAACAGCAGGAGAACATCATTAACCATGCTGCAGAAGTGCAATTCTCTTCTTTGTGGGTAATAAATGGCTGTATCCTGGATCTTTCTTTAAGCCCATCTTTTCCATACAGGACCATGTGTCTTGAGCATATCTCCATGCTCCAGTTTCAGCATATATGCTTGCTAGAAGAACATAGTTTGCACAATTTTTTGGATCTAAACTGATAAGATGTCTAGCTGCTATTTTTCCAAGTGATGCATTGCCATAAATGCGACATGCCCCTAGTATAGAAGCCCAAAGAGAAGCATTTGGTTTGATATCCATCTCTTGTATCAACTTATATGCTTCTTCTAATTGACCACTACGAGCAGATATATCTACCAAACAGGAAAAATGTTCTGCTCTTGGAACAATGCTGTATTTACTGATCATGTTAGTAAAGCAATCCCATCCTTCACTGGTCAATCCACTATGGCTGCAAGCAAAGAGGAGAGATAGAAATGTAACATCATTTGGCTTCAGCCCTTTAGATTCCATCTGCCTATAAAGAGCAACTGCCTCATTTCCGAAGCCATGCCTCCCATAAGAAGCAATCAATGAAGTCCATGATATGACATTTTTCACTTGTATCTCAACAAAAGCACGAGTGGCATCTTTGATCTCGCCACATTTCCCATACATGTCAACTAGAGCATTTCCAATGGCCACATCTTTACTGGCTAGACGTTTCAGAACAAGGACATGTATTTGTCGTCCCAAGATCAATGATGCTGTATCAGCACATATATGAAGTATAGAGCATAGTGTAATGTCATCAACTTCCAATTGCATACATGCTAATTCCTTCAAGATATCCAGGAAATCATTGCCAAATTTACCTTTGCGAGCATATGCATTAACAAGGGCAGTGTATGATATTAAATCCTTTTGTGCCATGCTCCTATATAAATGATGAGCAGTTTGGACACTCCCACATTTTGCATAAGCATCAATCAAAGATCCAGTCAAATCTTTGTAATATAAGAAGCCCCATTCAACTATGAATTTATGAACTTGGCTTACTTGGAGAATAGTGCCACCAACAGCACAGGCTTGTAAAACACTTCCTAGTGTGAAGCGATCAGGGACCATGCCTGCCAAGTTTGACACAGAATATTAGCAACTAGGATTGTTGAACTTCAATAATATCATATTCTGAACCATGCAATGGTCAATATAAAGGATTTTTTTTTTTTTTTTTTTTTTTTTGGGGGGGGGGGGGGGATCAATGCTTCTTGCTCAATCTGGTTCAGTTAGACTGCAAGCTAAAGCTTCCTCTTAAAACTCGCTCAGCTTCTACTTTGCAAATACATTTACATTTCAATCATGTACCACAAATAATCTCCTCTAGATCATATTATCTGAAGTTTTTCATGAGTGACTTTTCTGGGCAGCATATATAAATTGACTAATAAGATTAAGTAACCCCTGCAATATATGCAATCTGCACCACAGAGTCTTTGTTCTCCTGATAAGCACACTGTGAAATTCATTACCATAAGGTCAAGAAACAGCGGCAAACGTTCTTTCAGCTAATAATACCTTCTCTCATCATTAAGCGAAACAGTCGCAAAGAATTAGCAACAAGACCGCGAGTTGCATATCCTCCGATCATAGTATTCCATGTAACAGTGTCCTGCTCTGTCACTCCCTCGAACAAGCACTCTGCATCCTCCATCTTTCCACATTTGGAGTGAAAATCAATGAGAGCACTCTGCACGAACAAGTTACCCACCAACCTTCCCTTTTCCACACACCCTTGCACCTGCACTCCCACATCAAAACACCCGATACTAGTACAAGCCCGCAGCACACTCCCGTAAGTGAACTGGTTGGCCTTAACACCTTCCCTGCGCATCTCTACAAACGTCGTCAAAGCATCTTCAAAGCGCCCATTCTGGCAGCACCCGGAAACCATAGCAGACCAAGACACGACACTTCTCTCGCGCATTTCATCAAACACCTTGCGCGCACTTTTCAGTTCCATGCATTTGGCGTAAAACACGAGCAATTTAGTTCTCAGGTGGACATTCGACGGGAACCCACTTGCGATGATGTGACCGTGCACCTGGCGCCCACGAGTCAAGGCATTCCCAGCTATGCAGAGCTGTAAAAGTTTCATGTAAGAGCCATGGTCGAAGGGGCGAGTCGGGTGCATCGGAACGAACTTGTAGAGCTTCGTGGGATGTGCCCATGCGTTAGATTACCCACACTATCTGCTAATTGAGGCCTTCTTGAACGAGCGCAATCGAATGAGTTTGACTTGTTGTTAGCTTCGCTGGCTAGCTGTTCGTGCCAGAAGCCCAAAAGGGGACAAACCCAAAAGGAAAACGCGCCTCCTTTTTTAACGCCTGTCCAGAAGGGCACAAACCCAAAACGCTTTTATCACCATCATCATCATCATCATCAATCACTATTAATAATTTATTTTTGAATTTTTTAACTAAAATTTTAATAAATTCTATTATAACTATTTGCTAGTCTACTCAACTGCCTTTTTTTTTTTTTTTTTTTTTTTCTATCATTTCTATTTTTTCAACAACTTATCTGGCCGGCAAAATTAGGGGTCAACAAATATTATAAAAAATCTCAAATTATAAACATATAAATATCTCTAATTTTTTATCACTAAAAACCCTATGACGCAAATGTGAAAAAGAACTTAATAACCCCTTGAAGGAACTGAAACAGTGTGTATAGGTGTTATGCATAAATAAAATTAGGTTTATTTGTGATACAAAAAAAAAAAATGTTGAAGATATTTATGTTACAGTCGACAGGTTAAGGGTTTCAAGGACATTAAAAAAAGTTTGAAGTATTTATATTAGAGTGTGCATGGTCTAGGGTTTTTTATATGGTTTTTGCCCTTAAATTAGAGATGGGTTTTAAAGTTAATGATGTTTTATAAAAGTTGTTTGGATGTTCCTCTATAAGGAATTTAAGCAATCTTTCAAAGTGATTCTTATCTTTTAGTGGGTTTTAAAGGGGGAAAGAATATAAAACTTCTAGATTTCCATAAGTCCGGTAATCTAAGGCTCCTAAAATCCCACAACAAATTTACCTCTATCTCTTTCTAGAAAATCCAACTTTAACTTTAACCAAGAAACCAAGAGACGGTTTGGAATATCTTGTTTTAGAAAGAAAGCCAGGCCGCCTTCAGTCCTTATAAATAAGGCTCTCCAAGCCCTCGTTGAGGTATGTAAAGAAATAACTTACATCCTATTCTTTTTCGTTGGCACTAATTAGAATTTCTCTTTCTCCTCCAAGATCTTTCCAAGTTTATATTTTACTTATTTTCATCTGGGTTATAATTCTAAATTCCCACCTCATATGATCAAAGAAGGTCATAAAGATCGCTTCGAGGCATCGAAATGAAGCCTCGAAGTCTCGGTCTTCTGCTTCTCCTTCTTCTTCTATTTGAAGAAGAAGAAGAAGGAGAAGCAGAAAACCAGGACTTTGAGACCAAGACGTGACGGGCCCGACATGGAAGAAGACCACAACGAAGTACGAGAAGAACTCGGGGTGGTGCTGGGGTCTCCATCTCCTATTTTTCTTCCTTTTTATCTCTGTGTAGATTTTTATGAAGAAACCTCCCTGGAATGACATGATCCTTAATCAACAGGTTCCTGAGAGACTCTTGATTCCAGGTTCTTTTCGAATTCTTGATTTTCTTGTCCGTTTTCTTCGTCAATCCTTTGCATGTTTGTTCCAAAAATTTCCGCCGATCCCGCCAATCTCATTATTTTTGACGTGCTTGACAAATTAATGTTTAGGAGAGGCTAAATCTCCTTATCATCTAATAGATTAAGCTTTGATGCGATTTACCCCTCGAGGGAAGGGAACAACTTTAGAGGTATTGCCTAAAGGACGAATCTAAGGCCTCATGATTAGGCTCGGGCTCCCTCAAGTCCATGCCTCGCGCGACATTGGGGCATTCTTAAAAATTTTGCACTAAGGAGTCGCCAATAGCTTATTGAGTCAGCTAGAAACCAAGCGAGCCATGGTATGCCTCACTTCCTATACAGTCTCACTTCTTACACAACTAGAGTATCTAAGGTCAGAGAGTTTTACACTAATTGATCAATTAGTATCCTTTCGGTACCTAATTTTGTTCATTTTAAAATAAAAGATTTTTGTCAGATAGTTTGGATTAATTTTAGGCATATTTGCTAACATGTAAGGTGATCATATGAGTGCGCAATAATTAAAATAACAATTAGCAGCCAATGAAAGAGTTTAAATAAATTGCATGGAAGTGCAAATATCTAACATTAAGGAAAAGATAAATAATCTTAACTAGACTAAAGTGATCAAAACAGCAAAAGCACGCAAACAAGGGTAATTATCTTTGAGAACAATTGAAACCCTAAGTAGAGCCTAAAGGTTTCCTCAATCTTTTAGCACAGCTTTAGAGTTAACAAACTTCATCTTTTGAGAAAACGGCTCATAAAGTCTTTATGTAAAATTTTTCACAAGAAACTTTGAATTTCCCGAAGCCTTTCTCTCTCTTTTTCTCTCTTTTTTATTATTTCTTTTCTCCTCCCCGTCGTCGTCTTCTTCCTCGGCCGTCTTCCTCAACGAGCTCACGCCCTCACCGAAGCTCCTACATTTTTAGACAAACCCCGGCCAAATCTCAAGCCGCCGCCAAGCTACCACCCTTCACCGGTCGTCCACTCCGCCACTACTCGGCGGCCGACCTCCCTACCGCCGGCCGAGGACCCACACCACGGCTAAACACCAAAAAAACTACGGCGACGATGGGAATGTGGCGAACGACTACACGGCCGACGCCCAGGGTTGCCCAACACCACTGCAACATCCCATTAGAACACGACGCGCCCCGGACGATTAGATTGCTGCTAAAAACGGGAGGACGAAAACTCGATCTCATTCAAGCATTTCGTCGAACGGGTGAAGGGCGCTCGCAAATCATGAGGTTTTTCGGCTCGACTAGGAACCGAACCCAAACCGAGACTCTCGCCAAACAAATGAAGAAACGCACTGTTAGAGTTTTCCTGATTTGTGGACTAAATTAATTGACTTTGTTATTGTAATTTACCGTTTAACGTTTACCGTTTTACGGGATTTGGTCTTAGGTGAGATAGAAAGTTTCTTAATTAGTCTAATATGGGATCGGCTAGTGTGGGCCGAGTTGAGAGCCGGCCCGTAATGAGGGGGACTGGCTGGAAACTCTATAAATAGTGCTCAAGTCTCTCCTCTAGCCCTAATCTCACATATCCTCACCTAAGGGGCGTTACTCTAACGCTAATCGTGAGGGGCCGCCTCATTGAGCCAGTGATTCGGAGGGTAATAGATGAGAAGGATTTGCGCGAGGGATATTGTGTTCCTGCTTCTGCTTCAAGAAAGACGATGGATCCTAAAACAGGTGCGTTGATCCTTCAATTCACAATTGCATGTTTATGTTCTGGTTATGGAGATCTTAGGTTGCGCATAATTTGCGCACTTCACGCACAACAACCGGAGGAGGAATGGACGGGGCCAGAGCTCGCGCGAGCCGGTCGGCTGTGACCCTCCGGCCGTCGTACCCAAAAACAAGGCAAGAAATAGGGCACGGACGAAGGGCTTACCGGTTCGGGCTCGATGGTGCCGACTGGAAGGAGTCGTCGGTGGAGCTCGCGCGCGGGTTGCTGTTTTGTTATCTTCCGGGCCTCTCTCCTGCTATCCTCCTCCCTTCTTCTGCCCCTTCTCCCCTGTATTTTCTCTTCTTTTCCTGCAGGTTTCGGCGCGAAGATGGCGTGGAGGAGGGAGACAGCTGGGGCACGCTGGGCTGAAAGGGGAAAAGGGCCGGGCCCAACGCAGGGGAAAGAGAGGCGGGCGGCGTGCCGGGCCAAGGTCGGATCCGGCCCGACCCGACCCCCTAAGCATTTTTTTTTTCTTTTTTCTTTTTTGTTGTTTTGTTGTTTTTATTATTATTTAAAATTAAGTGTCAACGAGCTTTTAGAACGGTTAATAGTAATCTCATAAAATCTCGTACATAAAAATAGAACCGATGGATGTGGATCCAACTAATATTTTATGTGGAAAAACTAAATGCTCTCTTTCCTCATCGCTCTCCTCATCGCTGACTATCGCGACAACTACAAGTGTCACTGTCGTGGCCTCTCTTGAGTGGTTGACGGCGTCAGCAACTCGCTCTAAGTCCAATCTCCGGTTGCATTCTCGGCATTGGACTAAAGCCACCTCTTAAGCGAGCGAGGAAACTGGTTCTTGTAGAAATCGGCCTCCAGTGAAAGACTCCTATCGTTGTTCATATAAATGGATAAATTATGTGGGGTTTCAGGCCTTGGTCCATCATCACCCATCTCAAAGGGGGGGATTTGTTCATTCACTAAAAAAGCTTTGCTTTTGGTCATGGGATAATGAGAGAAATGATCCTTAAAGTTGACTTAATATACAGTGTGGTCCATAAACTTTTAATTTGTTTAATATGATCTCTAAATATTTGGTAAATATTCAATCTAATCCATTAACTATATGAAAATATCCAAATTTTAGAGACAATATTAAATATTTTCATATAGTTTACGAACTAAATTAAATATGTACCAAAAATTGAGGGAACATATTCCACAAATTAAAATTTCACGAATGACATTGCATATTGAATAAATAAAAAATTTAAGAATGACATGAACAATTTATATCATTTTTCCTTTAGTCATCGAAGTTGTGAATTCAGCCTCTCTTGTTCCAAAATACCTCCCGTAGCATCTATTATATCACATATCATATTAGCAGAATTACTAACTATTTTTATATGGGTATATAGACAAATCATAGGCGGAGATGCTAAGTTGGCAACCTTTTTGAAATCCACGACTGAAACATATATAAAACTTATCATATCGGTTGCCTCCATTTCTGATTTCATTTGATACATTTTCTCGTTTCCATTTTTAATGTAAATTCATTACGACATTATACGAACGATGTCGTGTTTGTACTGCAAGGGAAGGATGAGATTGAAGAATTTACCACCGATCGGATTGACATTTTGGGAAGGCCGACTAGCATGGCAGTGGCCGGATCCTCACAATCCCCTATCCAACAAATAGAAATACGAAAAATTTTCGTTGCCATAGGTATCCAAAAGAAGATTTCTTACTATAAAATCACCACATACCAATTAGACACTTTCACTTGACTAAACAAGCATTCTCGTTCCTCCTCAAATAGCGCTAACCCTAGAAGCACGACCTCCGTCTCCGTCGTCTGAAACAAAGAAAAGGCTAGAAAAATGGGTGCACTTTCAAATGTTGTTTTGGAGTAATGGTGTGCTCCCCTGTTATTAGGTCGTGGGTGCCATGCTTCAGAAAAGACTACAGTTCATATCACCAACAATTTGCCCAGCGGAACGGATCTCACTGTTCATTGCAAATTCAAAGACGATAATCAAGTCCCAATTTGTCTTGATCCTTTCAATTCCGCCCATTAACACTTACCGAGGAGACTTTGTTCTTCTGTACCTTCTCATGGCCTAGTTAGTTTCATCACTATGATATTTACAAACAAGCAAGAGATTCAAATTCAAATCAGTGCTACACCGATTGCTTGTGGAGTATCTTGCTAGACGGTCCACGCTCATTTGATAAAGAAGACGGTAAATATAGCCTTTGTTTTCCTTGGAATAAAGACTGATCAAATTCCTTGGAATAAAGACTGATCAAAACACCTGTTATAAGGACCCGTGGCATAATGGGAATGTCGATTGATTGACTTCTTTTGTGTGGGTGTACCTGTCCTTTTTAGTGAATAAAATCAATGATTTAGAATAAACTTGACGAGATTGATGGTGGCAATTTTTATTTTCTTGATTAGGTAATTTTCATGAATGTTAATTTCTCTAGTATTTCTACAAGTGATTGATTCCTTCAAATCGGATACAAATATGAGGAAGCATGACAAATGTTCTAATTCATTACTTTTGGCATGAATGACATTTTAGTCGAACCAAATACACACATAGTGGAGATCTTCTATTTCGTTCAGTACTCTCATTGGTATCCCAACAAATCTTTATTGTTGATAGAACCGTCATTTTTCAAAAATTAATGGTGGGAATTGATTTAGACAAAGTGGCATAAGAGAGGAGATAAAGAATTCTGATCCGGTCCGATGATTGAAATACGGCAAATCATCACACATCCCAAGAAAAGTCGTGCGCATTGATGAGCACTTACACATAAACAATGCATGTTAGAAATTTAAAAAAGCATGCATTGATCGAATTTTAATTTTAATTAGGAAATGTCGATTTCTTTATACAAAACCCACCAATCAGAGGTGGGGTAGCAGCTCTCCCATCAACATTTCGATGTTGATATTTCCCTTATGAATCCTCACCGCAAGAATTTTCTCTATTCTCTATACCTTTAAGGTAATTTTCTGTAGGACGATGCATCAATTCCTCTTAAACGGATGCTGCTCATCTGAAAAATGCATAGCGATAAACTAAAATACACCTAAAGAACCCAAAACATTTGTTTTTATGTTGTATATAATATGTGTGTGTGTATGTAAGAATTTGTAATGAGATTTGTAGAATGGATGAATTTCTGTGTATCATTCATTGAGTATACAATGTACAGTTCCTCTATTTCAAGTTACACGGAATGTATAATTAAAGCAACTAAATATTCTATACAAAATGGTACAAATTAGAGATGATTGGATTTGATATTAATTGATCTCGTTTGATATGAGATCTTCTGCTGTATCTCCTTGATTGTCTGTTGTATCTCCTTGATTGATAATGCGTATCTTCTAACACTCCCCCTCAAGCTGGTGGCTTGTAGATATCCAAAACACCTAGCTTGCTCAAGAGATACGCATGTTGCTTCTGACATAGAGGCTTGGTAAAGATATCTGCCGGTTGCTCTTCTGTTTGAATCCCTTGGGTCTCGATCACACCTTCCTGGATTTTTTCTCGCGTAAAATGACAATCCACTTCTATGTGTTTTGTCCTTTCGTGCACAATGGGATTTGATGCAAGCTTGAGGGCTGCGTCATTATCGCAAAACAATTTAGTTGGGCCTTCAATTCGTACTCCAAGGTCCTGAAGTAGTCCTCGCAACCATACTATTTCACATGTTGTCTTTGTCATAGCTCGATATTCAGCTTCGGCTGAGGATAACGAAACAGTCGGCTGTTTTTTTGTTCGCCATGAAAGAAGAGAATCCCCTAGCTTGATACAAAACCCGGTTATGGATCGTCTGCTCATCGGACAGGCTGTATAATCCGAATCGCAATAGGCAGTCATCTTCATATCGCAATTTCTAGAGAGAAGAATTCCAAGCCTAGGACATTTCTTCAGATACTTTACTACCTTGAGTGCAGCATTCATATGAGATTGCTTAGGAGTGTGCATAAACTGACTGAGAGTCTGCACTGCATAAATAATATCTGGCATGGTCATAGTCAGATATATGAGTTTCCCAACAAGTTTCTGATAACTGGTCGGGTCCTGCAATGTATTGTCATCTTCTCCAGAGATTCCAACATCATATTCTGCTGTAGTGAGCTTGATATTTTGCTCAATGGGAATTGCAGCTAGTCTGCATCCTGATAATCCTGCCTCTGATATGATTTCCAAGGTAAATTTCCTCTAGCTGAGGGATATCCCTTGATCCGATCGGGCAATCTCGATTCCAAGAAAGAACTTTGGTGATCCCAAGTCCTTTATATGGAAAGTTGAATGCAAATACTGTTTGAAACTTCTAATGGCTACTTCATCATTTCCCATGATCAATATATCATCTACATATATCATCAGGTAAATGGACGACATACCTTTGGTCCAAGTGAAAACAGCATAGTCGAATTTGGATTGTTGGAAACCAGCCGCTATTAGTGAGTCAGAAAACTTCGCGTACCACTGCCTGGAAGCTTGTTTGAGCCCGTACAAGGATTTGCGGAGACGACACACTTTATCCTCCCCCTGTCTCCGTAAACCTTGTGGTACCTCCATATAGATTTCTTCATCGAGGTCTCCATGTAGAAAGGCATTGTGGACGTCCATCTGGTGCAATTGCCAATCTTGAAAGGCTGCGACACAAAGAAAGGTTCTGACTGTGGCATCTTTGGCGACAGGAGAGAAGGTTTAATGGTAGTCAAAACCTTCTCTCTGAGTGAAGCCCTTTGCTACAAGACGGGCTTTGTATCGCTCAACCGAACCATCAGCCCGATATTTGATCTTGTAGACCCATTTGCACCCAATTGCCTTCCGATGGGAAGGTAGACTGACAAGTTCCCATGTGTCATTATCCATCAGCGCTTGTAGCTCTGCCTCCATAGCCTTCTGCCAGTGTGGATCAGTCTTGGCCTCGTTATAGCTGGACGGTTCCCGT
Organism: Eucalyptus erythrocorys; assembly: GCA_014182555.1. Classification (NCBI taxonomy): domain Eukaryota; kingdom Viridiplantae; phylum Streptophyta; class Magnoliopsida; order Myrtales; family Myrtaceae; genus Eucalyptus; species Eucalyptus erythrocorys. Next base: position 22,084,389 of record CM024604.1, read on the forward strand.
TCCTCAGAGATGCGGGCAATGCAACATTTATGCTCTTCTGACAGACGATCAAAGGATACATATGAAGAAATGGGAAAGCGGATACCTGATTAGTTCCTTACCCCACAAATGTAATCCTTAGTCAAAGTAGGAGGACGTGTCGCTCGTCCGGAACATCATGGCTGTTGCTCCTCAGGATTTTGAATAGGCCCCTCAGTAATTTGTGGAATGGCCAGGGGTGCAGGTTCTTGAGTAATCTCTTCAGTTGCGGGTTGATTCTCCATAATCTCTAATGGTGGCATAGCACTGGTAGGAGAATGATCAGCTCCTACATCTTGGGAATATGGCAGGAGAACATATCCTGGGCCAGTGGTGAGTTCCTCCGCAGGAGAGGAGTATGAAGTTCTCTCATCAGTTGTAGCTGATTGCTCTGTAGCAAATGGAAAAGAATGCTCCTGGAAATGCACATCTCTACTAACAAAGAATTCACCTATAGAAGGATCATATATTCGATAACCCTTTTGTAAGGTAGGGTATCCCATGAATATCCCGCGGCGAGCCCTTGGGCTCATCTTATCTTTGGGACCTACTAAGATAGCATAACACAAACAGCCGAATATCCTCAAGTGTCTCAACTCTGGCTTCTTCCCAAACAACATCTCAAAAGGGGTCCGACCATTGAGGATTTTGGTCGGCATGCGATTTATCAAATAAGCTGCAGTTAAAACACAGTCTCCCCAAAAATCATCTGGAATTGTTGCTTGAAATTTCAAAGCCCTGGCAACTTCCAGTAAATAGCGATGTTTTCGCTCCACTATGCCATTCTGCTGTGGTGTGTATGTGCAGGTGCTTTCATGGAGAATTCCTCGTGATGATAGCAATGTGGCACATTCATGATTGAAAAATTCTGTCCCATTATCTGTCCGAATTCTTTGGACATTTTTTCCAAATTGAGTTTTGGAAAGTGAAAGAAAGGTTTTTAAATGGGAGAGTACTTGGCTCTTCGACTGCATAAGAAAAATCCAGGTAGCTCTAGAATGGTCATCCACGATGGTGAGGAAAAATCTAGATCCATCATGATTGAAGGTATGATATGGTCCCCAGACATCCATATGAATTAAGGAAAAAATTTCGGATGCTCGGCTTGAGCTTAGTGGGAAAGGAGCGCGCGACTGTTTGGCCATAGGACAGATGTTGCAATGAGGGGATGGAAAGAAAGAACCGTGACCCATTCTGGAATGTAAAATGAAATTTTTATCATTGGTAGTCAAGTTACACAATGATTGTTTATTACAATGAAGTTTATCAAATAAATTGGCTGGACTTCTCCAGAAAAACAATCCTTCAGATAGATTACCTGACCCATCGGTTTCCCGGTCGAACGGGCTGAAATTGACAACCATCGAGTTGAAGAAAACTTGGCATGAATTTTCCCTACAGGCTCTAGACACTGATATAAGATTGAACTGGAATTCAGGGATATAAAGGACATTTGTGAGAGTGATTTGAGGATTTAGAACCACTGTTCCTGTTGTGACAACCCGAGCAGTACTTCCATTTGGCAATTGTACTATAATTGGGTTATCCAGGTGCTCATTCATAATAGCAAATAATTTCTTCTCACATGCAATATGGTCACTAGCTCCAGAATCAATAATCCAAGTATTTCTTGATAAATCAGTTGTCGTGCAATGAGAAATACCTGTGAAGCTGCTCCCCCTTTTTGGAATATCCAGTTTTTGTATGGCCTGCATCAGCTGTTGATATTCTTCGTGAGTGATTGCCTGATTTGTTGGCCCTGCGGGTTGGTATGCTGCAGCGGAAATTTCCCTTCCTTTTTTTTCTCCGGGCCTGCCATGTAATTTCCAGCAATTTTCAGCCGTGTGATGAGGCCTTTTACAAAAATCGCAATACAATTTCCCTCTATTTTTTGGATTTGGTCCATTCGGCCCATTTGGCCCGTAACCGCGAGCCCCATAGTTAATGTTTTAAGGAAAAATTGGCCCACTTGGCCCACTCGGCCCACTTAGCCCATGCGAGGGCCTGGGATTCTGGCCGCCGTTGGATTCCTTAATAAAGAACCTATCTCCACCGTCCGAATCTGCAAAGCCGCGCGCGTTTCTTGGGCCGTCGGATCGCATCGATCGATCCTGCCCGTCAATACCGGCCCCTTTATAAGGCCGCGGAAAATGACTCTCCGCTAGGGTTTTCGACCCTCTGTCACTCCTTGCGGCTAGGGCTAGGGTTTCCGAAGCCCCTTTCCCTTCCGTCGAAGCCAATCGCTGGCTCTCCTCCTGCACCGCAAGCTGGAATATGCGCCCAATCGATGGTGCTGGCTCCATAGCAAGGATTTGCGACCTGAAATGGAGGTATGATTCATTGAGAATGAGTAAAAATCGTGTCGCCTTTTCTCGATCCTTAATCGCCTTGTATTGCTGGAGAGTGGCTTCTGGCCCGTCGAGCTTCTCTTCTGCCGCCTCCAGCTCATTCCAGAGAGTTGAAAGCTTGTTGAAGCACGTCGTTACCGACGAGTTTCCTTGCTTCAGTTCGGCAAGGGCTTGGTGGAGCGAAAAGATTCTCGCCCGGTCGAGTTTCCCGTACATCTCCTTTATACTGTCCCAAAAAACTTTCGCGTCCTCCGTGGGAGGTAAGCCGGCTGCTATTTCGGGGCTGATGCAATTTCCTATCCACGTGCGAACCAATTGGTTGCACTTTTTCCATTGTCGCGCTGATTTCTCGTCTGTTGGCATCGGTATTGATCCATCGATAAACCCCTCTTTGTCTTTTGTTACGAGGGCCCTACGGAATTTGCGCGCCCAGTGTGGATAGTTTGCTGGCCCTGTGAGAAGGTGGCTTATCAGCCGCAACTCAGGTCCATTGGTGTTAGAGACGTACAGGGCATCGCCGGGTTCCGACCGACCCATGGTGGCCGCAAAAGGAAACGGTATGTAGCCTGTCGGAAAGTTTGGATTGAAGGGCCCTGTAGCCCCTGTTGTGCCTGTCGGAAAATTTGCCCCTGTTGTGCCTGTCGGAAAGGTTGGGTTAGAGGGCCTTGTAGCCCCCGTTGTTGTCGTATTTGAATCTGTTCCGGTATGTGAATCGATAGTCGATCCGCCCGTCTGCTCAATGTTGATGGCTGAGCCTGCCCCAAAATTGGCTGGTAGGCCTCCATCAATCGGTGCCCCTTGACCCGGCAATGATGTATGGATCCATGGAAATGGCATCCACTGGTAAGGATAGCCAGGGATTGGCTGCCCCAGGTTGAACTGAGCCGGAATAGGTCCCCACTGCATCGGTTGGGACTGAATTTGCGTCGGGACTTGCTGCTGGGGGGTAGCTGCAACGACTGTGGACTCTTGGACCACTTCTCTTGGTTGTTGATCACTGGAGGTCGAGGTATGTGTGTCTGATTTTGCCATGGAAAAAAAAAATTGATGATGTTATCAAATGATGCAGGTGTAAAGAGGAAAGGCTTCTCGGGCAAAGAATTTCTCGAGCAAAAAAAAGGTTCAAGAAGAATTTCTTCCAAGTCCTGTTCTGTTCTGCAAGGCTACTGTGCAGCAATAAGAACAAGTAGATTGAAAGGCAATTCGGATGAAGATTTGGTGCAGGATCAGAACCGCTCTGATACCATGTAAGAATTTGTAATGAGATTTGTAGAACGGATGAATTTCTGTGTATCATTCATTGAGTATACAATGTACAGTTCCTCTATTTCAAGTTACACGGAATGTATAATTAAAGCAACTAAATATTCTATACAAAATGGTACAAATTAGAGATGATTGGATTTGATATTAATTGATCTCGTCTGATATGAGATCTTCTGCTGTATCTCCTTGATTGTCTGCTGTATCTCCTTGATTGATAATGCGTATCTTCTAACAGTGTATCGCATGAATAGATAGCTAGATATCTTATCCAAAGTAATAACTACGTTTCTTTCTAACTCACCTCACATTTCCTAGAAACTGGACAAGCCCTCAGAAAGTATGGCCCCAGTATGGATTTTTTAGCAGTTTTAGAGCACATTCCTCTTTTCGGGTTTCCATTGGAGCTCTCTCACCCGTTTTCCTCAACGGCCTCCACCACCTCAAGACTAATAAGGCCCTGTTTGGTTCAACTTTGGGGATGAGCATTTGGACTCTAAAGTCCCTTGACCAAATGCAAATTCTAAAGTCCCTTGGCCAAATGCAAACGTGTTTGGTTCGATTTTTTGGGCGACTTTGGCGAGATGCAATTGTATCTTTAAGTGGCTCTAAAGGCCTTTAGCCAAATGGAGGTCCGGAGGTGCTTTGGGGAGTTGTATTTTGAGAATGCAAGTTTAGGTACTGTTCATCTTCGAGGATACTGTTCATTAGGCGAGGAAAACCATTGCACGGAGGCCAACGACCGCCGGCCGAGGGGTCTCGTGCGCCGGCAAGGCGCCGGCGACCGCCGCCTGAGGGTCGCCCGACCCCGGCGACCGTCGCCGGACCTCAGGCGACGTCTGAGTCGCGCAACCCAGGTGACTGATGGCCTGGGTCGCGCGACCCAGGCATCGCCTGAGGTCGCGTGACCCCGGGCGACGGTCGCCGAGGTCGCGCGACCTCGTGCAACCGTCACAAGGGTCGCGCTCGGCCATCCGGCCGCTAGATCCGGCGACAGGACTTAAAAAAAAATAATAATACAATTTTTTTTTTTTTTTTAATTTAATAAGAGTCCTTTACAAATGCAAATTTTACCAAACGATATTTGCATTTCAAAAACCCCATTCACCCAAAGGTATTTGCATTTTGACAAATGCATTCCCCAAAAGCCGAACCAAACGGGCCCTAATACTCGTTGAAAACCGCTTCTACAGCGGAACAAATGATAGGAAATAAATCCACGAATTTCATTTTCTCAAATATCATTAAATTTGTTTCTTTAAATACTATGCACACGCAAAACCGATGCTCCGCTTAGGCAAATATGTGGTCTGGTTTACCCATTATACCCAAAACAAAATGACTGACCCAAAAATTGGAAAAAAAAAAAAAAAGAAGAAGGAAAAGACTAAAAATAATGGAAACAATAGTATTAGAGTAATGGGAAAAAGCCACGAAAAAATCCAAACTTTGCATAGAGTGACACATTTATCCCAAATTTTTTTTTATGACGTGAAAAACCCCAAACTTTCCAAATCGTGACATATTTACCCCATTAAGGGCATTTTTGTCTTTTTATTTTCTATTTTTTGTTTGTTTCTTCTTCTTCCATCCGCTGGCCATGGCGAAGCCGGCGTCCGGCGAGGGTCGGCAAGGGCTGTCCTCGCCCGATGCAGGTGAGGGCACCCCTCGCCTGACGCCGGCGAGGGCACCCCTCGCCAAATCAAGCGAGGGTTGTCCTCGCCCGACACCAGCGGAGGGAAGAGAGAAGAAAAGAAAGAAAAAAAGAAAAAAATTTTAAAAAATGAAAAGACCAAAATACCCTATAATTTTGGGATAAATGTGTCACATGACAAAAGTTCGGGGTTTCGATGTCAAAAAAAAGTTTGGGATAAATGTGTCACCCTAGGCAAAATTCAGGGTTTTTCGTGACTTTTTCCCTAGAGTAATTAAATAATAAACCACGCTTTTGTCTAATAACTTAAAATTTTAGAAAAATCAGATGTGATCCCATAAAATTTCTTATGATATCAAAGCGGGAGATTCTAATTTAAAATCTTTCTAGGCCACATTTGCCCCCAAATTGAATTTTCATCCTTAGGACTAGGAAAAAAAAAAAGGCTAGAATATTAAAATGATAAACCGCATATTCATCTAATAATTTAAACTTTTATGACCTATATTCACACCTCTACATTAACAAATCCATTCTATTGACCACCCTCACCCCTCGAGAAAATATTAGCTACCCTAACAGTGCCAAGTCGGCGTCGGAGTCGGGGGCGACTGGCGGAGGCTGAGGTGGAGGACTGTCGGTGTCTCGTTTCGCTGGAAGAGAGGCACGACTTTGCGAAGGGGGGGAGAGAGAGAGCATAGCGAACGTGGCGAGAGGGAGGCAGAGGAAAGTCAGCGGTGTCGACGTCAGGGAGGGGGGCGATGGAAGCAACCAGTGGAGGCGGAGGGAGAATGGGGAGAGAGACAAAGAGGAGCGAGAGGAGAGAGACAGTCTACAGGGGAGAGCAAAGGAGAGAGGAGAGAGAGCGTAGGTGGGCCAAGGCCTATGGAAGAGAGAGCAGAGGAGTGCGCTAGAGAAGTGGGACGACATCGACCTGACACAAACAAGTGTCACGCTTTGAATGGTTCAGAGTAAAAATGACCTCGTACCATTAGGGTAGCTAATATTTTCTCTCATTCCTCACTCCTTACTAAAAAGTACACTCGCCTTTTGAGGAAATGACGACGCTCATCGTCTTCTTGGGATCCATGGTGACCAAGCACCGGATCCTCCAGGCTGAACTTGGGCTTCACCAGCCTTCCTAGGACATAAGCCGTCGACCGGACCAGGAAAGTCAACGTTAGCGGAACCGAGTGGCTTCATACCCCTGTTCACGCTACTCGAATCAGCCCAGCAACCGTATGACGAGATATGGTTCTCCTTCATCGTCACTGTAATCGATCTCTGGCTCTTCCTTGACTAATAGAACTTAGTTTATCTATCAAGGGGAAAAAATGATGCCATTCTAGATATTATATTTGTCGTTAAATTACTTATTATTATATATCAAAGAAGGTTTTTGAGAGTTAACGGTGGATTTAACCGTTGTTAGGATGTTATCATTTTGAAGGAATCTTAGCAATCTTTCAAAGTTATTCGTATCTTTATAAGAGGGTTAAGGAGACGAGTATAAAACTTCGGAAAACCAAAACCCCCGTAACTTATGACTCCTAAAATCCCATTATAAAATAGAGTCTATATATTTTTGGAATATTTAATTTTAACTTTAACCAAGAAACCAAGAAATTTTCTTAATATCTTGCTAGGAAAGAAAGCCAAACCGTCTATTCCAGATCACACAATTTTTTTTAGAATAATTGTGAAAGAAAGTGGAATTTGACTAGAACTTTTAATTTTTCTCGCACCGTTCTATATGTCTTCATTCTTTGTGATGAAACTGATCAGACCATGAGAAGTCACAAAAGAACTAAGTCTCTCTATGAAAAAATACAATGGGCAGAACTGAAAGGATCAGGAAAATGAGATCTTTGGCAGATTTGCAATTGACAATGAGATCCGTCCCGCCAGGGAAGTTGTTGGTGATCTGAACTGTAGCCCTACTGTAAGCTTGACATACCCGACCTAATAACATGAGAGAACACAATGACCCCTTCCCAAAACAACATTCGAAAGTGCACCCACTTTTTCTAGCCATTTCTTTGTGTCAGACAACAGTGATAATATTCATGCTTCTTGGGTTAGAGCTATTTGAGGAGGAACGAGAATGCTTGTTTAGTCAAGTGAAAGTGTCTAATTGGTATGTGGTGATTTTATAGTAAGAAGGGTCTTCTTTCGGATAGCTATGATAAGGAAACTTTTTTATTTCTCTCTGTAGGATAAGGAGGGGAAGTTACTTGTTTTGTGAGGATGAGTTCTTCATCGGCCAGTACCATACTAGTGGTGATTTCTCTACTCTTATCCTTCCTTCGGCGCACGAATACGACATCATTCGTATAATATTATAATGGAATTACATTAAAAATGGAAACGAGGTAATGTATCAAATGAAATGAGAAATGGTAGCAACCAATATTAGAAGTTCTATATATGTTCGGTCGTGGATTTCAAAAAGGTTGCCAGCTTAGCGTCTCCGCCTATGATTTATCCATATACTTATTAATAAATAGTTAGTAATTCTGGTAACATGATATGTGATCTAATAGATGCTACGGGAGGTATTTCATAATTCCAAGAACTCGTGGTGGAAGATAAGCTTGTTCATGCAGCTTTCAATGGCTTTGGAAGCTCTAAACTCTCCCTCTATGCCCAAGCCATCATTCAAATTCATGGATGAGCTTGTTCCATTCTTACCTAGTGGAATTTTGGACAGAACAGAGCAGTCCAAACGGACTCTATCACCCACGCTCTCCGCCTCATCAATCATCATTTCCATTGCAGCACTCCATTATCCCCTTGTAACTGTGCCCCAGCCTTCACTCGACCGTGAAACAAAACTCACGATGTGCAAAAAAGTCGCTTTGAAGAAGACAAGAGGATAGAGTACCACAGCTGCCAATGAGAATTGCGATGCACGAGAGATCAATCAAGCTACTTTAAAGTCGGAACAAAAAAAGAGTGAAAATAAAATTAGGTTGTTTAAGGTCTCAATTGGCTATAAAAAGTTCAAGAACTAATGGTACATTATAAAACCAAAATCCCTTTCTGTCTAACTTCCTTTTTTATGCAATAAAACATAACATACAGTCTCATTTTGTAAAGCTAGCAGATGAATAATCTTCATATATCATCCATTCATGGCACTCATGAAATAACTATTGAATCAGTTTTCCCAGAATATGGCATTATCAGAGTCATGGAATGTATCAGTCAAACACACCCTATGACATGAAGCAAGCTTGCTCTCTCATATTTTCATGTTTATCAAGCCAAAAGATACTTCTATTCATATTGAGAATTTTTGGATTTATGAGCTGAGTAAGAATTAAGTCTACGCACCGAACTCCAGCAAAGAAAATTCGAAGAGCTATCGCCAAATATAGGTCTAGTACACTGCTCTTCATAATATCATGTTTTTTGACTGATAATTTTGAGCCATAATTTACACTGTAATGTTTGCACCCAACAATTCTATTGGTATGTCAGTAGTTTGATGGCAAAGCTTGCATCAACATAGATTCTGAAGTGGAATATAGCAAGCAGACATGTACAAGTTCTTCTAGAGCCAGCTCAATTTGGTATGTAGATTTGGTACATTCCTTCAGAAAGCAAGTAAATAACGCAAACCACAAATATGCTCGAGGAATCATTATTCATTGCGTGAAATATTGAGCATGAGATATGTGACCTGTACATCGAATATGGAATGACATCTGTGTACAATGCAAACCAAATGCCACATGGGACAAAGTTTTATGTTGTGGAAGCCGCCTCTTGAGCCTTGTTAGGAAAAACTATCACATGGTGGGAGTCACCTCTTGAACCAGTGGTAGCTAACTTTAGAATCCTATTATAGTGCAACCGCTCGTGTACATTGGCTTGTTTAGCTATATGATATTGTTGTAGCAAATTCACTAGATGTTAGTTGATCTGGCTGTCAAGCGGTTGGGAAAACAAATAACAAGCTTACTTTCTGATTCTAGCTTGGCTTTAAATTGATTAAACTGTCCACAAACAATTTTTCCAAAGATGGCTTTGATGGTGTGTGTGTATGCATGCTAGCTCCTGGAAGCAATGGATGAAATTGTTTGACGGAAATCGATCTAAATGACAGGAATAGCAAATTTTGCTCAGAAATTAAAGTGGAAGTTCTGTGAATTATTTAAAGGTGCAATGCAGGGAGCAAAGGAAATCAAAGCAAAGAACACTAAAGGGAATGAGCCAAACGAAATTAACTGAAAACGAGATTTCTAGGACATTGACATTGCTGGAATTGAAATTAATCACAGTTTGTACAATTGACACTCAAATGGAGACATTGGCATCGACGTTACACGATACTCAAAGGGAAATCAGCAGTAATTTTAGCAGGATTGCGGCATAATTTCAACACATCTTTTTCCTCCGCATATCTTCTATTCATAAGTCTTAAATTCCCTTTATTTATTACTGGGTCAATGTCCATTTCTTCACTTAACTTCTTTTACATATCCATGATTTCTTAACTACTTTTATATATCCATAATTTCTCAACTTAACTAAACTTCTGATCACTGAGCATTTCTCGTACCGTTTCCGCTTAGTTTGAATTTAAATTAGGTTGAAGACTCTCTTCCTCAAACTTTGGTGGACTGGTCTTTTATGAGCATCAAAATGAGATTGAACTTGATATAGTTTGGCTGTGATTTATTCACCACCAATGTATAGTGACTTACTGTTATTATACCAGATGACAATTCAGTCACACAACCAAAGGAGACAAAGTAAACCGAAGCACCAAGGAAAAGAGAACTCTCTGTCATCAAAGGATGCAGCATCAAAATTCACAATATATGATCAGCATGTCGAACAAGAACATCCAGATCACGCTATGCAATCTCAGATTGATCAATGATAAAGACAAATTCGTCATTATCATCTGTGAGGCAAAACGTCGAACAGGTGGTGATCATGACAGGTGAGGTGTTCTACAAATAGGAATTCCTATCAGTCGGCAAGCAATATAACATGAGCAATTCGAGATAACAATTTGAAGCTCTCGGCAAAAGGCAAACACAGAACAATCATATGATCGAGTCTCGATGAATCGACCGCGTCCTACCGAATGGTTACCTGCTAATAAATGAAGACACTGAAAGACTTCAAGAACCTCACGAAGACGAAGTTAGGGCGACGAATCGATTCAGCGACGAAATTGCTTGACGAAGATATTCAGCTGCAAATGGCTTTGACCGCGGGCGTGGACACTGGATTCGGTCCAGAGTGCTCAAGATGAAAGAGGAAGATAATTTATTCGGTCTGTGCGTCTGTTCTTGCTTCGCTCGGTTCTCCAGCTCTGCCGCACGGACCAGGCGAGGGAGAAAGAGCACGAGAGAAGTTTCGATCGGTGGCGATGAGCGTCCGCGCTCTGCTCCGTCACGGCCGCGGTTGCGGTGACCGGCGAGGGAGATTTGACGGCGGCTGTCACCGATCGGTGATGGCATAGACGATCGATTGATGGTGATGGAGCGGAGAGGGAGAGGGAGGGGCATCCTCAATCACATGCTTCACGTTGTGTATTTCACCAACTATTTATTTCCATGATTTAGTGATTTAAATATTACGAGTAACATAATCTGGACCATTAATGTAACGATATGATTCAAATCAGTCACATAACATCACGTATAACTTTTACAGTAGATTTCATTATATAATTCTTTCTTTTGTTTGATATCACATATATCCCAAAGTAAGCATTTCAAACAATCTTTAATTACTAGAACATTGTATAAATTTCTTAAAATTTGTAGCATTTAAATGCTAAAAAAAAATTAGGATTTAAGGCTAAAGTACAATGAAACAAGACGAAGTCTAGTAAAATGGTACTGTCATGTCTACTGCATGCAAGTATCTTACCTTCCTTAAACATTCAAATATCAATTTATTGCATTCATGCAATGCTATAATATTTGCTAATATGTAAAGATTTTAACCCCATTTGGAAGGTAAGACAATAAATACTAGAGAATTCTTTTGTATTAGAAGAGGTTAATCGCTAAGCTCCGAATCATCTTCATTATCTCCAGTTATGATTTTGTCCATCTATAATTATCTATATATATATATATATATATATATATATATATATATATATTTGGGAAAAGCTCAAGATGGAAATGCTCATTGGGTTTGCTCAATTAACAATACAAATAGCAATTTCTTTTTGGAATGGTTCTTCAATCAAATGATTTTTTTTAACAAAGAAAAAAAAAACACTAAGGCGAGAAACTAGCCCAAATATAGAAAAGGAGGGATTTTACCCGCCCCCATTGGGCCACAAAAGGAAGAAAAAATATAAATTGAAAAAAAAAACAAAAATAAGACACACTTGCAACCCTTACACACACAGATACTATCAATCACTCACATACATTCATACAAACCATAATACAAATAACTTGGAAATGACTACAAATCTTTTCGCAAAACCTCTGCTTTACCTCCCGCAACACCCCCATGCTGAAGACACACGAGCCAGGCATGATGCCCATCTTCTAATATATTGAGTCTCTCCCTCCATGCATATCTTCGAGTGTCTCGCACAGGTCCTCCCATCCGTCGGTCCCATAGTAAAATGGACTATTCTCATCCTCAAAGAGTGAAGATGGATCCATTAATCGATTCTTTTCGAGCTCAACCTTCAAAGCATCCTCTAGTGGATTAGATTGCATCACATATCCCAACCTTTTCACGGTTGCACCTGCTATTCTAACATTAAGGCTAAATCTCATATAACTCTCGTCAAATTGATTAAAGTCTACTGCTCCCTCCAAGAATCCCCACAGCACATTTGGTCTGAAGAGTTGAAACCACACGTGATCCGTATCAAATGAACCAAGAGTTCCTGAGTGCTCATTTCGCCTTTGGCCGTTGACACATGGTATGATGTCGAAAGATACTTCCTTTTCTTCATCTTCTACATCAAAGACAACACAGAGATACAATCCTATGAACTTGTTGTACAAGTCTTGCGAAGCCTTGAAAGATATAATACCGTCTTCAACAAGGACGAACCCCTTGGGCATCTCTCCTCCGGGGCTAACATTCCGGTAATGACACCAATAGCTGGAATAGCGATGCCTCTGTTATATAGGTAAATTGTTAGAAATATCCAAGTTTGTAATTAGTTCAAGAAGAAGAGTTTGATTTATGCATATTCCCAGTAATTCAACTAAAGCTAGAGTTCTGTAATAATTAAACATATTGATCCTTGCTTATGTTGGAAATCCTTCCCTTGCAAGTGCTAGCCACCTCTAATATTAGATTGAATCACCCTAGACGTAGCTCATACGATATGAGTGTTCTATATAGGAAGTGAAAAATTGATGGGAAAGAGAACAGCACGTCCAAGAAATTAATTGCCCCCGTCATACCCCATTGTCTAATGTTCATTGTTATGAGTTCACTTTAGAGATCACCGATTCTTTAGTACAAACTGTCCTAATTGAACCCCAACTTGCTTGCAACAAACTTAACATTATTAAAACAAATTAAAGAAAAAACTTCTACTTGCACTCAAACTAATGGAAAATTGGAAAGGAAAATCTAATGCATGCCCTCTCCACGTACCAGCCTCATCCAACCACTTGCCCCTTTAATGTTTGCTTTAACTTCATATAAAAGCAGAATCCCAAATGCAATACTCTCTATTAATAAAATTTAATCACACTGTCCAAGTAATCTGCATGTGGCTAGCAACGCATGTAGTGCGACGGTTCCCTATCATAATAGCAACAAACACCTAAAAGTGAAAAAGGTCTCATGTCAAATTATTGCATCATTATAGTTGTGCAGTTTATTTTAGTCTGTAGAGGTGATCTAGTGCTATTATTGGTGTCAGTTGTTATGATCAACCGTAACATAAAGAACATGTGTCCATTTGTTCATTAGATTTTCTAAGATTTCAACCGTATATTTCAATACAGGAATTATGAACATTGGGTCTTCGTCATTGCATCAAGTTGAGATTTTGTTAAGCTTTATACATGTGTAGGATCACTTTATATTAAATTTGTTTGTTTGTCTAGAATTTACAGTTTTGCATTACATGCACCCAATGAACACTGTATCAACACATGCATATACACACGCACACATTGAGAGAGAGCCGGGGGGGAAGAGAGAGAGAGAGAGAGATACCTCGATTGAAAAATCAACTATGCCCAATGCTTTTGTCTTTGTTTTACTCCAACTTGTTGGATTATCTTCATGCAAAACCTCATAGAATAAGCTGGATCTAGCAATTGATCATCTTGAAGCAAAAACTCCGGATCATTCTCTAGTGGCTTGCATATCAGTCGGAACCCACACTTCTTCACAAGTAGTTTGTAATAATAGGTATAATCTAATACTGTAATGCTAATGTGGAAATGAGTCAAGTCATTTGGACCAAAATGGTCTACTGTCCACAACTCCTCTGGTTCCATATACTCAAGCCACACATTATCCAAATCAAATAACTCGAAATACCTGATTTGTCTTTTGGCTTTGCAATTAACAATTCCCACAAGCTCAAGTGGGCAAAATTTATATGGCTCATACGACCTTGCTTCTACTTGAAATACGACACAAATAGCTACTCTTAGGATCTTTTCATATAAGTCCTTTGAAGCCATGAAAGATATATAACCCTCTTTATTGGGCAACAACCACTTCGGCATCTCTCCTCCAGGTAGAACAACTCGACAATTTGGTTGGCAATGAAATTTCTGTCATAGATGTAGACTGTTAGATTTTTTTTTTAAAAAAAAAAAAATTGGCACCTAAAAGAAGGAGTATGAATGAGTTAAGTGGCAATCCTAGAGTTTTATATATAATTAGCAATAGCAATACAAAGATTTTTTTTCTACTCAACTGGTGGAAACACGACATTTATCGTTGAAGATTTTGTAACCTGATGAACATGTGTCATTGAAGTTTTTCATTGGGCGGTCCTTGTAGTTTAACAGCGAACTAGAGTTCTATAAATAAAGAGAATATCCTTTGCATTGTCTTACAGCAACCTCCACTATATGTCTGCACAATCACTTTCTATATGTTTGCTTTCTCTTTTTTTAATTAGCCCATCATTTCCGGATTTTAAACCTTTTGCAATGCACAAACAGCCAATGCAAGCCATAATGTACCCTACTCCATATTAATGAGAGAGAGAGAGAGAGAGAGAGAGAGAGAGAGAGAGAGAGAGAGAGTCTAACCTCAAGAATGAACAAATCATTCACGGGAAACCCATTACGGACTAGCTCTCGACTTGAATTCAACTCAACGTCCTCAACGTCACGTATGTTGGAGGGAATTATAGTTAGAGATTTGCAATTATTTGCCTTTAGTGTTCTCAATTTCCCTGGAATCTTGGGGATCTCTTGTAGTTGTTGGCAATTCGAAACCTCCAAATCTTCCAAGTCATTTAGTCTCTCCAATGTAGGAAGGTTAGTAAAATTGTTTCCAGACAATAATAATTTGAATAAGCGGGGACAGGAAAGATTTTCCAAGAACTCTACTTCTGATAGATGGCACCCTTCAAGATTCAAACACCCTAACATAGGAAATCCCGTCTTTGTATGGGGTTTACTCAAATCCTCCTCCTCCTCCTCCTCCTCCTTTGGAAACTTGATTAGTTGTGAGCAACCACTAAGTTGCAAGACTCCAAGATTTTGCAACTTGTAAATGCTAGATGGAAGGATTGCCAATTTCTTGCAATCATTGAAATACATCACCTCAAGAGAGACAAGATTTTTTACGGATGTAGGAAGTTCTTCAATTGAAGTCCTTCGTAGATCAATTTCTTGCAAGCTTTTGTTCCTATTTGGAATATCGGGGAACCTTTGCAATTTAGAGCAATCTCCTAACTTCAACAACCGTAACTTACAGTGATTTGCAACTGAATCATGGACACACTCCAAGTTTTTGCACCCTTGGAGATTCAATTCCTCGAGATTTGGAATACAAGAGACATCCGGCATATGAACCAGTGACTGGCATTCACCCAAGTTAATGAACTTCAATTTTTCAAAGTCCTACAAGAACAATAAAAACCAACTTGCATAGACATTCTAAACGATCAAAGAAAAAAAGTAAGATATATATTCATTTCAAAACTTGGTTCTGATTTTGAAATAATAATCACTTGATCATAATCCAAGCTATATGTTATCAAAATTCACTAGATCATATGGTGTATATAGAGCACACCCTCTCACTTTATAAATATGAGTCCAGTAAGTAATCCTTTGTAAATTCACCAACGCTCGTAATTTCACTACACGCTAGAATGGTGTGGCCACTTACACTACGTATACGTGCAGATACTTCTAATTTAGAGAGAAAGAGTGTGTAACCTCAAGTAGGAGCACATGAGCCACGATTATTCCTTTGCCAACTAACTTATCACATGTATTTAAGCTAACATCTGGAATCTTATGTACAGATTCGCACCTACTTGTAGATCCCCTAGAGGCGGTGGAAGGTCGGGAACCTCTTCTATTCATCACTTATTAGGAAGTGGTGGTTGATTGGTTGTTTTTTAGAAGAAGACATATTTTGTACGCCTAGATGATCATAAATATAACAAAAAAAAAAATGAAAAATAATAGAGTCCAAGCCATCTTGCGTAGTTTTTTGTTTTTAAGCTACATATATGATATATGTTGGTGTTGTGTAAGAGCTCAAAGTTTAATATATCATTATAAAAACAACCACCACATTTATACCTTACATGTGTTTAGATAAATAAAAAATGTAGATGCGTCGATAGACTTTGACATCTTGATCTAGTAGATCTCAAGTGCAATTTATTAAACCTCTATGGTGCACACCGTCAAATATATAATGAGTCTTTCTGCACCTTCTTTCAATTAAGTTTTAACTAGTTTCTTTTTTAGACCCCTTCATCAATGAGTTTCATTCCATAATGATTAGCATATTTTTGATACGGTAAATTCTCAATGAACTCTCCAAAATTATAGCACTACCAGGACGAAAAGAATATTAAACGAAAGGGAGTTTAAGGAATAAGATTTGAAATGCTATATATGAAATTTTATTTGAAGGTGTATCTCTCAAAAGATAAAGGTGGTAAGTTTTTTCATGGGACAAGTGAAGAATGTCAATTAAACTTTTTAAATTCAGACAAACCTAATCAACACTTTCCCTCGCCCAATAGCATTATCAATGGAAATTTTGCTATCAGTAGGATGGGGATTACGGGATGGTTTTTATATAGTAAAAAAATTGTAAATGATCGGTCATGGAGCATTGATGGTTTACATGTTATGGAGAGTTACATTGGTGTTCATTAATAGGGTCTCAACAATAGTTTAGTTCTATTAGCCATCTTCAAATCGATGGACAAGCTGAAGCTGTTAATGGAATTTTGGGCAATTTAATGAGGAGTTGTATTGGAAAACATGTTAAACGATAGGATTTGTTATTGGTTCAAAATGAATTTGCAGATAATAATTGGATGAGCCAAACTATCAGAAAATGCCAAATTGAAATTTTGTATTGAAAAGACAATAAGGCTCTGCTCATTTCGCGAAAAATGCAACATTTTTAGAAAATATATTTTAAGAAGTCATTATTCTAGAAAATGATATTATTTTCTTATATTCGGTAGAAACCTAAAATGAATTGGAAAATTTTTTTTGCCATTTGGTAGGGAAACTAGATTTTCCAGAGAAAAATTACCAAAAGAATCAAATTTTAAATTTTTTTCTTTTCTTTATTTATTTATTCCTCTTTTTTTTTTTTACTTCTTTTATTTCTTTTCCTTTTTCCTTCTTCCTCGACCAAAGGCCAGCCATAGCCACAACCAGTGTCGGTGAGCTTGTCCCTTGCTTGTGGCCGGTCATCTGCCATTGTCATGGTTGGCCACTAGCCTAGGAACAAGGAAAAAGAAAATGAAAGAAAAGAAAAATAAGAAAAAGAAAAGAAAACTAAAAATTTTTAAAAAATCAATTTAAAAAAATAATTTTATAAGAACAAACATTTCATTAATCAAGGTCGCGAGCCTGAGCATTGAGGACCCACTCATAGCCTTTGTGGACAAGAGCTTTAGTACTAGGGACTTGAGCACTACCTTTATGGTCCCAAGCTTGGGTGCTATGAAATCGAACACAAGTATCAAGGATTCAAGCTCAGCCTCGATGAACTCAAGCATGGGCACTGGGGGCTCAAGCCTGGCTGTTGGAGACCTAAACCTGAACGCCGGGACCCAGGAACGAATGTTAGAGTTTTCATGTCCGAGTGTAGAATTTTGGGTCTGAGCACCAATAGTCATATTTCGAAAAATGCTTTTCGGTTTTTGAAAGAGGAAAATCATTTTCCTGAATTTAAGTATAGGTATTCCGTTAACTAATCAGTGGACTCATTTGCCTAAGCAAACCGAATACTTGGAAATGAGGAAAATTTTTACCTGAAAAATGTTTCCCATGAAACAAGCAAAGCGTATGTTTATCTCATATGAAGCATGGGAAGAGAAATATGAGGAACTTTTTATACATATAGTACAACGTAAACACGGGTTAAGTGTACTGTGGATGGAAAGAATTTATACTTGTAAAGTTGAGCAAAATCACCCATTTAGAAATATTAATGGAAAGAAATTGTTGATAAAATACGCAATACATAGAAACATATACATGTACATGGACAAAAAAGGATATTTCAAGATTACAAATAAAAAATTTGTTGTCGCATAAAAAGAATTCAAATTTTTGATATCGAAACATGTTAGAAATCAAATAAACTTACTAACTCACGCATTTCTCTATTGATACAACATTTGCAAAATAAGTAATTGACTACATTTTGGGGTTAAAAAAAAAAAGACAGAGAGAGAACCCACCGAAGCTCTTGTTTAATTTATATTGTACTATAGATTATATGAATGTGAGTATAATTTACACGTACATACATACGTATGTGACTTACTTTATGGAACAACCAACATGTGAAAAGTTACCAGTATGTTAAACTTACTTAGGCATTTCTCTGTGGATACACCATGCAAGTAATCGTCCGAGGTAGGCTTATTTAACTAAAATATATGGGCTGTCCTACGTGTGAAAAGTTAGTGGCAAATTTGGGAGAATTCTCGTGTATATAGTGGGGAGGTTTGAGATGCCCTTCGTAATCGATTAATTTGGTCGTGTTGTTATCTATTGTCCCGTACATATCGAATGATTACTGGAGTAGCTCAAGAGAGTACTCACGTGTTGAGCGGAACATAAAAATTAAATTGCTAACATGATGTACTTAATGTCAAAATCTGAAAGAGCATGCTTGGTGATATGGAGGTTAGGTGTGGAGTAGGATCGGCGAATGAGTCCTGAGCAAACCAAAAGATATTATAGTTCTAGTAAAAGCAACAACACGCTAAAGCATGCCCCTATCAAATTGATTTTACATTTTTCGAAATTCGGTGAGACCTTCTAAGGAACTTAATCTTTTGAAAACTCAATTTCTTTTTGAGGATGTGTGCACAATTGACCCGACACGGGACACCATGTAAGTAATTGTGCACGTGTTTAATATTCTGCATCTGATTTCTCGTTGATGATTAATGTTTGCATTTGTTCTCGCTAGTCGATTCCACATTTTGCCCTAAATCTTATTTCAATGAGTTACCAACATTTATTTTATTGTTTCGAAATTATTAAAGGTTATAATGATCTAGTAACATTTATTTGCGGAGCTTACTAAAATGTTATTTTCACTAAATTATATAAAACTACTCACTCTCGTTTGAATCATTTTACTGACATTTATTTCATTTTTGGAATTACCAACCATTTTTTCTGTACTGCATTTTTTTGTTTGAGTTACCAACGTGTTAAATTTATAATTCCTTTTAGAAAATAACCAATTTTTATTTGAATCACTACTTATGTTTTTTCTAGTGTTTCGAAATTATCAACTATTTTAATAATCTATGAATTTTTATATGCTAGCTTACCAACTTGTCTAAGTTACTATTTCTTCTAGAAAATTATCAACTGCTAATTGAGTCCCCTTGCCAACGTCTATTAGGTTTTTTGCAAAAATTAAATTTGTTTCTATAATTTAACGATATTTATTTGTTGAAGTTATCGACCAGTTGAACTAACTCCTATACTACATTACCTTCTTTTCCCTAAATTACCAACTAATCCAATAATTTACCAACAATTATACGTAGAGCTAATACTAATAGATATTTGAGTTAATTATCAATATTTATTTGATTGCTTCAAAGGTTTTTTTTTTTTGGTCAGTCATACTTTATACCTACTCTACACTTACTCTCAGACTTTTGCCCTGCCTCTTGCAGGGCGTGGGAGTCAAAACCTACTCCTGAAACTTGCGCGTCTCCACCCCATCCCCCCTGAGAAGGTGGGGGTTTGAACCCCTCACTTCCCCCTTCCATGTTGGAAGGGTGACCACTGGGGCGAATCCCAGTAGTTTGCTTCAAAGGTATTAACCATTCTAATAATTTACCGACATTTGTGGCAACTTACCAACTGAAAAGGTTTGATAACTTATATCCAAAATTATCAACTCTTATTGAGTTAATTGACATTATTGAAGAAGTACCCACTATTTCAATAGTTTACCAAGGTTAATTTGGAAAGCCTACTAGCATGTTAACATTATCACTCTTCTATGAAATTAACAATTCTGTCAAATATTACTAACATCTTTACAATTGCCGTCATTTGTGGTGATTAAGTTACACAATCCTATTTGAGTCACTTACTAACTTTTATTTGATTGTTTCAAAAGTATCAACTATTCACATAATTTACCACGTTTGCTTGGGGAACGTTTCAACTTGTTTAAGTTACAATCAAATAAACATTGGTAAATGGACTCAAATAAAATTTGGTAAAATTTGTAAGAGTTGGTAATATCAACATGTTGATAACATCTGCAAATTAAATTTTAGTAAATTGTTAAATCATAAAGTGACATCGAAAACGTCATTAATTGAATCAAATAAGAGTTAGAAAAACTAACACTAGATGGTAACCTAACCTGTGAGAGTTGGTAAATCACTCAAATTAATACTAGTAACTTGGAAGCTCCTTGAGGGTCGACCACCTACTTAAGTTCAATATCTCTAAATTTGGCACCTCTAAAAGGTCAGGGACACAAATTAGCAACTTACAGTGGCTAAAAATTCAGAAATTCAAATTCCTAAAACGCTGCAAATAAAAAGAACAGCTGAACAAGATTTTGATCAATTTAATTTGTATGCACCAAAAATGAAAACCATCAATTAAAGCTTTTATGACGTACCTTTAAGCTCCCTCCAAATTTCTTAATCCAGCTGCCACCCACATCAAAGCAAACAAGCTTCTTTGGACCAGCACTAAACTTTAGAGTAGATGAATGACAGCTATACCATTCAAGCCACCTTAAATCATCAGGAAGACATACGGGACCTCCGCTGATTCGTGCATTCGAAAGTATGAGCAATTTCAGTCTCCTCATGTGGGTGAAAGCACCGGGACTGATATGTAGCTCTACTGGTCTCCACAATTGCAGCACTATGCCTTTAACATCATTGGTTCCCTGTCAAGGAAAAGAAAATAATCATTTATAACCGACTGCAATTCAGTTATAGCATGTAAATTAAAGAAGATAAGATTATCAGTGGTTTCATGAGAAGCTCTCACCGTATCCGCCGACAGTATTTCATAAATATCATCATAGCACCATAATCTACTCCGTCTGCCGGGGTAATTTGGACACTCTTGTTTAACGATATCTTGACCCATCAGTTGAATCAAGTCATGCATTTGTACTATTCTCTCATTCTCAATTGTTACTAAGGATCTCTCTATTAGAGTCTGAATCCCAATTAACGCGTGTAAATCACAGCTATCAAGAACTCTAGTTACATAATCCCTTTCTTTCCCCTTAAAGAAGCAAGCAATGTCAAGAAAAATGTCCTTCTGATTGTTGTCGAGCGCATCAAAACTTATCTTGAGGACACGGTTTATATCTGTAAGAGGACTTTCAGCAAGGTTTTTCAATATACTCTCCCATGCTTCTTTGCTTCTACCACATAAAAGGGGACCCAAGACCACAATTGCTAAGGGAAGGCCATTAGCATAGCCCAAAATATTATATATGAGATCCTTGTGTATGTCTTTGGTCTGGTTTCTTGGAAAAGCATGTGAACTCAAAAGTTCAAAAGCTTCCACTTGATCTAATGGTTCAACTTCATATACTTGATCTATCCCATGAGAAGTTAGCACATGTTTATCTCTTGTCGTAACGATGATCCTGCTCCTTTTCCAAACCATTCACATTCTCTAGCTAATGCATTTAACTGTTTCCCATGGTCCACATCATCAAGCACAAGCAGAATCTTCCTGCAGCGAAGTATATCTCGTATCAAGTTAGCGCCTCCATCCACACTTAAGACCACTAAATTTTCTTTCCATAATATCTGAGATAGCAGCATTTTCTGCAAATGAACTAGGCCGTCAGGTCTACTGGAAGTTTCTCTAACATTTGCAAGAAAGCTGCACCCATCAAACTGACTGGCAATACTATTATAGACAGCTTTAGCGATAGTGGTTTTCCCTACACCTCCAGTTCCCCATATTCCTATCATCTGAGCATCATCCAAGCCCATACTCAACAACGACATTACTTTTTCTACCCGGCAAGTAACACCGACGGGATACTGGGCAACACTCAAGGGTACACGCCCTACTATAGCCGAGATCTCTTTGACGATGTTCTCAATGAACTTGGTATCATCTCTGCCAAAACAAAGCAGCAAAAAGAACGCGGATAAATGGAAATATACAATCCATTGAACCAACTAAAACTAACACGAAGGAAACAATTACTCTGTGACATTCCCAAAAATGACTCTTAATGCACTAATCGATGTCATCATCTATTACTAAAATTAGAAAATTCCAAATTCTTTTCTAGGGTCGAATAGGAATACTATTATTACCCATGGTCATAATGCCAACCGGACAAATTGGCGGCTTCAATTAGGTCTTGCCTCCATTTCTCCACCCTCTCAGAATCCTTTCCCAGTTTCTCCTCGTGCCTGGCCAATGCCTTGCCATAACTCTCTCTCTGCCCTCGAACCTCCCTCGGTTCCACTCTGTAGAACACGGGCAACACCAGCTGCCCCTTGAGCCTCTTACACTCCATTACCTTCACCAGCTCGTCCAAGCACCACCGAGACGAAGCGTAGTTCTCGGAGAAGACGAGCACGGCGATCCGCGATTCCTCGATGGCCTTCATCAGCGCCGGCGAGATCTGGTCCCCGGGCCTCAAGTCCTCGCTGTCGATGTAGGCGTTGACGCCTCGATGAAGCAGACACCTGTGGAGGTCAGCGAGGAAGCCGCGGCGGACGTCCTCGCCTCTGAAGCTGAGGAAGACATCGTACAGCCATTTCGCTTCGGAAGAAGAAGAAGAAGACGACGACATTGAGATAGAATCTGAGCAAAGTTTGGATTCGTGTCGAGCAATGAGTGATGCTTTTTATCGTGGAGTTGGTCGAGGAATCGATGCGGACTGAGAAAAATCGCCGTGTCAGGAAAAGCGCCTTTTCATTTTTGTCTTTCCTTTTCATTTTCATAAATGGACGAGAAGTTTTTTTTCGTTCATTTTTATTTTAAAATTGTTTGTTTTGTGGCTTACGGAACCAGACTAGAACGACTATATATGTACTTTTTTTTTTTATATCTGCAAAAATTTTGGTCAGATATGTACTAAACATTATCTAGTCTAACAGCATCGCTACGGCACAATGACTTTTTACTCATCACCGCTTCCATGAATGCCTTAGGATTTATTACTTTCTCTTGTTATGCATAAAAAAGTAATTAATTCCATTAAATCGGATTGAAAGCCAATCACCCCTATTTTATGTATTTGCCAAAGTTCCATATTATTTAGAGCATATAAAAAAATTAGCTATGAATTTATTTATCACAATAAAAAGGAAATTATCATTCTCAACCCAAATCCTATATATTCCATTCCAATATTTCATCTTCTATCAATGGCAACATATCTTTCACATTTTGAGGTGGGAAATTGTTTACATTTTGTGCTTATTCAACTCATCGTGTCCCTAGAATAGTTATGAAATAGATTTTTTAATGCATACTAGATAAAATTTTATTTTTCCCCATTAATTGTTTTTCATATTTTTAAGTAGCCATCTTTTGTTTAAAAATGGAATGGGGGAGTCGTGTGCATGTTTACATTCATTTTGACTACGACCCACTTTGAACGATGTAATGCCCTGTGATTTCGATCGAATATGTATTTTTTGTTTTTATTAATTCGTTTGGCGAGCTTTATAAAAACAAGCCCCAATTAGGGGTGAGCATTTGTCCAGGGTTAACTCTGGACTGACCCAACAATATCTATCCTAATCCGATTTCCAGGGAGACAAGGTCGGTCTTTGGTCCTACGATCTCTAGACCAATACTATGTGAGTTGGTCTTTAGTCCTGAGAGTTTAGGATCGATTCAACTCGGACCAACCCTGACTGTATATATTATATATCTAATATATTATTTATATTTTTTTCATATATTCCAAAGAGAAAACTTTAAGTCAAACGTCATCAATAGCATTAAATGGCTCCTCATGGCGTCCTCCTCTAGTACTCGTTCTCCTCTATCTTATTTGTCATCTTAGTCTTCAATTTGCCAAAACCAAAATAAATAAATTCCTTGCTCGCCGCTCGACACTTGAGCCACTCAACTTCCCTGCTCACTGCTCAACTTCCCATCTTATCCTGTATCTTTATGAGTGGTCTTAGTTGTTTTTTGGTTTCTTGCTTTTAGTAGGTATGAACCTTATTTTAAATTACCCACCAATGGGCAGCTGCGTTGGTTGAGAGTCTCTCATTCATCGCTGAGATCGAGAGTTCGAAACCCGCAGTTACTAGCGTTATAAGTAGGGGGCCATGGTGGTGGGGCCCTGTGCTAATCTCCCTCGAGGTATAGTCGTTGTTGTGTCTAAAGGTGCCATCAAGTGCTGGAGGATCTTAAGACCCCGAGTAGCGTAAGTGAAAGTGGGCCCCGATGGATCCTCGGTTACCAAAAAAAAGAACCTTGTTTTAAATTTGTTGAATATATATCGGTATTTATCGTTTGACTGCGAAATGTGGCATTGTCAATGGATATGTAATTTGAAATTGTAGGTTTGCCTTTTCAAATAATACAAAAATGAAACAAAAAAATTATCGGTTAATCCTGGTTGACCTTGGAACCAAACCAAGCCCATTAGGTCGATTTAGTCCTCGGTTCCAAGCTCAATAAGATCGATTCTCGATCTCAAAAATTGAGGATTAATACGGTATGAGTTAGTCCTAGGATTAGGGGGTGGACCAGCCCAACTCGGACCATGCTCACCCTTAACCCAATGCCATTGTCACTACTTTGGCCGCAGGAAAAACAAAAAAAAAAAAGGACTTGTCCACCCAATTCAGCTAACCATTTGAAGTGCTTTTGATGGCTATTTGACTTTGTTCTTTTCCCCTATAAATAGAATAACTCATTGCCTTGGGTAATATTGCAAAATCATTCTAGCATACACTTTGCAATCAAATTCTTAAGAAATCAATGTGAGAGCAGTTCTTTGTAAAAGAGTGTGCCGTGTTTATAAATGAATGTGAGCTCCATTGTGAACCAGTCTATGTACAAGGCTTCAAGTATAGTTTTTTTTTTTTTTTTTTTTATTTTGGTGACCCAGGGAACCCCCGCACGGCCGATAGCCGGAGAGTAAACCCTGGAGTGACGTTAGCGGAGGACCCACCACCCCGACGCCACACTTAAGAATCCCTAGCAACCGTGAGGAGATTTGAACTCATCCCCTTGTGTTAGGGGGAGAGAGCTCAAACCATCGCGGCCACCGCAAGCGATGGTGGCTTCAAGTATAGTTGATTAGGCATAACTCCCGAATAGTTTTTGGAAATGGAGTTGGCATTGATTTGGACCAAACCACTATAAAGCAGTTATGCATTCCTCCATTGCTACTCCTTTTTAATTTATATGCATATAACGAGTGTAATAAATTGCTTAACTTATATTTGTGCGTAAATTCTTGATACTAGGAGCATATTCTATATTTGGGATTGTGCACATTTACTTGACTTTTTAGAGCTAAATATCATGGCATTTGATAAATTAAAAGAGTTAATGATACATTTTCATCGCAATACATAATTAAACAATAGTATGCTCAACAAGTATCAGAGGAGGAATCTAATACATTCATGCACCAAATGTGGAGAGGCACATGTCACCTGTTGCCTTTTTTTCCCACATTTCACAAAGCAATGGTCATCAAACAATTTTATAACCTTTTGTAATGGAAATAGAACAAGCTTTATATCCAGTTGAAAATAATACAATCGGTTCTAATGTATAAATTCAAAGAAATGAGAAATTTTTTAGAACACATTCAAATAATTAATTAGTACGTCAATAGCTTATTTTCTATTAATTTGGAGTAAAAGGATTTTTTGCTTGGGTGGGGCTTTTTCATTGGATGCTTCTTTTGGAAACCCACTTGCTCAGTGGTGTTGCTTTCGGTCAAATCAAAGTGCAAATCATTTCCAACGCAATTGGATACTTCATAAGAAAGTCTTCTAGGTGTGAGGAATATGTATTCAAAGTTCATAAGAGGATTTTCGCGTTTGGATTTCAATGAAAAACGGCACTTCAAAAGTATAGAGCGTCCACTAAGGTTGGATACTCTATGTGATTTGATCATATCTCTCCTAGTTTTATTTGTTGTTTTCTCTTAGTGGAAAGCACAAGGATATATTTGCTTACTTTCGTGCTAGCTTCCCTCCACACCACTTTGCTATGGAAAGAAAAATTATCGAAGTTTATTTTGACGAGCAGGTGGCCCCCACCCCCTTGTACCTTCTACATGCGAATCCAAGACTTGGCTCCAGTGGTTCATTTCCATTACATTTTTTATTCTTTTTTTTAATAAACAGAAAGGCTTCATAGTTCTTATTCAGGAATATTCTAAAAAAGAGCATAGAGTAGAGTCATTTATTTGAAAGGGATAAGTGCATTAGAAGTCCTAAAACTTATCATAAAAATGCAATTAAGTCCTAAAACTTTCAAAAAGTGCAATTAAGTCCTAAAATTTATTACGAGAGTTCAATAAAGTCCTAAAACTTTCAAAAGGTTCAATAAAGTCCTAAAACTTGTCTTGAAAGTGCAACCAAATCCTAAAACTTGTCTCAAAAGTGCAACCAAGTCCTAAAACTTTCTAAAAGTGCAATCAATGGAAGAACTTAGATTGAACCATTTTGATAAGTTTTAGGACTTGATTGCACTTTTGAAAGTTTTAGGACTTAATTG
This sequence comes from Eucalyptus erythrocorys, assembly GCA_014182555.1. NCBI lineage: Eukaryota > Viridiplantae > Streptophyta > Magnoliopsida > Myrtales > Myrtaceae > Eucalyptus > Eucalyptus erythrocorys. Next base: position 22,111,061 of record CM024604.1, read on the forward strand.
CACTTTGTGACAAGTTTTAGGACTTAATTGCACTGTTTGAAAGTTTTAGGACTTAATTGCATTTTCATAACAAATGTTAGGACTTCCAATGCACTTATCCCTATTTGAAAAATGGCTCAAAATAGACATTATTTCAAATAATAATTTAAAATGACTAAATCAATCTCACATAAGTACTTGAACTCACCAATCGGCCAAATGTTTGCGAGCATGTGATTTTTTCAAAGACTCGAATATGGATACTTTTGTTTCTTCCCATTTCCCTCCTTTGCTTTTGGTCTTCATTTCTTTCAAGAGAAGAAGACAAAGCTCAAACAAGGACCACCTCTTCATTAATTAGACACTCACATGTAGCCTATGTAGATTGATACCAACATATAACACACGTTACGCGACGCGACACAACATATCAATGCATCATTTTTTTTCAAAAAATAGAGTATTCCAACATGTTGGGATATGTTATATATTAAATATAATTTTTATATATAAATGATAAATTATCATTTCAATTCATAAATAAAAATAATAAAAAGAGTCCAAAATGAATTTACATACTCCAAATTCACTTTGTTGCGCTAATTCGTGTTAGGAAAGTATTTCCTAAATTATTTTAGTCTTTCTTGATCTCCCCATTTTTGTATGGAGAAATTAGAGTAGGATTTTCATTGAACTATTGATCACTATAATACCTTATTTAATAAAATAAAATAAAAATAGAAAATCATAATAAGTAAGAGGAATATTATATTGTCATGTCAAAAAAAGAATAACTAATAAAGTAATAATGTCATACAATTTTAGAATGACTTCTTAACCCATTCAAATATTCACATGCTTTTATTTTTGTTGTGCAAATCAACATCAAACTTTTCTTAATCAGCGCATGTTTTTATTTATTTATAATAGGTCATGGGAAGAAAAGATGAAATAACAAAAACCTCTTCAAAGATTTGCCAAGATAAAATCGCAATTACACTCCAAATCCGAACATCTAAATTATGTAACTAAATTAAATGAACAAAATTAAAATAAAATAAAATTCATTCATTTTTGGACGACAAAATATTTAATATCATCTAGAGGTGGCAAATGGGTGGGTCGGGTCGGGTATGGGTCGGGTATGGGTTGGGTCGAAAATGGGTCGACCCATATTTGACCCATTTAACCCGTTTTAACCCATATTCTTGTAGTGTAAATCTAGTGACCCATACCCAACCCGACCCGTATCCGACCCATACTCGACCCAACCCGTATTGCTAAAACCTATTTATTGTTAAAACATTTTTATGTAATATAATTTTTTTAACAATTTTTATGCAATACAAATTTAATGGAAAATTTTTATAATTCTTTTTAAAATATTTTTAAAAAATAGAATTTTTAATTTTTTTAAATATAATTTTTATTTTTATAATTATTTTTTCTTTTTTTCTATCCTCTTTTTCTTTTTTTTTTCTCCTTTGGCCAGTTGCCAGCCACGATGACGGCCAGCAACCGGCCACAAGCGAGATCAAGCTCGCTGGCATCAGATGGGGCTCGATCTTACCAATCCGGCAAGGCCAAAACACAATTGAAAGCAACAAATTTTTATTTCAAAAAAGGAGTTAGAGCAATTATAGGCATTCCAAAGACGTCGGCCGGTTTAATCACACGCCGAGATCGCAAAGCAATCACCTCATCGCATTGACTTGCCAAAATCGGAAGAACAAGGCATGCACCGATTACTAGCTTACAAGATAGATTATTTATCTCGGTAGAGTATCGTTCAAGCACTTAAACTATCAAATCCTACTAATCAGGATTGTCCTATTAGAAGGTAAGTGCATAGGTTTCGTGGGGAGCATGATTTGTTGTTCTCCTCCACTTAAGCCCAGTACAGAAGCTCACACAAGCAAGCGAAGGATCCAAAAACGCAAGACAAACCGCAATCAAAATACACGGATAAATGCAGCTCAACAAGAGATACAACAAACAAAGATTGAAAAGAATCAGACAACTCCATGAACTTGTACATGCAAATCCCCCAGAGATTGAAAAGAATTAGGGGGAAAGGGATTGCTCGGGGGAAAGAATTAGCTGGATCTGGCAAGGCTCGAGCTCGCCGGCGTCGGGCAGGGCCTCGGCTGCGCCGATCTAGCGAGGCCTATCGTCGGCCAACGGCCAGCCACCGGTAAGGAATGAAGAAAAAGTTGAAAAAGAAAAAGAAAAAGAAAAGAAAAATAATTAAAATATGAAAAATAATTATAATTTCGATTTTTTATTAAAAAATATTTTTATAAATTTAAAAAAGGCCAAAGGTTTAAACTTTAAAATGGGTTTCCTTATAACCTATTTAGACTATTTCTTTTTATGTTTTACATTCACCGACCCATTTCTGATCCATATTTAACTTTCACTTGACCCATTTGTGATCCATATCTAATTTTCAATTGACCCATTTCTGACCCATATCTAACATTCACTTGACCCATATATGACCCATTTAACTTAAAATGAGTCATAATATGGGTTTTTGACCATATTGCCAGCTCTAATATCATCCATAGCGTGTTTGAGATTAAATATAAGCGGCGTAGGCAGAAAGGGAGTCCTTCGTTTAAGGGCCACAGAAGTCTGTGGATGCGCGCTTGATCTTCGACACTAAATCAATTTAACTACAAGCTCGCCTCCTCCTTCCCCATGCTCCTCACTCTCGCGGCCTTCCTCTGCAAGCCACGGCTTCCGCACCGATGCTCCGACGCCGAATCGCACCTGACTCGCCGGCTTCCACCCGGCAGCAAGGAAGAAAAGGACCGCACGCTGCCGCCTTATCTAGATAAAGTGACGAGGAGAGAGAATAGGCACCGAGGCGGCTATAGGCTCAGCATTTGCGATGCCTCATTTCCACCTCCCGGCTGCTAAGGATCAGTTGGTCGGAGCTTAACAGCGATGGCGGTCGATGCGCATAACTCGTCGAGCTCCTTCGATGGGGGTGAAGAAGGTCAGCAACGACAGCGACGGCGGGGAGGTGGAGGAAGACGGCGGAGGCTACTTGGAATGGAGCGGCGCTTTATCTTCTATTGCGATGGAGGGAGGAGAAAGGAGATGATTAGTTTGGGTTTTTGGTTACCTATTTTTGTTATTTTTATTATTTTTCATGTATTTACATTTTGACCTCTCAAGTATTAAAAATTTTTAAAATGACCACGTACATGTCGGAATCGCGTGTTAGAATTCTAGGCTCGCGTGTCGGAATATGTTGGGGAGAGTTCACCACATGTCGGATTTTCCAAGACTCGTTGACCGCTTGTTGGAGCGTTAGACATGACACAAAAGCTTCTCAAGAATGTCGGTGTTTCTTAAATTAGGGGTCACGTTTCAGCCGATTTTCCTTCAATTTGATTATGTAGTCTCCAAAATGCGATATTGCTTTTCTTCAACAATTGATTTATTATCTCTTTAATATAAATTGGTGAGTCTAAGTGATATATTTGTCAAATGTTACTCATGCTGACACTAAGCACCTCCTAAAATGAGATGCGGAACAAGTGGGAACCAAAATTTGGCGCAAAATCATTTACTTTAAGGTAATTTTTTTTTTTAATACTAACCACCGTTTACTTGTATCGACACACACTCGCACCTCGATTCCTATATCCTTGCCCGTCACTTATATAAAAAAGGAAGGAGTAAGAAACAAAAGAAGATAATTTGTAGTGTTTTCTCGTGCTATGAAGCACCGACATTCTTTAAAAGTCTTTGTGTCATGTCGGACACTTCGACACGTATCCGACACTCTCAGATACTCTCCGACACTCGGTCAACACGTGTCAAAAAATCCGACACTTGATCAACTTTGCCAACACTCTTTAATATTTGAGTTGGAATTTCAACATATGATTTTCGACACGTGATTTCGATATCGAGGTTAATTTTAAAAATTTTCAATAAATGAGAGGTCAAAATGCATATATGTGAAAAAAAATAAAACACAATAATAAAAATAATAAATGGAGAAAGAAAAAAGACCAGATCTTCTCCTCTCTTCTGACTCCCACTTCCCATGACACACAATTCATCCATGTTATACATATATATACCTCTTCTGACATATTTAACATGTGAGTCCAAAACGTGGATTACTTGGTTTTTCTCCAAGTTTTATAAATTATTGGAATAGAGTTGAATTTATCGAATTAAAACAATAAATGATATTAATAAAGAGTGAATTAATATTTTTAGTGTAAATTCATTCTAGGCTTTCTAATTAATTATTTATTTGTGAATTTAAATCAAATTAATTTGGTTGAAATATCATAAAAATGATAATTTATTATGTATATATATATATAATTAATATATAACGTGTTCTAATGTGTTGGAATTCTCTACTTTTTTAAAATGATGTATTAGCGTGTCGTGTCGTGTCGTGTCGCGTATCGCGTGTCAGTGTCGATACTACTTAGGTCTCTTGGCTCTAAATCCTATTTTTAAGGCTTTTTGATAGCACTATATTTTATTTTAAAAACTCAGTTTGGTGATGATGGTATGTGGGGAAGTTCAATTTGCTGTTTCTAATGAGCGGATTCCGGTGGATTGAATGTAACATAGCATGTGGTTTTTCCCTTTTTTTCCTGTGTCTAGTGGATTCTGTTCCCAATGAGCTACCACTTTTTTTTTTTTTTTTTTTTTTTTGGTCTGGTGGATTCTCTTCACAATGAGCATAAGAAATTGCAAAAGTTGCTTAGGAAATGTGGATTTTTGACCAGTCCAACACATCAAGACAACCATACTCAGATCTCCCAATCAAGCATGTGGCTCGCAGAATCGATAATGGAGCACCAAGCACGTGATCCCCAAAGAAATAGTATCATCATCTCCAGGGGCACACACTTTCCTTAGCCAAATGAATCTGGTCAAGAATAGTTCAGAGGTTGTCTCACCAATTGGGCCTTTAAATATTGTCAATCTAGGATAAAACAGCAGTAGCAAAGTTGGAGAAAAAACATCTGCAAAGTGAAGTAGCAAAGTGCGCTTTTATGGCCATTGAATAGTTTCATCTGGACAGAATCATCTCAAGTGCGCTTTCGCTTTTATTAAATAAAGCAAATTGAAGTAGCAAAGTTGCCTCCACTCCTCACAGAAAATAAGCGCGCAATACTTTCAAACCGGCATGTACGCCAATTTCCCACTGGGTTCGAATTAGAAAGGAAAAGAAACACGAGCCGTATTATCATTCGTTTCTTTATACGGTCTTCGTTTGAGCATCTGCAAAATTTTCGTCAAATCGTAATCCGTCTTAACAACTTCCATAATAATTACCAACATAGAGATTTGCTTTGACAGATATCGAACTATTGGTGCTAGAAGTGTGATGGAAGGACGAGAGACAAACTTTTAGCTTTTTACATGGAATAGATTTTTGTTTAGACGGTTTAGGTGGGCAGGTTGGATTGATTTTCTGTCAATTTATGAGGAGAATTATTCTGAAGATCTAAAACAATTTCGTGCTAATTTGATGTGATGATTTATGAATTCTTTGTGAATGGAATATCGATTTCTCTTAAGCATTAATCTTAGGGAGATTGGAGGCATTTAGCTGTTGATAATACTTATATGACTATGATAAATAATATTTTTTTTGAACAAGTGAGGCAATCAGTTCAGGATCCTAAGAGGCGACATTTGGAAGTCAATATGCGCATTATCCAGATGATTGTGATATATCGTCTGCTTCGCATTTCTGGCCATAGAACTAATTCGTTTGAGGAACAAACCAAGCTAACGTTCAAAGTCAACAATGGTTATACGGTCTCCCTGTGCCACCTAATCCGTGATAGTATGATGAAATGCCCTGGCCCAAAAGGACAGGATTTTCCGCATGGGATGGCCTTCGGTTGGATGATACTTTTGATGTCAATCTCAAGGGTGAGACTCCTAGAGTTCTAACTGAGCGCCAGTCTATTGGACAGTCTACACTAAGGTTCCATTCGTTTCACAGAAAATAATTTTCGAAAAAATAATTTTCGAATTTTCCGGCGTTCGTTTCACGGAAAATGAATTCCTTAGGAAAAATATTTTCTATGAAAAGAAAAAAATTTTCTAAATTAAAGGAAAATATTATCCTCACTTGATCTCTCTTATCTCACACATCTACAAATCCTCACTTCCTCCTCCTCTTTCTTATTACTCTTTTCTTTTTTTGTTTGAATTATTTTTAATTCAATTTATTTTTTAATTCAATTTATTTTTAAATTTCCTTTTTTTTTTTTTTTTTGGGTTTCTCATCTTCTTCTTTCTTAGTTAGTCGTCGGCTGTTACAAGGCGAACCTTGAGCTCATCGATCTTAAGCTCGCGCTTAACACTCTTGCTTATCATTTTCTTTATTTATTCTGCCTTACATTTGTACATTACTCAAGCAAAAGGCTTTATATGCTTTGCTTTTTTTTTTTTTCTTTTGTTTATTAAAACACGAAAGACACAGAGGGAGAACAGGCCACTCAATTCTCCCGAGGGCTGTACATGCTTTGCTTCTTTTCTCTTTTACTTCTTTTTAAAATTCATATGAACATTTTTTAGAGTAGATGAGGGTTTGGCGACAATAAGGGAACAAAGATATGAAGTAAGTTTGCCTAGTAAAGGCAAGTTCATATTTGATGGATTTATAAGTCGGTAAGTGATGCATGCCTAAGTGGTAAAGTTCTAGAAAATATTTTCCTTATCAAACACTGGAAAATATTTTCCGAAACATTTTCAGGTTTTAGCCGAACACTAGAAAATATTGTCATTTTCCTATAAAATGACTTATGGGAAAATATTTTCCGAAAATGACCCATTTTCCGCGAAATAAAATGTTTGGACATCAAGGAGAGAAGTTTGGATGAGGAAGAATGATTGGGATGGCCAACTTGAACCCGAGGGGCATCGCCACCATCGTCACAATAGGCGAGCCGACGAAGTTGACACAAGGATGAAAATGAAGATGATCCATCGGTAAGAGGCTCCCTCCACCAAGCTTACTTTACACATGATTGAAATTTCACCAAGGACTTAAATTGCATCAAGAAAGTATTTTAATTATGTTTTCCTCGTTTATATATGTAGGAGGACTTAAACAGACCATCTTGACCATTTGTCCAAGCAATTGCAGCATGCACAAATCTTTCCATCTGTGCTCCCATAATTGATGCATTATAAACATGGGATCAGCTACCATTTGATTGAGTGCCATCCAACACAAACTTATTTTCTCATTTCTAATTTCTGATTCATAAGAAAACAATGTCATCTCCACATCATTCTTTCTAGCGGAACACAGAATGGAAAAATAATCACAACTCCAGCAATGTTACCTTCTCAAATGGTACCTAACCAGAACCTCACATATTTTCAAATGCAAAACTTTCCCCCCAATGCTCTGTCGTCTCTCTTGCGATTAGTTAGGCTCCATTAGAGTCTTCCACTAAGTACTGTTTTCAAGAGTTGACTTCAACTTTCCAACAATACTTCTAAACCTGTGAAGAACATAAGTCATACTAGATCAACATAAAAACGAAAAACATAATGATATCAACGGATACCTACCAACAGACTCTGCCTCTCAAACACAATAAGAACAATTCTCAATTAGGACTAGTCTACAGGACACGGCTACATTACACCAAGGGACGACAGCATCCCTTCCAAAAGTTTCTACAATAGATTGAAGGTCACTTTGCTTTGGAACAAGCTGCTACATATCTTAAAAACAAATAAGAGCACTAAATTCACGAAACTAGTAGTCAAAACGTTTAATTCTCTTGAATTAAAAACAATGGGTTTGGTTTTTCTTGGGAGGAGGGGTTGGTCAAAAGCTGGATTTGGGAAGGCAAAATCATAAACATCCGGTGGACGTCACACAGTGGGGTTTCTTCAGACTAAAGTGAAAAGGGACAAGCACTGGCGGTAGGAGATGATCTTGTTCAGGCAGTTGTCAATGACTTTCGAAGCTCTAAACTCTCAATCCGTGGCTAAGCCATTATTCATAACAAAGCAGTCCAAGGGGGCTCTATCACCCTCGCTCTCTGCCTCACCATTATCATCCCGCCGCAGCACTGCGATATCCCCAATGTAATTGCGCCACAGCCTTCGCTCGAGCACAAAGCAAAACTCACGACGTGTAAAAGAACGTTTGGAAGAAGGCGAGAGGATAGAGTACCACGGCTGCAAAGGAGAATCGCGACGCACGAGAGATCAATCGAGCTTCTTTAAAGTCATCGGAAAAAAAGAGGAGGAAATACAGACGATGGAGACTTGAAGAAGACTGAAACGTTTGATCCGAGACCTGATCTTCAACTATCCTGAGTTGCTTTTTTCCCCCTTTTTTTCTATTATTTTAACAGACTTGGCGTTTACCAGGTGATGTGTCAAGTGCCCACGTAATCGGCCTCGTCAACCGTCACCTCATTTTGTATACCATGAGGTAGTAAATTTTCAGTAGCTCTGGTCTCGTTAAAATAAAATTAGGTTGTTTGAGATTCAAATTGGCTATCAAAAGTTCAAGAACTAATGATACATCATAAAACCAAAATACCTTTCTATCTAACTTCTCAATCTTTTATCTGAGCAAAACGTAACATGCAGATTATCTTATTTAGTAAAACTAGCAGATGGATAATCTTTATACATCATCCGATTCACTCCGCTCATAAAATAACTATTGAATCAGTTTTCGAAGAATATGGCATTATTAGAGTCATGGAAGATATCGATCAAATACATCCTCAGACATTAAGCAAGCTAGCCCTCTCATATTTTCATGTTGATTAGGCCAAAAAAATACTTATATTCATGCTGAAAATTTTCAGAATTGTGAGCTAAGCAAGAATTAAATCTATGCATCGAAATCCCGCAAGGAAAATTCAAACCACTATCACCAAATTTAGGTCTGGTACATTGCTCTTCATAAATATCAAAAGGGAAGTAGAAACTATATATAATGCTTTTTGATTGATAAATTTAAGCCATAATTCATGCACCCAACAATTCTCTTGGCATGTCAGTAATTTGATGGTAAAGCTTGCATCAACACGGATTCCGATTTGGAATTTACCGAGTAGACATGTAACAAGTTATTCTAGAGCTAGCTCAATCTGGTATGTAGATTCGGCACATTCCTTTGTCTCTAGAATGATTACTCTTATTGAATATCATATGGGGATGGAAAACAAGTATATACTTGTCTATCGCAAATCTACTTGAAAAATCATTATTCATTATGTAAGACATCGAGCATGAGATACGTGAATGGATGACATCATGCATGTGCTTCGAATATGGATTGGCATTTGTGTACAATGAGAACTAAATGCCACGTGCTACGTCGTGGAAGCCATCTCTTAAACCTCATTAGGATGAACTGTCAAATCGTTACATATTTCTTTATACGTATGTTCTTCAAAAATTTGGATGTCGGTGAGATAGCCAGATTTACTCTTCTATTTTTTTTGTTGTTGCTGTTGGGGGGGACGGAAGAAAATCAAAGATGCTCAGAGATGGGGCCACTGGGAAATCAAAAACGATCATGGAATTCTTCACGTTCAACAACTACGGAAATTCGAATTTGACGGTCAACGCGGGCGTCATTACAGCAACAAAACGAGTACCGAGGAGCCAAGAGTGGCGGCAACAGCGAGGTGAGGGGTTCAAATCCCCATCTTCTCAGGGAGAGATGGGGTGGGGACGCGCAAGTTTCAGGAGTGGGTTTCGACGCTCACGTCCTGCAAGAGGTAGGGCAAAAGTCTGAAAGTGAGTGTAGAATAGGTATAGAGAGACGACAAAAAAAAAAAAAACTAACTCCCCCACCTACGCCGCGTCGCACCCAATCATCTCCCCCAAGAAGCCGATACGAACCCGTTTAGCCCCTCCGCCCGCTGACCGCTGACCGCTGACCGTCAAAACCAAAAAGCGAACAAAGCTAAGAAAGCAAAGAGAGAGAGAGGGAGAGAGAGAGAGGGAGAGAGATTGATCGCACGATCCGTTGCACCGGTGGACAATCCAACGGTGCGAAAGACGAGCTGGGAACGGCCCAGCCGGGGGGCTCTTCTCTCGCGACGGGGACATTTTCGTTCTGGCCGCTCAACCCGTGTCTGCCCGCGGGCTACCGCCGGTGGCAGCTAAAACGGCGCCCGCAGGAAGCCAAACGGAGAAAACAAACAAAAAAACCAAGAGAAAAAGAGTCTTGCCTCCAACGTCGCCTCCCACAACCGCTCAAAAACTAGACGGCGGAAGAGGCCGCTTTTCCGCTGCTTTTTTCGATTCGAGGGAGCGGGAGCATCATCATCGATCGATCTATCACGACGGGATGAGGCTGTGGTTTAAGGATTGCCGAAGCGCGCACACAATTCAGTCAATGGAGTAGCTTAAGATAAACATGATGAAGAACACGATAATGATTTTTTTTTTTTTTTGGGATCTTTTTTTTCATATATATACATATTATTCCGAAGGGATTAATCGAGGTGAATTTTGGTATATTGCGGGTTTTCATAGCTATCGAATTAGATATTTTTCGTTATTATGTTTCAAGCTTGCTTTCTGATTCTAGCTTTGGCTCTAAAGTGTTTAAACTGTCCACAAACAATTTTTCCAAAGATGACTTTGATGGTGTGCGTGTATGCATGCTAGCTCCTGGAAGCAATGGATGAAATTGTTTGATGAAAATTGATCTAAATGATAGGAATAGCAAATTGCTCGGAAATTAAAGTGAAAGTTCCGTGAATTATTTAAAGGTGCAGTGCAGGGAATAAAGGAAATCAAAGCAAAGAACACTAAACTCAAAGGAACGAGCTGAACGAAATTAACTGAAAACAAGATTACTAGGACATTGACATTGCTAGAATTGAAATTAATCAGAGTTTGTACAAATGACACTCGAATGGAGACATTGACATCGATGTTACAACAATTCTCAAAGGGAAATCAACAGTAATTTTGGCAGTGTTCCGACATAATTTCAACATATCTTTTTTGCTATGCATATCTTCTATTCATAAGTCTTAAATTCCCTTTAATTTTTACTACTTCGATGTCCATTTCTTAACCTAACTTCTTTTATATATCCATGATTTCTGAACTTAACTGCTTTCATATATCCATAATTTCTCAACTTAACTAAACTTCCAATCCCTGAGCATTTCTCGTACAGTTTCCGCTTATTTTGAATTTAAATTAGGTTGAAGACTCTCTCTCTCTCTCTCTCTCAAACTTTGGTGGAATGGTCTTTTATGAGCATAAAAAAGAGATTGAACTTGATATAGCTTGGCTGTGATTTATTCACCACCAATGTATAGTGACTTATTGTTATACCAGACGACAATTCAGTCACACAACCAAAGGAGACAAAGTAAACCGAAGCACCAAGGGAAAGAGAACTCTATGCCGGATGAAGCATCAAAATTCACAATATATGATCAGCATGTCGAACAAGAACATCCAGATCACTCTATGGCTGCGCATAACAACACTTCTTGGCTGGAGAGTAGTTTTTTTTCAGAAATGCTTTTTTTCTATTTCTATTTTGGGGAGCAAATTCTGTGTAAAAAAAAAAAAAACCCGTTTGATAACTACACAAAATTTTTACTCTACAAATTGAAAAATAATAGAAATGTGTTTGGTAAAAAAATGTTTCTTTTTTATATTTTTTATTTTTTATTTTTGCCGGCCGATCGCCGCCGCCGCCGCTGCTACCGCCGACCGGCAGTCGACGGGGGCCGATGGGCTGTGCAATGGCGATCGGCAGCGGCGGCCGGCGGCTGGCAGCGATGGCGACATGCGGCGGTAGGCGGCGGTCGACCGGTGGCAACGGCAGGTGGCAGCAAACGGGTTTCTATTCTTTTTTTGTTCTGGGGATGAAAAGAATAGAAATTCTTGGGCTGGGGAAGTTTACCATGCGCAGCCTATGCAATCTCAAATTGATCAATGATGAAGACAAATTCGTCATTATCATCTCTGAGGCAAGGCAAAACGTCAAACAGGTGGTGATCATGAATAGTGAGGTGTTCTACAAATAGGAATTCCTATCAATCAGCGAGGATACAAAACATGAGCAATTTGAGATAACAATTTGAAACTCTCGACAAAAGGCCAACACAGAACAATCGTACGATCAAGTCTTGACGAATCAACCGCGTCCTACCTTGGCAAGATCCGATCCGAATAAACCTGCTAATAAATGAAGACACCGAAAGACTTGGAGAATCACACGAAGACAAAGCTAAGGCGACGAATCAATTCAGCGACGAAATTGCTCGATGAAGATATTCAGCTGCAACTGGCTTCGACCGCGGGTGTGGACACTGGATTCGGTCCAAAGCGCTCAAGATGAGAGAGGAAGATATTTTTCTCGGTCTGTGCACGTGCATTCTTGCTTCGCTCGATTCCTCAGCTCTCACGCATGCACCAAGCGAGGGAGAAAGAGCACGAGAGAAGTTTCAATCGGTGGTGATGAGCATCTGTTCTCTGCTCCGTCACAGTGGTTGCGGTTACCGGTGAGGGAGATTTGACGGCGGTTGTCACCGATCAGAGATGGTACAGACGATCGATTGATGGTGATGGAGCCGTAAGGAAGTGGCATCCTCAATCGCATTCTTTCATATTGCTTATATCACCAACTATTTATTTCCATGATTTAATGATTTAAATATTATGAAATAACATAATTTTGACCATTACGTAACAATATAATTTACAGTAGATTTTGACCATTACGTAACAATATAATTTACGGTAGATTTAATTATATAATTCTTTCGTTTGTTTAAGATCACATATATTTCAAACAAAGTAAGCATGTAAAAGCATTTCAAATGAACATTGTATAAATTTCTCAAAATTTGTAGCATTTAGTATTAAATGCTAAAAAATTTAGGATTTAAAGCTAAAGCACAATAAAACAAGACAAGAAGTATAGCAAATTGGTACTGTCATGTTTATTACATGCAAGTAACATATTTACTTTGTCCAACTTTTAAAATATCAATTTCTTATGTACATATAGCGTCATGATATTTGTTAGTATGTAAAAATTTTAACCTCTTTTAGAAGGTAAGACAATAAATAGTAGAGAATTCTTTTGTATTCATATTTAAAAGATAAGACGTTAATCAGTAACCTGCAAATCATCTTCATTATCTCAAATTACGATTTCAACCATCTATAGTTATGTATGAGTATAATGTATTTTAATATATGCATGGGGTATCTATATACTTTCTTTCTTTTTTTTTTTTTTTTTTTTGGCAAAAGCTCGAGATGGAAAAGCTCATTGGGTTTGCTCAACAATACAAATAGCAATTTCTTTTTGGAACGGTTCTTCAATCAAATGATTTGTTTAACAAAAGGAAAAAAAAAAAAAAAAAAGAAACACTAAGGTGAGAAACTAGCCCAAATATAGAAAGGGAGGGATTTTACCCCGCCCCCATTGGGCCACAAAAGGAAGAAAAAAAAATTGAAAAAAAAAATTGAAGACGAAAAATTCCCCTTATTTTGTTTTTGGAGTCGGAAAAGATAATTAAACTTCATTATTTGAAGTAGTTTCTTCATTAGAAAAACATGGGCCTCGGAAACAATGAGGTGCCATAAAGTACTAGGGGATCAGCAAGCCAGTCTCTAAGAACGAGATGATAATCGCGTCTATGGCCTTAGCAATTTAGTCTGCATCTTGATTTGCATCTCTCAAACGGTAGTCTAGATCCAGATTTTTGAAACAAGCTATTAATTTGAAGGATGGCGAAGCTAGTTCTTGGCCTGCCATCGCCCTTATCAGGTCAGTTCAAGCAATCTAACTCCACAATTTAAGTTAAGAGAAGCGCACGTACCGCCTCAAGGAGAGCGCAAGGGTTTCAACCTCCAATCGAGCCACCTCGGCTACAATTGATCATGGCTAAGATCCACGACCTTAAAATGTGAGCCAACATTACTTATTGCCAAGCACACAGATTGCTGGAGCAAAGAGTCGATTCATCCAAATCTTGTCTAGTTATAATTGATACTCCAAAGGAGGCCATCAACCTTAGATCTCAAATCGAGCCACCTCAGCCGCCATTGATCATGGCTAAAACCGATGAACCCCAATTCCACGAGGCTGCGATTTGTCTGCTCTGTCTAGCTCGATCCGGTCCGGTTCAGTCCAGTCTGATAAAGGCTAGTAAGCACACCTAGAAGGGGGGTGAATAGATGTTTATAATTTTCTTTTGAAACCTTTAATCCAAATCACTCAACTTGAAATAAAATCAGAGTAAAAAGACTTGAAACTAAACACTTAAAAACACTTTTTAAATCGTGCAACAATAAAATAAAGAGATTAAAGTAAGAAGATTTGAACACTGAAATTTATAGTGGTTTGGTTTAATCCAAGCCTACGTCCACTCTCTACATTGACAGCTCATTAGCTAAATTCACTATGTAGTAAATGAAATTTGTACAGCTTATAATTTAGACTTCTTCAGTAGAAAGTCTTGGCTATTGCTCACACAAATCCTCACTGTATGTATCTCCCCTTTGTACACAACTATAACTCAAGAAATTTGAGAACAAGGAGCTTCAAAAGTTCAGACTTTGAAATTTTTCTACCAGCGCACTCTCCTTCGAACAACAATGACTCCACCTTTAAATACTCCTTCGTGCCTTCATAGCCGTTAGCACTTTCCAAAAAAAATTCATCCAATCTGCCTGTTGGAATGAATCAATTAAAGTGATCTTCAAGCTGTCGAATATATGTGGAAGATAGCTCGTCAATCCTATTCGTTCATACAATCAGGATCTTGAGTTTCCATAAGTAGAACCTTCCAAATCTTGCTTGTTCTTCAACGGATATTCAAATCGAGATAAATCCAAAGTAATCTTCGAGCTAAGTCCAGCCAGAGATCTTCCATGAAATAGAACGAATCATAGAAGATATTATCCAATCTTTAAAATCCTAAACCATGAGATTGAAAAGCTGTCAACTTGGGCAGACTTGTAAATTTGAGTCTAACTGTCTTCAGACTTTAATAGAAGAGTCTAGAGATCTTCAGACTAAAACATCTGGGTCTTGAACTCTTCAAACTTAAACGATTGAGTCTTGGACTCTTCAGACTTAACTGACGAATACGTTTTGTTAGCTTCAAAACACTTAAGGGATTTTTCTTCAACAATCTTCCCCCTTTTTTATGGTAATAAAACATGTCGGCAGATTTGAAAAACTCTTGACCTGCAAAGAAAACTTATACATAATTTGAGGAATAATTTATATTACTTCTGCAACCACAAAAATATGTTAGTTCATAAAATAATTATCCTCAAAAGTATAATATAAACCTGCAAGTTTACAAGTCCAAACCTAATCATTAATAGTATCAGTAATGAGAGTTCAAACATACCACCAGTCCAAAGTCTTAAGACAAAACAACAAAACAACGAATGAAAAGTCCAAAAATCCAAATGTCCAAACGAAAATAAGTCATAAGTCCAAAAAAGAAATGAGACAAGAAGATCAAATCTGCAGTACTCTCCCCCTTTTTATCACATCAAAAGAAGATAGAAAAAATTGATGAAAGAAATGATAAAAATCATGGTTGTTTAGAGATTCGAACAAGTTGATATTCTCCTAGCGAGTTAACTGTCTTCTTGATGCTAGCAAATGCTTCCTTTAATGATTTCAAATCTACACCCTTCACTTTTGATTGAACTTGAAGTTTGAGGGCATTAATTTAGTTATGCATAGATACAGAAGTAGCCAAGAGTGCTTTCTTCAAATCCCACAATTCATAATCCATCCCATAGACCTGCTTCTTAAGATCCATCATAATATCTATTAACTTTGAAAAATCAACTGAATTGACATTTTCAGTGCTTGGACCTGCAGACTCTGTTCTCTGAGTCTAGAAGCTTGGGGGTTCATTTTCAGCCCTTCGATCTTCTGTAGGAGAAGATACCTCAACCTCTGGAAAGTGTGATGCATAGACATCTTCTGCATCTGCACTATACCTACTAACATCACTTGTATTGAATGGCGATGAAGTACCTTTTGCTTCAGCTACTCCCTCTGTCTTGGTGCCAATAGGTGGAGTGAAGTATTCTTCATCATGCTCTGCCTCTTCTCCTGCAGAGTAATGTTGTCCAACCTCTTCTCTAGATTGTGGTACTGCAGTGGATGGCTCAAGAGATTCTTCAAATTCCTCTTGTACCTTTCTTTCCTATTCTTCTCTTCTCATCCTTTCTTCTTCTTCTCTTCTCTTCTTCTTATGCTCTTGCTTCTTCTTCTCTTCTTCTCTCTATCTCTTCTTCTCTTCTTACTTGCTTTTCTCTACTGTCTCGAAAACTAACAAAGCTCTTTAATCCTCTTAGAGCTACAAGGGTCATGGCATCATCAACTTCTTCATCATCCTCATCTTGTAAGATAACTTTCCTTCTTTTCTTTTCTAGAGCAACCATGGGCTCTTTGCCTTTTTCTCTTAGCAGCAACAGCAGCAGCAGATTCTTTCGAGGGAGTTTTTTCCTTCAATCCCTCAAGAGCTTTGTTCAATTCTTTCAACTTCATTTTCATTACCTGTAGTTTTCTATAAGGACATCATAATTTAGGTGACCAACGATTAATATGAAGAAAAAAGATGCTACACTTAGGAAAAATTATTCAAAAAATCCCAAGATCACTGTACTTTGCAAATTCAATTATAAATCTTTCTATTTTACCAATTCAATCCTACACTTTTTCACTTCTTATCAATTGAGTCCATTAGCCGGAATTTGCTGACGTGGATGGCTAGTGCTAACGTGGTACTTTTTTATAATATTTTATTGATATTTTAATATTTTATGAATATTTTATGTTTTTTACTCTCTTTTTTTGTGGGGGGAGGAGGGGTTTGGAGTTTGGCTAGTAAGGGTGGCCAGCCAACCCTCACCGGCCAAAGGTGGGGACCAACAACCCTCACTAGCCCTAAGCAACAACCATGACGCCCTTGTCAATCAAAGCGAGGGCGAGTGAGCCCTCGCTCAAAATTAGCGAGGGCCACGATGCCCTCACTAGATCTGGCCAAGTGACCTCACTCAGACCTAGCAAGGGCGTTGTAGCCCTCGACCAGAGCTAGCAAGGGGCTTGACGCCCTCACTTAGGGCCGACGAAGGTTAGCCAGCCCTCACCTATGGCCTGTGAGGATCGGCCAGCACCCCAATCAACCCTAGCTCAAAAAAAAAAAAAAAAAAAAAAGCAGATAAAGAAAAGAGAGAGAAAAAAACTATAAAAAATTCAAAATATTATTAAAAAACTGTCATGTCAGCGTTGGCCGCCCATGTCAGCAATTTCTAGCCAAAATTGACTGGATGGACTTAATGACAAGAAGTGAAAAGGTTTAGGACTGAATTAGCAAAATATGAAATGATTTAAGACTAAATAAACAAAATTGAAAGATTTATGATTGAATTAGCAAAAATGCAATAGGTTTAGGACTTTTTGAACAATTTTCCCCTATTATGGGAGAGGTTGAATTCACGGCTTTGGTGACTAAAGGGAAAATGATATAAATGGTTCATGTCATCCTTAAACTTTTTATTTGTTCAATATTCAATGTCATCATTAAAAAATTTTAATCTATAGAATGTGATTCATTTACTTTTGATACATGTTTAATTTAATTCATAAGTTATATGAAAATATATAATATTATCTCTAAACTTTAAATAATTTAATATAGTTAAGGGATTAGAATGAACATACCAAAAATTCAGGGATCACATTGAATAAATGAAAAATTCATAGATGAGATTTCGCATTGAGCCAAAGTGATGATTTACATCTTTTACTCCATTCCTTATTTCGTTTTTCATTTTTTTATTTTTATTTTTGCCTTTTTTCCTCTCACTTACGTCCACTAATGCTCTTTCAATTTTAAATTATATTTCGAGCATGAGTCATGTATGAAACCTACCCATTTGGAGGATTTAATTTTGTTTAAAAAATCTAGGGTGTGTGTATGTGTGTGTTCATTTTTTTGAATCCCGAGCAAATATGGATTCTTAGGATAGTGGAAATTAATGTTCTTTTCTATTAAAAAAGGTGATCTTCAAGTTGGGTTGAGCGGTACTAGGCTCTATCCAACTTTCACTTGGAACCTGGCAAGCTAGCGGAACAAGTTCTCTAATTTTTTTAAATTGAAACCTAGCTTGCATACCTAGAAATCTACAACTTATCATGTCATAGATTTTAGGGTTGATTCATGGATCTCCTCAAGTTCCATCTATATGCTTAATTGAACAATTAAAGTAAACCACCACATTTAATAGCCATCATTTGCTAAAACTCACCAATTTCAACTCATATTTAGATTAACAAAGAATATGAAACATTGATAAAATATAAATATTAATCATGGATATCGCCAGAAATGGAAACTTATATTAGTGATTTCAAATTATATACTCATCATTGCATGTAATGAAATGCCGTAAGACCACATGAAGACATATAATAAGAGAAAAGCATATTCCAAATTCTACTCTCGAACCTGTCTATTGGCACAAGTTCTTCAATTTTTAGAATATGGAACCTATTCTTCATATCATATAACCAATTCTATTTCCAAATTCCAGATTCTACTCAGGAGCTATACTTTCTCTATCTTTGAATGGGTTGACTTCTTGGACTTCTCATTATGTTGCCACGCAGGAACTTCCTTTTGACCATACAAAAAGAAGAGGGGCTCACTTAATATTTTCTATACATATTTTAACTTGTCGGTCCTAAGTAAATTCTTAAATTATTTTTTCTAAGGTTTCAGGCAGACCTTAGCATTACTCATATGTTAAGCATTAAGAGGGTAGAGTCAGGTACAAGGCTCGATAAAGATACTGTACCAACGAGAGGAGAGGGCATATGGGCACCGACATGTTAAATGAGCCTAGGAAGTAATAGCGTAGGTTTTGCTTTTATTTTCTTAAAACCTACAGCTGCCGCATGAAAAGGGAAGAAAAAAGAAGTGATGGGTTTCCCTTAGTGAAAAATGCCGCCACTAGTGCTTGGAGAAGAAAGAAAAGAACGTGAAGGACGGACGTTCTGGGTTGAATCCTACCTAAAACTTTTGATTTGGGCATCAAAGTGAGATCTATATCCAATTGAGTTATTTATTTTTAAAAATTCTGTGGGTGGATTTAAACGACATACGGAAAATACTTGAGAGTGTGAGTAATTGTAACTCCAACTATGAGCGGATTATTTGTTGCTGGCTTTCCTCATAGAGCACGTAGCGACACTCAAACCAAATCACATAAATTTCCAGTGTTCTTATTGTTTCTCTTTTCATTTCTCTAGTGATTTCGAATTAATCTAATTGTAAGATCCTATCAGTTTCTATAAGAGAAAAATGGGTCAATGTCTAAGGATTTAACCCTAAAAAGTACGAACATGAAATCGTGTGGTGAAATAACCATCGCTTATAAGAGAAAAATGGGTCAATGTCTAAGGATAAGTTTTTATCTTCTTGGCACCCAAATTAACTTATTGGGCTTCGGAAGCCGTAAAAAGTAAAACAGGCCCAATACGCAGGAATCCATGGAGAGTGGGCCAAAATGCCAACAGTCTGAAAAATAGGTGTTTCAAATAATGCGACGGGGCCTTGTCAAAACTAACAAGATAAGAATTGGAGCAATTACAAGAATCAATACTAGCGAGAATGAGCCCAGGTGATACGATGGAGGAGCTTGCAACAACGGCTGGAGGAGCTTGCTCAAGCTGCAAGCCCGACGGGAATGAGCTCAAGTGATATGATGCAAAACTCTTTTATGTTCGTCATCGTCTTCTCCCCAAATCAATATCTTTCCTTTGCAATTTTGTGATATGATTCATGACGAAAATTTTGACTTTTTCGCAAACTTAGATACCTTTTAACGAAACTAGAATAATCGATCTCCTTCAACACTTTCATCCATAACCATCCGAGACTAATCAAATTGAAATGTCTAGATATCTCGTGTTATTTGTAAAATTGGACCCATCTAGGGTTAAATTCTTAAATTGATAATTAGCTTTCATAGATCATTACTGAAACCGACATGTAAAAGTTAAAATGAAAGCTTCTAACAAGATGAATGGAAAAGACAAACCAGAATTCTTTTTTTCTTTCCTAAGGGTAAGGACGTGAACAAGCTCATTTGAGACAGAGCAGCAACATCTCTCCTGCATAAATGCCGAGATTGGCTTTGTTTCATTTCATGTCTACCCATTTATTACCCTCGAACCCCCCAATTTCACCGGACACATTCTGGAGAATTTTTATATATTTGCCTTAGAAATCTATTCGAAATTACAAATTGCAACCCAACCCCCCATAACAACCCAAAAAAAAGAAAAAACAAACAAATTTAGTTTTCATTATTCTAAGGTAAATATACCAAGACAGAAAATACTAATGAAACATGAAATGTCCTTACTTCAAGTGCTTCGAAATAAAAAAGAATATAGTATTTTTAGTCTAATAATATACGTGTTCTTGCATTTTTCCAATTCGCTATTGTCTTCTTAGTGTGTCTTCTATCCAATCATCAAGTTTATATTCCTTTAGAATGATTCATATCGTCACCATTAAGTGCATTTCATCGGCATTTCGAAATCAATTAGACAAGTGTCGCAGATACATTCGCTTCCCTTATGAATTCTCGTAGTGAGCAATTTCTTTATTCTCTAAACCTTTGAGGTAATCACTTGTAGCTCAATGGATTAATTCCTCTCAAATGGGTGCCAACACAATAGTACTTATCTAGAAAAAAGCATAGCATTAAACTAGAACACACCTAAAGAGCCGAAAAAGATTTACCTTTTTAAATTGCATTTATATCTCGCACAATAAGTAGGTTTTTCCTAACTCTTATTAAAATCTAGAAAATTTTCCCTATCTTCCTCCAAAAAGTCAATCATGATAAAAAGGAAAATTTTCAAAAATAGAAATTCAAAGAAAATGAAGAGAAATGGAAACTACGGGGCCCTATACTTACACATATAATATAACGATCAAATCACATGCGTCTCCCCCTCGCTCTTCACTGGTAAGTGCACTTGTCCTTCAAGGAAACGACGACGCCCAGCTTCTTGGGATCCATGGTGACCGAGCACTGGATCCTCCGGTGGAACCTGGGCTTCACCAGCTTCCCCAGGACGTACGCCTTCGACCGGACCAGGAAGGTCAGCACCAGCGGCACCGGCTGGGTCGGCGCCCCGTTCACGCTGCTCAGGTCGGCTCCACCACCGTATAGCGGGATTTTGTTCCCCTTCAGCGTCACCGCAATCGATCTCGAGCTCTTCCTCGACTGATAGAACTTGTTTATCTGTTAATGGGAAAGCAAAAAAAAAAAATGATGATGCCCGATCAGATAGTGAAACGATAGTTGTATTGTACATTTCTCTTTTTCAGTTATGAACAGCTCTCGTGATCAAATTCGGGCCGTGATAAATGAGTCGATCTTCGTAATAGTACAATACAAATCATGGTAAATCGAAAACACAAATCTTGATTGAGACTGATATCGTCATCTACACGTTCTTTCATCGTTAGGAATGCGTCGAAATTTCATGAATTGTAATATTTCGATCATAAAATAATCATATATCCGGGCTCGAGATTTACTGGATTTTGGAGGCATCTATGCTGATGAGGTGCATCTACCGTTCTGATATGTGTGCATGGTCTGATGCTAAACCGCAATGCGAGTGGTTAATGACATTTGGATCGACATTGATCAAGCCAAGGTCGGTGGAACATGATCGTCGAAGGCGTGATGCACTTACAGTTCCGGTGGCGAGACTGAGCTGGGAATAGGAGAGGTCGAGAGGGGTGGCGGCGACGTGGACACCGAAGAAGGTGCCGGTGTTCTGGAACGTGAGCTTCACCGTGGAGTTCATTGAAACCATGTCCGTCGCCACCCCGGTGAAGTCCGCCCCGGCCTGGACCACGAACTGATCGAACACTATGCTCTGCAACAAGAACCGTTCAAGAACGAAAACGAGAATATATCAGGAAGAGAGAAATGATCTTGCACTCAGAAACGCACGTACCTTCATGGCGATTCTCGGCTTCTGGGGCCGGCTCGCCCCCCACAGAATCAACGCGAAGAAGGAGAATATCACGAAGAACACCAGCACGAACCCCGCCACGTAGCACCGCCGCGGCACTCCCCGGGCCCCGCCGCCCTCACCGTCGTCGAGCAGCCCCTCCTCCTCGATCGCATCGAACCCCTTCCCCCGCCGGCCCCTCCTGGCCCCCGGCTCCTCGCCTGGGTGGGCCTTCCGCTGGGCGGGCTTGAGGGAGCCCGAGTATCGGGTGGAGGAGGAGGAGCCGCGGGAGGGCGGGCCGAGGGAGGAGTGGTGGGAAGGGTGGGAAGGGGAGCCGGAGGGGCTGAGCAGCACCGGCGAGGAGTGGAAGGAGTTGGTGGTCTTCTCGCCGTCGTGGGAGGAGGAGTCCCGGGAGGGGCTTTGGACGTAGTAAGCTGGGTGAGAGCGGCGCGGTGGCGAGCGGCCGGGCGACGACGGGGTGAGGCTGCTCACCTCCGAGTCGGTCTTCGACAGGTGCGTCGACATCGCTCGTTTTCTCGATCCTCCGGTCGAGCAGAGCACGAGAGAACGTGTGGGCTTTGGGGACTAGCACTGGATACGACCGAGCAAACTAGGACAAAATGTTAGATTTTGCATATAATCTCTAAACCAAATCCATGCATTAAATAATGTGTCTCACCATAATTGAGCAAAAGAGAAATTCTATTCTAGAATGAAGAAATTCATTCATTTGTCTTTTTCATCTTATTTTATTTTAATTAAATTTTCATTACATATTTATATGGGAGATGCAGAGTTAGGGTTTCGATATGTTTATTGATTTTATTGGGAACAGTGTGGTTTACGAAAGGTAATTAATGGGAGGAGGTGGGGTTGACAGGGGCTGATGCCAGTTGATGAATATTGTAATGGGTTTTTTTTTTGGTTTTTTCTAACTACATAAATAATTCAAAGCTGATTCTTCTTTTGTTTTATGAGATAAAAAATGTGAAAATATATTATGAAAGAAATGATAAGAGGAGGCAACAACAAGGAAAAAAGCGGGAGTGCAGGACAAGCACAGGAAAATTTGGATCCATGTCTGCTTCTTCATTTTAATATTAATTTCTCAAGCAATGAAAATTCCCGGTACTTACTTCAAGATTCAATGAGCTTCTTCTTAATGAACTTCAAACAGGCTTATTAAACTAATCACGGCATCGTTCGATCGCGTTTTCAAGGCACCGAACATGGGCAAAAGCCTAATAATTTCCACGGATAACAAGGTAATTAAATGCATGAACATGACTTCAACAGTGGTTTTGCTAAACTCACTATGAAAAACGATGGGAAAAATTTCGGTTGCAAAGTACATTTTGGCTAGAACTCCATCGGCTGGGCTACTGAAAATCTTCTCAAGTTTGATTACCGGATCCACTGAACTTGCGCTGCTCTTTGCCGATTGATGTGCATTGGCCATAGCTTGAACAATATTCACAAACAAATTATTGATGCAGGGGGTGGTGTGGCAAATGACACGGCCTTTTGAAGAGCGGCCACGTGTCACTACATCAGTAGCTTACCGAAAAATTGATCGAATCATAATTATTTATGTTAAATTTCAATAAGGTTCACCAAAAATTTTGCCACCAATATTGTCCAAATCATTCATACGAAGAACTTCGTTTTAACTTAGAAGAGTTTGTTTTATTGAAGTTAATATCATGTAGGACTTTGTGTCTAGATTTAATTTGAACTATATTAAAGATACTCTTTAATTTGAAGTAGATTTATCTTTTACTTAAATGAGTTTGTTTTATTGAACTATATCTAAGATACTCTTAAATGAACTATATTACTACACGACACAAGAAAAGCCAAAAAGAGGAGCTCGAATTCTTTGATTTCAAGAGAGGCCTGGCCGAGAAAGCATGTCACAACTGGGAAAAAAGGATAAAAAAAGAAAAGTATCTATGATATAAATCCCATCCTAAAAATGTGAAATTTAATGATTGATCATAGATTAAATATGACACCTAAATTTGGAAAATCCAGAGAATGATCTATCACGGCAAAGATCCACGCTATAAAGCCATTTATCTTTGAGTCCTCCTTCTCATCATGAATTACAGGTCATCCATTTTAATTTCACTAATTGCATGTAAATTGTTGCTACATAAGTTAAAGGTCTAGACTTGACCTGTTCATGGGACTATGAGATATTTAACAAATTTGCAAGTGGCCGAATCTCCGAGCCCAATTTCGCAAATCATTGAAATTAAATAATTTTTTTTTTAAAATAAAAAAAAAAATTTTGTTACTTTCTCTGAGCAAAGTACAGACAAAGTAGCAATCTTTAAATGCACAGCTCATGCACTCTCATTTATGACCTACCAAAGTAGTAATAGACATCTCCCTCTCCCTCTCTCTAGTTGGAAGAAGAAAGATTTCTTCTTGTGTATGTGATCTTACTTAACCTTACGAGACAAGCTAAGGATCTCTATACAGAAAAAATTAAAAAAGGTTCAATTAACCTTTTTACAAATTTCTGATCCTTCTTTGCGTTGAATTTGAGCTGCAATCAAGTATCTGATTGGAACACCAAGACAGTCACCAATTCAACTTCGGACAAAAACCGAAGTCAAGAGGCTAAAAACCTCGAGTTCTGAACAACAAGGGACTGAAAAGTCACTAAACTACAAAAAAAATTAAACCTTTAGAGAATGGAGTTGAAAGTGCCACATGACTGAATCATTGAAGTTCCAACACCCATTGAAAGATGCTGAAGAAATTGATGCACCATGTGGGCCTCTCATAATAACACGAGAAGAGCCAAGATCGTAAAACGGACCTGTCCCAGAGAGCTATTATCCAAAAAGCAAATGGACCACCCTCGCCATCAATTGGGGGTGGGGGGAGGGGCTAGAAATTTGAGAGATTCCAAAGAGAAAACAGCCATAAACAAACCCAGCTGTGAAAAAACTCTCGAGTGTCCACACCGTGGTGGCCTTTTCATGCACTCATGCAGCCTTGAGGACTAACAAGGCCATGTTAGTGGAGGGACCCCGTCAGACTGCCAGTTCTTGATCCAACCAACCTAAGTCTAGGCAACACCATTAAATTTTGGGACTCGCATGATTGAATACTCGGTCCCTCCTTCGTTTTTCTGGGTATGGTTTCACCATTGCAATGATCATCTACAAGACATTCTCTCAAACTCAAGACAGTTGCAGGTAATTCTCTGCAGCAACAGCAATTGCAGCAGCAGTGGTATTCAATAGATATTGCCAGAGAAGGGAAAATTTAATCAAGCTCGGCTACATTGTATATAATACATGCTGAAGCTAATATGATAGCTTTTGAACGGAAGGACTTGCGAGAAAATCAACTACATGAAACAGAATGGATTGAAACACTGTTGTAATATAAACTTATCTGAAAGCCCCCCGTCGCCAAAGAATGACACCTTCTGAATGTAGCATTATTATATTAACCACGAGAATTTTTCTCTGGAAGGACATTGGAATTTACAAGTTCTGCTCTTCGGATTCTTGATGCCTAGGCGCCTCATTTATAGAAATTACGTTTTCTTGGGCACTGCCACCAGTTTCTGGCGCTTTAGTCTCTATCAACCCAATCTGCGACCTGTTGCCATTAACACGCCCCGCATCCCTTCCAGCTCTACGATCCTGAGTAAATGATAAGAGAATTAACAGAGCGCGTGCAATAAGATAAGCACAGCTAGATAGGAAATGCTTCAAGTGAAGAGCAAGAGTCAAATCTTGAGGGTACGAATTACGAATTAAGAGTGCAAACTTAAGGTAAATCTCGCAGACCCATGAAGAGATTACAGACAACCAATCGGCCAAGGCAAAGTTAGAAACCATCACTATTATCAAATCAATCATAATTAAAGTATTTGTAACAAACTATGCGGGTTGTCGACCTTATCATCTGAAGCAGAGAGGAGGGAACAATAACAGTTAACTCCACCTTCATAAATCATCAATCTTGTGCCACTCAATTATATACTAAGACATCACTTAGCATTACCCCACCCTATTGTGAATATTAGAGCAAATTCTGAAGACTGGGAAAACAACAAAAAAAAGCTAAATCATGTATGTTAGCATACGCACATGTGAGAAAAGCAAAATTTTCCAATGAAACAGAGACATACATCTTTGAAAGGAGACTCCTCAGCTTCAAGCATGTGTACTACGTGACCCATCTTCGGCCGCTTCTGTGCAGTAGGGTCAACACATTTTAGAGCTACTAGAAGTACCCGCTTCAATGCCCTTGACGTAGGCTTCTCGGGCAACTTGGGGTCCAACACTCCCTCTGGGTTCTTGTCGGTAACCATCTTCTTGAGCCAATCAACTAAATTCACCTGTCAATTTCTCTCAACTTTTAGCAAAACAGAGAGGGTGGAAAATGGATAAAGTCTAGTTAACTGGGAAAAAGAGAAGATTTTCGCAAAATTTCATTTGATCGACAGGAACTAGGAAAAGATAAGTCACTGTATAATGCACACCTCTTCTGGAGGGCGGCTATAATCAACAGGGTTTCTCCCAGAAATTATCTCCATGATCAGAATACCAAAGCTGTATATATCACTTCTTTCATTGAGCATGCCCGTACTCGCATATTCAGGGGCTACGTAGCTGCAAAACCAGCAATAATGAAATTGAGTTCATTCTGGCTTCAAGAAAGACATAGAAAGATTGGAAAGAGTGTGAGAAGCTATACAGACCCAAATGTTCCCATCACGCGAGTTGTGATATAACTACTATCTGAACAGAGCAGCTTGGCAAGGCCAAAGTCCGAGACTTTAGGGTTCCACTGCTTGTCGAGCAATATATTACTCGATTTAATATCACGGTGTACCACTTTCGGTTCAAGTCCCTCGTGAAGGTAAGTCAACCTGTATTCGTAGCAAGAGGAGAGAAAATCGTGAGAACAAGGAGAGTGGACGAGACAAATGCTAAACAAAATCGTGTATGCTGAACCTTACCCTTTGGCAGTTCCCAAGATAATTTTCATCCTTATCTCCCAAGTCAAAGGACTACAAGGACCAACATCCCCATGAAGCCACTGCTCTAAATTCCCATTATTGACATACTCATACACAAGCA
This sequence comes from Eucalyptus erythrocorys, assembly GCA_014182555.1. Classification (NCBI taxonomy): domain Eukaryota; kingdom Viridiplantae; phylum Streptophyta; class Magnoliopsida; order Myrtales; family Myrtaceae; genus Eucalyptus; species Eucalyptus erythrocorys. Next base: position 22,138,214 of record CM024604.1, read on the forward strand.
TCCTGAATGACAAGAACCCAGATGTCATTTTGAATAATAATAAATCAGATACTTCAACAATGAATGCACACACTGAACTGCCATCGCAGCACATTTTCTCTTACTCAACATAAGCAATTTAACTGAAAGGAAACAAAGGGAGCGCAATGTACCTATGAGCTCCTTCAGCACAGTAGCCAAGCAACCTGACTAAGTTCTTATGCCGAACGCGCCCAATTGCTTCAACTTCGACTTTGAACTCCTTCTCAGCTTGCCCCCTAAGATACCGATATACACACAAACACACAAAGTCCAGGATCAACCACTTCCTCCGACATTAAAAAACTATACAAAAAAACATCCACATTTCCCAGCAAAAACCCAAACCCCACAATTCCACGAACAACACAACTGCCCGAAAGGCAAGATCGAATTTCACATAAAAACTAACAAAAACTAAAATTGAAACGCACCTGTTATTAAGCAAGTTCTTGACAGCGACCTGAGTCTTGTCCTCCAAAAGACCGTAGTACACAATCCCATACCCTCCTTCGCCGATCACATTTTCATCAGTGAACTCGTTCGTGGCGGCCTTGAGCTCCCGGAGAGTATACCAATGCCCCCAGCCCAGGTGCGAGACCTCCGGCACGACGGCGGCCGCCTGATCGCCGCTCCTGGGGCCGCCCTCCCCGCCGCCGCCGCTCCCGTGGGAGGACGACCCGTAGTACCTCTCCGGGTACGATATGCGGTGGTCCTTGCCGATCTCAATGTGAATCCGGTTGTACCCAATGAGGCTCTCCTCCTCGGGGAGCGGGTCCGGGGGGTCGGGGAAGGGGTCGGGCTGGACCTGGGAGTGCGGGATTTGGATTTCCTGGATCTCCTTGGAGACGACGGGGATGGAGGTGAGGTGGTGGCTGCCGGCGCCGGCGGAGCCGGCGGGGGGCGCGGGGCGGGCGGTGGTCCTGGACTTCCGGGAGGTGAGCCAGAGGGAGATGAAGAAGAGGAGGAGGACGATGGCGACGCCGACGCAGATGCCCACCACGACCCATAGGTTGAGCCCGAAGACGGAGGTGGACTTGGAGAGCTGGTCGCTCATGTGGCCCGAGCCCCTCGGCGGCGGCGGCGGCGGCGTCGGCGGCAGCTCTCCCCGTCGCCGCTCCGGCGATCGCGCGGCGGTGCGAAGTGGGTCGGGTTCAGGAACGGAGGGGGAGGAGGTTGCATGGGAGAGAGAGGCCGGGAAGAAGAGAGGGAGACTGAAAAGCCATTAAAAGAGAGTGAGGGAGAGAAGGGGGGTGTGGGGAAGCAGGAGAAAGGAAGCAAGCTGGCAGTGATGGGACCTTTTTTGGAATGGTCCCACGCACGCACGCACAGTTGAGGAGGCGCTCTGCTAATTACGGTTCCATTTCTCGATCGAGAGAGCAAAGCTCAATTGCTTGGTAAAATCTCGAATCCATTCGCGATGATGTCGTCAAGCAAAGGGAGAATTACACGAACGGTACTTAAATTTCAATTCGATATATGATTTGACTCCTGAACTTTCAATTTATTTAGTATAATCCCTGAACTTTAACGTATTATATAATGTGATGCTTGAATTTTTAATTTGTTTGATATAGTTATTGAATTATATGAAGATTTTTAATGATATCCCTAGTCTTGAATTAATAGAAGGTCCGCGTTGAATATTTTCCTACAATTCGAGGACTATAGGATCATTTTACATAGTAAGCTAAAATTCAGGAATCGCATTGCATATTTGACTAAAGTTCAAGAATCATATTGAATAAATTAAAAGTTCATAAATCAAATTACACATTAGATGAAAATTCAATGACTCCTTATATCATTATCTTCCTTATTATCCCTTAAGCAAAATGCGGAGTCACTCCTAAAAGTCGATTCCCAATTCCTACGAATTTCAATTTCGATCTAGTTTAATGAAACTAGCCATCGTCAATTTGATTCAGTTCCAATCTAGTTCAATGAAACCGACCGCCATTACTTTTCTAATGTTTTTATTTGAATATCTTATTTTTTAATAAGAAGCTCTTATTTTCTTGGAAATAATAAATTAAACCCATCAATTTTTAAATAAATAAAAATATTTTATATACATATATATATATATATATATATATATATATATGTAGTTGATCTAGTTTGGTCTATTCTAACTCCCATTTAGAATCGGGAATCAAACCATCCGAACACTAGTTCCACTTTTTAGACCCAGGAACTGAACTGACATTTTTTGCAATCAGACCAATTCGATTCAATTCGAGTGATTCCCATTTCTGGCTGTCTATTTGGACCCCCTAGTCGCTATTAAATTTGGACACCATAAAGGCTTGAACAGAACGATCACCTCTAGTCATAGGTCGAGCATTCGAGCAATGAAAAAGACCAGACTTTTAATGCGTTGTCTCTCTCGTTTCATATGTAATTAGCATATATCGAATATCAAAAACGTCATTCGTTAGAGCATGATTTACCTACCCAAGTGCCCCCGGGAGCACTCGGTAAATAAGACCCGATTAACTAATCATGTAACGACAGTGAGAAATCGGATCCGTGTCGGGATTTGCATTCTCATCGGATGCTATCGGTGGCTTTTGTTGCTTTGCGGTTGGCTTTATGTGGCGGAGAATGTTGTGGAAGCTTTTAGGGGGTCAGCGTGGAGAGTGATTAAAATGGCGTGAGTGGGTTTCCTTTGAGAAATGGATTGAATGCTTTGGCCTTAGTAGCACTGGTGACCGCATTTCCCATTTAGACCGGTGGTGGTGGTGCTGAATAGGGGCAATTAGCAAGCACCCATCATCATTAAAGGTGGTCAGACCATTTGACTCTAGTTAATGCACACGGGCCTAGGTGATGCGTTTTTGGCAGCATCACCGTTGAAAAAAGAATTAATGACATGACAAACTCCGAATTTATACATATGTTACAAATTTTTTTTTAAATAAATCACAAATCGATATGCTTATGATAAATTTACCATTCATTAATTTTTGTTAAATTTTATTGTAAAATCATTAAATTGGATGACATATGACAGTTGATGAGTGTACCAATTTAAAATTTTATCCTCCGTTTGTTACCGTTATAACAATTTGTAAATTTTTTTAGTATTAATCCAATTTAACATAAATTAAGAGGAATAAATTTATCAAAAAATTAGTTTAACTCAAATTTGTTGCACACATACTAAATTAGGATTTTTCATAATATTGAGTCTCGAAAAAAAATTCTCCAAAAAAAGGAAAAGAGAATTGCAATTTCAATGTTCTAAGTCAAATTACATTTTGACATGGAAACCTACAGGTGAGAATGCAAAAGAAGTGGTTGTGTCAATGATGTGAAATGTCAAAGGCTCTTGGTAGATTTGTTTGCATTTGGACACATCAAGGACGCGGTTGCGTTTAGTTAGCGTGCAAAATTAGGTCTAAAACACCGCTCAACCCCTACTTCGAGGACAAAAAATCTTTTCAGGATTAATTGCGGTAACGGCGGCGGCGGCAGCAACGATAACAACGACAATAAATCGCACTGAATCAGCTTGACTTATGGATAATGTTATGCCATTGGACTCAACTTTTTATAAGATTTTTTTTTCCTGTGAGTTCCAGATGGTCGATGTCCTTCCACATCCTTCTAAACCTTCCTCGATCCTTTTTAACTGATGTGTCCAATTTCCGTTCACATTGCCTCACTAAAACATTTAAGAAGGCCTTCATTCAACCCACCTGAACTATCTCACATAGTATTCACTCATCTTATCCTCAATTAGAGTAACACCTACATCTTTCCCGATACTTTCGTTTTTAATCTTATCCCTAATCATCCGTCCATGCATTCAACAAAACATTTTCATAATAAACTACAATCGTTTCATGCTTATTACCGTTCTATGTAATTTGCCCTTGAGCTTAGATGCCATCCAATGGTAACACAAAACCCCAAGTGCACTTTTCCGCTTCATCTATCCCGTCTACACTCTATGGGTGAGATCTCCATCTATTTCCCGATTTTTCAACCATCTTATAAAATTTTTCTAAATCATTAATTTCCCGTGTTCGCTTGAGAAGTTACTTATTTGTCCAAATTATCGGCCGGCAAATATGAACACTGATAAAAAAAACAACTTGGCTACTCACGGCAGTCAGGAGAAATTCCTGGCCTACCGACAAGAAAAATACGATTTTTCTAATTATCTTTTAATTTTCTCCATCCTAGACTAACCAACAATTTATACTTTCACATATCTTTATGGAAATCGTACACGAGAATAATGCCTCAGACACGAAGGGAATCGTATACGTTGACGTCAGCAAACTTTTTCTCTTTTTGTGGGGAGGCGCTTTGCACCAAATGCTAGTTTACTATTTGTTGGCCGGTGGAGCCCACGCCAAGTTAAGTATACTTGGAGTTGCGCACTAATTTATTTCCTTTTTCTTAAGAAAGACATCATTGTCATATCTTTACGTTGGATATTTAGGCGACTTTAGAATAATCTAATTCGCTTCCCTCAAAACACTAGTCAAATCACAATTACGAGATACCGATTCAGAATCCATGCTCTCTATAGTATAGACCCAATCCATTTAGAGAATTCAATCGATATATATTATTCATTAAGCATCTTAAACTTATCGTTAATATCCCACGATTTTCTGCAATACGTGCCATGCCGATTTGAAGTCATGCGAGGCTTTTTTGCTGATTCGGCAATCAGAATATAAACCATATGGATCATGTGAGATCAAATATATGTAAAAGTTTGATGATTGATTGATTGGCTTAGATGTAATTGTACAGCGGACGAACTTCTTTTGTATAAAACTCCAATAATCATCTCACCGGTCCAAAAAAAAAAAAGTACTTCACAAATTAAAAGAAAAGGTTACTCTCTAGCAAGGGTCACTAATAGTAAAAGCGGCGGCTCCTAATTACTTTCTCTTTTGGGCAATTTAAGATCTCAATTGCTCTCTTGAATTTCAATTAAAATATTGATTTTGTTTAAAGAATCACGATCCTCCCTCTCTCTTGTTGGACCCACCGACAAAAATCACGTTATTGATTGTCTCTTATGATCAAGGAGAAACAGTATTTTCAACAAACATTGGTTTTTTTAAGGAGCACCGGCAATTAGAATCTAGATGGTCTTATCTGGATAGTTTCCAACTTAATTATCATAAGATCAAATTAAATGATGTTCTTCATTCTGGTGCAACAAACTTAATATGATATTTGCTGCAACAAACTTAATCTCCCCAACCCGTGTACCTATCATTAACCTTATCTATTTCCATTTCCTCTATTAGTATGTGGAGGCCAAGGATGCCGAGATTTCTTATTTAAGGTAGGTATGATTTGAGTTTTCCCACCAAGTGAGCCCACTTCATTAACTTATTTTGAATAGTAGGACGCTTTCAAACTTCTTTTCCTAATTTAGAGGTACTCCGTATTAAAAAAATTAGCCGAAATTTCTCTAAGTCTATTCAATTGCGTCCTTCACATGGGAGGAAAAATAAATTCTATTCCAATATCAAAATATGCCCAAAAAGTCATAATCCTCTCAAGTCATGAATATCTCTTTCTTGACAATCAATTCCATCAACATCTCATTCTTTTTCTCATAAATATGAATAATCGTCCTGATACCTCAGCTATCAAAATTCAAGGGCAATGAAAGGAACATGAGCACTTGTTAAAATTAATCATCTTTTGTTGGTTTCTTTAGCTTTGTTTGTCGTGCAAATGACTCTTTAAACCTTATGCACTGTGCTAAAATATTCATTGCTAGTGTGATCAAAGGCAATATATAAATGTTCAGTGTAGAAGATTTTGCGAATGAGGCCCTAATTAAATAGATATGCAAACTACAAATTGAAATTTCACACTTTCTTAATCAAGTCCCAATTAACACCAAATCGCCCTAATTTCAACCCGTCTCCTCCTAAAACAAGACGGTCTTACTGTCCATTCTTCGGCAACATTGTGACCCGAAAAAGAAGCTTAAGTGAAGAATAACAAAATTGCATCAAGTCTTGATTAACACCAAAGTGCCTGAATTTAAATTGAGGAATTTACCAAAAAAGTCATAAGTCCTTTGTACGTATGCCAATTCAATCCATCCGATCAATTTTAGCTTATCGACGTTAACTTGGAAGATTTTTAATAATATTTTAATAATTTTCAATTTTTAATTTTTTTTTTTTTTTTCTCTCTCTTTTTTTTTCTCCCCTCTTCCTTCTTCCTCTAGTATGAGCAATTTCTGGTTCAAGTGATCAGTTTTGTTTACCCTAGTCGCCACTAGATTTGAACACCAAAATGGCTCAAATAGAATGATCACCTCTAATTACAGCTCGAGCATTCGAGCAATGAAAAGACGCAGTCTATAATGCGTCGTCTTTCTCGTTTCATTCGTAATTAGCATACATCGAAAATCAAAATGTTACTTATCGAGCATGATTTACCGTCCCAAATGCTTCGGAGCACTCGTTAAATAAGACCCGAGTAACAGACGGTGAGAAATCGGATCCGTGTCGGGATTTGCGCTTCATCGGATGCTATCGGTGGCTTTTGGTTTCCTGCTGTTGGCTTTACGTGGCTGGGAATGTTGTCGGAGCTTTTGGGGGTCAGCGTGGTGGGGTGATTATAAATGGGCGTTAGTGGGTTTCATTGCTAAAAAATCCTTCTCCCCCCCTTTGAGAAAACGCTCAAATGCTTTGGCCTTAGAAGCGATGGTGATTTGCAATTTCCAGTTAGACCGGTGGTGGTGGGGGCAAAGAGGGGGCAATTAGACCCCATCATCATTAAAGGTCGTCAGAGCTTTGACTGAGTTAATGCACACAGCATTTCGATCGTTAAGTGATGTGTTTTGGATAACTACTCTTGGAAAAAAGAATTAATACCATAAAAAATTATAAACTGAGACATTTCGAAGTACTAAATTAAATAACACGTTACCAATTTGAGATTTTATCCTCTATTTGTCATATATATATTGATTTGTAATTTTTCGTAATATTAATATACTTTAATGAATAATATGTAGAAAAAATTATCATAAATGTATCGATTTATGATTTTTGATAGTCAAAAAATTAATTTACGATAAGTTTGTTATGAATGTATTAATTTAGAATTTTTTAGGATATTTTCTTTTGAAAAAATCTTCTCCGAAAAAGTGACAAGAGAACTTCAATTTCAATGTTCTAAGTCAAAGTACGTCATGACATGGAAACATGCAACTGAGAATGCAGAGACGTGGTTGGGTCGATGATGTGTAAATGTCATAGGCTCTTGGTGGATTTGCTTGCATGTGGACGAAATAAGGACACGGCTACGTTTAGTTAGAGTGCAAAATTAGGTCTAAAACACCGCTCATGCAAAATTAGGTCTAAAACACCGCTCAGCCTCTCCTTCAAGGATAAAAAATCTTTTCAGGATTAATTGTGGTGGTAGCGGCAACAATGACAATGACAACAACTACCAAGGCTCTTTGCATTAAATAAGCTTGACTTATGAGTAATATTATGTCATTGGATTCGATCCTTCATTAGATTTTTTTTTTTTTTTTTTTGCATGAGTTCGAGATGGTTGGTTTTCTTCCACATCCTTCTAAGCCTTCCTCGATCCTTTTCAATTGATGTGTCCAATTTCTGTCGATATCGCCTTGTCGAGAGATTTGAGAAGGCCTTCATTCAACCTATTCGAACCATTTCAAACAGTTTTCACTCATCTTATCATTTATCAAAGTAATACCTGCATTTTCCAGGATACTTTCGTTTTTTGATCTTATCCCTAGTTGCGCACCCACGCATTCAACAAAACATTTTCATATCTATTACGGTCATTTCATGCTTGCTACCGTCCTATGTAATTTACCCTCGAGCTTAGGTGTCATCCGACAATCGCACAAAACCTAGTGCACTTCTCTGCTTCATCTATCTCACCTATGGGTGAGATACCCATATATTTCCTAATTTTTCAACCATCTTATAGAAATTTTCTAAATCATGAATTTCCCGTATTCGCTCAGGAAGTCAACTTATGAACACTAATTTTATTTTATTTTTCACATGCAACAGTAAAATAATAACTTGGTGCTCACGGCAATCAGAAGAAATTCTTGGCCTACCGACAAAAGAAAAAAAGTACGATGTTTTTAATTATCTTTTAATTTTCTCTATCCAGTACTAACCAAAGATTTATATTTCCACATATCATCAGACAAGAAAGAAATCTTATAGGATGAGGTCAGCAAAGTTTTTTTTTTTTTTTTTTTTTTTTTTTTTTAAGGGGGTGGGGCTTGGGGCCTTTTACACCCAATGCTAGTTTACTACTAGTTGGCCGATGGAGCCCACGCCAAGTTAAGGATATCTGGGGTTGCGCACTAAATTATTTCCTTTTTCTTAAGAAAGAGATCATTATATCTTCGTACTGGATATTTAGGCAACTTTAGAATAATCTAATCTAATTCCCTCAAAACGCTGGCCAAATCACAATCACAAGGCGTTGATTCAGAAGCTGTGCTCCCTATAAAATGGACCCAAAACATATAAAAAATTCGCCACCGCCTATCAATCGTCGAGTGTATCGAACTTATTTTTAATGTCCCACGATCTTTGCAACACATGCTGTGCCAATATTAGGTCATGCGAGGCTCCTTTGCCAATTCGATGGCTAGAAATATAAACTATATGGGTCGTGTGAGATCAAATACATGTAAAAATTTGATGATCAATTGTGATTGATTAGCTTGGATGCAATTGTATAGTGAACGAACTTCTTTCGTATGAAACTCTAATAGCTATCTCACTGGTCCAAAAAGTATTAATTCACAAATTGAAAAGAAAAGGTCACTCTCTAGAAAGGATCATTGATTGTAGATGCGGCGGCCCCTAATTACTTTCATTTTTGGGCAATTGAAGATCTTAATTGCTCTCTTTGAGTTCGATTAAAATATGGGTTTTGTTCAAAGAATTACTATCTTTTCTCTCTATATTATGGGTCGTGTGAGATCAAATACATGTAAAAGTTTGACAATCAATCGACTGGCTCTAATGCGATTGTACAACGGACGAACTTCTTTCTAATAATTATCTCCCAAAAGAAGAGTACTTTACAAATTAAAAGAAAAGGTTACCCTCTAGCAAGGACGATTAATAGTAGAGCTGCTCCAAATTACTTTCTCTTTGAAGTTTTATCCTATGTTTGTTACTGTTGTAACAATTTGTGAATTTATTGAGTACCAATCCAATTTAACAGAAATTAAGAGGAATAAATTTATCACAAATATCAAAAAATTAATTTAACTTAAATTTGTTGTGCATATACTAAATTAGGATTTTTCATAATATCGAGTCTCGAAAAAAAATTCTCCAAAAAAGGGAAAAGAGAATTGCAATTTCGATGTTCTAAGTCAAATTACGTTTTGACATTGAAACCTGCAGGTGAGAATGCAAAAGAAGTGGTTGTGTCAATGATGTGAAATGTCAAAGGCTCTTGGTGGATTTGCTTGCATTTGGACACATCAAGGACGCGGTTGCGTTTAGTTAGGGTGCAAAATTAGGTCTAAAACACCGCTCAGCCCCTACTTTGAGGACAAAAAATCTTTTCAGGATTAATTGCGGCAACGGCGGCGGCGGCGGCAACGATAACAACGACAATAAATTGCACTAAATCAGCTTGACTTATGGATAATGTTATGCCATTGGACTCAACCCTTTATAAGATTTTTTTTTTCCTATGAGTTCCAGATGGTTAGTGTCCTTCCACATCCTTCTAAGCCTTCCTCGATCCTTTTTAATTGATGTGTCCAATTTCCATTGACATCGTATTGCCGAAACATTTGAGAAGGCCTTCATTCAACCATTCGAACAATCTCATACAATATTTTCCCATCTTATTCTCAATTGGAGTAACACCTACATATTCTCTTATACTTTTGTTTTTAATCTTATCCCTAATCATGTGCCCATGCATTCAATAAAATATTTTCATATCTACTACAATCGTTTCGTGCTTATTACCATTCGATGTAATTTGCCTTTAAGCTTAGGTGCCATCCAATGGTAGCACAAAACCCCGAGTTCCACTTCATCCATTCCTTCTATATCCTATGGGTGAGATCTCCATTTATTTCCTGATTTTTCAACCATCTTATAGAATTTTTCTAAATCATTAATTTCCCGTATTCGCTCGAGAAGTAACTTTTATGTCCAAATTATTGGCTGGCAAATATGAACACCTATTTTTTTTTTTCCACATACAACGGTGATTTTTTTTTGGGTTAATACCTTGAAAAACCCTAAACTGGTACACCTGTGACAAATTTACCCCAAACTATTTTTTTGACCACCAAAAACCCAAACTGGTATACCTTTGACAAATTTACCCCAAACGGTACACTTGTGACAAATTTACCCTCTGTTAGTTTTTATTAAATTTTTCGTTAAATTATTAAGTTAAATGACACGTGACGGTTGATTAATATATCAATTTAGGATTTTACATTCCGTTTGTTACAGTTTACAATTTTTGTGATTTTTTTGTATTAATCCAATTTAGCGAAAGGTATATTTGTCACAAATTTACCAGTTTGGAGTTTTTTGCGGTCGAATAAATTAGTTTAGGGTAAATTTGTCATAAATGTACCAGTTTAGGGTTTTTTTTTGTTAGTCGGGGTAAATTTGTCACATGTATACCAGTTTAGGGTTTTTCATGGTCAAAAAATTAGTTTGGGGTAAATTTATCACAGATGTACCAGTTTGGGGTTTTTTAAGGTATTAACCCTTTTTTTTTTTCCACATTCAACCTGGTTACTCACGGCAGTCAGGAGAAATTCCTGGCCTGCCGACAAGAAAAATACAATGTTTCTAATTATCTTTTAATTTTCTCCATCCTAGACGAACCACCAATTTATACTTTCACATATCTTTATGGAAATCGTACACGAGAATAATGCCTCAGACACGAAGGGAATCGTATACGTTGACGTCAGCAAATTTTTTTCTCTTCGTTTTTTTTTTTTTTTTTTTTTTGTTGGGGGGCAGGAGGGAGGCGCTTTGCAGTTTGCACCAAATGCTAGTTTATTATTTGTTGGCCGGTGGAGCCCACGCCAAGTTAAGTACACTTGGAGTTGCGCACAAACTCATTTCCTTTTTCTTAAGAAAGACATCATTGTCAAACCTTCACTTTCGATATCTAGGCGACTTTAGAATAATCTAATTCTCTTCCCTCAAAACGCTAGCCAAATCACAATAACAAGATACCAATTCAGAATCCATACTCTCTGCAGTATAGACCCAATCCATTTAGGGAATTCAATCGATATCTATCATTTATTAAGCATCTCAAACTTACCGTCGATATCCTACGATTTTCTACTATACGTGCCATGCCAATATGAGGTCATGCAAGGCTTCTTTGCTGATTCGACAATCAAAATATAAACCACATGAATCATGTGAGATCGAATATATATAAAAGTTTGATGATCGATTGATTGGCTTAGATGAAATTGTATAGCGGACGAACTTCTTTTGTATAGAACTCCAATAATCATCCCACCGGTCCAAAAAAAAAAAGAAAAGAGCACTTCACAAATTAAAAGAAAAAGGTTATTCTCTACTCTCTAGCAAGGGTCATTAATAGTAAAAGCGGCGGCTCCTAATTACTTTCTCTTTTAGGCAATTTAAGATCTCAATTGCTCTCTTGAATTTCAATTAAAATATTGGTTTTGTTTAAAGAATCACGATCCTCCCTCTCTCTTGTTGGACCCACCAACAAAAATGACGTTATTGATTGTCTCTTATAATCAAGGAGAAACAGCATTTTCAACAAACATTGGTTTTGTTAAGGAGCACCGGCAATTAGAATCTAGATGGTCTTATTTGGATAGTTTCTAACTTGATTATCATAAGCTCCAATTAAATGATATTCTTCGTTTTGGTGCAACAAACTTAATATGATATTTGCTTGAACAAACTTAATCTCCCCAACCCTTGTACTAATCATAAACCTTATCCGCTTCCATTTCCTCTATTAGAATGTCGAGGCCAAGAATGCTGAGATTTCTTATTTAAGGTAGGTACGATTTGAGTCTTCCCACCAAGTGAGCCCACTTCATTAACTTATTTTCAATGGTAGGACACTCTCAAACTTCTTTTCCTTATTTAGAGGTACTTCGTATTAAAAAATTACCTGAAATTTCTCTGAGTCTATTCAATTGCGTCCTTCACATGCGAGGAAAAATAAATTCTGTTCCAATATCAAAATATGCCCAAAAAATCATAATTCTCTCCGGTCATGAATATCTCTTTGTTGACAAACTCAGTTCCATCAACGTCTCATTCTTTTCCTCATAAATATGAATAATGGTTGTGATGAGCTATCAAAATTCAAGGGCAAGGAAAGGAACATGAGCACTTGTTAAAATTAATCATCTTTTGTTGTTGGTTTTTTTAGCTTTGTTTGTCATGCAAATGACTCTTTAAACCTTATGCACTGTGCTAAAATATCCATTGCTAGTGTGATCAAAGGCAATATATAAATGTTTAGTGTAGAAGATTTTGTGAATGAGGCCCTAATTAAATAGATATGCAAACTACAAATCGAAATTTCACACTTTCTTAATCAAGTCCCAATTAAATTATTAACACCAAATCGCCCTAATTTCAACCCGTCTCCTCCTAAAACAAGAAGGTCTTATTGTCCATTCTTCGGCAACATTGTGACCCAAAAAAGAAGCTTATGTGAAGAACAACAATATTCCATCAAGTCCCGATTAACACTAAATTGCCTTAATATGGATAATTTTTAATAATATTTCAATAATTTTTAATTTTTTAATCTTTTTTCCTTTTCCTTCTTCCTTTGGTACGAGCAATTTCCGGTTCAAGCGATCAGTTTCACGTACCCTAGTCACCACTAAATTTGAACACCAAAATGGCTCAAATAGAACAATCACCTCTAATTACGGCTCAAGAATTCGAGCGATGAAGAGACGCAGTCTATAATGCGTCCTCTTTCTCGTTTCATACGTAATAGCATACATCGAAAATCAAAACGTTACTTATCGAGCATGATTTACCGTCCCAAATGCTTCGGAGCATTCGTTAATTAAGACCCGAGTAACAGACAGCGAGAAATCGGATCCGTGTCGGGATTTGCGTTTCATCGGATGCCATCGGTGGCTTTTGGTTTCCTGCTGTTGGCTTTACGTGGCTGGGAATGTTGTCGGAGCTTTTGGGGGTCAGCGTGGGGGTGTGATTAGATGGGCGTTAGTGGGTTTCATTGCTAAAAAATCCTTCTCCCCCCTTTGAGAAATTGCTTGAATGCTTTGGCCTTAGAAGCGTTGGTGATTTGCAATTTCCAGTTACACCGGTGGTGGTGGGGCAAAGAGGGGGGCAATTAGACCCCATCATCATTAAAGGTCGTCAGAGCATTTCGATCGTTATTCCTACTATGGAATATATGCAGCGATGCTTTTCCAACAAAGGAAAATTTGTATACAAGACACACGATACTTGATCCAACTTGTCAAATTTATGGTGATGCACCAGAGACAGCAAAGCATCTCTTCCTCCCATGCAACTAGACAAAAATCCTATGGTCAGCCCCTGATTTTCAAGCGGACACATTTCCAGCAAGTATTACTCAAATCGACAAATGGATCTTCGAGAATCTTACCTCAAGAGCAGGATCTGAACCAAAAGCCCTCTTCCAGGCCTACTGTGGCAAATCTGGAAGACCCGCAACTCAACGGTTTTCCAAGAATCTTCACCTAATCCGACAACCACTCAAGAAGAAGCCCGAATGGTTGCTACTCTGTACATGAAATGGTTCGCCAGGGGGATGAGCGGCAACAGAGGATCAACACAAAGCCCAAATAACACGCTGAAATGGAAACCACCTGGTATAAGCGAGCTGAAATTGAACGTTGACAACTCCTGATGTGCCTCGATGATGGCAGGATCGGTGGCTGGCGTGTGCAGGAACACCGCTGGTCTTCTCGTCGCAGGATTCACCAAGAGGATTCACGCGCCATCCGCTTGGGTAGCCGAAACCCTAGTTGTGAGAAAAGCTCTGTTATGGGTTAAACAGATGGGAAAATGTCACAAATTATCCATATACTTTTACTTAATGTGCAATCTTGTCCCTGAGCTTTCGATTTGCTCAATTTGGTCCATGAACTATCGATAAATGTTCGATCTAATTCTTTCGTTACTATTTTCTTTTTCTTTTTTTCCTTCTTCTTCTCTTTTCCCTCCGCCGGCCATGGCGGAGGGAAGTCAGCATCCGGCTGCCTGGGCTAGCTAGGGTGACCCTAGTTGGCGTTGGGTGAGGGCGACCCTTGTCGAACGCCAGCTTCCCTCCCCCGACTCCGCCGTGGCTTGCGAAGGGAAAAGAGAAGAAGAAGAAAGAAAAAACCAAAATGCCCAATTCCGTTAACTTTAACTAACATAAGGACGAAATTGGTCAATTTTCAAATAGTCAGGGACTAGATCGGACATTTATTGATAGTTCAAGCACCAAATTGAGCAAATCAAAAGCTCAGGGATGAGATTGTACATTAAATAGAAGTTCATGGACCATTTGTGATATTTTCTCTAAATAGGAAAGAAAATCACGAACTGATCTCCATCTGGAAGCCACGACTGAAACTGATATGGAAACCACAACCGAAACTAATCTACGGGTGACCTTATTATCATATCACTTACCCCGTGTGCGCTGCTTATCAGGCTTTGAAGAGCCCCCTTGGCCGGCCCAGCCCCTTGGGTCGCTAGAGCCCATCGAGCAAATTCTCTTTCTAGTAATTGGTTCTCACATCATCCTCAACCTTTAATTTCAATCTTATGCTTAGATGTTCCAATTGAAGATGCCCCTTTAGTGGGCTAGTAATGAAAGAACGATATTTCGACCAAAAAAAAAAAAAATAATAAGTGATGTGTTTTGGGTAACATTACTTTGGAAAAAAAGAATTAATACCATAAAAAATTATAAACTAATACATTTCGAATTACTAAATTAAATAAAACGTTACCAATATGGGATTTTATCCTCTATTTGGCACATATGTATCGGTTTGTAATTTTTCGTAATATTAACATAATTTAATAAAAATAATATGTAGAAAAATTATTGTAAATGTATCCATTTATAATTTTTGATAGTCAAAAAATGAATCTATGATAAGTTTGTTATGAATGTATTAATTTAGAATTTTTTAGGATATTTTCTTTTGAAAAAATCTTCTCCGAAAAAGTGACAAGAGAATTTCAATTTCGATGGTCAAAGTACATCATGACACGGAAACATGCAACTGAGAACGCAGAGAAGTGGTTGGGTCGATGATGTGAAAATGTCATAGGCTCTTGGTGGATTTGCTTGCATTTGGACGAAATAAGGACACGGCTACGTTTAGTTAGCGTGCAAAATTAGGTCTAGAACACCGCTCATGCAAAATTAGGTCTAAAAAACTACTCAGCCTCTTCTTCAAGGATAAAAAATATTTTCAAGATTAGTTATGGCGGCAGCGGCAACAACAACGACAACAACAAGGCTTATCACACTCAATAGGTTTGACTTATGAGTAATATTATGCCATTGAATACGATCCTTCATTAGATTTTTTTTTTTAATGAGTTCTAGATGGTTGGTTTTCTTCCACATCCTTCTAAACCTTCCTCGATCCTTTTCAATTGATGTGTCCAATTTCTGTCCATATTGCCTCGTCGACAGATTTGAGAATGCCTTCATTCAAACCTGCTCAAACCATTTAAGATAGTCTTCACTTTTCTTATCCTCAATCAAAGTAACACCTGTATTGTCCTTGATACTTTCGTTTTTGATCTTATCCCTAGTCGCGGACCCATGCATTAACAAAACATTTTCATATCTACCACAATCATTTCATGCTTGCTACCATCCTATGTAATTTGCCCTCGAATTTAGGTGCCATCCAACATTCGCGCAAAAACCCTAGTGCACTTCTCTGCTTTATCTATCCCACCTATGGGTGAGATACCCATCTATTTCCTGATTTTTCAACCAACTTATAGAAATTTTCTAAATCATTAATTTGCCGTATTCATTCAGGAAGTCAACTTTATTTTTTCTAAATTATCGGCTGACAAATATGAACACTGATTTTTTTATTCTTTTTTTCACGTGCAACGGTGAAATAATAACTTGGTGCTCACGGCAATCAGAAGAAATTCTTGTCCTACGACAAAAGAAAAAAGTACAATGTTTCTAATTATCTTTTAATTTTCTCTATCCAATACTAACCAACAATTTATATTTTCACACATCCTTGTGGAAATCCTACGCGAGAATAATGCCTCAGACACGAAGGAAATCTTATACGATGACGTCAGCAAAGTTCTTTTTTTTTTTTTTTTTTTTTTTTTTTGGGAGGGGGTGGGGGTGGGGCCCTTACGCCGAATGCTAGTTTACTACTTGTTGGCCGGTGGAGCCCACGCCAAGTTAAGTATATTTGGTGTTGCGCACTAAATTATTTCCTTTTTCTTGAGAAAGAGATCATTGTCATATCTTCGTACTAGATATTTAGGCAACTTTAGAATAATCTAATATAATTCCCTCGAGTGCTAGCCAAATCACAATCACAACACATGTGCTCCCTACAAAATGGACCCAAAACATATAAAGAATTCACCGTCACATATCAATCGAGCGTCTTGAACTTACTATTAATGTCTCGCAATCTCTGCGACATGTGCTGTGCCGATTTGAGGTCATGCGAAGATCCTTTTGCTGATTCTATGGTCGGAAATATAAATCATATGGGTTGTATGAGATCAAATACATGGAAAGATTTGACAATCAATTTTGATTGATTAGCTCGGAAGTAATTGTACAGCAAACTAACTTCTTTCGTGTGGAACTCTAATAGCCACCTCACCGGTCTAAAAGGAAGAGCACTTCACAGATTAAAAAGAAAAGGTTACTCTCTAGAAAGGATAATTGATAGTAGAAGGGGCGGCTCCTAATTACTTTCTTTTTTTGGACAATTGAATATGTTAATTATTCTATTCAAGTTCAATTAAATATGTGTTTTGTTCAAAGAATCACTATCGTATCTTCTTTCTCTATCATGGGTCGTGTGAGATCAAATACATGTAAAAGTTTGACAATCGATTGGCTCTGATGCAATAGAGACAAACTTCTTTCATATTGAATTCTAATATTTGTCTCCCAAAAGAAGAGTACTTTACAAATCAAAAGATAAGGTTACTCTCTAGCAAGGACCATTAATAGTGGAAGCTGCCCCTAATTACTTTCTCTTTTGGGCAATTGAAGATGTTAATTGCTCTCTTCAGGTTGAATTAAAGAATGGGTTATGTTCAAAGAATCGCTACCTTCTTTCTCTCTCTCTTTTTGGACCCACCAACAAAAAATTCATTCTTGATTGTCTCTCGTATTCAAGGAGAGACGGCATTTCAATGAACATTGATTTTTTTTAAGGAGCACCAGCATTTAGAATCTAGTTGGTCCTATCTGGGTGCTTTATAACTTAATTATTATAAGCTCTAATTAATTTATATTATTCATTCTGGTGCAGCATAGGATATGATGATGCTCGAACAAACTTAATCTCCCCAACCCTTGTACTTATCAAAAACCGAATCTATTCCAATTCCTCTATCAGTATGTTAGGCCAAGAGTGCAGAGATTTCTTATTTGATGTAGGTATGATTTGAATTTTCCCCCCGAAGTGAGCCCACCTCGTTAGGTTATTTTCAATACCAGGACACTCTGAAGCTTATTTTCCTAATTTAGAGGTACTCCTTATTAAAAATTATCCGAAATCTCTTTGAGTCTGTTCAATTGCGTCTTTGAAATGCAAGGGAAAGTAAATTCTGCTCTAGTATCAAAATATGCCCTGAAAATCATAATTCCCTTGAGTCATCGGTATATCTTTCTCGACTCTTAGTTCCATCAATATTTCTTTCTTTTCCCCCTAAATATGAATAATCATCTTGATATCTTGGCTATCAATTTTTATTTTTATTTTATCCGAAAAGCTGCATTGACGATACTATTGCTGATTAAAAGAGTTTACACCAAGAACATCATGCATAATAAGTCAAGAAGAGCAAGGGGGATGGGACAACCAATTTAATGGGAGTGCATCGTTGCGACATGCCTTGGAGAGCTAGTCTGCTACCCGATTTGTATTTCAGCTGCAGTGGGCTATTTCAAGGCCTGGAATGCGTCTGAGTCTTTCTCTGGCCCGGCCCAAGATCGCTTCAACTTCCCAAGGAAGTACTTCGACTTCCGAAGGGTGTTCAGTTGGAGTCTTCAAGGGTCTCACCAGTTCGAGGCAATCAGATCGTACTTGAGGAGAGAGAAACTGTTTGTCTTCGATGAGGGCTAGGGTTTCTTCCATCGCGAGTGCCTCCGCGTGAAGAGCCGAAGCGGCGTCGACCACCTCCGCAAAGCCATCTACCGGATTCCCATGGTGGTCGCAACTGATGCAGGTGATAGATGCTCTGTGTGTCGGGAAGGTTGGCACCGTGTCGGAGGATGAGTCGCCTTCCAGATCTGGGAGAAATGAGGCATCCGGGTTGAAGAGGATCGTTCCCGAAGGAGGAGGTTGCCAGATCTCAGATAAGTCTTCCTTCTTTCGCTGTACCAAGGCCTTCCTATTTGCTGCTCGAAAGCTCTCTGTTAGAGCCTCTGCTCTGTAGATCGTGGGTTTCAGCTTAGGGTGCTGATGGTTGAAGATATAGTTGTTTCGTTCCTTCCAAACACTCCACATCAACACCCCTATGGCTTTGAATTGACTGCTTGTAACTGGGTTTTCGTGGATTCTACAGAGCCATTCTTCCACCCGCGTGAGGCCAAGCCGAGAGATTTGGAGGTGGTAAGGGGCTGAGATCCATACCTGTCGAGTCCATGGGCAGAGTAGCAGCGTGTGCTCAATGGTTTCAACTTCCTATTTGCAAAGAGGGCACAGAGGGGAAGGTATGAGGTTTCTGTGATGTAGGTTCTCTGATGTGGCTAGGGCGTTATTGCATACGTTCCATAGGAAAAATTTTATTTTGGGGGGGATTGTGGATTGCCAAATATATTTCCATAGGTTTGGGTTTGCCGTATATGATGATGTTGCTTGTGGTTTCTGTGGCTTGTTCGATGCTTCTCTGAAGACAAAATATCCACTCTTTACTGAATACTCCCCTGACTTAGTATGCATCCAGAGTAATTTGTCTTCCTCCTCTGGCCCTCCAATGGTAGTTGCGAGGATTTCCTGAATCCTGTTTTCATTAAACAGAGAAGAAATAATGTTTACATTCCACATACCTTCTGTTTGGTTTATAAGTTCCGCAATTGTGATTGGCTCGTTGTTTGTTGCTTGGCCTCCTATTAGACCGCTTCTTAGCCAACGATCCCCTCTAATTGATATATTTTTGCCATTTTCAATCTTGTACATGACCCGAGGAGTGACGGAATCCCTAGCCTTGATGATGCTCTGCCAGCCCCAAGAGGGACGGGATCCCGTTCCAGCTTTCCAGATATCACAATGTGAGAAATATAACCCCTTTAGTAGTTTAGATAGTAAGGAGTCTGGATCTGTGCAATTCTCCACATCTGTTTAGCTAACATTGCTGTGTTAAAATATTGCAAGTCTTTAAAACCCAATCCCCCTTCACACTTTCTGGTCTTCAATAGCTCCCACTTTTTCCAATGAATGCCTGCCTTTTTTTCATTGTTTTTCCACCAGAAAGCAGCTGCCTTTTTCTCAATAGCTCTGCATATTGATAAGGGAATTTTAAAAATGGACATTGCATATTGAGGGATGGCTTGTATGATTGCTTTTATAAGAATTTCCTTTCCTGCTTTAGATAATAACCTTTCCTTCCAGCTGTTCAGTTTGGAATCGACCCGGGCCATAATCCACCGCAAACACATCTTTTTTGGAATTACCCCAGTCTGAAGGTATGCCCAAGTATTTACTTGTTTTTGTGATTTATGGTACTCTGAGAGTTGAGGCCATATTGTTCTTAAGAGTCACAGGACAACCCTTGCTAAAACATATTCCTGACTTATTCAGGTTTATGGCCTGCCCTGAGGCGTAGCAATATTGATTTAAAATTTCAGCCAGATTTTGACACTCCATCAGTGTGCCGTGCAGAAAGAAGATAGAGTCATCAGCAAAAAGAAGGTGAGATAGAGTAGGGCAGCTTCTATTCAATTTAATACCTGTGAGTGTGCCAACCTGAATTGCTTTCTTCATCATAATAGAAAGCACATTGGCCACAATGATGAAGAGATAAGGTGATAGAGGGTCTCATTGTCTTAATCCTCAGGAAGGTTTGGATGGAGGTAAGGGCTCCCCATTAAAATTTATGTTGAATCTGACTGTAGTTACACACTACGTAATCCATTACACCCATAAATCACAAAATCCCATTTTACTTAGGCATGCTTTGAGAAAATCCCATTCAATACGATCGTACGCCTTCTGCATGTCCAATTTCAGAACAGCCCGGAACTTCCTTTTTCTGTTACTAGTTCGTAGTTTGTGTAACACCTCCTGAACTATCATAATATTATCCTGAATTTGCCTACCTCCCACAAATGCACTCTGTTCCTCTGCTATGATTTGAGGTAGAAGAGGTTTTAGCCTGTTAGTCAACACTTTTGAGATGATTTTATAGAGGAAGTTGCATAGGCTGATGGGTCGATACTGCTCTAATTTTCGGGGTGTGGAACTTTAGGTATCAGTGTAATGAGGGTGCTGTTGATTGCAGGATTCAAATGGCCCGAGCTGAAAAGAAGTTGCATTTCTTGGAATATATCCTTAGAAAGGGCATCCCAGTTATCCCTATAGAACTTGCCATGGAAACCATCAGGGCCAGGAGCCTTAAAAGCTCCTAGCTGCATCATTGCTCGAGTAACCTCCTCCTCTGTTAATGGAGCAACTAGATTTCTGTTCATTTGATCTTCCACTAGGTTAGGAATAAGGTGCAAAATTGGTTGCCAATCTCGAGGGCCGACTATGGTATATAGATTTTTGAAGTATGCTTCAGTCATTTCTTTCAATTGTTGATCCTCTCTTATCCATGCTCCTGTGTCATTTTGCAGCATAGTAATCTGGTTGCGACATCGTCTCTGGATTGTGGTGGCATGGAAAAATCAGGTATTTTTATTACCCCACTGTAACCAACTTATCCTTGATCTCAATCCCCAGTACATTTCCTCCTGAGTCCATAACTGATCTATTTCGTGAGTCAGTTTTTTAGCCTGCTGTGCCTCTTCATGGATATGTGTGCTGTTCATCAGGTTTTGAAGTTCTCCCTTCAACCAGTTAATCCTTTCCTTGGCATGGCCAAATTTTGTCCTACTCCACTTTATCAACCGATGCTGAAGATGCTGCAATTTTCCAGCCACATTAAGATCCTGTATAACAGGTTCATTCCAGGTATCTCTCACTATACTTTTGCATTCCCCATCCTCAGCCCAGTAGGCTTCATATTTAAACTGTTTTCGATATTTGTATTTAGGCTTAGTCAGAGATATCAGTAGAGGGGTATGATCCGACCCAATTGCGGGGAGGGATGTGCATTCGGCATCAGGGTAAGTGATTCTCCACTCCAGTGAACACAGTGCTCTGTCCAGCCGTTTCTTTACCAGATTTTCTCCCTCACGATTGTTTGACCAGGTGAAGCAACACCCTTTGCATTCTAGGTCCATCAGGGAACATATATCTATAAATTCTCTGAAAACAGTTAATCTGTATGTTTCAGGTCTTTTCCTACCCACTTTTTCCCAGTGGTAGAGAATTTCATTGAAATCGCCCAAGCAAATCC
Organism: Eucalyptus erythrocorys; assembly: GCA_014182555.1. NCBI lineage: Eukaryota > Viridiplantae > Streptophyta > Magnoliopsida > Myrtales > Myrtaceae > Eucalyptus > Eucalyptus erythrocorys. The sequence goes on from CM024604.1 coordinate 22,160,041, forward strand.
AGGGTAGGCTATAATGCACACTAGCTGAATAAATTTGTTCCCATAGTAAGACTCTCTCTCTGAATTTATTGGGGGCATGGAGAAAAATAATGTTCATCCTCTGATTGCTTTCTTTTAGGAGACATTGAGCATATATGACAGCAGCAGAGAAGGAATGAATCGAGAGTAGCAACTGATCATCCCAAAAAAGAGCTAAGCCCCCTGCTAAACTTTCTGGGTTAACTATGGAGTTGTTTGTAAATTTTCACTTCCGTTTTAGGCTGAGCACTTTCTGTTCTTGGTTCTTTGTTTCCATGAGAAAAACTAGATTGGACAAGTAGTAATCAATGTCGATCATCCATTTCCCGTCGTCCTTTTTCACCTCGTCGGGATGTCTAGCCCGCTGAGCTATCCCTGTTGAGCAATTTGATTCGACAGCCTGTACAGAGGAGATTTGGCTGATCATCCCAATCCTAATAAATTAAATGCCCGTATGATTTTTACCACGGCTGTAAATGCTCCTTACATACCTGTTCCCGGCAAATTATGTACGAGATAGTATCTCAAAGTGCAATTCAACGATGGAACTCCATATGAGGTATCCAGTTAAAACTGACTTTTGTTCTTTAAGTATAGAATATAGACTATGTAAATGAAACTTTGCCTGGTGTAGGTCGTTGAAAGGAAGGGGCTTGATATGGTTCGCAGAGATTGGAGCTTATTATCGAAGGAATTAGGAGATAATTTGCCGGGAACAGGTATGTAAGGAGCATTTACAGCCGTGGTAAAAATCATACGGACATTTAATTTATTAGGATTGGGATGATCAGCCAAATCTCCTCTGTACAGGCTGTCGAATCGAATTGCTCAACAGGGATAGCTCGCCGGGCTAGACATCCCGACGAGGTGAAAAAGGACGACGGGAAATGGATGATCGACATTGATTACTACTTGTCCAAGGTGTTTCATTTTCTACCGTAAACTTTGCGTTTGCATTTTGAGCAAAGAACCTACTAAATGGAACGTAGCTGATCTTTTCTCTTTTGGTTTTTACGTAGATACATCCGGTGGTCTCCCGTCTATGTGTTCCGATTCAGGGGACGCAGGGGACGAGCCCCGAGCGTTTAGCTGATTGTCTAGGTTTGGACTCCGATAAGGTACAAGAAAACCTCCTTTGCAAACATCAGTTAGCAAATTCCATTTCAATTGTGTTCCCGACGAAGCTACGTTTCCAAAGTGCAAAAGCAATGGGAGCGGGACCACCAAGTAAATGTGCGGTTGATGGACGAACTAGCCCCGTATCCCACAAGGGGCATGGGGTGGAGAGCGGTTAGACAAGATGTGACTCTTGATGAGCTTTTAAGATGGCGAAAGGAGCACGAAGGGATCGTGGCACATTTCAAACTGGGGAAGTATGACTAGACGACATGAACCAACATTGACGGAGATTTTAGTGGTTTAAGTAGGGAAGTCTCGTAATGATAAAAAAAAAAAAAAAAAAAAAAAAAGTAGGGAAGTCTGTGGCAACCCAATTCTCACGTCATAGGGTAAATTCTTGTAATATTTTTGTAAGTATAAGATCCATTCGGAATAGTCACTACTTTGTCTTGTTAGTGATCCCCATTAGAAGAACAAACACTGTCGAAGATGTATGTATTTAGTACTGGTTTGTTCATCACTCTTCTTTACATAATTGTCTAGATAACTATTACCATAATAAATTCATGACATTGAAGGCTTAATGGCAATATAACCTACTAGTTTTCCATAGACTGACGACTTCTTGCTTATGCTATGTGATATTCTGTGGGGAAGTGGCAAAGCCCGTTGGATAATAGTATCGACATTGTTTGAGGCGATAAAGGATCGATCGCGGAAAAAATTGCTATTTAGGCCGAAAACAGAGGTTGGTGTGAAGCTAGCTAGTATTCAAGGGGAAAAATTGCGGCTATGCCATAGAAGAATGAAAGAAAAACCATCAAATTCCAAATTTATGCATGACTACATTTTGACTGTTCTTTGACATCCATTTTTGTTTATAGAATCTTACTGAACTGAACAAGACATCATCTTATGTTTGTGAGGCACAGGAAATGACCTTTTTTTCATTTAATCCCACGCCTTTCTTCTGCTCTAATTTGGGCTCTGGTCCTCCTGTCTTCCATTCAGAAAAAACCCGCTCTATGCAACTCGCATTGAATGATGATACTTTAAATTTTCATTATTTGGTTTCTTCATAATCCTGACTACTAGTGTGGATTTATATCTCATCCTTGATAGATGATTGGCTCAAATAATTTCAACAAGTTTTCAGTGGTGTATTGTTTGTGTTTGTTTGTTTTCTTTTCTTTATTTCCGAATTTTCACTTGGAATAGAATTTGTATTGGAAGTCTTGCAAGATCTTTGATTCTTACCCCTGAAAAAAAGGCAATATGTCTATCCATTCGAAACTCTTTTGTACTTGGTTAAAGATTTGGTTGGAAGGAGGAAGTTGGCAACGCAATGCATGAGAAAAGTGACTGGTCTCGAGGTCCAGCTGCTTGACATTCAACAGCAAGCACTCAAGTTAACAGCCGTCTGGCATTGCATTATTTTTTCCATTCTCTCTTGTTTTTGGGATTATGCCTAAGGGCCCGCTGCTTCTCAACTTGTGCCACTTTTCTCTGTCCTCAAGTAATATTCCTATTAAATGCAGCATGTATGGATGTCTTGGATCTTCTAATTGGAGATTTTATGCAAAGCCTCTTGCAGAACTTGTAACGCTACAGGTAAGGATAGCTTTTGACTCATGTTGTGTAGTTAAAAACAATTCGATCAAGTGGAGAACCCTTAGTTTATCTAATGAATAATTTTGAAGCTACAAGTGTGAGCTTGCTGCAGTGGGAAGGGAGATTCTACATGTGAGAGAAAGTACTATTTTTCATTCAAGTAATGTTCTATATATATATATATATATATATATATATATATATATATATATATATATATATATATATATATATAAAATAAACCCTAAAACTCCTAAAGACTATTTTACTCTTATGCTCTAACATTCCCTCCTCAAGTTGGAGCATAGATATTAATCATGTCCAGCTCGTTACAGATATAATCTATCCTCTAATTACCCAGAGGTTTAGTAAAAATATCTGCAAGTTGCTCACTAGTTCAAACACGACTCGGAAGAATCAATCTACTCTATAACTTCTCTCGAATAAAATGACAATCGACCTCAATGTGTTTTGTTCTCTCATCAAACACGGGATTTGAAACTGTATGCACTGCATCTTTATTATCTATCACACCAGAGGGTCATAGGTGTTGCTAACTCAGTCAATAACTGTTGAATCCACGGTAATTCACACGTCACTTGTGCTATGGCTCTATAGTCTTACTCGGCACTCGGATGAACAACAACACTCTATTTCTTACTCTTCCACGATACCAAATTCCCTCCAACTAGGGTACAATAGCCTGTGGTCAACCTCCTATCAATTGGTGACCCTGTCCAATTAGCATCAGAAAATCATTCAACTTTGTTATGGCTGTGGTTCTGATAAATAATCCCTTTCCTTGGAGTCTTCTTCGAGTACCGCAATATACGAATAACCGTGTCCCAATGAGACGTTCGGGGGGAAGATAGAAACTGGCTTACCACATTGACTGAAAAAGCAATATCTGGACGAGTAACTATAAGATAAGCTTCAGCTTATCCACCAGTCTTCTATATCTCTCGGGATTATCAAAGATCTCTCCATCCTCAGCAGTTAGTTTAGCTCCTTGTGTTTGCATATTCAACAGGTGCAGGAGGATATGAGAGGTGGTCAAGTAGCACTCGAGAAGCATGTCATTACGAAGACATTGACTAAACCTCCGAGAGCCTACCCCAATGCCAAGAACCAACCACATGTTCAGGTATTCAATAACCAGTCATAGATCAGTGACTTTCTAGTCTTATTGGATAGTGCTATTCTTATATATATGTATGAATTTAAATGGACTCGGCTTTCTTAGGTCGCGTTGAGATCGAAGCAAAGTGGGTATTATACTGGCTGCTTCGTGGGGATACCATCCCTTACATAATTTGCCGGGAACAGGTATCTAAGGGGCATTTACAGCCGTGGCAAAAAACATACGATGCTTTAATTTGTTAAGATTAGGATGTTCAGCCGAATCTCCTATGTACATGCTGTCGAATCGAATAGCTCAACAGGGATATCTCAGCGTGCTAGACATCTCGACGAACTGAGAAAAGCCGACGGGAAATGGACGATCGACATTTATTATTACTTGTCACAGCAGGTTTCATTTTCTACCAGAAACTCTGCGTTTGCGTGTCAAACAAAGAGAACCTACTAAATGGAACGTAGCTCATTTTTTCTCTTTTGTTTTTTACGTAGATACATCCGGTGGTGTCTTGTCTATGTGCTCCAATTCGGGGCACGAGCCCCACGGGTTTAGCTGATTGTCCAAGTCTGGACTCCTGTAAGGTACAAGAAACCCTCCTCTGCAAACATCGATTAACAAAAATCCATTTCAAGTGTGTTATTGACGGAAACTAAGTTTCCAGTTCCAAAGCAATCGAAGCAGGACCTCGGCTAGTAAATGTGGTTAATGGATGAACTAGCCTCGTATCCCTAAAGGGGCAAGGAGTGGGGAGAGGTTAGACAGGATGCGACTCTTGATGAGCTTTTAAGATGGCAAACGGAGCACGACTGGATCGCAGCACATTTCGAATTAGGGGAAGTATGACTAGACGATATGAACCAACATTGATGAAGATTTTTGTGGTTTAAGTGGGGGAGTTTGTGACACAACCCAATTCTCACGTCATTAGATAAATTCTTGTAATATTTTTGTAAGTGAGATCAATTTGGAAAAGTCACTACTTGACGTGTCTATTCAAAGCACTCATTTCGGGAGCTTGAACGTGAAATGAGCCGAGCCATTACAAATTGTGGCATTTATTTCAATTTTGCTCACCTACCCCAATAATGCATCCATATGTGTATAATAATAATAATAATAATAATAGTAGTAGTAGTAGTAGTAGTAGTAGTAGTAGTAGTAGTAGTAGTAGTAATAGTAAGAATAATAGTAATAGTAATAGTAATAGTAATAGTAGTAATAGTAATTGCAATAGTAATAATAATAATATAGTAGTAATAGAATTAGTAATAATAATAATAATAATAGTAATAGTAATAGTAATAATAATAGTAATAGTAATAGTAATAATAGTAATAGTAATAGTAATAATGATAATAGTAATAATAATAGTAATAGTAATAGTAATAGTAATAGTAATAGTAGTAATAGTAATAGTAATAGTAATAGCAATAATAATAATATAGTAGTAATAGTAATAGTAATGATAATAGTAATAGTAATAATAATAATAATAATAATAATAATAATAATAATAATAATAATAATAATAATAATAATAATAATAATAATAATAATAATAATAATAGTAGTAGTAATAATGATAATAGTAATAATGATAATAGTAATAGTAATAGTAATAATAATAATATAGTAGTAATAGTAATAGTAATCATAAAAATAATAATAATAACAATAGTAGTAGTAATAATAATAATAATAATAATAATAATAATAATAATAATAATAATAATAATAATAATAATAATAATAGTCAATCGCAACAATAACTAGTAGTAGTATTTATTAGACGCGGCTTTATCTATTACTTCAATTTATTGATTATCAAAATAAAAAAAAAGTCTGATTAAAATGTTGGTTGAATGAATCGTATTTATAGGTTGTTGAAATTATAAAAGAAATTCTAAAATTGTGAGCTTCGGATGATAATAACAATCGAATTTAAAAAAATTTCTAGCTGCATTGAAGGTCGTGTTCTCTGAAATTTATATTGAATTTATCAACCATCATATCTCACTTTTCCTATTAACATTGCGAAACTTTCCAAAAGATACAAAAATAATTGACGGATCATATATGCGTCCATTTATAATTTTTTTACACAGTTACGACTGGATAAATGACATGCCAACGACTACAGCTATACAAAGATTTATGAGTTTGGAGTCAAGCATCGGACGATGAACATGTAGAGGAATTATTTACGCTAGTGGACTTGATAAAAATCCAAGGCCAATTACTAAAGCAAATGAAAATCTATTTTTTTGTCCGACAAATGAAAATATGAATGTTACGTGGTCATAACAAATGTCTGAAAATATGAATGTTACGTGGTCATAACAAATGTCTCAAAAAGTCACATCTATTTTATCAATAAAGATAAAATCACAAAATGGGGTATATTTTTCTAGGATACAAAAAACATTATGGAGCCGCCGAGCCAGTCAAAACTCCATTGGCGCCAAATCCGCTCTCCACTCCCGTCATTTTCAAAACCCCCTAAAAATTAGAGCTGGCAAAATGGGTCATAAACCCATATTATGACCCATTTTTAGTTAAATGAATCATATATGAGTCAAGTGAAAGTTAATTATATGTAATAAATGAGTTTGAGAAAGTAAAATACAAAAAGAAACGTGTCTAAAGTGATTATTATGAAACCCACTTTAAAGTTTAAACCATAGTCTTTTTTGACTTTATAAAAATATTTTTTAATAAAAAATCGAAATTATAATTATTTTTCATATTTCAATTTTTTTCTTTTCATTTTTTCATTTTATTTTTCTTTCTTTTTCTTCCTTCCTTGGCCGGTGGATCGGCGGGCGACGCCGGCCGTCGACAGGCCAGGCGAGGCTCGAGCTCGCTGACGTCAAGCGGGCCTCAACCTCTCTAGATCGATAAGATCAAGCCTCATCCAACGCTGGAGGAGCCTCGGCCTCGGTAATGGGAGAGGGAGAGAGAGAGATGGCGAAGAGCAAGGAGGACACGGCGAGATCGAGCCCCACCGATCGTCGGCGAGCTCGAGCTCGCTTGTGGCCGATCGCCGGGCCGTTGTCGTGGCCGGTAGCCGGCCGAAGAAGAAGAAAAGAGAAAAGAGAAAAATAAAAAATAAATATTATATTTCAAAAAATAAAAAATTATATTTTAAAAATAAAAATAATTTAAATTATATTTTTAAAAATTAAAAGTTCGATTTTTTTAAAAATATTTTAAAAAGAATTACAAAATTTTTCCATTAAATTTGTATTGCATAAAAATTATTAAAGAATTTGTATTGCATAAAAATGTTTTAACAATACTTTTATTTTTTAATAAAAAATCATAAAATGAGTTTTTCTAGGTTTAGTTAAAAAAATTTTATATTACAGCTTTTAGTCATTCAATGGTACGTTCACTTCAAATAAGAGATGCATGTCTAATTTTTTTTTTATATATATTTCAATTTATAGATTTTTTATTTTTTATTTATAATTTAATTTGAAGTTTTAATCCAATTAGCATATAACAAAAATGGGTGTATGAGTCACTTGATTTACTTTATATATTTTTTTTTTTGGTAAAGTTGATTTACTTTATATTATGTGGTGAATATGGGTAAAAATGGACCTCCGCTGCGGCGCCAACCTGGATAAGGCTTCCCATGATCCTTAGCGTGAGAGAGGTGGAGTTCGAATCCCGCCTGGCCGCACGGGATCTTAAGCGTGACATCGGGATAGTGGGTCCTCCGCTAGCGTCGTCTAGGGTTTACTTTCAACGTCACCCCGGGCCTATCGAGCCGTCCGCGTTGGTACGGGGAAGGGTTCTCTGGGTACAAAAAAAAAAAAAATATGGGTAAAAATGGATTAAATATAAGTCGATCCATTTTCGACCCGACCTACCCATTTGAGGAGAAAATATTGGGTGGTCCGGGACCTCCACGTCAGCGTGGTCCCGGACCACTCACGACGTGCCATGTGGAGGGATGGCCCCACTTGGTGTCTTCTGCCCTCATCCCCTCTCTCTCCTCCTCCTAGCCTGCACGCTCTCTCCTGTCAGAGCATTTATTGCGGAAACTTTTCTCTTTCCTTCGTTTGAGAAAGAAAAAGGCCGTTCGTTCCTCTGTCCCTCTCCATTTCTTTCTTTCGAACTTTTGAATCTGAAATTCTCTCTCCGCGCTCGTTTCCCTGCCGTCGCTGAGCATCAAGCGGCCGTTCCCCTACCGTCGCCGACGAGCCACATTACGGCCGCCGCTACTCCGGTGCTCGCTCGCTTCTCTCTTCGGGCTCGTTGCTGCTCTGTCGTTCGTTCCGGCATTCCCGGGATCGCAGATGCAGCATGTGGAGGAGAAGCAGGCCTCTCTTCGAGCTCCCCTCAACGTCGGCGAGCGTTGCCCGCCGAGCGAGACCTCCACACACCGGAAGGCTCCGAGGCGAGGTTGCTGGAGAAGCTGGTGCCGTACGCGAAATGTGACGCTGATGGCCCTCCACCTCCGCCTCCGCTGGTTGACTCCGTCGCCCTCCACGCCGACGCCGACGCCGACGCCGATGCCGACGCCGACGCCCCTCCGCCGGTTACCTCCGTCGGCGTCGGAGTCCGTCGCCCCCACTCCGACGCCGACGCCCCTTTGCCTCCCTCTCGCGACCTCCGCTCCGCTCTCTCCCTCTTTCCTCTGCGGAGCGCCCTTATTGGCCAACCCCGCGAGCAACCTCTCTCCGAGTCTCCGTCTCCTTCGTGGCCAGGTAGACGTCGTCCATCTCTCTCTCTCTTTCTGCTGTCATGGATTCTTCTTTCTTATTTCTATTCCATGTTGATGAGCAAGTGTACTCTAGCTTGATGATGCATCATGGGTAGGTTCGTTTCATGAGATTGAGATTAAGCTACACTGGTGCGGAGGTTGTTCGTAATGGGACGTGCGTCTCTTGTGCCGAATAGAGTGTTGGGTCGTGCCTTGGAAGCTCAAAAGATGAACTTTAGTTGTTTCCTTGTTCTGATTATGCTATTAGTCTGTGATATCACAAGTTCATTCGATGTTGTGATTGAAGTTTCGATGTCGGGTTATGTTAATATTGGGAAAGTTCATGCTCTGTGTTAGTTTTTGTTCACACACTGGATTCTCTCTGTGGTGGGTTTGCAGCTTCGGTTTGACCAATCGGCTGGGGCGTGCTCGAGGGGCTTTGATCAACTTGATTCTTGCGTGTTGGCATTACTTGTACATGTGCAAACATTTATTTTGGTCTTGTGTCAGAGGCTGAAGGCTTTTGGTTTAATTCAAGTAGGTTGTTAGTAATTACTTTCGAATTTTTTTGCCGGGATTATGTACCGGTATCGTTATTTTACTGACCACGGGAATGAAAAGTGACCATCTCTTAGTGTTTAGTGAAGATCTCTTCTTCATATATCTTCTGCCACCTATCATATTCAATGCTGGGTAAGTTAATTTCCAATTGGAGTGGTGAAGAACTTTTCTCAGATCATCTTACACAGTAGCATTTAGGCATCATTCTTTTTGCGTGGTAACTTTTAGGCATCATTTGTTGCTATATGTTTATTTTTTCGAATTTGTCTTCAGATACAAGTAACTCCACTGACTGAGATTGGGTTGGATTTTTCCATAATTGTAAATAGTTCCTTGAACTGTAAACAGGCTTCAAAAGAATTGTGACATGGGCTTTATAAACTGTGAGGGATAGACTATATAGATGGACAGAAGAGTGATCATCGAAGATTTGAATAATTTGATAGTCAGCAAAATGTCCATGTATATTAATCTGTTATACTTTACAAAATATAGAGTTGACAGACAAGTTGTATAATTTAATTTACTGTCTCATCTTTGAACTTTACAGGAAGGTTGCCTATATCTTCTAGGGTTGAAAGTGTTCTGACTATTTTCTATGGGATTATCTCCTTTCTATTTTCTAATCTCTGTTGAGTGAATAAATAATTTCTTATAGGCTTCTGATATGGAGTTTTAATAAGTTATTTAATGGTGCTAATCATCCTTTTCAGGTTTCAGGTGAAAAAGAAGCAATTCTTTAGAAACTTTATGACCATCATGCTATTTGGCGCTATTGGTACGTTAGTTTCATGCACTATTATTTCACTACGTAAGTCAAAGGATTTTACTTCCATTTTTTGGCTCTCCATGTCAAAGGATGATTGTGTATATTGCTTCTTATATTCTTCAATGCCTTGAAGATCTATTCCACTGATCTTTTTTCCCCTAAAGAAAATCCAAGCAGCATTTTGAACTGTTTCCAGGGTTCATTTCTATATGCCTTCTCAGTCTTTAAACTGCATTAGAATTTAATGGCTTAGATAACTCCTTGTTTCACTTTATGTGATGCACTGTCATTTTCCGGCAAAAATTTTTGTTGTTGTAGCAAGGAACTGATATTGCAAGGGTGAACAGATCTGTATGTTTGAAACCATTTTTTGTGATTAAGACATTGCTTGATGGATATTTTAGTATACAATGAATTGATTCCTCCCTTTTATGTAAATGACGTGGTATTTATCAGTGAAATTCACTTGTATGTGTATGTAACCATAGAAGAAGTCAATTTGCCTACTCGAAGTACTAAAGACTCTTAAGAACACATGGGTTTGTGTTTGTCAAATTGTGTATTTTACTTCCATCCTCATCATTTGTTTATTTGAGCAAATTCAAAACCCTTCTCAAATAAGCACGCAAAAGGGAGAAATTCTTACATAGACAGATAAATTTTCTTGTGAGGTCATATGAGCTATTCTTGCATAATTTTCTTCGGACCTATGCTTGTTTAAGAACAATCTTGCCAACTGACGTACCTTACTTGTGATGATCTCAGAACCACAGAAGTTTTCAAAAGATGGATATGAGCAACATATGCAAGTTAATCATCTTGCTCCAGCTTTGCTATCAGTATTGCTTTTGCCATTGCTCCTTCGAGGCTCTCCAAGCAGAATTATCAACGTAAATTCTGTGGTAAGTTTGTGACCACACATAGTCCACATTCTTCATCTTACTTTTAAAGTATGGACTGTAGCTTATAGGCAAATTACCATAATCGAGTGGTGAATTAGATATTTGGTCTCGAAGTATCATATTGTGTGGTTGGATTGAGAATCGTGAGATCCTTCATAATAGTAAACATAGAGCTAAAGTCATCTTGAGGAGTCATACTTATCAGATATTCGATGATGGCTTGAAACTATTTTGCAGTAGGGAGTTAAATAATAGGATTCCTGTGATCCTAAGTAGGCAAATTGGCTTTTGATTTCCTTCAGTTAGTGCTTTCAATGACGCATTAAGTTGGTGCTGCATTATGTTAATCAGGCTGATCTTGCCTCCATTTGCTAATGGCAGATTTCTGAAAGAATGATTTTCTTGTCTTTGGTTCTTGAATGATGGAAATTTTGCTGAAGACTTGTGATGTTCGATGCTCCATTTAAATGTCATTGGATGGTTGACTTGAATCCATCTGGTTTGTATGTTAGGATGAATGGCCATATGCTAATTGTTTACTCTAGTTAGGCTGCAAACCTATCAATGCGACATTTTTACTGCTGTATTGTCCTGAAACTCTCCCTTTCTAGCTTTAAACCATTGCTCTTATTCCTTTTCATTTCCCTTAATACATTCCTGTTAGATTTTTTGCTTAGCAAATAGTAAATTTTCAGTACTTCATACTAATATATTATAGGTTATGAAGTGATACTTATTAGAATGTTGATTACGACCTGTAATTATTACTAACGAGGCGAGGTGGCCTCATTCAGGTTATGTTCAGTAGTGTCCTCCATAAACGGCTGCCTGCTGAATCTGGAATCAGTGTATTATGTGTATCACCTGGAGTAGTCCAAACCAACGTTGTAAGTATGCTGAAATAGTTTTCATTTTGAATACACAAAAGTGAGTACACCAGCAGACTTTGGATGCATATATGTGGTGTCGTGTCTATGTGCAATGAGTCAATGATTGACCCAACAGGGTGGGTGGCATGGCATCGTTGTCGGTTGCTCAATTCATAATGAAATTTACTTCTGCTAATTTTTTCCACGTAAATTTTCATGAAACCACCACCACCGGGTCATCCAAGCCCTCTACTGCCTTCATCCTGTATCTGCTATGATTTGCTTATATGGTTGTCGTTGGCTATCCTATGTAGTTTTTCTTTGCTGAAATGATTGACATCATGATTTAATAGTTGATCTATCTTCCACTTATAATATAAAATAAAAGGACACCGATGGTGTAATTTTTTATTTACACCAGCTCTTTTGAGAACAAGACACGAGGAGATATTAAGAATTTGTACAGATTGGTCATTTAACATGGTAACAAACCCGTGTTTGATTGGAGGAGTGCTTGTGTAAAATTATAAAGGCGGTGTTTCTCATATAAATCCTTGTGGGAAGTATTAACTTTCTCCTGTCATATGGATGGATATCTTCTTGTCTGTCATAGTCTTATATGTTCCGTCGTGACAAGCTACTGATAGGATATATCTTTTACATTTTTTCAATGAATTGAATGCAGGCGAGGGATCTTCCTAGAATTGTTCAAGCCGGTTATCATTTAATACCCTACTTCATATTTAATCCTCAAGAAGGTTGGTCCTCTCACATGCCAGATTGCTTGCCATTGCTTGCCAAATTGGAAGTCCTAGGGTCATTATGTTGCCGATTCATTTATTTCAGAAGGGGAGTAAACACTTGAATGGAGTTATGCAGGCATTATCCTCTTATCTAGTTTATTATGCTAGCCATTTATCTACCCATTTGTGATTTTTTTTCCTTTTGTATAATCAATAATCAATTAAAATCTCCTCTTTCCAATTTAAAATAATACGGGGTTAAATTTCACATCTCATTGCTCATGCAGGTTCTAGGAGTTCACTTTTTGCTGCGACAAATCCTCAGGTTCCAGGGTATTGTCAGTTACTGAAAGCGGATGACTGGCTTGTTTGTGCTTTCATTTCCCAAGACTGTCGTCCAACAAACCCTTTTAAAGAAGCACACAATGTTGAAACCTCTTAACGGGTATGGGAAAAGACATTAGAGATGATTGGCCTTCCTTCAGATTCTGGGGAGAGGCTCATAGAAGGGGAAGATATTAAATGCCGATATGGTGGTCAATAGGGTGATTATCCTCTCTCTTTATGAGGAAGTGCTGGTTGACATGAAAGCCTCTATACAAAATGTTTGTGAATGGCATCTTCAAATGTATTCTGATAGTATTTCATGATTCATGATGGAAGGAAAAGGCTGACTAAATAGAGCACTCTAGTGAAAATTCTCTCTAGACAGTAATTGTTAGGATGAAGTCTTCCTTTCACACTTTGTAAGGTAGTTTAACATCAGCAAGCCTTATTATTGGAAATGCAGGTGCTTGTTAGGCATTGTCGCCATTGTATTTCTCTATTTCTTGCCCAACAACCCTTTTCCAACTCTTTTTTTTTTTTTTATAAAGTTTTTGGAAATAAATTCGTACGTGTTTCCGTACTCAAAATTAATTTATCAAACTTTGCACGCACCTAGTTTGAAACCTCATTGTGTTATTGAGCAAAAAAAATTTGGTGTCCAAACTTGATACATAATTTTTTTTCTCTATTTCTTGCCCAACAACTCTTTTCCAACTTTTTTTTTTTTTGTTAAAGCTTTTGAAAATAAATTTGTACGTGTTCCCGTACTCAAAATTAATCCATCAAAGTTTGCATGCATCTAATTTAAAACCTCATTGTGTTATTGAGCCAAAAAAAAATTGGTGTTTAAACCCGACGCCCCATTTATTTTCTATTTTCTTGCCCAACCACCATTTTTGGAAATAATATTGGGTTGTGTTGGATGGCATATCATACGATTGGTGAAGATAAAAGGAAATTGAGACCTACTCATTTTTAGAGGGAATAGAGATTTACATACCATTGAAATATGAAAGTAGATTAATAGATCAATTGTTACACGACATCACTAGGATAAATGACTATAGACACATACTTGCAAATTGTGAAAAATTAACGTCAATACGAGATGTTGGACCTAATAGATTATAATGTAAAATAAGTTAGAAAGAGTTGGTTAGCCGTGCTTCTTTTTCAAAGGAAATTCAGTTCCATCCACATTTTGCAAGTACAGATGGTGTCTTAGGCCAAAATGAAATGGTTTATGAACTACTCACAATTGAAAATTCACTTAGAGGACTTGATATTGTGAAAGCAAAGAAGGACAAGTAAGAATACATAAATTGCAAGATGTAGAGCTGTACGGATGGCAAGTTTAAGAGGATAAACTGTTTTTCCGTTTAGTTTTCGTATTGCTCCTTCGCAACTCCTTTTCATTTTATTTTCCACCTTTGATTTGATTTAGTGGAAAAACTAAATGCCAAGTTGCCAAACGGTCTAGCTAAAGGTTTTTCCTAAGAAAATTAAAAAAAAAAAGTCAACTAAAATGGTCACGAAAGTCGCTAATTATTTTGTCTGGCAGAGAAAGTTGGGGCATGTGTACTCTTCTAGGTGGCCCGCCATGGGATTGCCGGGGGCCAAGATGAGCTTATGACCTCTGCTACAACTCACTAACACCAAACAAGACAATTGGCAGCTTTAAGCAATCTGGACATCCACATGCTATAAAAGAATTGAAACCTTATATCATTCAAAAATCTGACTATGTACCGTTATCCTTGAGATTCACGATTGTCGGTTTCAGAGATGTCATGAATGCTTTTACAATGGTGGTTGTTTATTCACAAGGCAAAAAATCAAAGGAGACACTCTTCCTGTCTCACCTCACTCATTTCATATTCCTACCTCAGCTAGTTGAATAATCAAATTCTTAAACCATGATTATTTCATCTTTGTTCAGCAGAAATGAGGACCGGTGGGCTGTTTAAATGGTGCAGCTCATTTTTGGGGCTTAGTAATCCTTCATCCATGTGATTGCACATTGGATCGGAATCTACGAAGAAGTCGTCTACTGCAGCTAGAGATTTTAATTGCTGAGCGAGAGATGAAATAGTCTTCTGGCACTTGCAAACTGGCTAGCAGGGACTGCTAGCTCTTTCTCCTGTTTTACATAACAAAACTAAATGAGAACTTAAGGAGGAAACTAAATTCAGACTAAGTCATGATCGCCCATTTAGCATGAATAAAACATTGGTAAGCTGATCCTATCAGATAGTCAATGGTGTCAGCAAGCGCAGTTTTGCTCAAAGCACCACAACCCACAGAAAAAAAAAAAAAAAAAAAGTTCGCCTAGCATGAGAATTTTCTTGTCAAGTTAGTTTAGAAGCACCCTATTGCAGCACTGTAAGTGCTTTTTAAGCTCGAAAATTACATTATATCAAGGTCAAGTGCTTTGAAATTCTATATTAACCTCTGAATGTCTTCAATGGTACAGTGAAATTTAAGATTTGTTTGGATTGTGCCCCAATCATACAATTTGTACTAAAAAAGTACAAGATGTTGATGCAACCCTCCTGTTTCTAACATAGCTATATGTCAATATGAAGATCAAAACCATACTGCGTTACTGGAAAATAATCATTTCATCTTCCTTGAGATGGCTATAAATAAATAACTATTCACCTGGGAGATTGAAGTCATATCTCATAAAAAAAAGCACCCAAATCAGATGTCCAGACACAGGATGTGAATGTACCAAGAGAGGCATCTCTCTTTTCTCATGCAGATGGAACTCACTCTACATGCAACTGTAACATTGCCACTCAAAATGTAGTAGCGGGTTTGTCGGCAAACTTGATAAATTATGTAAAAGGAGCAATACCATCTCAATAGTTTACTCATGTTATCATTCTTTCCATTAGATATAGACTAACATCCACAAGCCATAGAGAACTAACCTGCTTTACTTTTAGCTGTTCATCAGAGACAGCCACACGCTGAAGCTTGATCTCATGCTGCAGTTCGGCATCCCTCTTCATATTTAGATTTTCATCCTCTAGCTCCCCACATTTTGCCTCATTTTCAGCAGACAAAGCACGCTCTCTTTCAACCTCTTCTTGTAGTAATTTGTCATTAAGGAGCAAGTTTGTCATCTCCTCTTCAACATCCATCAGTCTTGACTCTGTTACTTCCATCCTCTCATGGGTAATCCTTGCTTCCTCCTCTGCAGCTTGCTTCGATTTTTGTGTTGTAGACAGCATGTTGTTGAGTCTGTCAATCTCATCTCAACCTCATTGAGCTGACTCCATGACGTTTCAAGTTGCTTTTTCCATTGACTTAGAGCCATCTCTAGCTTCTCCTTTTCTTCTTCCTTCTTCTCTAATTCCTCCTCCAGCTCTGCCGTTCTATTGATCATGGCTTCAAGCTCAGATTGAGAGTGACTTCATCAGATCTGTTTTGATACAGAGCAGGCCCCACTCCATGGCTGCAGCTTCCACTTTCTGTGTCTGGTAAAGCTGCAAGCCTTTCCATCTCCAGAAAATCATCCATTAAATCAAGTTCTCCTGAAAAGACCATGAGATTCTTTTCGAAGGATTTCTCTTTCTAAAAATGGTCGAGTTCAGTTATTAGAGCAGATGCCCATGACTCAGAGTGGCACGGCTCGCAATCACTTGGCTCCAAGCGACTCGCTTTCTGCACGTCATTCTCAATTGCTAGCAACCTATCCCCTACATCTGATTGGCTATCATCGAAGGACTCTACACAAACCGATGATGCAGAGAAAGACTTAAGATCGTTTGTCGCACTTGCTTTTTGAGACATGGCTCTGAGTTTGCGGCATTCGGCTTCCAGCCTAGCTACCTTCTCATGCTCTCTAGATGCCGTTTGCTGGCTGTTTCTGCTGCTTGGGTGCTCAAATCACGCTCAATAATCCTAATTTCTAGCTCCTCCGACATAGAAAGGACTTTGGCTTTGAGGGCCACATTCTCTTTTTTAGCAGCATCAAGCTTAGGGCCGAGATCAGAACATATAACTGAAGAAGCTTCACTCTTGGCTGCTTGAAGCTAGGCATGGACATTGGAAAGCTTAGTCTCAAGCTCGGCCTTTGTTGATTCCCACTCACGAGTTTTCTTGACCACAGCTTCTTGGATCTTCTGCTCTTGCTCTTCCCTCACCTGTCTGAGCTGCCTCACACATTCCTTAAGTGCTCCATCAAGATGACTGATTCAATCTTCTAGTGTTGAGTTCCTTTGTGTTGCAGCCTCCAGTTGTTTCTTTAGCACCAAGACTTCATTTTCAGCCTTCTCCCATCCTACCATTGAATATCGGAAGATAAAAACTTACGACGAAGTACATAGGCACAAAAATGCAAATCCGAATGCAATGTCAAAAAGATTTAACGCAGGAACGGTTGAAGTAGATGTCATCCTCAAATCTAAAACTCCATGTGATTTCACTCTTGCTCTGATTGAAAGCTTCCAATCTTGTTACCTAGACATTAGTGCTAGTAAGGCTAGTATCCTCCTTCACTTTCTCCACTTGCTTTATTGACGTCTCGGCTGCAAGACTGGAGGAGGAGGAAGTAGTTATCGATGATGATGGTGGCGCTTTACGTTGTTTTGGAGCATTTCTGGAAGAGGGGGAAGTCCTCATCCACTCGGGACTCTTGGTCCATTACAAAGCCAAGAAACAACTGATTACGAGCCGCTTTTTTATAAGAGGATGGCCAGCAAAGCAAGAATCGAGTTAATCAAAGCCCCTCGAGCACGCCCTAGCCGATTGGTCAAACCGAAGCTGCAAACCCACCACAGAGAGAATCCAGTGTGTGAACAAAAACTAACACAGAGCATGAACTTTCCCAATATTAACATAACCCGACACCGAAACTTCAATCACAACATCGAATGAACTTGTGATATCACAGACTAATAGCATAATCAGAACAAGGAAACAACTAAAGTTCATCTTTTGAGCTTCCAAGGCACGACCCAACACTCTATTCGGCACAAGAGACGCACGTCCCATTACGAACAACCTCCGCACCAGTGTAGCTTAATCTCAATCTCATGAAACGAACCTACCCATGATGCATCATCAAGCTAGAGTACACTTGCTCATCAACATGGAATAGAAATAAGAAAGAAGAATCCATGATAGCAGAAAGAGAGAGAGAGATGGACGACGTCTACCTGGCCGTGAAGGAGACGGAGACTCGGAAAGAGGTTGCTCGCGGGGTTGGCCAGTAAGGGCGCTCCGCAGAGGAAAGAGGGAGAGAGCGGAGCGGAGGTCGCGAGAGGGAGGCAAAGGGGCGTTGGCGTCGGAGTGGGGAGCGACGGACTCCGACACTGACGGAGGTAACCGGCGGAGGGGCGTCGGCGTCGGCGTCGGAGTGGGGAGTGACGGACTCCGACACCAACGGAGGTAACCTGCGGAGGGGCGTCGGCGTCGGCGTCGGCGTCGGAGTCGAGGGCGACGGAGTCAACCGGTGGAGGCGGAGGTGGAAGGCCGTCGGCGCCACGTTTCGCGTACGGCACCAGCTTCTCCAGCAACCTCGCCTCGGAGCCTTCCGGTGTGTGGGGGTCTCGCTCGGCGGGCAACGCTCGCCGACGTTGAGGGGAGCTCGAAGAGAGGCCTGCTTCTCCTCCGCGTGCTGCATCTGCGATCCCGGGAATGCCGGAACGAACGACGGAGCAGCAACGAGCCTGAAGAGAGAAGCGAGCGAGCACCGGAGTAGCGGCGGCCGTAATGTGGCTCGTCGGCGACGGTAGGGGAACGGTCGCTTGATGCTCGGCGACGGCAGGGAAACGAGCACGGAGAGAGAATTTCAGATTCAAAAGTTCGAAAGAAAGAAATGGAGAGGGACAGAGGAACAAACGGCCTTTTTCTTTCTCAAACGAAGGAAAGAGAAAAGTTTCCGCAATACATGCTCTGACAGGAGAGAGCGTGCAGGCTAGGAGGAGAGAGGCATCGGCAGGCTAGGAAGAGGAGAGAGAGGGGATGAAGGTAGAAGACACCAAGTGGGGCCATCCCTCCACATGGCACGTCATGAGTGGTCCGGGACCACGCTGACGTGGAGGTCCCGGACCACCCAATATTTTCTCCTCAAATGGGTAGGTCGGGTCGAAAATGGATCGACTTATATTTAATCTATTTTTACTCATATTTTTTTTTTGGTACCCAGAGAACCCTTCCCTGTACCAACGCGGATGGCCCGATAGGCCCGGGGTGACGTTGAAGGTAAACCCTAGACAACGCTAGCGGAGGACCCACTACCCCGACGTCGCGCTTAAGATCCCGTGTGGCCAGCGGGATTCGAACTCCACCTCTCTCATGCTAAGGATCATGGAAAGCCCTTATCCAGTTGGGCCACCGTAGGCGGAGGTCCATTTTTACCCATATTCACCACATAATATAAAGTAAATCAACTTTACCAAAAAAAAAAAAATCAAGTAAATCAAGTGACTCATACACCCATTTTTGTTATATGCTAATTGGATTAAAACTTCAAATTAAATTATAAATAATAAATAACAAATCTATAAATTGAAATATATATAAAAAAAAAAAAATTAGACATGCATCTCTTATTTGAAGTGAACGTACCATTGAATGACTAAAAGCTGTAATATAAAATTTTTTTAACTAAACCTAGAAAAACTCATTTTATGATTTTTTATTAAAAAATAAAAGTATTGTTAAAACATTTTTATGCAATACAAATTCTTTAATAATTTTTATGCAATACAAATTTAATGGAAAACTTTTGTAATTCTTTTTAAAATATTTTTTTAAAAAATCGAACTTTTAATTTTTTAAAAATATAATTTAAATTATTTTTATTTTTTAAAATATAATTTTTTATTTTTTGAAATATAATATTTATTTTTTATTTTTCTCTTTTCTCTTTTACTTCTTCTTCGGCCGGCCGCCGGGCCACGACAACGGCCGCCGATCGACCACAAGCGAGCTCAAGCTTGCCAAAGATCGTGGGGCTCGATCTCGCCGTGTCCTCCTTGCTCTTCGCCATCTCTCTCTCTCCCTCTCCCATTAGCGAGGCCGAGGCTCCGCCAGCGTTGGATGAGGCTCGATCTTATCGATCTAGAGAGGTCGAGGCCCGCTTGACGTCGGCGAGCTCGAGCCTCGCCCGGCTCGTCGACAATGGCGGCGTCGCCCGCCGCCACCGGCCAAGGAAGGAAGAAAAAGAAAGAAAAAGAAAGAAAATGAAAATGAAAAAATGAAAAGAAAAAAATTGAAATATGAAAAATAATTATAATTTCGATTTTTTATTAAAAAATATTTTTATAAAGTCAAAAAAGACTACGGTTTAAACTTTAAAGTGGGTTTCATAATAATCCCTTTAGACACATTTCTTTTTGTATTTTACTTTCTCAAACTCATTTATGACCTATAATTAACTTTCACTTGACCCATATATGATTCATTTAACTAAAAATGGGTCATAATATGGGTTTATGACCCATTTTGCCAGCTCTAATTTTTAGGGGGTTTTGAAAATGACGAGAGTGGAGAGCGGATTTGGTGCCAATGGAGTTTTGACTGGCTCGGCGGCTCCATAATGTTTTTTGTATCCTAGAAAAATATACCCCATTTTGTGATTTTATCTTTATTGATAAAATAGATGTGACTTTTTGAGACATTTGTTATGACCACGTAACATTCATATTTTCAGACATTTGTTATGACCACGTAACATTCATATTTTCATTTGTCGGAGAAAAAAATAGATTTTCATTTGCTTTAGTAATTGGCCTTGGATTTTATTCAAGTCCACTAGCGTAAATAATTCCTCTACATGTTCATCGTCCGATGCTTGACTCCAAACTCATAAATCTTTGTATAGCTGTAGTCGTTGGCGTGTCACTTATCCAGTCGTAACTGCGTAAAAAAATTATAAATGGACGCATATATGATCCGTCAATTATTTTTGTATCTTTTGGAAAGTTTCGCAATGTTAATAGGAAAAGTGAGATATGATGGTTGATAAATTCAATATAAATTTCGAAGAACACGACTTCCAATGCAGCTAGAAATTTTTTTAAATTCGATTGTTATTATCATCCGAAGCTCACAATTTTAGAATTTCTTTTATAATTTCAACAACCTATAAATACGATTCATTCAACCAACATTTTAATCAGAATTTTTTTTTTATTTTGATAATCAATAAATTGAAGTAATAGATAAAGCCGCGTCTAATAAATACTACTACTAGTTATTGTTGCGATTGACTATTATTATTATTATTATTATTATTATTATTATTATTACTATTATTATACAACATGTCCGGAAGCACGGGAGAACGTTCTTTTGCTGATATTATTACGGTATTCGATCTTGGGTTATTCATAGTATTACTATACCCTCCCTATTCATTGCGGGTTGTTGTTGTTATTATTATTATTTTTATTATTATTATTATTATTATTATTATTATTATTATTATTATTATTACTACTGTTATTATTATTATTATTATTATTATTATTATTATTATTATTATTATTATTATTATTATTATTATTACTATTATTATTACTATTACTATTACTACTATATTATTATTATTACTATTACTATTACTAGTACTATTACTACTATTACTATTACTATTATCATTATTACTATTATCATTATTATTATTATTATTATTATTATTATTATTATTACTATTACTATTATCATTACTATTACTATTACTATTACTATTACTACTATTACTATTACTATTACTATTACTATTATTATTACTATTATCATTATTACTATTACTATTACTATTACTATTATTACTATTACTATTACTATTACTACTATTATTATTATTATTATTATTATTATTATTATTATTATTACTACTAATACTATTACTACTATATTATTATTATTACTATTACAATTACTATTACCACTATTACTATTACTATTACTATTATTCGTACTATTACTATGACTACTACTACTACTACTACTACTATTATTATTATTATTATTATTATTATTATTATTATTATTATTATTATTATTATTATTATTATACACATATGGATGCATTATTGGGGTAGGTGAGCAAAATTGAAATAAATGCCACAATTTGTAATGGCTCGACTCATTTCACGTTCAAGCTCCCGAAATGAGTGCTTTGAATAGACACGTCAAGTAGTGACTTTTCCAAATTGATCTCACTTACAAAAATATTACAAGAATTTATCTAATGACGTGAGAATTGGGTTGTGTCACAAACTCCCCCACTTAAACCACTAAAATCTTCATCAATGTTGGTTCATATCGTCTAGTCATACTTCCCCTAATTCGAAATGTGCTGCGATCCAGTCGTGCTCCGTTTGCCATCTTAAAAGCTCATCAAGAGTCGCATCTTGTCTAACCTCTCCCCACTCCTTGCCCCTTCAGGGATACGAGGCTAGTTCGTCCATTAACCACATTTACTGGCGGAGGTCCTGCTTCGATTGCTTTGGAACTGGAAACTTAGTTTCCGTCAATAACACACTTGAAATGGATTTTTGTTAATCGATGTTTGCAGAGGAGGGTTTCTTGTACCTTACAGGAGTCCAGACCTGGACAATCAGCTAAACCCGTGGGGCTCGTGCCCCGAATTGGAGCACATAGACAAGACACCACCGGATGTATCTACGTAAAAAACAAAAGAGAAAAAATGAGCTACGTTCCATTTAGTAGGTTCTCCTTGTTCAACACACAAACGCAGAGTTTCTGGTAGAAAATGAAACCTGCTGTGACAAGTAATAATCAATGTCGATCGTCCATTTCCCGTCGGCTTTTTTCAGTTCGTCGGGATGTCTAGCACGCTGAGATATCCCTGTTGAGCTCTTCGATTCGACAGCCTGTACAGAGGAGATTCGGCTGAACATCCTAATCTTAACAAATTAAAGCATCGTATGTTTTTTGCCACGGCTGTAAATGCCCCTTAGATACCTGTTCCCGGCAAATTATGTAAGGGATGGTATCCCCCACAGAGCAGCCAGTATAATACCCACTTTGCTTCAGTCTCAACGCGACCTAAGAAAGCCAGTCCATTTAAATTCATACATATATATAAGAATAGCACTATCCAATAAGACTAGAAAGTCATTGATCTATGACTGGTTATTGAATACCTGAACATGTGGTTGGTTCTTGGCATTGGGGTAGGCTCTCGGAGGTTTAGTCAATGTCTTCGTAATGACATGCTTCTCGAGTGCTACTTGACCACCTCTCATATCCTCCCGCACCCGTTGAATATGCAAACACAAGGAGCTAAACTAACTGCTGAGGATGGAGAGATCTTTGATAATCCCGAGAGATATAGAAGACTGGTGGATAAGCTGAAGCTTATCTTACAGTTACTCGTCCAGATATTGCTTTTTCGGTCAATGTGGTAAGCCAGTTTCTATCTTCCCCCCAAACGTCTCATTGGGACACGGTTATTCGTATATTGCGGTACTCGAAGAAGACTCCAGGGAAAGGGATTATTTATCAGAACCACAGCCATAACAAAGTTGAATGATTTTCTGATGCTAATTGGACAGGGTCACCAATTAATAGGAGGTCGACCACAGGCTATTGTACCCTAGTTGGAGGGAATTTGGTATCGTGGAAGAGTAAGAAATAGAGTGTTGTTGTTCATCCGAGTGCTGAGTCAGACTATAGAGCCATGGCACAAGTGACGTGTGAATTACCGTGGATTCAATGTAAGAGTTTTCTTGATTTGTGGACTAAATTAATTGACATTGTTATTGTAATTTATCGTTTAACGTTTACCGTTTTACGGAGTTTGGTCTTAGGTGAGATAGAAGGTTTCTTAATTAGTCTAATATGGGACTGGCTAGTGTGGGCCGAGTTGAGCCTGGCCCGTAATGAAGGGGACTGGCTGGAAACTCTATAAATAGTGTTCAAGTCTCTCCTCTAGCCCTAATCTCACATATCCTCACCTAAGGGGCGTTACTTTAACGCCAATCATGAGGGGCCACCTCATTGAGCCAATAATCCGGAGGATAATAGAGGAGAAGGATTTGCGCGAGGAACATTGTGTTCCTGCTTCCGCTTCAAGAAAGACGATGGATCCTAAAACAGGTGCGTTGATCTTTCAATTCGCAATTGCATGTTTATGTTCTGGTTATGGAGATCTTGGGTTGCGCACAATCTACGTGCTACATTCAACAGTTATTGACTGAGTTAGGTTTCAAAACTTCAACACCTATGACCCTTCGGTGTGATAGATAATAAAGCTGCAGTGCATACAGTTTCAAATCCCGTGTTTGATGAGAGAACAAAACACATTGAGGTTGATTGTCATTTTATTCGAGAGAAGTTATAGAGTAGATTGATTCTTCTGAGTCGTGTTTGAACTAGTGAGCAACTTGCAGATATTTTTACTAAACCTCTGGGTAATTAGAGGATAGATTATATTTGTAACGAGCTGGACATGATTAATATCTATGCTCCAACTTGAGGAGGGAGTGTTAGAGCATAAGAGTAAAATAGTCTTTAGGAGTTTTAGGGTTTATTTTATATATATATATATAGAACATTACTGAATGAAAAATAGTACTTTCTCTCACATGTAGAATCTCCCTTCCCTGCAGCAAGCTCACACTTGTAGCTTCAAAATTATTCATTAGATAAACTAAGGGTTCTCCACTTGATCGAATTGTTTTTAACTACACAACATGAGACAAAAGCTATCCTTACCTGTAGCGTTACAAGTTCTGCAAGAGGCTTTGCATAAAATCTCCAATTAGAAGATCCAAGACATCCATACATGCTGCATTTAATAGGAATATTACTTGAGGACAGAGAAAAGTGGCACAAGTTGAGAAGCAGCGGGCCCTTAGGCATAATCCCAAAAACAAGAGAGAATGGAAAAAATAATGCAATGCCAGACGGCTGTTAACTTGAGTGCTTGCTGCTGAATGTCAAGCTGCTGGACCTCGAGACCAGTCACTTTTCTCATGCATTGCGTTGCCAACTTCCTCCTTCCAACCAAATCTTTAACCAAGTACAAAAGAGTTTCGAATGGATAGACATATTGCCTTGCTTTTTCAGGGGTAAGAATCAAAGATCTTGCAAGACTTCCAATAGAAATTCTATTCCAAGTGAAAATTCGGAAATAAAGAAAAGAAAACAAACAAACACAAACAATACACCACTAAAAACTTGTTGAAATTATTTGAGCCAATCATCTATCAAGGATGAGATATAAATCCACACTAGTAGTCAGGATTATGAAGAAACCGAATAATGAAAATTTAAAGTATCATCATTCAATGCGAGTTGCATAGAGCGGGTTTTTCTCAATGGAAGACAGGAGGACCAGAGCTCAAATTAGAGCAGAAGAAAGGCGTGGGATTAAATGAAAAAAAAGGTCATTTCCTGTGCCTCACAAACATAAGATGATGTCATGTTTAGCTCAGTAAGATTCTACAAACAAAAATGGATGTCAAAGAACAGTCAAAAAGTAGTCATGCATAAATTTGGAATTTGATGGTTTTTCTTTCGTTCTTCTATGGCGTAGCCGCAATTTTTCCCCTTGAATACTAGCTAGCTTCACACCAACCTCTGTTTTCGGCCTAAATAGCAATTTTTTCCGCGATCGATCCTTTATCGCCTCAAACAATGTCAGTACTATTATCCAACAGGCTTTGCCACTTCCCCACAGAATATCACATAGCATAAGCAAGAAGTCGTCAGTCTATGGAAAACTAGTAGTGTCGCGACCAAATTTTTGGGGGGGGAACCACCTAGGGTTTGGCTAATGGATTGTTAAGCCTAGACTTAACTCGGGCCCTCCCAAGTCCATACCAATTCGCGACTTAAGTTTGAATTCTTAACATGTAAATAATTTTCAATTGAGAGTCGCCACTAATCTATTTTTGGTGGGTCGATTAGAAACCCAAGTAAAGTAATGGGAGATTTACTTTACTCCTGTGAACCAGAGATTCTAGATACGGGGACTTGGTTACGCTAGATTCCTCTAACGCCCTTTCGGTACCATTCTTTTATTTTGAAAAAAATGTTTAGCAGGCAGCTTGAATTGATTTTAATTTATCTCCCTAACATGTGAGGTGATCATGCGGGTGCGCAAACCACCAATTTAATATCCAAGTAAAGCAGTAAATAAATTGCAGGACTTACCTCATAGCAGCGAAAGCATCTGCATTGTTAGATCAGAATTCACATCATCAACCCTAGATATGATTTCTAATTAACACGCAATTTCTGTTTTTTTTTTTTTCACTTTGTTTAATGGGAACTTAATCTATATGCAATGCATGCTAATAATTTAATATGACATGGCAACATGACCTAAATTACATGACATGGCAAAATGATCTAAACTATATGACATGAATAGATTAAATCATAAAGAAATGCAATCTAAATGATCTAATTCTATTGACAGGCAATTTCTAATTAAATTGGCCTAAAAACTATATGACGTGCATTATATGAACCTAATCCTAAATGACATGCACATGACATTTTTTCTTTTTCCTAAAAGAATGTAATTTATCCTAAAAAAGGGAGTAACTTACCCTAAGACTTTCATATGAAATTCCTAACTAAATTAAAATTCCATCTAATTTAAACTAAGGATTAAGTCACACTAAATCCTAATTTAAACTAAGACATTATTTTAATTTAGAAGGTTTCAAACCTAAGATGCAACCTATCTAAAGGATTGACCTATATTTAAAATTAAACATGCAGTTCTATTCTAAAATGCATGATGATTTTTGTTTATTTTTTTCTGACCTAAAATAAAATCCTTAATCTAAATATGCAAGACAAACCTAATCCTAATTCAACATTTTTTGAGTTTTTTTTTATATTTTTGAAATTGACAATTCCTAATAACTAAACATGCAACATAAACCAGTTAATTTGATTTTTGATTTTTTTGATTATTTAAAAAAAATGAAATTTCTATCCTAAGCATGCAAACCCTAAAGCTACATTTTTTGATTTTTGATTTTTTTTAAAGAAAATTAATTAAACAATCCTAGCAAATCAAGCAAAATTGATTCCCTAAATTGACGAACCGTATCTCGTGCATGAGATTGGGTTGGCCAATTTCGCGAAAAATCACAAATCGGATCTCGGGCGGGAGATAGGATTGGCAATTTTTTAAGTAATTGTGAGTCGGATTTTGGGCGCGAACATCGGACTGGCAATCACTAGTTTCAAGACAATTTCATATCATGCATTAAAAACAAATCAAACAAAGAGACTAAATATTCAAAAATAAAACGAATCTACCTAAGAAATTAAATCTACTATATATACCTAATAAAATAAAATAGAATCTGAACGGTGAGGTGGACCGCGATGAAAGCTCGGCACGGCTAAGGACAAAAGTCGGCAAGGCCGCGAGAAACACCAAGGGAACATGCAAAAACAAAGAATCCACAGCTGGCGTGGCTCGGTGATCAATGAATTCACGGCCTACGATGGCTCGGCCGTGATGAGCGCTGCTCGGTGGGACTCCTTGATTGAATCGCAAAGTCACGATCTTCTCTTGCTTCAATTCCACGTGGTCTGTCTTGGGGAACTCAGTCAATAACAAGAAGAGATAAATTCCACAGCTTCAGCACATCGCTCTCTAAATCCTTTTATCGACTTTGCCTCTTATTTTTGTGTGACCACGCATTAACTGAATTTTCCATGATTCTGTGCACGTCACACTTGCTGTTATGTTGACTGGAGGTAGTCTTGAACTAAGCCCAGAATCTCCTTCAAATAAAACAAACAATATTAGAGCAGATATGTGAGAGAATCCGCGCTTACCAATGGTGCCCTTGGTCACTGATGGAGAGTCTCCAGCAAGGCTATGGCGGGTGGTGCAGGACTCGTTTTTTTTTTTTTCACGACTGCGACTCGGATCGCGCACAACAAAGGCTCGTGCTTGGCGAGGGGTCACGATTCGCAGTGGTGGTAGCAAATCAGCTTTTGCTGAGGTTCCCAGTGTTGCTCATAGTGGACAGGTATTCATTGGGAGAAAAACTCGTTGCTCACAACAATGGCGGACAAGTGTCCGATGAGGCAAAACACATCATGGGTTATACACCGATTCTGGCCAGGAATATCAAGCGATCTTAGAGGCTGGACAGGATTACTGGATCATTGGTGCAGCGCCATGGATCCGCAGGAATTTCCGCAGGGGTAGTCAAGATGCGCGCTTAAGGCTGGGACGGCTCACTTCAGCGCAAGACACAGCGGGGGGCCGCAAGAGGGACGTCTCGGCCAAGGCTTGGCCAAGAGCTCCTTCTCTCTCGTGTGTTCTCTCTTATTTTCGAAATTCCCCCTAATTTTGTAAATAATGTTACCAAATTTGAATCAAATGGAATCCACCCAATGGATGACTTGGCGATCAGCTTCTCGGCGGCATCAACGGTGATGGTCACGGATGATTTGCGAGATCACGTTGGGACTCACGGCTTGGGACTAGAACAGCTTCATCGTCAATGATGCATGATGATGGGTCCCTGATTTGCGACTTGATCACGCTTCAGGGACGGCGTGTCGAAGGGCCTAGTTCACGGGGGTGCAGCAGGCAAAGGGTTCCGTGCAGGTCACGGACAGCGGTGGTTCAATGACAGGCTGTTGGTCGTCTCGGCGGGCCTTCTCCTTTGGCACTTTCTGCATGTTGAAATCATCTCCGAGGGTGTAGGGAAGCTCTCTCCTCTATCTCCAAGTTTTCCTCCTTTGGCCTTTTCTTTTTTATTTGCAGGACATGCGGATGAGGTGTCCATGAACGTGGATCTTCACAGTGGTCAAGAAAAGCTCATGAAGACTTCATGAATCATGACTTTCGAATGAGTTGGGCTTCTCAATCGTGAATTGTGTATTCCTCTGAGAGGGAAAATCCTCCCTTTCGTCTTTTTTTATTCTTTTCCCTCTAACTTTCTCTCTCCCTTCTGCTCACGTCCTCACCTTATCAGAATGAGGACAAAGTACTTTGTTGACCTTGAATTGGGTTTTGCGGACACGAACTGGAACACATACGCGGTGCTCCTCGCTGGACAGCGGGGCTCGCTGGACGGGACTTGCTGGCGTCACTGGATGACCACTGGACTGAAAATCGTTAGAATTGCTATGGGTGTCTTGCTTGGAGGCTGCGAAGGTCGTCGAAGACTGATGTGTCACTGCAGCGGACAATCGGCAGCAGGGTTAGCATTGAGGGGCAGCCACGAACTCAGCAAAGTCACGGCCGTGAAGGGGTCTCGACCATGACTCCTTCAGCTCCCTCTCTTTCATGTATGTTTTCTATATTGTGGCCGTATATTCAATACGTGGCTCCCCTTTTTTCATATGCATGCAACCCTTTTTATAAGTGAGAAATTTAGGTTTTGATGGAATATTTTATTTCCTTTTTTCAATGCGCAAGAAAATCAATTATTTGTGCGTAGCCTCTTGAATATATTGCGCAATATTCTCTTCTATCCCTTTTTAGAAAAATTCCACCTGAAACCTTCATTTCCGCTCGAAGTACACCCTCTAGTGTATATTGCCTAAATATATGAAAATCTTGAACGGAATATGTGAAAAGTCTTTCCCTTACCGGCGGTTCGAAACAAAAATGTCCCTAAACTATATGCCATGCAATTAATTATTTTTTCAGGGATAAAATTAATCCCTTATTTTTTAATGCAATAAATGACTAATCGGATCGCCAAAATTTTGGTGTCAACAAGTAGGTTATATTGCCATTAAGCCTTCAATGCCATGAATTTATTATGGTAATAGTTATCTAGACAATTATGTAAAGAACAGTGATGAACAAACCAGTACTAAATACATACATCTTCGGCGGTGTTTGTTCTTCTAATGGGGATCACTAACAAGACAAAGTAGTGACTATTCCGAATGGATCTTATACTTACAAAAATATTACAAGAATTTACTCAATGACGTGAGAATTGGGTTGCCACAGACTTCCCTACTTTTTTTTTTTTTTTTTTTTTATCATAACAGACTTCCCTACTTAAACCACTAAAATCTCCGTCAATGTTGGTTCATATCGTCTAGTCATACTTCCCCAGTTTGAAATGTGCCACGATCCCTTCGTGCTCCTTTCGCCATCTTAAAAGCTCATCAAGAGTCACATCTTGTCTAACCGCTCTCCACCCCATGCCCCTTGTGGGATACGGGGCTAGTTCGTCCATCAACCGCACATTTACTGGTGGTCCTGCTCCCATTGCTTTTGCACTGGAAACGTAGCTTCTGTCAGGAACACAATTGAAATGGAATTTGCTAACTGATGTTTGCAAAGGAGGTTTTCTTGTACCTTATTGGAGTCCAGACCTAGACAATCAGCTAAACGCTCGGGGCTCGTCCCCTGCGTCCCCTGAATCGGAACACATAGACGGGAGACCACCGGATGTATCTACGTAAAAACCAAAAGAGAAAAGATCAGCTACGTTCCATTTAGTAGATTCTTTGCTCAAAATGCAAACGCAATGTTTCTGTTAGAAAATGAAACCTGCTTGGACAAGTAGTAATCAATGTCGATCATCCATTTCCCGTCGTCCTTTTTCACCTCGTCGGGATGTCTAGCCCGCTGAGTATCCCTGCTGAGCAATTCGATTCGACAGCCTGTACAGAGGAGATTTGGCTGATCATCCCAATCCATAATATATTGCCTTGCTTTTTCACGGGTAAGAAGCAAAGATCTCAAATAATTTCAACAAGTTTATAGCAGTGTATCGTTTGTGTTTGTTTGTTTTCTTTTCTTTATTTCGTAATTTTCACTTGGAATAAAATTTCTATTGGAAGTCTTGCGAGATCTTTGCTTCTTACCCGTGAAAAAGCAAGGCAATATATCTATCCATTGGAAACTCTTTTGTAGTTGGTCAAAGATTTGGTTGAAAGGAGGAAGTTGGTAAAGCAACAGATGAAAAATGCAACTGGTCTCGAGGTCCAGCAGTTTGACATTTTACAGCAAGCACTTAAGTTGACAGCCAACAGGTATTGCATTATTTTTTCCGTTCTCTCTTGCTTTCAGGATTATGCCCAAGGGCCTGCCGCTTCTCTAGTAGTGCCACTTTTCTCCGTCCTCAAGTAATATTCCTATCGAATGCAGCGTAGCGTGTATGGATGTCTCGGATGTCCTAATTGGAGATTTTATGCAAAGCCTCTTGCAGAACTTGTAGCGCTACAGGTAAGGATAGCTGTTGTCTCATGTTGTGTAATTAAAAACGATTCAATCAATTGGAGAACCATTAGTTAATCTAATGACTAGTTTCGAAGCTAAAAGTGTGAGGTTATTGCAGGGAAGAAAGATTCTACAAAGTACTTGTCCAGAATAATCTCAAGTTAAAGGTTATCTCTTATGACTGATTATCAAGACCAGTGTTATGACTGATTATCAAGATCAGTGTTAGTCTTACTCGACTGCTGCAAATATTCATTTAAAGGAACCGTTGGCCTTATATTGTGGCAGGTAATTTATGATGATACAGATTCGATAATGATATACAGTGGACTCGATGATATCAGCAAAGCAAAAGCAACTGCAGGGAAAGTCATACAAGAGGTGAGGTCATGAACCTCCGTTACACGTTCTAGGATCTGGCATTAGTAAAAACGAATCGTTATTGTGTGAAACAAATAGTAATTTAGAGTGTTTTGATGTGCTTTTTGCGGGCTAAATCCAAAGAAAACCTGGTTTTGCACTGAAATGCCATCAAGTGCTGGATTGGGACGATCGATGTGCGAGATGAGGCCCCACTGTCCCACCACACACACACCCACCCAGACACACACACACAAAGGGTGGTCGTGGGGAACGCTGAGTATTGCAAACAAAAATTTGGAGGACTGGAAGCGCATCTCTTGTCAGAAAGTTCTGAGTAGGATGTGGATGTTTTGTGTCAGTTATTTTAATAAACTGTACTGAGTCATCGCTTTTGATGTTCATTCAGGTTACCAAAAAATATAGGTGCGTACAAATAGACCTTGATGGTTTGTACAAGAGAATGTTGCTTCTCAATAAAAAGAAATACGGAGCTGTCAAAGTGCAATTCAACGATGGAACTCCATATGAGGTATCCAGTTAAAACTGACTTTTGTTCTTTAAGTATAGAATATAGACTATGTAAATGAAACTTTGCCTGGTGTAGGTCGTTGAAAGGAAGGGGCTTGATATGGTTCGCAGAGACTGGAGCTTATTATCGAAGGAATTAGGAGATTTCTGCTTGAGTCAAATTCTGTCAGGAAGGTATGCCAAAAGCTCATGCTCTATCTTTATAGATATCATTCTCTAGACTTTTTATGGTTACCCCCGGATGGCTCATTTTGCTGCAATTTGTTCTAATCACAGGTCGTGTGAGCATGTCATCGAATCAATACATGAGTCCCTCACCAAGGCAAGTCGTTAACTGTTGGCTCTAACTTTCGCCAATTTTACTTCTGGTACCGAAGATGGAGTAGAAAGTGAGTTTGATGTCCGGAGTTCAATCTTCACCAATTAATCCTTCCATGCGCATATGACTGGAATTATAAGAGGAATTAAAATCCCTCCCAAGACACTGCAAAGTCTGTTTTAATGTGGATCTATCTCATTAAGGAAACATTTTGAAGTCCAACATTTAAAATCCATTGTTAGGTATTGCATATTTACAGTTGATTTACAGTCTACAGTGTATGTTGGAGTTGTCAAGTGCTCTCGTCATAATGAGCTTCAAAGGCTATAGGCATTGACACAAGAAAAAGTAGGTAAACCTAAGAAATTTTAGATGGAGAGAAATTGTAATTCTCATTCATATTTTCTGGTGCTTTACAATGTTGTATTTATAGGCAGCAAACAAAGATAAAGGAAAGAAAGCCTAAAAAGGATAAAAAACTAAAATCCCACCATTTGTGGGTTAGCAACTATAATCCCATGATTTGTGGGATTTAATCAGAATAAAATCAGAATCAAAAAACCTCCTAAAGGATTTTCTATTTTACAACTCAACAACTAAAAGATTCTATATATATTTACAGCTCAACACTCCCCCTCAAGCTGGTGAATAGATATCTTCCATTCCCAGCTTGGAAATTAGCTCATGAAAACTTCCACCATTAAGCCCTTTAGTCAAGACATCTCGCCACTGTTGTCCTGAAGGAACATAAGACAAACAAATCAAACCTTCTTCAAGTTTCTCCTTAATAAAGTGTCTATCGATCTCAATATGTTTCGTCTGTCGTGCTGCACAGATTATGAGCAATATTAATTGCAGACTTATTGTCACAAAATAGCTTCATAGGACTTTGCCACTCAACCTTCAAGTCATCAAGAATGATTTTGATCCATAATAACTCACATATTCCTTGAGCCGCTGCCCTAAACTCATATTTTGCACTTGATCTTGCCACCACATTCTCGTTTTTTACTCCTCCAAGTTACCAAATTACCTCCAAGGAAGGTACAATAACCGGTTGTAGACCTCCTGTCAATCATTGAGCCTCGCATAATCTGCATCCGTATAAGCCTTGAGCTTGAGATCGGGCTTCTTTTAAAAAGTATTCCCTTTCCTGGACTACCTTTTAAATAGTGTAGGACTCGATGAACAGCCTGTAGATGTGATTCCCTTGGATTATGCATGAATTGACTAATTAAGCTAACGGCATAGGAGATATCCGGTCGGGTATGAGTAAGGTAAATTAACTTTCCCACCAATCGCTGATACATTTCTCGATCTACTACTGCCTCCTCTTTTGCTTCTGTTAGCCTCTGGTTCGGCTCAATTGGAGTAGCTACTGGTTTGCAACCAAGTTTCCCGGTTTCTTCCAAAAGATCTGTCACATACTTTCGTTGTGAAATAAAAACCCCTTGCCTGGAGTACGAAACCTCAATTCCTAGAAAATACCGTAGCTTCCCTAACTCCTTTATTTCGAATTCCTTAATCAAGCACCGTTTCAGCATTTGTTTCTCCCTTTCATCATTGCTCGTGACTATTATGTCATCAACATACACCAACAATGTTGTAACTCCTCCCATGTCTGAGTGTTTTATGAACATTGTATGATCTCATTGGCTTTGTTTATACCCAGATGCCTTCATGACTCTAGCAAACCGTCCAAACCAGGCTCTAGGTGATTGCTTGAGCCCGTATAATGCTTTCTTAAGTCTACAAACCTTTTCGTTGTTTCCTTACCTTCAAAACCAGATGTGATGCTCATGTAGATTTCCTCTTCCAAATCTCCGTGTAAAAACGCATTCTTTACATCATACTGTTGAAGTTCCCAATCAAAATGAGCAGCTAAAGACAATAAAATTCTTACAGTATTCATTTTAGCCACTGGTGCAAATGTCTCTTGGTAATCCACTCCATATGTTTGAGTGTAACCCTTCACAACCAATCTCGCCTTGTACCTCTCCAAAGAGCCATCTCGCCTTGTACTTTACAAAGTGAATACCCATTTGCAACCAACTAGATTTTTCCCCCTTGGCCTGTCAACAATTTCCCATGTTTTATTTTTTTCAAGTGCTTCCATCTCTTCTTTCATGGCATTCCTCCATTCCTCTTTTGACAGTGCTTCAGACAAAGTGTTAGGGACAGCAATTGTGTTTAAACTCACAATAAAGTTTCTGCATGATGATGACAACCTACTAAGGGACACATAATTTGATAGTGGATATACTGGTTTCTTGGTGCACTCTCTAGTCCCTTTTCTAACAGCAATAGGTAAATCAAGATCACTCTCAAGTGTATCACTAAGCTGTTCATCCAAAGGAGATTCAGAACTTACTATGTTTTCATTGACAGTACCCGGAGTGGTATTTTGGACTTGCTCTTGTGTTGGAACGGCTGTCCTCCTTGAATACACCTGAGAAAATCTTTTAGAATCATGAATATGAGTTGGACTAGTGGGAATAGGAACAGAGACAGGTTGGGGTGTGAGAGATTGTGGTGGACAAGAGACAGGATTCAAGATAGGTTTATGAGCAACAATGGACGAGCTTTGGTTGATAGGGACATTGGACGATAAATCTAAGTTATCAATGATACCAAGGTCCTTATCTTCCATGACTGAAAAATTCCCTTGAAGATAAGATTGCGAAAAATAGGATTTATTTTCAACAAAAGTGACGTCTGCAGAGAGATAGAATTTTTTAGAAGGAGGATGGTAACATTTATAGCCTTTTTGTGTTTGTGAGTAACCAAGAAACACACATTTGATTGCACGAGGATCTAACTTTCCTCGTTGATGATGATGAATGTGGACATAGGAAGTGCAACCAAAGACTCGAGGTGTAACACCATTAGATGTATGAAAGTGAGGATAAAGCGAGAAAGAACTTCCATCGGGGTCTTGTGGTCTAATGTACGTGAGGGTAGTCTATTGATCATGTGTGTAGCTGTAAGAACAGCTTCCCCCCAATATGCTTTAGGAACTTGTCCATGAAACAACAAGGCACGAGTTGTGTTAAGGAGATGGCCATTTTTCCTTTCAGCAACCCCGTTTTGTTGTGGTGTATTCACACAAGATGACTCATGGATAATGTCTTCCTTTTGAAAATAAGGGGACAATACTTGATTAAAGTATTCTCTACCATTGTCCGACCTAAAGACCTTGATCTTGACCCCAAATTGAGTTTGAATCATGGAATGAAATGAAGGAATAATGCTACTCACATCAGATTTATGTTTGAGTAAGAAAGTCCACGTGATCCTAGAGCAATCATCAATTAGAGTGACAAACCAACGAGCTCCAGAGATGTTTGGAATCGTGGAAGGTCCCCAAATGTCACTGTGGATTAAGTCAAAAGGATTAGAACTACGGTGATTGCTAATAGGAAATGGTACGCGATTATGCTTGGCTAATTCACAAACATCACAATGGAAATCTTTAATATTCAGATCTTTAAACAAGGATGGAAACATAATACTCAAGACTTGAAAGGACGGATGACCAAAACGAAAATGATGAAGCCAAATGGCTTCTTTATTTGAAGTACTAAGAAACGACATAGACAGCATTATTCATGATCCTTCTAGTAGTAAGAGGTGTCTCAAGGTAGTACAGCCCATTTTGTTCCTTAGCAAGTCCAATCCTCCTCTCGGAGTCCCGATCCTGAAAAACACAAGTAAGATGGGTAAAAACAGCTTGACAATGAAGATCTTTTGTGAGTTTCGTATTGAGATAAGGCTGGCAGATAGTTTAGGGACATGAAGAACATCTTTAAGGACAAGATTAGATGTGATAGGAATATTTCCAACCCCGCAACAGTAGCAAGAGATCCATTTGCCACAATAATCTTCTTATTACTAGGACAAGGTGTATAAGTGCTGAAATGAGATGAGGTGTGAGTCATGTGGTCGGTAGACCCCGAATCAATAACCCAAGAATTACCCGAGAGTGCTAGCGAGCATGCACTAGAGGGTTTATTAAGAGACCTTAACAAACCTCTTAATTTCTCAATTTCTTCACTGTTGAAGGTTGCTTTCTCCTGAACTTCTTCTTCACCAGCTTTCTCAACTAGGTGGACCCGAGGCCTTGGCTGTGTTGCCCGATTCACCCACTCTCGGCCTAAAGTAGTTGGTCTGCCATTCAATTTCCAGCATTGTTCTTTTGTATATCTAGGTTTTTTGCAATAGACACACCACAAGTTGTCCCAGTTGTCTTTCCTTGACAAGTCGCCCTTTTCATCAACCTTTCTAGTTATCAAGGCTGACCCTTCTACAGCCTGTGGTTCTAGCATGACGGATCGACGGCTTTCTTCCGCTCGAATCAAGGAAATTGTTTCCTCTAATGATGACACTTCCTCCTTGCCAAGTATTTGAATTCGACTTGGTCAAATTCAGAATTAAGCCCGGCTAAGAAATCGTAGACTCGATCCTTTTCAATAAAACTCTTTAGAATGGCCGCATCATCCGGACACCGCATCTGAAATACTCGATAATGATCGAGTTCTTGCCATAAGTTCTGCAGAGAATTAGCATACTCGGTAACAGTCTTACCTCCTTGCTTTGTCCCGCTGGTTTTCACCTTAATTTCATACACCTGGGCTGCATCACGAGCCTTTGAGTACGTCCGTCGAATGGAATCCCAGATCTCCTTTGGTGTTGGTAGAGACATACAAGTGTCGCTTATGGCTGGTTCCATGGAATTCCATAGCCATGACATGATCATGGAATCAGCCTCATCCCACGCATCAAAAACAGGATCTCCTATCTTGGGTCCCGTCCCAAGTAAATGGCTGAGTTTTCCTTTCCCTTTCGAGATACGTCTTGACAAATTGTGACCACTTGAGGTAGTTCTTCTCATTCAATCGTAGATTGGCCCGATATTCTGAAGATCACCTGTCATATGTGTTGAGGCAACCTCCTCGATTGGTTCGTGGTAGGATCTATGGCTTTGGATGTGATTTCGGATGAGGCCATTTTGGAGAGTGAATGTTAAGAAGAGAACAAGAGCAATAGTGCAGCAATGAAGGCTACAATTGAAATCCAGAAATCTATCTCTCGGAGAACAGCAACGAAGGCTGGAAAAAAAAACGCAGCAATGAAGGCGCAATTTTAAATTCAAGAATCTAGCCTATGGCTCGATACCATGAGAAATTTTAGATGGAGAGAAATTGTAATTCTCATTCATATTTTCTGGTGCTTTACAATGTTGTATTTATAGGCAGCAAACAAAGATAAAGGAAAGAAAGCCTAAAAAGGATAAAAAACTAAAATCCCACCATCGTGGGTTAGCAACTATAATCCCATGATTTGTGGGATTTAATCGAATCAAATCAGAATCAAAAAACCTCCTAAAGGATTTTATATTTTACAACTCAACAACTAAAAAATTCTATATATATTTACAGCTCAACAAAACCATAACGAGTAATAGGGAGGAAATTTATCTGAAAAGACAACACAAAAATCTGCTAGGCGACATCATTATTTGTACTTTTGTCTACTCGGTCATTCCAAGTCACCCCATCAATCTGCATGTGAAGTTTGGTTTTTGAACTTATGTTACGGGAATATGCATCTTTGCAATGTCAGGTGTTGATTTTTGTGTCTGCATATTCAATAGGTGCAGGAGGATATGAGAGGTGGTCAAGTGGCACTTGAGAAGTATGTCATTACGAAGACTCTGACTAAACCTCCTGAATCCTACCCAAATGCCAAATCCCAACCACATGTTCAGGTAAATTCAGTAACTAGTCATAGATCAGCGACTTTCCAGTCTTATTGGAGAGTGTTATTCTTATATATATGTATGAATTGAAATGGACCGGCATTTCTTAGGTCGCGTTGAGACTGAAGCAAAGTGGGTATTCTACTGGCTGCTCTGTGGGGGATACTATCCCGTACATAATTTGCCGGGAACAGGTATGTAAGGAGCATTTACAGCCGTGGTAAAAATCATACGGGCATTTAATTTATTAGGATTGGGATGATCAGCCAAATCTCCTCTGTACAGGCTATCGAATCGAATTGCTCAACAGGGATAGCTCAGCGGGCTAGACATCCCGACGAGGTGAAAAAGGACGATGGGAAATGGATGATCGACATTGATTACTACTTGTCCAAGCAGGTTTCATTTTCTACCAGAAACATTGCGTTTGCATTTTGAGCAAAGAATCTACTAAATGGAACGTAGCTGATCTTTTCTCTTTTGGTTTTTACGTAGATACATCCGGTGGTCTCCCGTCTATGTGTTCCGATTCAGGGGACGCAGGGGACGAGCCCCGAGCGTTTAGCGATTGTCTAGGTCCGGACTCCAATAAGGTACAAGAAAACCTCCTTTGCAAACATCAGTTAGCAAATTCCATTTCAATTGTGTTCCCGATGAAGCTACGTTTCCGGTGCAAAAGCAATGGGAGCAGGACCACCAGTAAATGTGCGGTTGATGGACGAACTAGCCCCGTATCCCACAAGGGGCATGGGGTGGAGAGCGGTCAGACAAGATGTGACTCTTGATGAGCTTTTAAGATGGCGAAAGGAGCACGAAGGGATCGTGGCACATTTCAAACTGGGGAAGTATGACTAGACGACATGAACCAACATTGACGGAGATTTTAGTGGTTTAAGTAGGGAAGTTTGTTATGATCAAAAAAAAAAAAAAAGTAGGGAAGTCTGTGTCAACCCAATTCTCACGTCATTGGGTAAATTCTTGTAATATTTTTGTAAGTATAAGATCCATTCGGAATAGTCACAACTTTGTCTTGTTAGTGATCCCCATTAGAAGAACAAACACCGCCGAAGATGTATGTATTTAGTACTGGTTTGTTCATCACTCTTCTTTACATAATTGTCTAGATAACTATTACCATAATAAATTCATGACATTGAAGGCTTAATGGCAATATAACCTACTAGTTTTCCATAGACTGACGACTTCTTGCTTATGCTATGTGATATTCTGTGGGGAAGTGGCAAAGCCTGTTGGATAATAGTACTGACATTGTTTGAGGCGATAAAGGATCGATCGCGGAAAAATTGCTATTTAGGCCGAAAACAGAGGTTGGTGTGAAGCTAGCTAGTATTCAAGGGGAAAAATTGCGGCTACGCCATAGAAGAACGAAAGAAAAACCATCAAATTCCAAATTTATGCATGACTACTTTTTGACTGTTCTTTGACATCCATTTTTGTTTATAGAATCTTACTGAACTGAACTGGACATCATCTTATGTTTGTGAGGCACAGGAAATGACCTTTTTTTCATTTAATCCCACGCCTTTCTTCTGCTCTAATTTGGGCTCTGGTCCTCCTGTCTTCCATTCAGAAAAACTTGCTCTATGCAACTCGCATTGAATGATGATACTTTAAATTTTCATTATTCGGTTTCTTCATAATCCTGACTACTAGTGTGGATTTATATCTCATCCTTGATAGATGGTTGGCTCAAATAATTTCAACAAGTTTTCAGTGGTGTATTGTTTGTGTTTGTTTGTTTTCTTTTCTTTATTTCCGAATTTTCACTTGGAATAGAATTTCTATTGGAAGTCTTGCAAGATCTTTGATTCTTACCCCTGAAAAAGCAAGGCAATATGTCTATCCATTCGAAACTCTTTTGTACTTGGTTCAAGATTTGGTTGGAAGGAGGAAGTTGGCAACGCAATGCATGAGAAAAGTGACTGGTCTCGAGGTCCAGCGGCTTGACATTCAGCAGCAAGCACTCAAGTTAACAGCCGTCTGGCATTGCATTATTTTTTCCATTCTCTCTTGTTTTTGGGATTATGCCTAAGGGCCTGCTGCTTCTCAACTTGTGCCACTTTTCTCTGTCCTCAAGTAATATTCCTATTAAATGCAGCATGTGTGGATGTCTTGGATCTTCTAATTGGAGATTTTATGCAAAGCCTCTTGAAGAACTTGTAACGCTACAGATAAGGATAGCTTTTGTCTCATGTTGTGTAGTTAAAAACAATTCGATCAAGTGGAGAACCCTTAGTTTATCTAATGAATAATTTTGAAACTACAAGTGTGAGCTTGTTGCAGGGAAGGGAGATTCTACATGTGAGAGAAAGTACTATTTTTCATTTAGTAATGTTCTATATATATATATATATATATATATATATATATATATATATATATATAATAAACCCTAAAACTCCTAAAGACTATTTTACTCTTATGCTCTAACACTCTCTCCTCAAGTTGGAGAATAGATATTAATCATGTCCAGCTCGTTACAAATATAATCTATCCTCTAATTACCCAGAGGTTTAGTAAAAATATCTGCAAGTTGCTCACTAGTTCAAACACGACTCGGAAGAATCAATCTACTCTATAACTTCTCTCGAATAAAATGACAATCAACCTCAATGTGTTTTGTTCTCTCATCAAACACGGGATTTGAAACTGTATGCACTGCAGCTTTATTGTCTATCACACCAGAGGGTCATAGGTGTTGAAGTTTTGAAACCTAACTCAGTCAATAACTGTTGAATGTAGCGGGCAGATTGTGCGCAACCTAAGATCTCCATAACCAGAACATAAACATGCAATTGCGAATTGAAAGATCAACGCACCTGTTTTAGGATCCATCGTCTTTCTTGAAGCGGAAGTAGGAACACAATGCTCCTCGCGCAAATGCTTCTCCTCTATTACCTTCCGAATCACTGGCTCAATGAGGCGGCCCCTCACGATTGGCGTTAGAGTAACGCCCCTTAGGTGAGGATATGTGAGATTAGGGCTAGAGGAGAGACTTGAGCACTATTTATAGAGTTTCCAGACAGTCCCCCTCATTACGGGCCAGGCTCAACTCGGCCCACACTAGCCAGTCCCATATTAGACTAATTAAGAAACTTTCTATCTCACCTAAGATCAAACCCCATAAAACGGTAAACGTTAAATGGTAAATTACAATAATAATGTTAATTAATTTAGTCCACAAATCAGGAAAACTCTTACATTGAATCCACGGTAATTCACACATCACTTGTGCCATGGCTCTATAGTCTGACTCGGCACTCGGATGAACAATAACACTCTATTTCTTACTCTTCCACGATACCAAATTCCCTCCAACTAGGGTACAATAGCCTGTGGTCGACCTCCTATCAATTGGTGACCCTATCCAATTAGCATCAGAAAATCATTCAACTTTGTTATGGCTGTGGTTCTGATAAATAATCCCTTTCCCTGGAGTCTTCTTCGAGTACCGCAATATACGAATAACCGTGTCCCAATGAGACGTTCGGGGGGAAGATAGAAACTGGCTTACCACATTGACCGAAAAAGCAATATCTGGACGAGTAACTGTAAGATAAGCTTCAGCTTATCCACCAGTCTTCTATATCTCTCGAGATTATCAACGATCTCTCCATCCTCAGCAGTTAGTTTAGCTCCTTGTGTTTGCATATTCAACAGGTGCAGGAGGATATGAGAGGTGGTCAAGTAGC
Organism: Eucalyptus erythrocorys; assembly: GCA_014182555.1. Classification (NCBI taxonomy): domain Eukaryota; kingdom Viridiplantae; phylum Streptophyta; class Magnoliopsida; order Myrtales; family Myrtaceae; genus Eucalyptus; species Eucalyptus erythrocorys. The sequence goes on from CM024604.1 coordinate 22,201,662, forward strand.
ACTCGAGAAGCATGTCATTATGAAGACATTGACTAAACCTCCGAGAGCTTACCCCAATGCCAAGAACCAACCACATGTTCAGGTATTCAGTAACCAGTCATAGATCAATGACTTTCTAGTCTTATTGGATAGTGCTATTCTTATATATATGTATGAATTTAAATGGACTGGCTTTCTTAGGTCGCGTTGAGACTGAAGCAAAGTGGGTATTATACTGGCTGCTTTGTGGGGGATACCATCCCTTACATAATTTGCCGGGAATAGGTATCTAAGGGGCATTTACAGCCGTGGCAAAAAACATACGATGCTTTAATTTGTTAAGATTAGGATGTTCAGCCGAATCTCCCTCTGTACAGGCTGTCGAATCGAAGAGCTCAATAGGGATATCTCAGCGTGCTAGACATCCCGACGAACTGAAAAAAGCCGACGGGAAATGGACGATCGACATTGATTATTACTTGTCACAGCAGGTTTCATTTTCTACCAGAAACTCTGCGTTTGCGTGTCGAACAAAGAGAACCTACTAAATGGAACGTAGCTCATTTTTTCGCTTTTGTTTTTTACGTAGATACATCCGGTGGTGTCTTGTCTATGTGCTCCAATTCGGGGCACGAGCCCCACAGGTTTAGCTAATTGTCCAGGTCTGGACTCCTGTAAGGTACAAGAAACCCTCCTCTGCAAACATCGATTAACAAAAATCCATTTCAAGTGTGTTATTGACGGAAACTAAGTTTCCAGTTCCAAAGCAATCGAAGCAGGACCTCTGCCAGTAAATGTGGTTAATGGACGAACTAGCCTCGTATCCCTGAAGGGGCAAGGAGTGGGGAGAGGTTAGACAGGATGCGACTCTTGATGAGCTTTTAAGATGGCAAACGGAGCACGACTGGATCACAGCACATTTCGAATTAGGGGAAGTATGACTAGACGATATGAACCAACATTGATGAAGGAAATTGATTGTTCAAATTTTGCCTTCAGACTGCTGCTTCGGACTCTGTTCCAGATTCTCTCTTCTGTCGTATCTCTCGCTGGGATTCTATTGACTTTAATTTATCAATATCCACTGCTGCTATAATGCACATTTATCCATCTGAAGAAAAGGAAAATGAACTGTATAATGTTGTGCAGTGCTTTGGAGCTTTTTCTAGTGAAGAAGAAGATAAAAGGACCTTCATGGTTGTCGGTATCTAATTTTTCTTCTCCTCCAGCAGCTCAGCGGGTGAGGTTAATTTGTATTGTCTTCTTCCATTGAGATGCTTTCTTAACCGCTGAAACTATAATCCTGGGTTGCTTACGCAGCTTAGCTGGTGCAAATTTGAGGTTACTATTGACTCTCCCAAAGGTATGATAGACATGCGATCGTCTTCAAAATATATGACAGAAATTCCTCCCATGGTGGTTACAGCGATCAACTTGAAAACAATGATGAATGAGAAGCAGAATGCTCATGAAATTGTCTCAGCATCTATCATCTGCTGTCAGAAGGCGAAGGTTTTATCAGACCCTTTGCTGGCATTATTTATTCCAATTATGGTTTTTACCATATTTGAAAGTTGTTTCTGTCTCGTCACTGGCCGATGTGCAGGATTATATTTCCATCCTTGATGTTCTGCTCACCTTCTAACTGACATGGGATAGCTCAATTGACACTCAGATTATAAGAATCTTGTTTGAGGTCTTCCCGTATCTAAATCCGTTAACTGCATGCTTTAAGTTGTGTAGTGATCTCATCATAGGAAGAACTTGAAACTGCCACGAAGTGTCATGCGGTAATAATTTAGACATCAGATGGCTGAACGGAAGTTAATCTAGCGTCTTGTATGAGTTTGGATGTGCATATATGGCATGCTTTTTGTAGAAAGATAATCTTTTGCCAAGTGTCGCAGTTCAAACTCGAACAAATCCTTTAACGAATGAATCCAATTTCAGACTCATAGAGCAACTATAATTTCTAACTGTTTCGCTCTTGAGGGTTGCTTAGAACACTCAGTCTCTGACTTCCAGACTTTCATTTGTGAAAGAATCCCATATCAAAACTTCGTGGCGTGATTGATCACCAGTAGTGATGGGCCCTTTAACTGCTAGCATAGTTGGCCCTTCAATTTATAGTCCAGTAAATTGCAGATGGTTTTACAGTTAGCTACCATTGACCAGCTGTCTGTATATACAGATTGATACTCCCATGTTGGCCTCAGAGTGGAAAGGACCCGATATGCTGAGATATTTTACTGTTTTGCGTAAGCTTGATGGTGGCATGTTTCCAATAGGATTCATCAAGGAGGCTGATGAGAGGAATTCAAAGGCAGGAGCAAAAGTAATAGGCTACGAAAGCAGGTCTTTTATACTCCAATATTGTGTTTCTTCATCATGATGCTGGGAACTTCAATAATATTCAGATATTTTTGCTACTTTTTTCAATGAACTTCAAAAAAATCCTTGTAGTGAAAGTGCTTTCTTAAGCTGTCTGATGACCGAATTACACAAGCTAGATAGTGATGTTCTCGTTGGACATAACATTTCTGGATTTGACCTGGATGTGCTTCTCCATAGAGCCGAGGTTTGAATTCTGTCTGCAAGTTTAGCATGTCTTCCAAAATATTATTTCACAACCTTAACCGATGCACAAAAAGATGAGACATGAAAGTTGTGGCTTATCTGCCATTTAAAAAAATTGTGTTTAAGGTGAAAAAGAAAGAGAGATTACCATGACAGGACTGATGATGGTTGTTTCCGAACCACGTGATATGAAAGCTGTCACAAAGCTGATTAGAGAACCCGCAGCAAATAGTAAGAGAGAAAGAAGAAGAGAGAAGGAATAGAGAAGAGGAGAAGAAGGAGAATGTAAAAGAAAGAAACAAAGAGAGGCTATAGGTTTTTCTAAAAATAATAGAAACCCTACACCCATTGTATTTATATCCCTTATGTAAGTAAAAAAGGAAATAAAACTTTGATAATAAAGGAAACTTAATTGAAGTAACTTAACACTCCCCCTCAAGCTGGAGCATATAGGTCACCCATGCCTAGCTTGGAACAACCAGCAACAAAAGTAGGACAAAATAATGCTTTGGTAAACATATCAGCAAACTGATCTCTAGAGGCAACATAAGGAGTAGCGACCAGCCTCTACTTCACAGCATTCCGAACAAAGTGACAGTCAACTTCTATATGCTTAGTTCGCTCTTGAAAAACAGGATTCCCAGCAATATAAATAGCTGCTTGATTATCACACAACATATCAATAGGTTGATTAATAGAAAATCCAAGCTCCTGGAGAAGAGATTTCAACCACAACAATTCAGCCACAGTATGCGCCATAGCGCGATATTCAGCCTCTGCACTAGACCTGGCAATGGTAGTCTGTTTCTTGCTTCTCCAAGTAACCAAATTACCACCAATAAATGTGCAATACCCGGTTGTAGACCGTCGATCATATGTTGATCCAGCCCAATCAGCATCGAATAGCCAACCGAGTGGAGGAACCATTAGATTTATAAATTAGTCCCTTACCGGGAGAGCTTTTAAGATATCGAAGAATGCGACATACAGCATCCCAATGAGCCTTCTTAGGTGACTCCATAAACCGACTCACCACACCAACAGCAAAAGAAATATCAGGACGTGTAACAGTAAGATAAATTAGTTTTCCAACTAGACGTCGATATTGATACTTGTCTTCAATTTCATTTCCATCATCAACTCCAAACTTTTGATTCGGATCCATAGGAGTATCAACTGGCTTGGAAGCTAGTGTAGCTGTCTCAGACAAAAGATCAAGAACATACTTTCGCCGAGACAAATTAATGCCTTTTTACTTCGTAAAACTTCAATACCCAGAAAATACCTAAGAGTTCCCAAGTCTTTAATCTGAAATTGCTGCTGAAGAAAGGACTTAACCTCGAAATGCCGGTCATATCACTACCGAGAGACAATTATATCATCCACATATACCACAAGAATGACCACCCCTGACTCTTTCTTTCGAACAAAAACAGAATGATCAGAATAACATTGGTAGAAACCACATTTAGAAATCACTGAACTGAATTTTTCAAACCATGCTCTTGGAGATTGTTTCAACCCATAAATGGCCTTATGTAGCCGACATACTTTACTACGATTCTCCCCCTGAGCAACATACCCAGGAGATTGCTCCATATATACTTCTTCAGACAAATCACCATAAAGAAAAGCATTCTTAACATCCAATTGATATAATGGCCAATCGAAATTCATAGCAAGAGAAATAATAACACGAATAGAATTGAGACGTGCCACAGGGGAAAAAGTCTCAAAATAATCCACTCCATAAGTTTGTGTAAAACCTTTAGCAACTAGCCGAGCTTTAAGACGCTCGATTGAGCCATCTGGATTGTACTTAATAGTGTACACCCAACGACACTTCACGACATCTTTCCCAAGGGGAAGATCAACCAATGACCATGTTTGGCGAGACACCAGAGCTTCCATTTCCACATCCATAGCTTTCTTCCACTCAAGGTGAGACAAAGCCTCAGTTGTAGAAGTAGGAATTGTGTGAGTTTGTAATGATAGAGCAAAGTCATGTAATGGAGAAGGAAGATGTGAGAGAGACACATAACGCTCAATAGGGTAAGCTAAAGAGGATTTTTGTGTGCAAGACCGAATACCTTTGCGAAGGGCAATCGGAAGATCATCCGGACCAGGAGACAAGGAGGAAGATTGATTGGAGGGCATGGAAGAGCTGGAGACTGGTGGTGCCATAGACTGCTTTCGCCGCTGATACACCTGCAAGGGAGGAGAGACTAAAGAAGGACTAACAGAATCTAGAGGGATTTGTAGTGGGATAAGAGGATCAGTTACAATGTCAGTTGAAAGCTTTTTACCCTCAGTAGAATAATATGGTGTGCCCTCGAAAAAAGTAACATCGACACTAACATATTGGGTATAAGTTGTAGGATCATAACACCGATATCCCTTCTGTGTACATGAATAGCCGAGAAAAATGCGTTTAGTAGCACGAGGAGATAGTTTATCAGAACCGGAACGTAGGTTATGAACAAAACATACACACCCAAAGACACGCGGGGTAAGAGAGAATAATGGCTTGTCAGGAAATACAACACCGGCGGTGACCGATGATTGAGGACAAAGTGGAAGGCATACGATTTATGAGGTAACATGCGGTAAGGACAGCATCACTCCAAAATGATTTTGGCACATTCATATGAAATAAGAGTGAACGAGCAACTTCTAAAAGGTGACGATACTTTCTCTCGGCCACACCATTCTGCTTTGAGGGGTATAAGCACAACTTGTTTGATGTATAATGCCAAGATTAGAACAAAACAAAGAAATTGATTTTGTGTATATTCTAGAGCATTATCTGTTCGCAAAATTTTAAGGGATGTATTAAACTGATTAGTAACCTCACGATGAAATAATTGGAAAACATGTAAAAATTTAGAACGGTCATGAAGCATATAGAGCCACGTTAAACGAGAATAATCATCCACAAAGGTAACAAAGTATTTAAAACCATTTCTACTAGCAATACGGGAAGGTCCCCAGATGTCCGAATGAACAAGTTCAAGTAAAGTAGATGCACGAGAATCGTTACGACTAGGAAAAGAACTACGATGATGTTTCCCAAGTTCACAAGCCTCACACTCAAGAGTAGAAATTGATTTGCATTCAGGAATTATTTGTTGTAACTTAAATAAAGATAAATGCCCTAAACGAGAATGCCATAATAGGGGGGTAATAGAACTAGCAGCTAGACCATTGGCGTCAGCAGTTGAGACACCACTTAGATAGTAGAGTCCATCACGTTCATGCCCTCCACCAATCATCTTCTTTGTCTGAAGGTCCTGAAAAATGCAGTGAGATGGGTAAAATGTAACTGAACAATTAAGAGTTTTAGTTAACTGATTAACAGATAACAAATTTAAAGGAAGTTGGGGAACATGTAAAACAGAGGACAAAGATAAGGAAGATGTAAGTGAAACAGTCCCTGATCCAACTACTTGAGTTGAGGAACCATTAGCTAAAATGACTTTTGAGAAAGGACTAGAGTTATGGTGGGAAGAAAGTAGTTCTTCCTTACCCGTCATATGACTAGAAGCTCCTGAGTCAATGACCCAAGAGGTGTTAGGAGACAAATTAGAGAAAGAGGCCATGTTACCCGTACGTGCAAGAGTGGCAAAGTGGATGAGAAATTGGAAGTCTCTAGTTGTTGGACACGTTTGATGAGTTGTGCAACCATATCATCTCGAGCTGTAGACTCAGAAGAACTACCCCCAGGTGGGATAGATGGGTTCATGTCGTTGTAAGACACATTTTGAGCACCTCCTTCAGACATAGTAGTATTTGCAGTAACTACTCGTCGAGCCCACTCAAGCTTGCCATGCTTAGCCCAACAAGTGTCAACAATATGACCGGATTTGCCGCAGTATATACACTGATGGCTATCTTGATCAGAACTTTGTCCACTACGTCCACCACCACGACTACGACCTCTATTGGAAAATCCACCACAACCACGACCACCACTACTAGCCACAAATGCTGAATTATCTTTAGATGACGTAGAAGATGGAGGGACAATGCGCTGAATTCGACAAAATGCTTCATTCATAGAAGGAACTCTCTCACTAGTAAGAAGCTGACTTTTCACAGGTTGTAAGTCGGCATTCAAGCCAGATAAAAACTTGGCCACTTGAAATTCAGCTCGTTGTGTCTTAAGTCTCTCAAGATTAGTAGTGATGGGCTGATAAAGATTGAGTTCTTCCCACATACCTTTTAAAGCACTATAATACTCTCCAAGAGACTTGTCTCCCTGTTTAAAATTAAAGATCTTCTCATATAGTTCATAAACTCTAGACATATTTTTATCTTGTGAGTAACTCTCCATAAGATCATCCCATACTCCCTTAGCAGTTGTGTGGAACATGACATTAGCAGCGATGGATGGTTCCGTGCTATTCCATAACCACACCAAAAGTGTATCATTCTCTCTCATCCAACTACTATATTCTCTAGAATCTCCATCAGGAGACCTTCACAGCTTGGGCCCATAACAAGTAATTGGAGGATCCATTTAATTTAATAGTGGTAATTTGAACATTGACACTATCTGTAGGAGCCTTAGTATCACTCATGATGATAATCTCAATAAATATATTTACCACTAATCAGGAGGGCTGAAACTTTAGTGCAAGAGACAAAACAGTAGCACTAATGTATAATCAGATGTAATTGGCTCCATCAATTAACCAAAGGGATGCTGAAAACTCATAGAATAAACCGATGTATAGAAGAAAGTACTCTGATTCTTGAATCCGTTGATCAACAAGTGTTGTAATCCATGTTCACAAATCGAACCTGGTAAATCTAATATCTTCTTATCTCATACGTATCAAGACTTGAAGATAAAACAGATAAAAATTGCAGTTTTAGGTGTCTGCGCACCAGAGAAAAATAGGGTTACTAGGGGACTCTCAAACCAGCAATAGGATCAAGTAATCAGGTAGTTAAACCATGCTCTGATACCATGTCACAAAGCTGATTAGAGAACCCGCAGCAAATAGTAAGAAAGAAAGAAGAAGAGAGAAGGAATAGATAAGAGGAGAAGAAGGAGAATGTAAAAGAAAGAAATAAAGAGAGGCTATAGGTTTTTCTAAAAATAATAGAAACCCTACACCCATTGTATTTATATCCCTTATGTAAGTAAAAAAGGAAATAAAACTTTGATAATAAAGGAAACTTAATTGAAGTAACTTAACAAAAGCTAGCTGAATTTATGCAGCATGGAAATGCAACACTGCAATGAAGAAATGAGATCTAATTGGATAAGGGACATCTGACTTTTCAATTGAATGTATCAATGGGACCTGCTATTGGAGCTGCATAACTCAAGTGTCCGATTAGGAAAACATGGCCTCCTGAAGTGGCTCTGGATATGACCCAAAAAAAAAAGGCTCTGGAATTTCCACAGTTACATTTGCATACGGTTGATGTGATTTGTATATTCATTGATACGGACTGTTTTTGGGACATCCATTTATATTATCATGCAGGCATGCAGAGTTCCCAGCGCTATGTGGTCCAAAATTGGTCGTCTGAAGCGCTCACTAATGCCTAATCTTGCAAAAGGAAGCACTGTATTGGGATCCAGAGCAAGTCCAGGGATCATGTCGTGTATTGCTGGCCGGCTTCTACGCGACACGTATTTGTGTTCTCGAGACCTACTGAAAGAGGTAGACCACCCGATTTTGATTGCGTGCAGGGATTGAATTACTTCATTCTGATAAACATTGGATCTCATGCTAACTTAATCCTGTCAGATGAGTTATTCCTTGACCCAACTTGCAAAGACTCAGCTGAACAAAGATCGTGAGGAGATGGCACCTAATGACGTCCCAAGAATGTTCCGAACTTCAGAGTCTCTCATGCAACTCGTAGGTTCTGATCATTTGCTTGAATTATTTGATTGGCTCTTATTATAGTAGTTGCCGTGGGACATTAGTCGAGTCTCGTTAACTTGAATTTAAAGAATATGCATTGAAATAGGGGGAAACTGATATCCTTTGAGATACTGCCTTCTAGAAGTGTAAGCATTTGTTAGACAGTATCTTCTGGGTCAATGCCAGCTGATTGTGTATCCGCAGCTGAGAATATGGAGGGTTTTAGGTAGGAATCCTGTGTTAGCTGTTCAGGATTTATTCGACTGGTTATGTGCAGCTATTTATTTGGTGCTGTCATCTTGGATGTCAAGTAGGTCGGCGAACTTACATTTTAATGCAAACTGTTTTGTACTGTTTACTGCAATTTAGGATACGACCTGACCAAACTTGATAAGGTACAGTTCTATATTAGCATGAGAGGAAGAGAGGCTTATTAGCAGCTTTAGAAGCAAGAAGACCTTTTACAGAAGCAGAAACATGCTGTAGAGTAGGGCTTCTTTCCCAAAGGCATTTTCGAATAGCTTTGTGGTGATTCTTTCATGTTATCATGCTCCAGGTTGAGTATGGTGAGACGGATGCGTGGTTGTCTTTGGAACTCATGTTTCTTTTGAGTATTCTTCCTCTCACACGCCAACTAACCAATATAAGTGGAAAGCTCTGGGGCAAGACTCTGCAAGTGAGTAGCAAACATTTCTAGTTTCCACCGTGTTCTGGCTTTCCATAGAGTTCCAGTAGAGACACAACATAAATATCAATCCTTGTATTTGTCATTTTCCTCCTCAGGGTGCGAGGGCTGAGAGAGTAGAATATTTACTGTTGCATGCATTTCATGCTAAGAAATATATTGTTCCCGACGAAAATTCATCTCGTTCAACGGAAACAGAATTAGCGAAAGGTAGAAGCAATCACGGTGTTGAAGACGAGAATGCAGATGGAGTAGATGCTGAAGAACCTCAGAATGATGAGCACGTGAAGGGCAAAAAGGGTCCTGGCTACTCTGGTGGGCTAGTCTTGGAGCCAAAGAAAGGTCTACATGACAAGTATATATTGCTTCTGGACTTTAATAGTTTTTGCCCTTCTATCATTCAGGTTAATGACAGTGCTAACTCCAAAGCTCTCTCTCTCTCTCTCTCTCTCTCTCTCTCTCTCTCTCTCTCTCTCTCTCTCTCTCTCTCTAGTCTTGGAGCCAAAGAAAGGTCTATATGACAAGTATAAATTGCTTCTGGACTTTAAAAGTTTTTGCCCTTCTATCATTCAGGTTAATGACAGTGCTAACTCCAATGCTCTCTCTCTCTCTCTCTCTCTCTCTCTCTCTCTGTGGTCATCTCGGTTTCAATCTTTTCTCTAACGATGTGAAGCTGTAAAAGTCTAGATACCACATGATTTGCCTGCTCCAGGAATATTGACCTCTGCTATATTACAGGAGTATAACATATGTTTTACCACAGTAGACAGGCCAACTGATAGATCTATCCCCCGTTTGCCATCCAGTAAAACAACAGGAGTTTTACCCGAGGTATGCTTATATTTGATGTAGATGATGTTCAATTGTTGTGTCGAGATGTCTGAATGACTGAATTTCTCTTCTAATGTTAATTAAAATGAAGTTTGGTTTCCTCTCGGCTCTCTTCTGCTGCTTTGTCTTGTTAGGGATCCCCATTAGAAGAACAAATACTGCTTAAGATGTATGCAATTGGTACTGGTTTGTTCATCATTCTTCTTTACATAATTGTCTAGATAACTATTACCATAATAAATTCATGAATTGAAGGCATAATGGCAATGTAACCTAGTAGTTTTCCTTAGACTGACGACTCCTTGCTTATGCTTTGTGATATTCTGTGGGGAAGTGGCAAAGCCTCTTGGATAATCGTACTGACAGTTTGAGGTGATGGAGGATAATATTTAGGCCGAAAACAGGGGTTGGAGTATTGAAGGGGAAAAAATTGCGGCTACACCATAGAAGAACTAAAGAAAAACCATTGAATTCCAATTTTATGCATAGCTACTCCTTCACCGTTCTTTGACATCCATTTTTGTTTATAGAATCTTACTGAACTGAACAGGACATCATCTTATTTTTGTGAGGCACAGGAAGTGACCTACTTTCATTTAATCCCATGCCTTCCACGCCTTTCATCCGCTCTAAGTTGGGCTCTGGTACTCCTGTCTTTTATTCAGAAAAACCTGCTCTATGCAACTCACGTTGAATGATGATACTTTAAATTGCATTACTCAGTTTCTTCATAATCTTGAATACTAGTGTTGATTTATATCTCATCCTTGATAGATGATTGACTCATAATTTTAACAAGTTTTCAGTGGTGTATTCTTTGTGTTTGTTTGTTTTCTTTTCTTTATTTCCGAATTTTCACTTGGAATAGAATTTCTATTGAAAGTCTTGCGAGATCTTTCCTTCTTACTCTTTTGTAGTTGGTTAAAGATTTGGTTGAAAGGAGAAAGTCGGTAAGGCAACGCATGAAGAAAGCAACTGGTCTCGAGGTGCAGCAGTTTGACATTCGGCAGCAAGCACTTAAGTTAACCGCCATCTGGTATTGCGTTATTTTTTCCATTCTCTCTTGCTTTTGGGATTATGCCTAGGGGCCCGCTGCTTCTCAACTTGTGCCACTTTTCTCTGTCCTCATGTAATATTCCTATGAAATGCAGCATGGGTGGATGTCTTGGATCTTCTAATTGGAGATTTTATGCAAAGCCCCTTGCAGAACTTATAACGCTAAAAGTAAGGATAGCTCGTCTCCTGTGTGATTAAAAACGATTCAATCAAGTGGAGAACCCTTAGTTAATCTAATGAATAATTTTGAAGCTAAAAGTGTGAGCTTATTGCAGGGAAGGGAGATTCTACAAAGTACTGTTAATCTTGTCTAGAATGATCTGAACTTAGAGGTTCTCTTATGACTGATTATGAAGACCAACACTAGACTGCTGCAAATATTCATTAAAAGGAAGTGTTGGCCTTATTTTGTGGCAGGTAATTTATGGTGATACAGATTCAATAATGATATACAGTGGACTCGATGATATCAGCAAGGCAAAAGCAACTGCAGGGAAAGTCATACAAGAGGTGAGGTCATGAACCACCGTTACACGTTCTGGGATCTGGTATTAGTAAAAACGAATAATTATTGTGTGAAACAAATAGTAATTTAGAGTGTTTTGATGTGCTTTTTGCGGGCTAAATCCAAAGAAAACCTGGTTTTGCACTGAAATGCCATCAAGTGCTGGATTGGGACGATCGATGTGCGAGATGAGGCCCCACTGTCCCACCACACACACACCCACCCAGACACACACACACAAAGGGTGGTCGTGGGGAATGCTGAGTGTTGCAAACAAAACTTTGGAGGACTCGAGGCGCATCTCTTGTCAGAAAGTTCTGAGTAGGATGTGGATGTTTTGTGTCAGTTATTTCTTATAAACTGTACTGAGTTCTCGCTTTTGATGTTCATTCAGGTTAACAAAAAATATAGGTGCTTAGAAATAAACCTTGATGGTTTGTACAAGAGAATGTTGCTTCTCAATAAAAAGAAATATGCAGCTGTCAAAGTGCAGTTGGAAGATGGAACTCCATACGAGGTATCTAGTAAAAACTGACTTTTGATCTTTAAGCATAGAAAATAGACTATGTAAACTAAACTTTGCCTGGTGTAGGTCGTTGAAAGGAAGGGGCTTGATATGGTTCGCAGAGACTGGAGCTTATTATCGAAGGAATTAGGAGATTTCTGCTTGAGTCAAATTCTGTCAGGAAGGTATGCCAAAAGTTCAGACTTTATCTCTATAAATATCATTCTCTAGACTTTTTGTTACTACCACCCGGTGGCTCATTTTGCTGCAATTTGTTCTGACCACAGGTCATGTGAGGATGTCATCGAATCAATACATAAGTCCCTCATCAAGGCAAGTCGTAATTATTGGCTCTAACTTTGCCGATTTTACTTCTGGTACCGAAGATGGAGTAGAAAGTGAATTTGATTTCTGGTGTTCAATCTTCACTAATTAATCCTTCCATGTGCATATGACCAGAATTATGACAGGAATAAGAATCCCTCCCAAAATGCTGCAAAATCTGTTTTAATGTGGATCTATCTCATTAACGAAACATTTGGAATTCCAACATTTAAAATCCATTGTTAGGTCATGCGTATTTACAGTTGATCTACAGTCTACAGTGTATGTTGGAGTTGTCAAGTGCTCGTCATAATGAGCTTCAAAGGCTGTAGGGATTGACATAAGACCGAGTAGGTAAACTATAAGAAGTAATAGGGGGGAAATTTATCCCAAAAGACAACACAATAATCTGCTAGGTGACATCATCATTTGTACTTTTGTTTGTTCAGTCATTCTAAGTCACCCTATCAATCTGATTGTGGAGTTTGGTTTTTGAACTTGTGTTACAGGCCTATCAATCTGATTGTGGAGTTTGGTTTTTGAAGTTGTGTTACAGGAATATGCATCTTTGCAATGTCGAGTGTTGATTTTTGTGTCTGCATATTCAACAGGTGCAGGCGGATATGAGAGGTGGTCAAATAGCACTTGAGAAGTATGTCATTATGAAGACGCTGACAAAACCTCCTGAAGCCTACCCAAATGCCAACAACCAACCACATGTTCGGGTATTCAATAACCAGTCCTAGATCAGCGACTTTCTGGTCTTATTGGATAGTGTTATTCTTATATATACGTATGAATTTACATGGACTGGCATTTCTTAGGTCGCGTTGAGACTGAAGCAAAGTGGGTATTCTACTGGCTGCTCTGTAGGGGATGCTATCCCTTACATAATTTGTCGGGAAAAGGTATCTAAGGAGCATTTACAGCCCTGGCAAAAATCATTCGATGCTTTAATTTGTCAGGATTAGGATGTTCAGCCAAATCTCCTCTGTACAGGCTGTCGAATCGAATTGCTCAACAGGGATAGCTCAGCCTGCTAGACATCCCGACGAAGTGAAAAAGGACGATGGCAAATGGATGATCGACATTGATTACTACTTGTTGTAGCAGGTTTCATTGCATTTGCATTTCGAACACAAATAGAACCTACTAAATGTAATGTAGCTCATTTTTTTCTCTTTTGGTTTTTACGTAGATATATCCGGTGGTGTCCCGTCTATGTGCTCTGATTCAGGGAACGAGCCCCGAGCGTTTAGCTGATTGTCTAGGTCTGGACTCCTGGAAGGTAGAAGAAACCCTCCTTTGCAAACATCAATTAGCAAAAATCCATTTGGATTGTGCTCCTGACAAAAACTACTTTTCCAGTTAAAAAGCAATCGGAGGAGGACCCCCACCAGTGAACGTGTGGTTGATGGACGAACTAGCCCCATATCCCACAAGGGGCAAGGAGTGAAGATATCGAAAGGAGCACAAATGGATCGCGGCACATTTCAAATAGGGGAGGTATGAGTAGACGACACGAACCCACATTGTTGAAAATTATAGTGGTTTAAGTGGGAGAGTTTGGGATGACGTCATTGGGTAAGTTCTTGTAATATCTTTGTAAGTGAGATCCATTTCGAATGATCAGTACTTTGTGTGTGTGTGTATTCAGAGTTCTCATTTGGGAACTTAAACGTGAAATGAGCCTAGCCATTACAAATTGCGGCATTTATTTCAATTTTGCCCACCCGTTCTAATCATTCATCCATATATATAACAACAATAATAGCTATGATGAATAATGATGATAATAATGATGATACTAATAATAAGAATAGCAATCAGTAGCAACAACTTATAGTAGTATTTTTTAGACGCGGCTTTGTCTATCACTTCGATTTATTGATTATTAGAAAAAAAAAAAATCTGATTAAAATGTTTGTTAAATGAATTGTATATATAGGTTGTTGAAATTACAAAAAATTTCACAACCCTCCTTTGCAAACATCAATTAGCAAAATCCATTTCAATTGTAATCCCGACAAAAACGACGTTTCCAATTCCAAAGCAATCGGAGCGGAGCGGGACCTCCACCTGTAAATGTGTGATTCATGGGTGAACAAGGCCCATACACCACAAGGGGCAAGGAGTGGAGAGGGGTTAGACAAGATGCGACACCCGATGAACTTTTAAGATAACGAAAGGAGCGTGAAAGGACCGTGCCACATTTCAAATAGGGGAAGTATGGCTAGACAATGTATCGATGAAGATTTTAGTGATTTGAGTGGTGGAGTTTGTGACAATCCAATTCCCACGTCATTAGGTAAGTTCTTGTAATGTTTTTTTGTAAGCAAGGTCCATTTCGAATGGTCACAATTTTGTGTGTATATTCAGAATACTCATTTTGGGAACTTTAATGTGAAATGAGTTGAGTTGTTACAAAATACGACATTTATAAGTTCAAGACCCTTTGGTGGAATTATAATGACTTCAATTTTGCCTATCTTCTCAATTAAGTATGGTGATGATGATGATGATGATAGGAGGAGGAGGAGGAGGAGGAGGAGGAGGAGGAGGAGGAGGAGGAGGAGGACCACCACCACCACCACCATAACAACAACTACTAGTGGTATTTAATTAGATGACGTTCATCTATTATTTTGATTTATTGATTATTAAAATAAAAAAATTCTATGATTGAAATGTTTGTTACATGAACTGTATTTATTGGTTATTGAAAATATAAAGGATTCCTAAGAGGCAAGGTTCGAACAAGAATAACAATCAAATCATTTTTTCAAACTACATTGAGGATTGTGTATTCTTTGTAATTTATATTGAATTTATCAACCATTATATCTCACTTTTCCTATCAACTTTATGAAACTTTCTAAAAGATACAAAAATAATCAACAGATTATTATTGGATCCTCTTATAAATTTTTTTATGCATTTATTACTAGATAAATGATACTAGAACGACCACAGTTATTCAAAGATGTCCAAGTCAAGAGTAACTCATCCGATGATGAACGTGTAAATAATTATTTATGCAAGTGGACCCGATAAAAATCCATGACCAATTACTAAATCAAATAACAATCCGAATGGCATATAGTGGAAACGTCTATCCCAAAAAATCACATTTATTTTATCAATCAAAAATAGAATCACAAAATCGGTTATATTTCCCTAATACTTTCGCTTTTAATCTTATCCCTAATCATGTGCCCATGCATTCAACAAAACATTTTTCTATCTACTACAATTGTTTTGTGCTTATTACCATTCTATGTAATTTGCCCTTGAGCTTAGGTGCCATCCAACGGTAGCACAAAACCCCGAGTGCACTTATCCCCTTCATCTATCCCGTCTACCCTCCATGGGTGAGATCTCCATCTATTTCCCTATTTTTCAACCATCTTATAGAATTTTTTTAAATCATTAATTACCCGTGTTCGCTCGAGAAGTAACTTTTATGTCCAAATTATTGGCTGGCAAATATGAACACTAATATTTTCTTTTCCACATACAACGGTGAAATAACAACCTGGTTACCCACAGCAGTCAGGAGAAATTCCTGGCCTGCCAACAAGAAAAATACAACGTTTCTAAGGCTCCATTCGTTTCATGAAAATGATTTCTAAAAAAACGTTTTCCGGATTTTCCAGCGTTCGTTTCACAGAAAATGAATTCCTTGGGGAAAATGTTTCCATCAAAAGAAAAAAGTCTTCTAAAGTAGGAGAAAATGTTTTCCACTTTTGAAAAGTGGAAACTTTTTCCTAACTTGATTTCTCTTATCTCACATCTCTACAAAGCCCCACTTCCTCCTCCCATTTCTTCTTCTTCTTATTTTCTTTTTTTATTCAAATTATTTTTTAATTTTCTTTTTCTTTTTAATTCGAATTATTTTTAATTTCCTTTCTCCTTTTTTCTTTTTTTTCTTTTTTTCTTTTTCTTTTCTTGGTTTCCCATCTTCTTTTTCTTGGCTAGTCGTTGGACCAGATGAACTTTAAGCTCGTCGATCTCAAACTCGCGCTCATCGATCTGGCGAGCCTCGAGCTTGACACTCACGCTAGTCAATCTGATAAGCGAAAATTTCACACCCCGATTCACAAGAAAAAGGGCATGATGGCCATCCTTTCACCAAATGACGCAGTCTCAACATAACCAAAATTCAACCCAATATCAACATACATACATACATACATATATATATATATATGACAAAAGGGCATTTTTTTACAATATCAAAGTATTTCTACAATCCACCGAACCAAAACGTATACCTTCTATAAAGACTAACTTATAAACTTATCAACTACGCACAAGTCATACCAAAAAGTTTCCACCACAAAAGTCCTCCCCAAGCGAACACTCACACCTACTCGTGACTCACTGAAGAACTTGAAAAACAAGTATAAGAGAGGAGTGAGTGGATCGAGAAATCACTATGCACATTTAAAGCACAATCGTAACACACTTTATCATAATACATAATCATAACTTAAATACCGAATATACCAAAGGTCTAGTCCATTAGTCAATCACATGTATCAATGGTCTATTCCATTGATTAATCTCATCAAATCACATCAATGGTTCATTCCATCGACCAAACTTAAATCACACGTCAATCGTCCACTCCATTGACCAATTCATGCTCAAATGTCTAACTACGGTCACGCGTAACGCCCGTGACATGACGACCAAGATTCCAGCTAGCTAGATCTCCATCTATTATTAGCAGATGGCTCGGCCCACAAGGATATCCTAGACTAGTATGCACATACCTACACACCCCTCAAGGTCCACAAAGACATTGAGTATCAACCACCAATCACAACACCTAGTAATCCGACATCAGGAAAAAAGTCATATCACAGCTCAAAATTTGATATATAAATATCAAAGCATCCTCCAAAATATTTTAAGATTCTTTCACAAAGAATTTCACAAATCCTTTTTCAAACAACCATTCAAATCGAAGTCGAAATATAGCTCCCTCCGAACAACAAAATGGCAGTAATAACTCAATCCTGTTTTATGCCACAAAATATGCTTTTTATCAACTCATAGAATATATAATCCACCACATTTCTCAAAACATGAGATTAAAATACAAAGAAGAAATAGTGTTACTCACCTGGGAAAAGCCAAAAATCAACTACAACGCTCACTCAAACCAACGCACTTGGATTCCTAACAATTAACGGAAAAATAATATCAAAAGGCCGTGTAAAAAGGATATTCGCATAACGACTAGCCTATACTAGGCCTATTTGTTGATAAAATGACACATATGCGCCACAAAAGCTCGCATTTAGTGGAAACCCATCGTTTTCCGCTAGGTGTGGCCCTTGCGCCAACTTCGTCATGCCATAACTTCCTCCGCAAAATTCCGTTTCAAGCCATCTTACAACCTTTATAAAGCTCTCTTAACTTACAACAACAACCCCAACTCAGCCGCCCCAAACAGTACCGACAACAACAAAAAAAGAGGCTTGAAGTTACTGTTCATTACAGTCTAGATTGTCCCCCCAACTTTAAAATTTCATTTCGGACAAACTGCAAGCTCAAATCATGATCCATAAGATGCTATAGCTTCACAACATCCCAAAGTACCATTTCTACAAAAATCTACAACTCAACAACTCAAAAATCGGGCTTCGCCACACAAATATCCAAGGAATTCAAATTTTGAGCCCTAACTGCGGTGATTGCTTCAAGTATATGATTAAAGGCTTCAATTTCTTACCGGCATTGGAAAACACACTTGAGTCGGCTTGATGAGTCATTCGGATCACGTGTGCGCCAAAATTTTTCCTTTTTTTCCCTTTTTCCTTTCTCTTCTTTCTCTCTTCTCCCCTATTTCTTTCGCTTTTGCCCATGCTCCTCTTTCTCTCCCTCTTTCTCTCTTTTTAAAACACAACCGAAGGTTCCACAGTTCTCCTTCAGCTTCCCTTTTTTGACTTTTCAAACTCTTTATTTTCCTTTTATTTTATTTTCTTATTTAAAGCCCATATATTACATTCTCCCCTCCTAAAAAAATTTCGTCATTGAAATTTACAGGCACTTCAATCATGAAACAAGTGAGGGTATTTGTGCTTTGCCTCTTCCTCGAGTTCCCAAGTGGCCTCTCTCTTCGTATGATTTTGCCACTGGATCTTCACATAAGGGATAACGCATCATCGCAACACTTGATCCTTCTTATCAATAATACAAATGGGCGGTGTTGAAGAAAAATCCCTTGGAGTTTTGAAGTTGACAAAACAACCTCAACAGTGTGGTCTAAGGATTCCAAGACTCAGTTGGCTACGTCTAAAGTTGTCAAGGTCTAAAGGTTTTCAAAGACAGTCAGACCCAGAATTTCGGTCTGAAGTTTTTCCATCTGAAGTCAGTCAAGACTCAGTTTCCGTCTGAAGACCTTCAAGACTCAGTTTCAATCTGACGACCCTCGAGACCCAAATCTAAGTCTGAAGATGGTTCGCGATTTTTTTACAGGCTGGCTACAGGTTATTCTTATGGCTACAAATATTGGATTTCGTATTTCCTAATCCTAACCATGGAATATCTCTGGCTGTGATCAAGAGCTTGGAAGATTTGATTCTTCGGATTCTATCCGTTGAATATCAAATTTATTTTTGGAAGAATCTAATTTTGGGAACTCAAGATCCTGATTGTATAGGCGAACAGGATTGACGAGCTACTGTCTACTTACGTTTTCGGGACAAGGAGATCACTTAAATTGATTCAGTCCAACGGGTTGATTAGATGAATTTTTGGAATGTGCCAACGGGTATGATGGCACGGAGATTATTTAAGTTGGATCGACGTTGCTTGGAAACAAGGAGAGACCGGTAGAGAAATCTTGATGTTAGAATCTCCAAAATCACTTGTTCTCTAAAATCTTTCATGTTTACACTTTGTGTAACAAAGAGAGTGAGATATAGAGCAAAGACAGCAAGAGAAGGCTGTAGGAGAGACTGTCAATTGAAGAAGTCTAATCCGTCTACCGTAAAGGCACTCTTTTGCTATATAGTGATTACGGTCGTTTGGCTGCACGGCGTGGAGAGTGGACGTAGGCTTGGTCTAAGCCGAACCACTATAATCCTTGTGTCAATTTTCTCTCTCTACTCTATTTACTTTGTGAATACGTAATCTGTTTATTATTGATATATCCTTGATATTAACGTATTGCATTGAAAAAGATTCCAAAAGAATTCCGCAACAACCTATTCACCCCCCTCTAAGTTGATTCACCAGCCCATTTCAATTGGTATCAGAGCAGGTTGCTTATTTGTTAGAAGTGTTATTACTTCTGAAGCTAAAGTGTGTTTGGCTCCAGGGTTAATTGAAGGTCAGAGTAATACCAGACCTCCCTACTTCGATGGCAAGGATTACAACGTATGGAAAAACAAGATGAAGGCATTCCTAAGATCTAAAGATCCTATGGAATGGGATGTAGTGGAGAACGGGATTATTCCTAAAGCTACATCAAGCACAGGAAAAGAAATAGCTGATGGAGCGGGGTTACCACAAGCGAAATCTCTAAGAGACATGCTCTTGATGCAAAGGCTATTTACTATCTCTATTGTGCATTATCTCCTACTGAGTATAATAGAATTTCATCTTGTGATACAGCCAAAGAAGTTTGGGACAGATTACATGTTACTTATGAAGGAACAGATCGAGTCAAAGAAACCAATATCAACATCCTTCTTGGTCAATATGAATTCTTCAAAATGAAGCCAGGAGAAACCATCTCGGATATGTTCAGTCGATTTACAGAAATTGTAAACGGCTTGACATACCAAGGACAGCCAATCTCAGGACCTATGAAGGTCAATAAATTGTTGAGAGGGCTCTCCAAAGATTGGAATCACGTCAAGACATCTATCAGAGAAACATAGAGAATCATGCCTCTTTCAGTTGACGAATTGGTCGCCACACTTCAATCCTATGAAGTCGAGCAATTCAATGAGGAATTTGACACAAAAGGTAAGAAGTCAATTGCTTTAAAATCTAATGATGATTCTGATGTTACGGATTCGAAGAAGACCCGAATGATGAAGAATTGGCACTTCTGATTAGAAAGTTTAGAAGGTTGAATAGAAAAAGTAGAAGATTCAACGGTAAGAAACAAAACAATCAAAGATTTCAAAAGAGATCAAATGAAGAAGAAGATACCAACAAAGAAGTTGTTTGCTTTGAATGCAAGAAAAAGGGGCACATCAGACCCAACTGTCCCTTATTGAAGAAAAAGAAAGGAAAACTTGAAAAGTTCAAGAAAGCACTCAAAGCCGAAACATGGAGTGATACTGAATGTGAGGAGAGTGATGAAGAATATGCAAATATATGTCTTATGACAGACTCAGACTCAGATTCTGACTCAGACGCAGATTCAGACTCAGACTCAGACTCAGACTCAAACAATGGTATCAAGGTTAGAAATTTAAAAATTCCTGTCAAAGTATCAAAATACATTGATGAACTTTGTCTCAGTCTTAAAGACTCTCTTAAAAGGATCGCTGAATTAAAAGGGAGAATTCCAAAATGAAACAACAAGAAAAGATTTTACTTGAAAAAGTTGAAAGTTTAGACAAGTCTCTTGCTGCTTCAAAAGAAAATGGAAATGAACTTTCAAAAGAGAATGCTTGCTTGAAAGAGGATTTATTGAAAGTCTCAAAGAAATTTTCAATAGGTTCTGAAAAGTTGGACAAAATTCTTTCTATCCAGAAACCTTACTTTAATAAATCCGGTCTAGGAATGACACAAGAAACTGTTCCTTTGATCGATTTCTCAAAAGTAAAGGAAAGAATAAGGAATAGGCCAACAAAAACTTTTTATAAAAATCATTTCCAAAAGGTTTTTGTAAAGCCTGTTGGTAGACATGCTCTTACTTGTTCAAGATGTAAAAGTGTAGATCATTTTGAAAAGGAATGTCCCAAAGTTTGGAGACCGTTAAGAAGAGCTGGACAAAGACTGTTTATACTACTAACAATGATGGACCCAAGAAGATCCGGGTACCAAAGAAGACATGAGTTTTTCTCTTAATTGCAGGTTACCCTCAAGAAGAAAGTCAAGTGGTATTTGGACGGTGGATGTTCAAGACACATGACGGGAGACTCAAGTTGTTTTACAAAATTTTCTCATATAAATGGAGGAAATGTCTCCTTTGGTGGTAACAACAAAGGTAAGATTGTTGGACAAGGAACTGTGATGATTGGAAATCTCACAATCAACAACGTCTCTCTTGTTGAGGGATTGAACTACAATCTACCGAGTATTAGTCAATTATGCGATTCGGGATACAAAATAAATTTCCAAGAAGACACATGTTGGAACAAGCAAGGATCTTTCACAGTCCTTCACTGGTCGAAGACATGGGAATATCTATTTGCTAGATATAAAGTCTGACAGTCCATGCTTGATATCAATTCAAGATGAAGTCATCCTTTGGCATAAGAAGCTTGGACATGTCAATCTGAAGCAAATTGCAAAAGTATCATCCAAAAAGCTTGTTCGAGGACTTCCTAACCTCAAGTATCAAAAGCATGAATTATGCATTCCTTGTGTACTTGGTAAACATGTTAGAAGTTCTTTTAAATCTATAAATCAAGTATCCACTAATCGTGTTTTGCAGCTATTACACATGGATTTATTTGGACCAACTAGAGTTCAAAGCATTGGAGGTAAAAGATATTGCTTGGTTATAGTTGATGATTATTCTCGTTTTACTTGGGTACTCTTCCTTGCAAATAAATCTGATGCTTTGATTCATTTTACTAAGTTTGCAAAGAAAATTCAAATTGAAAAAGGATATGCAATTTCGAGTATTAAACGACCATGGTGGAGAATTTGAAAATCATGATTTTGCCAAATATTGTGATGACAATGGTATTCAACATAATTTTTCATCTCCATACACTCCACAACAAAATGGAGTTGTAGAAAGGAAAAATCGTTCTTTGCAAGAAATAGCAAGAACTCTTTTAATCGAAAGTAATATTTCACCTCATTTTTGGGCTGAAGCTACTTCTTTTGCTTGTTATATTATAAATAGAATCTTTCTAAGACCTATATTAGAGAAGACCCCTTATGAATTATTCAAAGGTAAGAAGCCAATTGTTTCATATTTTCATGTATTCGGTTGCAAATGTTTTATTCTAAAGAATTCCAGTGATCAAATTGGCAAGTTTGAAGAAAAATCAGATGAGGGAATTTTCCTTGGCTACTCCTTGACAAGCAAAGCTTACAAAGTCTTCAACAAACGTACTCAAACTGTGGAAGAATCCATGAATGTAAAGTTTGAAGATTCGTTACAAAATCAGACTCAATCTGAAGATTTAGAGTTTAAGCAAGTGTCTACAAATTCTCATGAAGAAAATCAAGCCTCGACACCGAGCCTCAAATAAATTCAGAAATTCCAAGCGAAGAAGAGTTTCACCAAATTGACAAATCAACTACAAATTGGAAGCAAAAGTCAAGTCATCCCCCAGACCTCATCATTGGCAATATTGATGATGGAGTTCGTACTATATCTAAAAGACGAGAAGCTTCCAGTGCTCTTGCACTAATTTCTGAGATTGAACCAAAAAATATAGAAGATGCATTGAAAGATGAAAGCTGGATCGAAGCAATGCAAGAAGAACTAAACCAATTCAAAATCAACAACGTTTGGGAGCTAGTTCCTAAACCAAAAGGAAAATCAATCATTGGTACCAAATGGGTTTTCAGGAACAAGCTTGATCAATAAGGAAAAGTGGTAAGGAATAAAGCAAGACTTGTAGCAAAAGGCTACACACAAGAAGAAGGCATCGACTATGACGAAACCTATGCTCCCGTGGCAAGGTTAGAAGCTATAAGATTACTTCTTGCTTTTGCTTGCTTTAAAAATTCAGGTTATTCCAAATGGACGTGAAAAGCGCATTCCTAAATGGAGTCATTCAAGAAGAAGTCTATGTGGAACAACCACCAGGATTTGAAGATCCTAAAAGACCAAACCTTGTTTTCAAGCTGAGGAAAACCTTATATGGTTTAAAACAAGCACCTCGAGCATGGTGTGAAAGGTTAAGCAATTTTTTTATTCAAAATGGCTTCTCTAAAGGTAAAGTAGATACTACACTATTTATAAAAAGAGAAGGCAAGGATTTCATACTTGTTCAGATTTATGTTGATGACATTATTTTTTGTTCTTCTAATGAGAGACTTTGCAAGACAAAACGAATTTGAAATGAGCATGATAGGAGAACTAAACTTCTTTTTGGGACTTCAAGTCAATCAATCAAGTGAAGGAACATTCATCCATCAAGAGAAGTATGCAAAAGATCTTATCAAGAAGTTTGGAATGGAGAATTGCAAGAAAACGAAACTCCTATGTCAAGCTCATCAAAGCTGGATAAAGACGAACAAGGGAAGAGTGTAGACCAAAAGCTATACGAAGTATAATCGGGTCACTTCTTTACCTTACAGCTTCTAGACCTGACATCTTGTTTAGTGTTTGCATATGTGCTAGATTTCAATCTGATCCTAAAGAATCTTATATGACTGCTGTAAAGCGTATCATTAAATATGTTGCAACTACATCTAAACTAGGTCTATGGTATTCTAAGAAAGGAGATTTTACTCTTCTGATGCTGACCTCGCTGGTTGTAGAGTGGATAGAAAAAGCACTACGGGTACATGTCAATTATTGGGAAACGGGATGGTGTCTTGGTTCTCAAGAAAATAGGGTACTTGTGGCTCTTTCAACCGCCTGAAGCGAGTACATTGCTCTTGGAAGTTGCTGCTCTCAAATTCTATGGATGCAACAACAATTGAGAGACTTTGGAGTTGATGAAAGACAGACGGAAATCAAATGTGACAATACCGGCGCAATCAACCTCACAAAGAATCCAATACTTCATTCAAGAGCAAAGCACATTGAAATCAAACATCATTTCATTCGAGATCATGTTCAAAGTAGAGATGTTGTGATTCAGCATGTAGATTCAAAGAATCAATTGGCGGATATTTTCACAAAACCCCTAGAGAAGGCTCACTTTGAATTAATTCGTTCAAGATTGGGAATCGTAAACTTTGAAGATAATCGACTCAAGATTAAAGTCTCGAAGGTGGTTCGAGACTCATCGCTAGGTCTAAAGACGGCTCGATTCAAAGCAAGGTCCGAAAGCGCTACGGACTCTACGTAAAGTCCGATTGTACTCGGACGCAAAGGTAAGGTCCGAAAAGGGGTTCGACTCAAAGGTAAAGTCCGAATATCCGTCGACTCTATTTTATCCTATCTCTTTACGAATTTCTTTTCGTATTCTCTCTTTAACACATTTTTGGTAATTACTTTTCAGTATTTCAAAATCTCTTTTCGCTCTTTTCGATATGCATTAATGGCAGTTTATATTTTCAAAAAGGTAGTTTTCTTTTTACGGTTTATTTTTGGCGTTCTTTTCTTTCACTTTTTGGCGACGTTTCGTATTCCGGTGATTTTTCTCTCACTATTTATACTCTCGAACCGTCACTTTTACTCTCAGCTATTCCATTACGATTCATTTTCATACTCCTTCACTCTCAAAACCCTAAAAATCTCCCTTTGCCATTTCCATTTCGTCCCTTTTTCGCCTTAAAATTTCCATTTTTTCCTCTCGTTCAAGTTGAAATCTTGCTTGCTCGCGAAAATGTCGTCTCGCAAGTCCTCCAGGTGCAAGCGGGGACCATAGCGACAGCAAGAGGGTCCTACAAGGGTGGACCTAACAGAGGAAGATTCGCCTCAACGAGAAGCAGAGCGTCAACATTCTGAGGAAGTTGTTACCGAAGCAGAATCGGTAAGAACTCTTAAGCCACATACTGCTTACGATCTCTATAAAAGACTCAAGGATGGGAAGGTCAGCCTTAAGACGATCGAGGAGTATTTGAGGGAGAGAGGATATAAGAGCGAATATTTATTTTTTATGGAGATGGAAAAACTTAAGGTTGTTGGTGAAGGCACTGCACAGAAGACGCTGAAAAATATCTCGAGTGATTCACTCGAGAATGCTCCTGCTGAAACTTTAGATGATGATGAGAGACTTTTCTCTCATTTTGAACCTCGTTTTGGTGTGGTGCTAATCTTTTGTTTGTCCTCCCGGAAGTCTATTTCGGTCGAAGAAGCATGAATGAGTTTATACAAAGCTGTTGAAGAGGGGTGTGGTCAATCCAAGGAGTGTAGATTTTGACTTCCTTGATTCGATAAAGATAAATTTGAGAGGGAAGTTTGCTAAGTTACAATTGGAAAATTTCTGCACGGATATGACCGTGGCCCACTCGAGTTGGCGGCTTATGTTTACTCAAATCTTTCCTTTTTGGATGCAAATCGATTGTCCTTTTCTTTCATGGACAAAGATTATGTTGTTGATGTTGACTTGCTGGCTGACATCATTGGTGTGGAAAGAAGGAGTTTCCAGCCAATCAAAGTCTCAACAACCTATGCAACTTTTGGATATTGTACGAGACAGTCTGTTGAAGGCAAGATATCTTACACTAAGATGAATGCCACCAATGTTTTGTTGCATAAAGTTGTCATCAATCGCATCCGGCCAAAAACGACCTCGAAGACCGATGTTTCCAAAACAGAGGCAAAGCCGATGTTTGCCATCAACCAGGCGAGACCTTTCTCACTTCCACATGTCATACTTTTCCATATATATAGGGGAGGTGGTGAAGGATAAGGGTCACATTTGCCTTATTCATCAATCATCACCAAATTGTTTAGGCATTTTGATATTCAAGTCCCTGCATCTTTGTGCCTAACAAAGTTGAATTTGATGCTCATTGGAGAGAAGATGGTGATGAAGATGAAATTTCTAGAACTGACTGCAGCACTAGAAAGGTTGAGGAGGGAAACACCTTCAAGAGAGATCCTCACTGCTTCATTGAAAAGGAAGGGCAAAGAGCCCATGGCTGAAAAGAAAAGAAGAAAGATCATCCTGCAAGACGAGGAGGATGAAGAAGATGCCATGACTTTGTCCACTCTCTCTAGGATGAGGAGCCCTGTAATCCTGAGAACAGAGGCTGAAGAGAGAGCGAGAAAAGAAGCAGAGGAGAAGGAAGCAGAGAAACAGAAGAAGGAAAAGGAAGAGAAAAGAAGAAGAAAGGAAGAGAAGAGAAGAAGAAGAGAGAAGGAAAAAGAGGAAAGAAGAAAAGAAGAGGAGAGAAGAGAAGAAGAAAGAAGAAGAGAAGAAGAGAGATAGAGGAAGGAAGAAGAAGAAGAAAGAAGAAGGAAGGCTGAGGAAGAAAGCAAAATGCAGGAGGATATGGATGCTGCATTTGAGCCATCTTTTGCTAGGGAAGAGACCGAGAAACATCCTTATACTGATATGGATGTTGGCAATGAATTTTCCACTCCACCCATTGGCATTCATTCAGGGGGAGTTGTTGCAGAACAAGGGACAATTTCGCCACTACATTTTAGTGATGTGAGTAGGTCTGGTGCTGACCCTGAGGAGGTTTATGCATCACACTTCCCAGAGCATGAAGAATCCTCACCTGCTGAGAAAGAAAGGGCTGAGAGGGAAGCTCCTAGCTTTCAAACCTATTCTGCTGGACCTGAAGAAACAGGTTTTTGGGATAGACTTCGAGATGAGAGATCTGAAAAAGGCGCTGCTGAGTACTTCAGTGAACATGCAAGAACAAATCAATGCACTGCAAGCTCAAGTGGAGTCAAATCAAACCGGTGTAGAATTGGTTTCAGTGAAGGAAAACCTTGCCAAACTCGACAAGTCACCGGGAGCTTAGCAAGTTTCAGCTTATTCGTTTCCCTGCAGGCCCCTAAAATTTTCAAAACTTTATCTCAATTTTACTCTACCTCTTTGATGGGACAAAAAGGGGGAGAGTTGCGCAGATTTGTTTACAGGTTTTGAAGGTTTTGAAGATTTGAAGTTTTTGAAGCTGAGGAAGCTTGGAAATTTTTTTTTTTTTTTATTTAGACTATTTTATTTTGGATTTCGATTGGGTTGTTTGAACTTCTATGACCTTATGCTGATGTGATGATCTAGATTTAGACTTGTGAATTTGATTGCAGGATTACTATATCTTGAGAGGATAATTGTTATTGGACTAACACTCTTTTTGCGAGATATAGTATATATGAGTTTTCCCCGCAGGTTTTTAATTCACAAATGCGTCGAGGGTTTTGTCACCATCAAAAAGGGGGAGATTGTTGAAGAAAAATCCCTTGGAGTTTTGAAGTTGACAAAACAGCCTCAACAAAGGTGGTCTAAGGATTCCAAGACTCAGTCGGCTACGTCTAAAGTTGTCAAGGTCTAAAGGTTTTCAAAGACAGTCAGACCCAGAATTTTGGTCTGAAGTTTTTCCGTCTGAAGTCAGTTAAGACTCAGTTTTCGTCTGAAGACCTTCAAGACTCAGTTTCAGTCTGACGACCCTCGAGACCCAAATCTAAGTCTGAAGATGGTTCGCGATTTTTTTACAGGCTGGCTACGAGGTTATTCTTATGGCTACAAATATTGGATTTCGTATTTCCTAATCCTAACCATGGAATATCTCTGGGCTGTGATCAAGAGCTTGGAAGATTTGATTCTTCGAATTCTATCCGTTGAAGATCAAGTTTATTTTTGGAAGAATCTAATTTTGGGAACTCAAGATCCCGATTGTATGGGCGAACGGGATTGACGAGCTACCTTGTCTACTTACGTTTTCGGGATAAGGAGATCACTTAAATTGATTCAGTCCAACGGGTTGATTGAATGAATTTTTGGAATGTGCCAACGGGTATGATGGCACGGAGATTATTTAAGTTGGATCGACGTTGCTTGGAAACAAGGAGAGACCGATAGAGAAATCTTGATGTTAGAATCTCCAAAATCACTTGTTCTCTAAAATCTTTCATGTTTACACTGTGTAACAAAGAGAGTGAGATATAGAGCAAAGACAGCAGAAGGCTGTAGGAGAGACTATCAATTGAAGAAGTCTAATCCGTCTACTGTAAAGGCACTCTTTTGCTACATAGTGATTACAGCCGTTTGGCTGCCAGCGTGGGGAGTGGACGTAGGCTTGGTCTAAGCCGAACCACTATAATCCTTGTGTCAATTTTCTCTCTCTACTCTATTTACTTTGTGAATACGTAATCTATTTATTATTGATATATCCTTAATATTAACGTATTGCATTGAAAAAGATTCCAAAAGAATTCCGCAACAACCTATTCACCCCCCTCTAGGTTGATTCACTAGCCCATTTCAGGCTGCTCTTCATATGTTAAGTTTTCTCTCAACTTCAATGGTGCAAAATCCAATATGTGATCGGGATTTGGCACATAATTCTGTAATAAGAATACATGGAACACATTATGGATTCCAGATAATGCTGGTGGTAAAGCCAGTTTATAAGCAACTTCACCAATCTTTTCTAATATCAAAAATGGTCCCACGTACCTTGGACTTAATTTGTTACACGTGCCAAATCTCATTACGCCCTTCATAGGAGAAACCTTCAAGAATACGTGGTCCCCTACATTAAAATTTTCTGACGGCTTTGTGCTGTTTTCAAATGCTCTCGAATGAGTCTAATTTTCTCTTATGATTGTTGTATGTATTTAGGGTCGGTTAATCTTTTCTCACCAGCATCATCCCAGCAAATAGGAGTCCTACATTTATGCCCATACAAAGCTTCAAAAGGAGCCATCTTAATGTTGGAATAATAGCTGTTATTATAAGAAAACTCTGCTAAGTGTAAATGTTCGTCCCACGAACCACCAAAGTCAATAACGCAAGATTGTAGCATATCCTCTAATGTATGAATAGTTCTCTCCGACTGTCCATCCGTTTGTGGGTGAAAAGCTGTGCTAAAGTTGAGTTGAGTACCTAATGCCCCTTGTAAACTCTTCCAAAAGTTGGACACAAACCTAGGATCTCTATCAGAAACAATAGTCACTGGAACTCCATGAAGTCTCACTATCTCATTAACGTATCGCTTCGCCATGTCTTCAATTGAAAGACCAAATCGATAAGACAAAAAGTGTGCAGATTTAGTCAATCGATCAACAATCACCCATATGGCATTCTTACCACTAGGCGTCCTCGGTAAGCCGACGATGAAATCCATGGTAATATGCTCCCACTTCCATTTAGGTACTTCAAGTGGGTGCAGCTGGTTTCTGATGCTCAATTTTCACTTGCTGGCAAATTAGATATTGGTCGACAAATTTCACAATATGTTTCTTCATATTGATCCACCAAAAATTTCCTCTCAAATCCCTGTACATCTTAGTGCTCCTTGGATGAATTGAGAATCTAGTGCTATGAGCTTCTTGTAATATCTCCTTTTTCAATTCTAAATCATCGAGAACACATAACCAACCATAAAACCTCAATGACCCATCTATGTGGATACTAAAGTCATCTTGTTTCCCAGCTTCTACACCTTCTCTGATCTTTTCCAATTGAGGATCTTCATTTTGTTTAGCCTTGATTCTGTCAATCAATGTCGGTTGTACTCGAAAATTAGCTAATCGAGCACCAAGCCAATGGACCAAAACCTCCAAGTCTAGCTTTCTGATATCCTCAAGAATAGGCTTTTGAGAAGTGAGCAATGCTGCCATATTACTCAAGGCATCAGCTACCACGTTAGCTTTACCTGGATGGTAATTGATGAGTCATAATCCTTCGAAAGTTCTAGCCATCTCCTATGCCTCATGTTAAGTTTAATCTGAGTAAAAATATATTTTAAACTCTTGTGATCAGTAAAGACTTCACATTTTTCACTATACAAATAGTGCCGCCATATTTTTAAGGCAAACACAACCGCCGCCAACTCCAGATCATGAGTAGGATAATTCTTCTCATGAGCCTTCAACTGTCTAGAGGCATATGCCACAACTTTACCATCCTACATAAGAACACAACCTAAACCTTCCTTAGATGCATCACAATAAATTGTAAAGCCACCAATTCCTGAAGGCAAAGTTAATATAGAAGATGACACCAACCGCCTCTTCAATTCTTGGAAACTGCGCTCACATTGATCTGACCACACAAATTTAACTCCCTTCTGAGTTAGGCGAGTAAGTGGACGAGCAATTTTAGAAAACCCTTCTATAAATCGCTTGTAATAACCTGTTAACCCAAGAAAACTTCTTACCTCCGTGACATTGGTAGGGCGATTCCATTGAACAACTGCTTCAACTTTCTTTGGATCAATTGAGATACCATCTTTTGATATTACATGACCCAAGAATTCTATATGATCAAGCCAGAAGGCACACTTACTAAATTTAGCATACAGCTTCTTTTCACGCAAAGTTTGTAAAACAACTCTCAAGTGTTGTTCATGCTCTCCCAAACTCCTCCAATACACCAAAATATCATCGATGAATACCACAATAAATCTGTCAAGAAATTGCTTGAATATCCTATTCATCAAATCCATGAAAGCCGTAGGTGCATTCGTTAACTCAAAAGGCATGACAAGAAATTCATAATGCCCATATCTTGTTCTAAAAGCGGTCTTCGGCACATCATCAACTTTTATCTTCAACTGATGATACCCAATGCTTGAATACCCTTGTTCTGAAGCATTTGTCACTGTTGCTGCACCACCATCTTCTTCCACCCCCTCCGACTTTCGTTTTTCCAATGCTTCTAAGATAGACTATCTTTATGAAGTCTCTCTTAGTGATGAAACTAAGATATCTGAAACTCAGCTTCCTCTTATGAATCCCTATTTTGCTTTTGCCAAACCCAGATCGTCATTTTCTCCCATCCATTCCATACGTCAACTTATTCGCCAAACCCCAAAGGAAGTAAAAGAATATGTCCAATCTTCCAAGTTCGACCAACATCCTATTGGGGCCACTGAAAAAGAGTATTTTGTTACTCTTCAAATTCCTCCAGAATTTCCTAAACAATGGACTCAACAAGGATACTCTCATGTCCATTATGGAGCTGTTCGTCTTGCTCTTATTTTTCATGGTCGTAAAGGTTTGCCAGTTGTGGGGAGAATAGCACTACTGGATACTCGATTCCTAGAGTACCAGCATGCTTGCATTGGTACTATTCAGACTACGTTAAATGCTGAAACAGTCTTTGTGGCTTTGTATCCAAATTTCAACATTGCTCTTTCAAATCCACAGTTGCTTTCTTTTCTGAAAGTCCAAGTCCAACTCACAGGAGCACCTCAGACTGCTGACTCTGTTGTTGCTATGCTCCATTACCAGATAGTTTATCGAGTGCAAAACCATGCACTTGATTTAAATTTTAATAATGGAAATGAAGATGCTTTATTCATTTCCATGCAGAATGATCAAGCATCTTGCATTCATGTTCCCAGACAGATCCCAAAGGAAAAGTTGGCTAAGCTTCTTCCGGAAACTTGGATTACCAACTATGAAAAACGTCATCAGAATAACAAGCCTTTCAAGTCTACGGACTCTGAATTTGTCAGAGAAAATGATGGAACCGTTTCCATCAAATTTGACAAGGAAAATGAAGAAAGTCCATCTATCTTCCAGACTCTCTTTATGATTGAACCATGTGTTCCTGAGTTCATTTCCGAGCCAGATCCAAAAAAGCTTGTCAAATACTTCAAAAGTGATGGACATCTTGTCCATTATTACAAAGACCAAGTATGGCCACTATTTTTGGGATCCTTTTTGTCAATGCTCTTATTGTTTAAACTCTCCCGACGAGGTAGACCCAAGTACAAGACCTCGAAGGAAGCACAAGAAGCCAAATGACCCTTTGTATCAAAAATATCTGAATGGAGAACCATCCGTTGACACTCTTGGTGAGTGTGACAAATTTCAGTTTATGGTCTCTTATGCACCAACTCCACCACCGGAGTTCGTTGTTTCACCTCCGGAAACTTTAAACTCACCACCACCACCCCCTCCATCTCCTCCTCAGAAAAAGCCAGCTCTTTCCCCATTATACAAGCCAATTCAAAAATGGACAAAAAAGCATTCTTACCCATTTGAAGCTCCACCAAAAATTCAACTAAGTTCTTCCATTACCATGTTCCATGAAACAGATTTTCCTCCTCTTGCTCGAGAAATTTTCAAACTCTTGTTTCCTGCCCTAGAGGAATTTATTGATCCACAAGGTAGATATCGGCATGTTTCGAAAATACCTACCCCCATAGATGTGGATGAACATAGAAGATACAAAAAGATTCCAGTTGCTGAAGCTGTCCTAAATTGGCAATCGAAGACTCTTTTGGCACATAACAATGCCTTCAAGGCAATTGACTCCAAGCTTGGCAATGTGCAACAAGATCTTCGACGATAAGATGAAACCACCAAGAAGATGCTTTCAGACTTTCAGAAAAGGCTGCATACCTTGGAATCTGGACAACATTTAGGGTATCATTACCTCAAAAGTCCTAAAGCAGAAATAGAAAAACTCAAAAGACAAATCCAGATTCTTGAAGAAGGAAAACTTAATCCATTTGCAATTATTCCACGAATAGAGTACCCCTCTTTTCCACCACTGCAAACGTCCACAGCCCAGACTTCCATCTTTGCTTCACCACCTCAGATATCCATCTTTGCTGCCATCGCAAACGTTCCTATCACACAAAAAAAAATAAACGTGGCTAAAATGCAAAATCGTCTCAAAGAACTGGATCGCATAAGAAAAGAAAAGGAAATGAGAAGAGGCTTGCAGAATCCTCTCTTATTATAAGAGAGCTAGATCAAATGATGCTGTCAAACCCATTAGAATCTTTCTTAAGAGACTTGAGTAATCAGGAACAATAACCCAATCCTACTACTCAACAGCTTGATCCTATCATTTTGACATATCAGATTCTATTTCCAGCATCACTTGCACTTCCGAATATCTTCAATACTGAGTCAGATTTGGTATCTCTCTCGTCCTCATCATCCCTCTCAATACCCTCCATTGATCCTTCTCCCATTATGCCCGTGACTTCTCCAATTTTCATGTCCGATCCCCCATACTATGATATGGAATCAAATCATTCTGAACCAAAAGTCGTCTAGCTAAATAACTCCTTCAATATATATCCACTTCATCAAAGCAGTTTTTCACTATTAATGATATTCCTTATTATAAATGGCCAAAAAGACTTGAAGAATTCCATACTTGGTTAAATACCCAAGCCATAACCAACCAGGACAAGTATGATGTTCTCTTCAATTTTGTCACAAGGTTTACAGGTAGTCTTAAACTTTGGTGGGCATCTGTCTCAGAACAAGACCAATTTCACTTTTTGCTCTCACCAAACTTTACGTATGCCATTACTCTTCTATATCATTTCTTTGTGGGAAAACCCGTTGGCCTCATAGAACTCAAAATAAGAGAATTTTTTGAGAGAAAATGCTGCTCTTTTTAAAGAAAAGATCTTGATAAGCATTATCAAGAAATGCTTAAACTATTCTATCAGGTTGGAGCTGATGCAAATCTGAAGTATGTCTTTCCGACCTCCATCCCCAAAGAATTATCTCAAATGGTAGAAAAAACCTTTCGAGCCAAGCAAAAAAGGATCCAAGATGTTCCATTGGGATAAATTCAGCAAGAAATCCATTTGTACTTAGAAGAATTGTGTGTAAAGCGTCAAATGATCCAGGTTTATGTTCATGAGCGAGATTGTGATGGTTCTTATGGAAAACCTTCCAGAAAAAAGAAGCACTTCAAGACACTCTAGAAAAAGAATTCCAGACATGGATCTAAGCACTTCCAAAGAAAGAAGAAGTGGTGATACCTACGCAAAAGGAAAGATCATTCAGGCCACAAGAAATCAAATCGATACTTCATCTGCAATCAGAAAGCACATTTTGCCAAAAATTATCCTCAAGCGAAAAAAATGTCAGAATCATTTGATATATCATACAGAGAATGAAACCGGTCTTTCTCTTGAAAATGATGATATCAAATCATTATTTTCTGCGGATGAAGAACCATCTGAATAAACTCTTTGTGCCATCCCTTGTTACTAGACTCCTAGTGACACTGATTCAGATTCAGATCCTGAAGATTTTTTCCATTTATCCCCCATTTCTTCATAACAAAGCATTGATATACTTTCAAGTCAGACTCATTGTCCCCATTTCCCTGTGAAAATCTTCACTTCTAAATTTGCTAAACCAATCACTGTCATTGCTCTCATAGATACTGGAGCAGCTTTTTCAATTCTTGATGCTAAAGTTCTTCCTGAAGAATATTGGACTCCTTGTGTCCGTTATTTCAACGATGCCTTGGGAGATAATTTTTCAACAAATGTGAGAACTACTCCAATGACCATTCAGTTTTTCTCTCAGTGCTCCATCACCACAAGAATCTTGGGTCCAGTCTCCCAACAAAGAATTGATCATTAGTTGGGACATTATGACTCAAATTTCTCAACTTCGCATCATTCCTGGAAAAGGTCTCAAATATAAAGACTAATTCTCTGAATTTGTCAATATACAAAGACTCTTTTCCATTCACATGAATTTGTTAGACCCAATCATGCAAAAGTTGCTGGAATCATGTTCAGAATCTCATTCTGAATTTGCCCATAAATGTTCTCATCTTTTGTGGACAAACCCAGACTTTTTTGTTCGCATTCCTTTCAAGAAAAATGAACACATTAATCCCACCAAGGCGAGTCACGTGGAAATGAAGCCAGAACATCTGGTTTTGGCTCAAAATGAATGCTCGGAATTATTACAGCAAGGCCTCATTGAACTTTCTAATTCTCAATGGGCTTGTGAGGCTTCTATGTCAACAAACGTGCAGAGCAAAAAGAGGAAAAATGAGACTGGTAATTAATTACCAACCTCTTAACCTTTTTCCTTCAGGATGACAAATTTCATTTACCTTCCAGAGATTCCCTCTTTGCTGGATTCACCAAGGCCCACATCTATTCCAAATTTGATCTCAAAGATAGATTTTGGCAATTGAGCATTCATCCTGAAGACAAGCCCAAAGCAAGGTTCTACATCCCAAATCAACGCTTCCAATGGAAGGCTCTTCGTTTTGGCCTAAAAGTAGCACCATCTCTATTCCAAAGGGCCATGTGTCGAATTTTCCAATCAATATTATCAAGTGCGGCAATATGCATTGATGACATCCCGCTCTATAGTCTTGATGAGCAGTCATACTGTCAACTTCTTGTACAGTTTGCAGAAATTGTAAAGAAATATGATATCATGCTTTCCCAAAGAAAGATGAACATTGCCCAAGCAGAAATTGAATTTCTTGGTATGCATCTTAACAAAGGTACATACTACCCAGGGTCACATATTACTCGAGAATTTCTGAAATTTCTTGAGGAAAACTTCACAGTAAAACAAGTTCAGCAATTTCTTAAGATAATCAATTATCTCAGAGATTTTGTTCCGAATATTGCAAAGTTGCTCATTCCATTGCAAATAATGTTAAAAAAGAATCCTCCACCTTGGGGAAAATCCCAGACTAAAGCAGTTGTAGAACTTAAGAAGATTATACAAATCCTTCCTCCACTTCAGATTCCATCAACAAGAAAAAGAATTCTCGAGACAGACGCCAGTGATAAATACTGGGCAGCCATCTTATTTGAAGAAATTGATGGAAAGAGGCATCTATGTGCCTACAAAAGTGGAAAAATTTTTCAAGCCAAGATGCATTATCATTCCACTTTCAAAGAAATCTTAGCGGTCAAAAATGGCATTAAAAGGTTTGAATTTCATCTCATTGGCCATCATTTCCCGATTGAATTAGATATGGCATCATTTCCTGATTGAATTAGATATGGCATCATTTCCCTATTGAATTAGATATGGCATCATTTCCTCAAATGACCAAGTTCAGAAGTAGATTCCAAACTCTCAACTGCTTCGATGGGCTGAATGGTTTTCAAAATATTCTTTTGAAACCAAACACATTGCTGAAAAGAAGAATGTACCCGTTGATTTCTTGTCAAGACCAAAAGCACCAGCGGAAATCAACATGTATATCATGAGGCATGCTTTTCATACTTCCCATCTCAATGAGAAGTATAAGATTCAGAAGATCAAATATTGGCCAAGTTGGAAATACCCCTAGGAGATTGTTGAGTATATCCAGAACGACAACCTCACTGAAAATTTGGATAAACTCATGTGATAATGCCACACAAACCTATTCAGATTCAATGAAGATTCGATTCTTTATTCCTTTGGATTAAATGTGGACTATCCATTCATCCATCCTTTGATCTGGAAGGAAGATGATTTTCCTGACCAATTTCGATGGTTATTATGGTACTTAATCAATAAGTACTTAATAGCTATTGAAATTCCAACCAGAAGATTTATTGCAATCTCACCAGGATATTTCAATTAGGCAGAGGTAAAATCAAGGAGGAAAGTGACAAAAATCTCTTAGATTTCCTTAATTGGTTTTATCCTCCTACATATTGGAAATGAAATAGACTAGTGAATCCACCTAGAGGGGCGTGAATAGGTGATTATGGAATTCTTTTGAAATCTTTTGCTAAAGAATACTTTAATATGAAAATCATATCAGAAATAAATAGATCATGCATCTATAAAATAAGTAGAATAAGTTAGAGAAAATTGACACAAGGATTATAGTGATTCGGCTTATTGCAAGCCTATGTCCACTCTCCACGCTGGCAGCTAACTGGCTGTAATCACTATGTAGCAAATGAGAGTTTATTACAATTCACGAACTAGACTTCTTCAGCAGAAAGTCTCTCTTATAGCTTCTTACTGTTTCACACTATAAGTGACTCTCTTTGATACACAACTTTGAGCACAAGAGATTTTAAGAACAAGAGATATCAAAGGTTCTAACTTCGAAATTTTTCTATCGGTTCTCTCATTACTTTCGAACAACTCCGACCCACCTTAAATAACCTTCGTGCCTCCATACCCGTTGGCACTTTCCAAGAATTCATCCAATCAACCCGTTGGACTGAATCAATTTTAAGTGATCTTCACGTTGTCGAAAATATAAGTTGAAAATAGCTCGTCAATCTTGCTCGCCCATACAATCAGGATCTTGAGTTTCCAAAATTAGATCCTTCCAAAAATTCGCTTGACCTTCAACGGATAAAATCCGAAGAATAAATCTTCCGAGCTCACAATCATAGCCAGAGATATTCCATGGATAAGTTAGGGAATATAATATCCAAATCTTAATTTCCTTAACCATAAAAATAACCTACTATCGCCCGGCAAAATCGCAAACCTGTCTTCGACTTAGATTTGGGTCTCGGAGATCTTCGCACCGTAGCCTGGGTCCGACTGTCTTCAGACAGGAAAACTTCAGACCGTAACTTTGGGTCTAACTATCTTCAGACGGAAATACTTGGGTCTTGAACTCTTTAGACTTAACCGACTGGGTCTTGGAATATTCAGACTTTACAGACGAGACTGTTTTGTTAACTTCAAAACATACAAGGGATTTTTCTTCAACAATCTCCCCCTTTTTGATGGTGACAAAACACCTCGGCAGATTTGCAAATTTATAACCTGCAAAGAGAGCTCATGTATATTTTGAGGATTACTTCTGCAAAACAGAAAATGTTAATTCAATAACAATTATCCTCACAAATATAATGATCCTGCAAATTCACAATTCTAAGAATCCAAACATCAAATCAGCATAAAGTCATGGAGATTCAAATAAACATCCCAAACCGAATCCAAATCAAAAATAATGAAAACAGTCTAAGCAAACGAAATAAAAATTCAAAACAAAAACAAGTTCAAATCTGCAAAACTCTCCCCCTTTTTGTCCCATCAAAGGAGGTAGAGTAGATAAGAGAGGGTTTGCAAAAATTCAGGGCTCTGTGGATGCGAACAAGCTGAAATTTGCTGAGTGTCTCCATCTTGTCTTCTCGAGATTGGCAAGAGCTTCCTTCACCGAAATCAACTCGCACTCTTCCGATTTGATTCCACTCGAACTCTAAGTGCGTTGATTTGATCTTGCATATTCACGTAAGTACTCAAAGCACGCCTTCTTTAGATCCTCACTCATAGTCCATTCCAAAACCTGCTTCTTTAGGTCCAAAGATAACATCCCAAGCTTATGTAAAAGCTGTTGAGTTAGTATTACCTCCACTAGGACCAGCAGAGTCAGTTCTTGGAGTTTGAAAACTTGGAGCATCCTTCTCAGCCCTTTCCCTTTCAGATGGAAAGGATTCTTCATGTTCTGGGAAATAAGATGCATAAACATCCTCAGCATCTGCACCAAACCTACTCACATCACTATAATGTAATGGCGATATCATTCCTTGATCTGCAACAACTCCCCCTATGTTGATGCTAGTGGGTGGAGTCGAATATTCCTCGCCAAAATCCATGTCAGCACTGTGATGTTTCTCGGTCTCTTCCCCAGATTGAGCAAATGATGGCTCAAATCCTTGCAGCCATATCCTCCTGTGTTTTGCTCTCCTCTTCATTCTTCTTCCTTCTCTCTTCCTCTTCTCTTCTC
This sequence comes from Eucalyptus erythrocorys, assembly GCA_014182555.1. NCBI lineage: Eukaryota > Viridiplantae > Streptophyta > Magnoliopsida > Myrtales > Myrtaceae > Eucalyptus > Eucalyptus erythrocorys. The sequence continues at coordinate 22,240,405 of CM024604.1, forward strand.
ACCTCTTCTTCTTCTCTTCTTCTTTCTTCCTCTTCTTCTTTCCTCTGTCTTTCCTCTTCTTCTCTCTGTTCCTCTTCTTCTCTTCTCTGTCTTTCCTCTTCTTCTTTCTTCTTCCTTTCCTCTTCTCTTTTCCTCTGTTTTTCCTCTTCTTTCCTCACTCTCTCTGCTTCTTTCTCCTATGCTTCTTTCCTTGCCCTCTCTCTAGCATCAGTTCTCAAGCTAACTGAGCTCCTCAATTTTGAGAGAGCAGACAAAGTCATGGCATCATCAAAATCTTCTTCATCCTCCTCGTCCTGCAGGATGACTTTTCTACGCTTTTTCTCAGCCATGGGCTCTTTGCCCTTTCTCTTTGTAGAAGCAGTGGCAATCTCCTTTGTGAGTGTCTTCTCCTTCAAACTTTCCAGTGCAATGTTTAGCTCTGGAATCTTCATCTTCGTCACCATCTTGTATCCAACAAACATCAAACTTGAATTGGTCAGGCATAGGGGTGCAGGGATCTAAATTTCGAAATGCCTGAACAGCTTAGTGATGATAGACGAATAAGGCAATTGATCCTTATCCTTAACCACAGTTTGGTACATGTGGAAAAGAATAACATGAGGGAGTGAAAAGGGCCTACCTTGGTTGAGGGCAAATATTAGCTTGGCTTCAGTCTTGGAGTCATCGATTTTTGAGGTTATCTTGGGCCTAAGACAATTGATGATGATCTTGTGCAGCAACACGTTTGAGGCATTCATCCTTGTATAGGATATTTTGCCTTCCACTTTTCTATCCCGCACAATGTCAAGGGTTGCAAAGGCTGTGGAAACTTTTATTGGTTGGAAAGTCCTTCTTTCCATCCCAATAACATCAGCCAATGTGTCAACATCAACAATATACTCTTTGTCCATATAAGAAAAGGACAACCTATTCGCATCCAGAAACGACAAATTCGAATAAAAATATGCCGTAAGTTCAGGATAGGCATTTGTCGTATCTGTGCAGAATTTCTCCAACTGCAACCTAGCAAACTTCTCTCTAAGATTTATCTCTAGTGAATCAAGAAAGTCAAAGTCCACACTCCTCGGATTTACAACACCCCTCTTCAACAATTTTGTGTACATCCGTTCATGCTCTTTAGACCGAAAAAGACTACCCGAAGGACAAACTGAGTTCCCAGCCACACCCAATCGTGGCTGGAAATGAGAGAAAAGTCTCTCATCATCGTCTAAAGTCCGGCTTGTACTGTAAAGTGGATTACTCGAAATATTTTCAAGCGTTCTTTGAGCAGTCCCTTCTTCAACAATTTTTAACTCCTCCATCTCCCGCAAGAAGATATACTCACTCTTATATCCTCTTTCTTTTAGAAAGTCCTCGATCGTCTTTAGGCTTGTTCCCCCAACCTTTAGCCTTTTATAAAGATTGAATGCAAGCTTTGGTTTTAGGGTTCTTACCGGCTCTGCTTCAGTGATCTCTTCCTCAAAATGTTGACTTTGGGTCTCCCTTTGTGGAGATTTTTCGTCTGTGAAGTCCACCCTTGTAGGACCCTCTTGCTGTCATTGTGATCCCCTACCAGCGATTCTTGAAGACTTTCGAGACGACATTCTTGGATCGCAAGCAAAAGTTCAACTTGTTCGCAAGCGAAAGATGGAATTTTTGTCGAGTAAGGTAATGGAATAGGAACGGTAATTGAGCTTTTTAGGGTTTTGAAAGCGAGAGTAAAATGAGATGGATTTCAAAAGTGTTGTAGCGGATGAAGATGACGATTCGAAAGTATAAATAGTAGGAAAAAATAAAATGGAGATACTGAACCGTCGCCCAAAAGGAAAAATAAAAACTACCAATTTTGAAAAAGTAAACTGCAATTTTGAAAAAGTAAACTGCCATAATTACATGTCAGACTTCGAATAAAAAGAGATTTCGAAATTCCAAAAAGCAATTAACAAAAACAATTTAATGAATAGAATACGAAAAATTAAAATACGTAAAAAGACTTTAAGTCAGAGTCTGAGAGTGTTCAGACTTTACCTCAGAGTCTGAACTCTTTCAAACCTTACCTTTGAGTCTGAGCGCCATCAGACCTTACGTTGAGTCTGAACGCTTTTAGACCTTACGTTGAGTCTGAACTTTTCAGGACTCTAGTTTTGAGTCTGAACATCTTCAAGTCTTGCGATTTTCAGTCTTGAGCGAATTGATTCAAAGTGAGCCTTTTCTAGGGGTTTTGTGAATATATCTGCTAATTGATTCTTTGAATCAACGTACTGAATCACCACTTCACCATTTTGAACATGATTTCTAATGAAATGATGCTTAATTTCAATGTGCTTTGCTCTTGAATGAAGTATTGGATTTTTTGTGAGGTTTATTGCACTTGTGTTGTCACATTTGATTTCTGTACATGTTTCCTCAACTCCAAAGTCTCTTAATTGTTGTTGCATCCATAGAATTTGAGAGCAGCAACTTCCAAGAGTTATGTACTCTGCTTCAGCGGTTGAAAGAGCTACGATACCCTGTTTTCTTGAAAACCAAGATACCAGTCTGTTTCCCAATAGTTGACAAGTACCTGTAGTGCTTTTTCTATCCACTCTACAGCCAGCAAGGTCAACATCAGAATATCCAAGGAGAGTAAAATCTCCCCTTTTTGAATACCGTAGACCTAACTTAGATGTAGTTGCAACATATTTAATAATACGCTTCACAGCAGTCATGTGAGATTCTTTAGGATTAAATTGAAATCTAGCACAAATGCAAACACTAAATAGAATATTAGGTCTAGATGTTGTAAGGTAAAGAAGTGAACCGATTATACTCCTGTATAGTTTTTAGTCTACAGTCTTTCCTTCTTCATCTTTATCCAGCTTTGATGAGCTTGACATAGGAGTTTCTGTTTTCTTGCAATTCTCCATTCCAAACTTCTTGATAAGGTCTTTTGCATACTTTTCTTGCTGGATAAAAGTTTCTTCTCTTGATTGTTTGACTTGAAGTCCCAAAAAGAAGTTCAATTCACCCATCATGCTCATCTCAAATTCATTCTGCATACAACTCGAAAAATTCTTGCAAAGCTTTTCATTAGAAGAACCAAATATTATATCATCACATAAATTTGAACAAGTATGAAATCCTTGCCTTCTCTTTTGATAAATAAAGTAGTATCTACTTCACCTTTAGAGAAACCACTTTGAATTAAGAAATTTCTTAACCTTTCATACTAAGCTTGAGGTGCTTGTTTTAAGCCATATAAGGCTTTCTTCAGCTTGAAAACAAGGTTTGGTTTTCTAGGATCTTCAAATCCTGGCGGTTGTTCCACATAGACTTCTTCTTAGATAATTCCATTTAGGAATGCACTTTTCACGTCCATTTGGAATAACCTGTAATTTTTAAAACAAGCAAAAGCAAGAAGTAATCTTATAGCTTCTAACCTTGCCACCGGAGCATAGGTTTCATCATAGTCGATGCCTTCTTCTTGTGTGTAACCTTTCGCCACAAGTCTTGCTTTGTTCCTCACCACTTTTCCTTATTGATCAAGTTTGTTCTTGAAAACCCATTTGGTACTGATAATTGATTTACCTTTTGGTTTAGGAACTAGCTCCCAAACATTGTTGATTTTGAATTGATTCAATTCCTCTTGCATTGCTTCAATCCAGCTTTCATCTTTTAATGCATCTTCTATGTTTTTAGGTTCAATCTCAGAAATAAGTGCAAGAGAACTAGATTCTTCACGCCTTTTAGATCTTGTATGAACTCCTTCATCAATATTGCCAATGATGAGATTTGCAGGGTGACTGGATTTGTGTTTCCAATTTGTAATTGGTTTGTCACTTTGATGAAACTCTTCTTCAATTGGAGCTACTGAAATAGTTTGCGGCTAAGTGTCTGAGATTTGATTTTCTTCAAGAGAATTTGTAAACACTTGGCCAGACTCATAATCTTCAGGTTGAGTCTGATTTTGAACAAGTCTTCAAACTTCACATTCATGGATTCCTCCACAGTCTAAGTCCGTTTGTTGAAAACTCTAAAGGCTTTGCTTGTCATAGAGTAGCCAAGGAAAATTCATTCATCTGATTTTTCTTCAAACTTACCAATTCGATCACTAGAATTCTTTAAGATAAAACATTTACAACCAAATATATGAAAATAAGAAACAATAGGTTTCTTACCTTTGAACAGTTCATAAGGTGTTTTATCTAAAATAGGTCTTAGAAAAACTCGTTTATAATAAAGCAAGCAGTTGAAGTAGCTTCAGCCCAAAAATGAGGAGAAATATTACTTTCAATCAAAAGAGTTCTTGCCATTTCTTGCAAAGAACGATTTTTCCTCTCTACAACCCCATTTTGTTGTGGAGTGTATGGGGATGAAAAATTATGTTGAATACCAAAATCATCACAATATTTAGCAAAATCATGATTCTCAAATTCACCACCATGGTCAGTTCAAATACTTGAAATTGCATATCCTTTCCCAATTTGGATTTTCTTTGCAAATTTAGTAAAATAAGTTAAGGCTTTAGATTTATTTGCAAGAAAGAATACCCAAGTAAAACGAGAATAATCATCAACTATTACCAAACAATATCTTTTACCTCCAATGCTTTGAGTTCTTTTTGGACCGAACAAATCCATGTGTAATAGCTGCAAAACACGTTTAGTGGATACCTGATTTATAGATTTATAAGAATTTCTAACATGTTTTCCAAGTACACAAGGAGTGCATAATTCATGCTTTTGATACTTCAGGTCAGGAAGTCCCCGAACAAGCTTTTTAGATGAAACTTTGCAATTTGCTTCAAGTTGACATGTCCAAGCTTCCTATGCCAAAGAATGGCTTCATCTTGAATTGATACCAAGCATTGAGAATTGTCAGACTTTATATCCAGCAAATAAATGTTTCCATGTCTTCGTCCAATAAAGGATTGTGAGAAATCTTTGCTTATTCCAGAACAAGTATCTTCTTGAAAGTTGATCTTGTATCCAGTGTCGCATAGTTGGCTAATATTCAATAGACTATAGTTCAACCCTTCAACCAGAGAAACATTATTAATTGTGAGGTTTCCTATCTTCACGGTTCCTCGACCAACAATTTTTCCTTTATTGTTGCCACCAAAAGAAACGTTTCCTCCTTTTACATGAGAGAGTTTTGTGAAACAATTTGAGTCTCCCGTCATGTGTCTTGAACAGCCACTATCCAAATACCACTTGATTTTCTTCTTGATAATGACCTGCATTTAAATGAAAAACTCAAGTCTTCTTTGGTACCCAAATTTTCTTGGGTTCATCATTGTTAGTACCATAAACAGTCTTTGCCCAACTCTTCTTAACAGGTCTCCAAACTTTGGGACATTCCTTCTCAAAATATTCTACACTTTTGCATTTTGAACATGTAAGAGCATTTCTACCAACAGGCTTTACAAAAAGCTTTTGAAAATGATCCTTATAAAAAGGTTTTGATGGCCTATTCTTGATTCTTTCTTTCACCTTTGGAAAGTCAATCAAAGGAATGGTTTCATGTGTCATTCCTAGACCAGATTTATTAAAATAGAATCTTTGAATAGAAAGAATTTTATCCAACTTTTCAAAATCCATTGAAAATTTCTTTGTAACTTTCAACAAATCTTCTTTCAAGTAAGCATTTTCTTTTGAAAGTGCAGTCTCATTTTCTTTTGAAACAACAAAACACTTGTCTAGACTTTCAACTTTTTCAACCAAAGTCTTTTCTTATTGTTTCAATTTGGAATTCTCCCTTTTTAGTTTAGAGATCATTTTAAGAGAGCCTTTAAGACTGAGACAAAGTTTATCAATATAATTTGATACTTTGGTAGGAATTCTTAAATTTCTAACCTTGATACCGCTATTTGAGTTTGAGTCTGAGTCTGAGCTTGAGTCTGAGTCTGAGTTAGCCATAAGACAGATATTGGCATACTCTTCATCACTCTCCTCACATTCAATGTTACTCCATGTTTCAGCTTTGAGTGCTTTCTTGAACCTTTCTGGTTTTCCTTTCTTTTTCTTTAATAAGGGACGGTTGGGTCTGATGTGTCCCTTTTTCTTGCATTCAAAGCAAACAACCTCCTTATTAGTGTCTTCTTCTTCATTTGATTTCTTTTGAAATCTCTAATTGTTTTGTCTCTTTCCATTGAACCTTCTACCTTTTCTATTTAACCTTCGAACTTTCTAATCGAAGTGCCATCTCCTCGTCATCCGGTCTTCTTCGAATCAGAACATCAGAATCATCATTAGATTTTAAAGCAATTGACTTCTTACCTTTGGTGTCAAAATCCTCATTGAATTGCTCGACTTCATATGATTGAAGTGTGCCGACCAACTCATCTACTGAAAGAGGCATGATCCTTTGTGTTTTTCTTATGGATGTCTTGACATAATTCCAATCTTTGGAGAGTCCTCTCAACAGTTTATTGACCTTCATAGGTCCTGAGATTGGTTGTCCTTGGTATGCCAAGCCATTTACAATTTTTGTAAATCAACTGAACATATCCGTGATGGATTCTCCTGGCTTCATTTTGAAGGCTTCATATTGTTCAAGAATGATATTGATCTTGGTTTATTTAGCTTGATCTGTTCCTTTATAGGTGACGCCAATCTATCCCAAACTTCTTTGGCTGTTTGACAAGATGAAATTCTATTATACTCAGTAGGAGATAATGCACAATATAGAGAATAGATAGCTTTTGCATCAAGGGCTTGTCTCTTTGAAATATCGATTTGTGACACTCCAACTCCATCAGGTAATTCTTTCCCTATATTGATGCAGCTTTAGGAACAATTCCATTCTCCACTACATCTTACTCCTGAGGATCTTTGGATCTTAGGAATACCTTCATCTTGTTTTTCCATACGTTGTACTCCTTTCCATCGAAGTAGGGAGGTCTGGTATTACTTTTCCCTTCAATTAAACCTGGAGCCAAAATACTAGCCATAGATCTTTTGCTTTAGAAATAATAAACACTTCCAATAAATAAGCAACCTGCTCTGATACCAATTGAAATAGACTAGTGAATCCACCTAGAGGGGGGTGAATAGGTGATTATGGAATTCTTTTGAAATCTTTTGCTAAAGAATACTTTAATATGAAAATCATATCAGAAATAAATAGATCATGCATCCATAAAACAAGTAGAATAAGGTAAGAGAAAATTGACACAGGGATTATAGCGATTCGGCTTATTGAAAGCCTACGTCCACTCTCCACGCTGGCAGCCAACTGGCTGTAATCACTATGTAGCAAATGAGAGTTTGTTACAATTCACGAACTAGACTTCTTCAGCAGAAAGTCTCTCCTACAGCTTCTTGCTGTTTCGCACTATAAGTGACTCTCTTTGATACACAACTTTGAGCACAAGAGATTTTGAGAACAAGAGATATCAGAGGTTCTAACTTCGAAATTTTTCTATTGGTTCTCTCATTACTTTCGAACAGCTCCGACCCACCTTAAATAAACTTCGTGCCTCCATACCCGTTGGCACTTTCCAAGAATTCATCCAATCAACCCGTTGGACTGAATCAATTTAAGTGATCTTCACATTGTCGAAAATATAAGTAGAAAATAGCTCGTCAATCCTACTCGCCCATACAATCAGGATCTTGAGTTTCCAAAATTAGATCCTTCCAAAAATTCGCTTGATCTTCAACGGATAAAATTTGAAGAATAAATCTTCCGAGCTCACAATTACAGCTAGAGATATTCCATGGATAAGTTAGGGAATATAATATCCAAATCCTAATTTCCTTAACCATAAAAATAACCTGCTGTCAGCCTAACAAAATCGCAAACTGTCTTCAGACTTAAATTTGGGTCTGGAGATCTTCAGACCGTAGTTCTGGGTCTGACTGTCTTCAGACGGAAAAACTTTAGACCGTAACTTTGGGTCTGACTGTCTTCAGACGGAAATACTTGGGTCTTGAACTCTTTAAACTTAACCGATTGGGTCTTGGAATCTTCAGACTTTACAAACGAGGCTGTTTTGTTAACTTCAAAACATACAAGGGATTTTTCTTCAACAGGAAATACCTCTTGCAGAAGGAATTGTCAACCACACAGCCAAACCCTGAAGTCCATACCATTCTATTCTTTCAACAACCATGGGCTTTTGTCTCAAATAATGACAACATTATCTTTTGTCGCAAATAATGACAACATTATCAATGCTCCTCAAACTATAGGAACTGCATCCTATAAATCCTAGCCAATTAGTGCAGATGGTCGAATTCACAAATCCTATCCAAGACCCAATGGATGTTGTGAACATCAGTATCAAGAACTCCAGAGGATTTTATGTCAAAAAAACAAAACCATTCCTTCAAATGCATGGAATTATAATATACCCACTGAATGAGATCATTATGACCTAGCACCAGAAGCTAAGGAAGCACTCCAGGACTTCAGACAAACTACCTCATCACAGGAGCACCAGATGGCAGGCACAAGTGACATTGTACAATCCTCTCAAGATTAGTCCACTCAAAACCCCTATGCCAGATGGAGAGATCCTCTCTCTCAAGACCCCTATGATCACGGATCTTTGTCCTTATCTCAAGGTGACACATCTTTCTATGTACAACCATCAAATTGGCGTCAGCCAAACATTCTTGTCGACACTGATGACACTACAGATTGGGCATAAGAAGAAGCATCAACATACTCATCACACCCACTGAATCAGATCCTCTCGCCAGAAGACCTTGAAGCACTTGAACAAAAGTATGATGAACGTTGTCTAGCAACAGTGCACAGCTCAGATAACTCTGATTATGACTACAACGCTCGCAACGGAAGAGACCACTAATCGTGCAAGTTACTGTAACAAATCACTGTAGTGAGTTACCATTGCAGGTAACTGTTCACTTTTACTATAGCACTAGGCTAGGGAAGCTACTGTTCACTTTCACTGTTCATAGCCGTGCGAATAATTCCCTACCGAGAATTTCGGTGTTTGTGTCTTTCCCAATGCCTTTGTTGGTTCAAGGACCCGTGATCTTGGTCCTTACTTGTTTGTTGATTTATAACCTCTTTTGCTATATAAGGCAAAGAGGATGTATTGTGTTGGGCAAAGTCCCTTGGTGTTGAGCAAAGTCCGTTGAAGTAAAGTGAGTGTTTTGTGAAACTCTCTCATGGCTTTCTAAACTCCTTCTTTTTCTTCAGCCTAATAGAATCCTTTAAGAAATGCAGCTCAGATAGTTGAAAATGCTACCATCCCTAGTTCCATCTGATTGTATTTAGGCTCTGAACTAAAGATCTGAATGGTTTTTCTGCTAAAAGGTTTAGCCAAACACCGAAAAATATTGACATTTTCCTGGAAAATAACTTCTGGCAAAAATTTTTCCAAAAATGGCCTATTTTCTGCGAAACGAACGGACCCTAATTATCTTTTAATTTTCTCCATCCTAGACTAACCAACAATTTATATTTTCACATATCTTTATGGAAATCGTACGCGAGAATAATGTCTTAGACACGAGAGGAATCGTGTACGGTGACGTCAGCATTTCTTTCCCCCTGGGCGGGCGGTTGGCACTTTGCACCAAATGCTAGTTTGCTATTTGTTGGCCGGTGGAGCCCACGCCAAGTTAAGTATATTTGGTGTTGCGCACTAATTTATTTCCTTTTTCTTAAGAAAAACAATCATTGTCATATCTTCACGTTGGATATTTAGGTGACTTTAGAATAATCTAGTTCACTTCCCTCAAAACGCTAACCAAATCACAATCACTTGACACTAATTCGGAATCCATACTTCCTATAGTATAAACCCAATCCATTTAAATAATTCAACCGATATTTTTATTCATTAAGCGTCTCAAACTTACTCTTAATATCCCACGATTTTCTGGGATACTTGCCATGCCGATTTGAGATCATGCGAGGCTTCTTTGCTGATTCGACAATTGGAAATATAAACCATATGAGTCATGTGAGATCAAATATATGTAAAATTTTGATGATTGATTAATTGGCTTATATGCAATTGTATAGCAGATGAACTTCTTTTGTATGACCAATCAAAAAAAAAGAAACTTCTTTTGTATGGAACTCTAATAATTATCTCACCGGTCCAAAAAAAAAAGTGTACTTCACAAATTAAAAGAAACGGTTACTCTCTAGCAAGGGTCATTAATAGTAAAAGCGGTGGCTCCTAATTACTTTCTCTTTTGGGCAATTTAAGATCTCAATTGCTCTCTTGAATTTCAATTCAAATATTGGTTTTGTTTAAAGAATCACGATCTTCCCTCTCTCTTTTTGGACCCACCGACAAAAATCACATTATTGATTGTCTCTTATGATCAAGGAGAAACAGCATTTTCAACAAACATTGGTTTTTTTTTAAGGAGCACCGGCAAGTAGAATCTAGACGTTCTTATTTGGATAGTTTCTAACTTAATTATCGTAAGCTTCAATTAAATGATATTCTTCATTCTGGTGCAACGAACTTAATATCATATTTGCTTGAACAAACTTAATCTCCCCAACCCTTGTACTTATCATAAACCTTATCTGCTTCCATTTCCTCTATTGGTATGTCGAGGCCTAGAATGCCGAGATTTCTTATTTAAGGTAGGTATGATTTGAGTATTCCCACCAAGTGAGCCCACTTCATTAACTTATTTTCAATAGTAGGACACTCTCAAACTTGTTTTCCTAATTTAGAGGTACTACGTATTAAAAAATTACCCGAAATTTCTCTGAGTCTATTCAATTGCATCCTTCAGATGCGAGGAAAAATAAATTCTGTTCCAATATCAAAATATGCCCAAAAAATCATAATCCTCTCGAGTCATGAGTATCTCTTTCTTGACACTCAGTTCCATCAATATCTCATCTTTTTTCTCATAAATATGAATAATCGTTGTGATACCTCAGCTATCAAAATTCAAGGGCAAGGAAAGGAACATGGGCACTTGTTAAAATTAATCATCTTTTGTTGTTGGTGTTTTTAGCTTTGTTTGTCGTGCAAATGACTCTCCAAACCTTATGCACCATGCTAAAATATCCATTGCTAGTGTGATCAAAGGCAATAAATAAATGTTCAATGTAGAAGATATCGTGAATAAGGCCCTAATTAAATAGATATGCAAACTACAAATCGAAATTTCACACTTTCTTAATCGAGTCCCAATTAACACCAAATCGCCCTAATTTCAACCCATCTCCTCCCGAAACAAGATAGTCTTACTGTCCATTATTCAGCAACATTGTGACCCGAAAAAGAAGCATAAGTGAAGAACAAAAAAATTGCATCATGTCCTGAGTAACACCAAATTGCCTTAATTTAAATTGAGGAATTTATCAAAAAAAATTATAAGTTTTTTGTAGTTGTGTCAATTCAGTCTATCCAACCAAATTTGACTTATCAACACTAATTTGGATAATTTTTAATAATATCTTAATAATTTCCATTTTTTTTTCTCTCTCTCTCTCTTCCTCTTCTTTCTTCTTCTGGTCTAAGTAACTTCCAGTTCAAACGATCAGTTTCGCATATCCTAGTCACCACTAAATTTGAACACCAAAATGGCTCAAATAGAACGATCTCCTCTAATTACGGCTCGCGCATTCAAGCAATGAAAAAGACGCAGTCTATGATGCGTCGTCTCATACGTAATTAGCATGCACCGAAAATCAAAACGTGACTTGTCGAGCATGATTTACCGTACCAAATGCCGTCCGGAGCACTCGTTAAATAAGACCCGAGTAACAGACAGTGAGAAATCGGATCCGTGTCGGGATTTGCGTTTCATCGGATGCGATCGGTGGCTTTTGGTTTCCTGCTGTTGGCTTTACGTGGCTGGGAATGTTGTCGGAGCTTTTTGGGGGTCGGCGTGGTGGGGTGATTAGACGGGCGTCAGTGGGTTTCATTGCTAAAAAATCCTTCTCCCCCCTTTGAGAAATCGCTTGAATGCTTTGGCCTTAGAAGCGTTGGTGATTAGACCCCATCATCATTAAAGGTCGTCAGAGCATTTGACTGAGTTAATGCACACCGCATTTCGATCATTAAGCGATGTGTTTTGGGTAACATTACTCTTGGAAAAAATAATGAATACCATAAAAAATTATAAACCAAATACATTTCGAATTATTAAATTAAATAACACGTTATCAATATGAGATTTTATCCTCTATTTACCACATATGTATCGATTTGTAATTTTTCGTAATATTAATATAATTTAATGAAAAATAATATGTAAAAAAATTATAATAAATGTATCAATTTATAATTTTTGATAGTTAAAAAATTAATTTATGATAAGTTTGTTATGAATGAATTAATTTAGAATTTTTTAGGATATTTTCTTTTGAAAAAAATCTTCTCCAAAAAAGTGATAAGAGAATTTCAATTTCGATGTTCTAAGTCAAAGTACGTCATGACACGGAAACATGCAACTGAGAATGCAGAGAAGTGGTTGTGTCGATGATGTGAAAATGTCATAGGCTCTTGATGGATTTGCTTGCATTTGGACGAAATAAGGACACGGCTACGTTTAGTTAGAGTGCAAAATTAGGTCTAAAAGACCGCTCATGCAAAATTAGGTCTAAAAACTACTCAGCCTCTTCTTCAAGGATAAACAATCTTTTTAGGATTAGTTGTGGCGGCAATGACAACAACGACGACGACAACAACCAAGGCTTTTCGCACTAAATAGGCTTGACTTATGAGTAATATTATGCCATCTGATTTGACCCTTCATTAGATTTTTTTTTTTTTTTATGAGTTCTAGATGGTTGGTTTTCTTCCACATCCTTCTAAGCCTTCCTCGATCCTTTTCAATTGATGTGTCCAACTTCTGTCCATATTGCCTCGTCGAGAGATCTGAGAATGCCTTCATTCAACCTGCTCAAACCATTTAAGATAGTCTTCACTTTCTTATCCTTAATCAAAGTAACACATGTATTGTCCTTGATACTTTCATTATTGATCTTATCCCTAATTGCGCACCCACGCATTCAACAAAACATTTTCATATCTACCACAATCATTTCATGCTCGCTATTGTCCTATGTAATTTGCCCTCCAGCTTAGGTGCCATCCAACACTCGCGCGAAAACCCTAGTGCACTTCTCTGCTTCATCTATCCCACCTATGGGTGAGATACCCATCTATTTCCTGATTTTTCAACCATCTCATAGAAATTTTCTAAATCATTAATTTCCCGTAGTCACTTAGGTGGTCAACTTTATTTTTTCTAAATTATCGGCTGACAAATATGAACACTGATTTTTTTTTTATTCTTTTTTTCACATGCAATAGTGAAATAATAACTTGGTGCTCACGGCAATCTGAAGAAATTCTTCGCCTACCGACAAAAGAAAAAAGTACGATGTTTCTTCTACCAAAAAAAAAAAAAAGTACAATGTTTCTAATTATCTTTTAATTTTCTCTATCCAATACTAACCAACAATTTATATTTTCACATATCCTTGTGGAAATCCTACATGAGAATAATGCCTCAGACACGAAGGAAATCTCATACGATGACGTCAGCAAAGTTCCTTTTTTTTTTTTTTTTTTTTTTTTTTGAGGGGGTGGGGGTGGGGGTGGGGCCCTTACGCCGAACGCTAGTTTACTACTCGTTGGCCGGTGGAGCCCACGCCAAGTTAAGTATATTTGGTGTTGGGCACTAAATTATTTCCTTTTTCTTGAGAAAGAGACCATTGTCATATCTTCGTACTAGATATTTAGGCAACTTTAGAATAATCTAATATTCCCTCGAGTGCTAGCCAAATCACAATCACAACACATGTGCTCCCTACAAAATGGACCCAAAACAATAAAGAATTCACCATCACTTATCAATCGTTGAGCGTCTTGGATTTACTGTTAACATTTTGCAATCTCTGTGACATGTGCCGTGCCGATTTGAGGACATGTGAGGATCCTTTGCCGATTCGATGGTTAGAAATATAAATCATATGGGTTGTGTGAGATTAAATACATGTAAAGATTTGACAATCAATTTTGATTGATTAGCTCGGAAGCAATTGTACAGCAAACTAACTTCTTTCATATGGAACTCTATTAGCTATCTCACCGGTCCAAAAAAGGAAGAGCACTTCACAAATTAAAAAGAAAAGGTTACTCTCTAGAAAGGATCATTGATAGTAGAAGAGGCGGCTCCTAATTATTTTCTCTTTTGGACAATTGAAGATCTTAATTGTTCTCTTCGAGTTCAACTAAATATGTGTCAAAGAATCACCATCGTATCTTCTCTCTCTATCATGGGTGGTCGTGTGAGATCAAATACATGTAAAAGTTTGACAATCGATTGGCTCCAATGCAATCGAGACAAACTTCTTTCCTATTGAATTCTAATATTTGTCTCCCAAAGGAAGAGTACTTTACAAATCAAAAGATAAGGTTACTCTCTAGCAAGGACCATTAATAGTGGAAGCTGCCCCTAATTACTTTCTCTTTTGGGCAATTGAAGATGTTAATTGCTCTCTTCAGGTTGAATTAAAGTATGGGTTATGTTCAAAGAATCGCTACCTTCTTTCTCTCTCTCTTTTTGGACCCACCAACAAAAATTCATTCTTGATTGTCGCTCGTAATCAAGGAGAAACGGCATATCAATGAACATTGATTTTTTTAAGGAGCACCAGCATTTAGAATCTAGTTGGTCCTATCTGGGTGCTTTATAACTTAATTATTATAAGCTCTAATTAATTTATATTATTCATTCTGGTGCAGCATAGGATATGATAATGCTCGAACAAACTTAATCTCCCCAACCCTTGTACTTATCAAAAACCGAATCTATTCCAATTCCTCTATCAGTATGTTAGGCCAAGAGTGCAGAGATTTCTTATTTGAGGTAGGTATGATTTGAATTTTCCCCCCGAAGTGAGCCCACCGCGTTAGGTTATTTTCAATACCAGGACACTCTCAAGCTTATTTTCCTAATTTAGAGGTACTCCTTATTAAAAATTATCCGAAATCTCTTTGAGTCTGTTCAATTGCGTCTTTGACAATCATAATCCCCTTGAGTCATCAGTATATCTTTCTCGACTCTTAGTTCCATCAATATTTCTTTCTTTTCCCCGTCAATATGAATAATCATCATGATATCTTGGCTATCAAATTTCAAGGGCAACTAAAGTAACATGATAACTTGTTCAAATTAATCATTTTTTTTTTTAGCCTTTTTTGTCATGCAAAGGACTATTTAAACCTCATGCACTGTGCTAAAATATCCATCGCTAGTGTCATCAGAGGCACTACATACATGTTCGGTGTAGAAGATTTGCGAATGAGGCCCTAATTAAATAAATGTGTAAACCACAAATCGAAATCGAAATTTCACGCTTTCTTAATCAAGTCTCAATTAACAACAAATCGCCTTAATTTCAACCCATCCCCCTTCTAAAACAAGACAGTCATAGTGTCCATTCTTCCACAACACTGTGACCCGAAAAAGGAGCCTTGAGTGAAGAACAAAAGAAAATTGTGTCAAGTCCCGATGGACACCCAATCGCCTCAATTTAAATTGCATCACTTCTTTGGATGGTAATTGCAAGACCATCCGAAGATGGCGATCGGTTCTGGTAGACAAGAGAAGGGCTGGCATTTGCTCCTTAAAGCCTGAATCATACGGGAAAAGAAGGAAGAAAGAAGGCAAGGCAGAGCCCATTGAAGAAGGGCTTTTAGTGGCTGGCATTTTGGTCCAAATGCGCTATCATTTTGACGAATAGTCCCACGGGCCGAGGGAGCCCAAGCGAGTTTGATCTACTCGTGCATTACGTGTTGCACGAGAAGAGCCGCGAGATTAACCTACTCATATGCACGAGTTAAATATTTAAATTTCAACACTTTATGGAGATTATATTTGTTAAGAATTTGATATACTAGATTTGTCAAGAAGTTAAAAGAGTCTCTCGAATTTGCAATCATTAACAAACAAAAATATCATTTGATGCCGTTAGTGCTCGGTGGGGAAGTTGGTGATCGCTTCCATTCCGTGCATCTCTCTTGCTGCTTTGTCGTACGCCCTCGCGACCTCCTCAGCCATATCGCACATGCCCAGCCATTGCCATACATATCACTTTGAGTCTTGAATGATTGTGATTGATCTCGATAGACAAGAGAATTGATTATAAGGAAAAAGAAAAAGAAAAATCTCAAAACAAAAAAGCTAAGAACCCAAATAAAACTTGAGCTCCCGGCTCCACACCCTCTCATCTATTTGCCAAACCAAACCCTCTCCGGTGGCTGGCATTTTAGTCCTTCGGCCTGAATCACACAGAAGAAGAAGAAAGAAGCCATGGTAGAACCCACCGGTTCAAGCGGGGTGGCATTTTGGTTCAAATGCGCCGTCATTTTATGAAAAGTCCCGCAGGACTAGGAGCCACAGCGAGATTAATCTACCCATGCATTGCACACGAGTTGCACGAGAAGAGCCATGAGATTAACCTACTCATATGCACGAGTAGGATATTTAAATTTCATCATATCATGGTCACGTGATTATCAAGAAAAGAGATTGTATTTATAAAAAAATTTAATATACTAGATTTGTCAGTAAGTTGAAGGAGTCTTTCGAATTCGCAATCATTAACTACTAAAAACATCATTTGATGTCTTATTTTGCTTGGAGGGGATGTTGATGATCGCGTCCATTCCCTGCAGCTCTCTCGCTGCTTTGTCGTACGCTCTCGTGGCTTCCTCGGTTGGATCATACGTGCCTGGTCACTTCTGCTTCGAGTCTTGGATCATCGCCACCCATCTCCTCGACGGGTTCTGACACATACCTCGGAACTTCTTCTCGCCACTGCGGTTGGCAAAACAGTCGCAACGAATCGTGGGAAGCGCGGACTTCCACGCGGGGCTTTCGACGTTTAGTTTTCGTGCCAACATCTTCGTCGCCAGCAAATCAATTGGTTTCATTTTGGGTCAATTTTTGGGATATGGAGAGGTTGCATCTCGAGGGCGGTGATCAGGGAACTGAGATAAAGAGTGACGCTTCCAGCGCAGCGCAAGTAATTACTGAAAGAGGCGCGAGAGATCATGGAAAGCAGTTTCACATCCATCTCTCCCACGTGGCCATTTCTTCACTATCTTTTCTCTCTCTTTTTCGGCAGTCCCTTCAAAAAAATCCCATTATTTATTGTCTCTCGTAATCAAGGAGAAACGACGTTTTCGATAAACATTGATTTTATAAAGGAGCCCCGGCAAACAGAATCCAGGCGGTCCAATTTTGGATACTTTATTACTTGAATAATTTAAGCTTTAATTAAATGATTTTTTTTTAAATTCTGATGCAACATAAGATATAATGATACTTGAACAAACTCTTCTCTTTTTTTTTTGTCCAAATACTCTGGACATACTCAATATTCCCATCTATGCACTTATCATGAATTTAATCCACTTCTAATCCCTTGATTAGCATGCCGAGGCCAAGAATGCTGATCTTGCCATTATTTGGGTTTCTCCCCCAACCAAGCCCACTTCATTAACTTATTTTCAAGAGTTAGGAAGCTCTTCAACATAAATTTTTAACTTAGAGATACTACATATTAAAAATTACCCGTCATTTTTTCTAATCTATTTCCTCGTCCAAGGAAAAGTAAATTCTGCTCTAGAATAATATGCCTAGAAAATCATAAAATCCCCTCAAGTCATCGATGTCTCACTCTTTACGCTAGTTTCATTAATTTCTGATTAATTCTTCTACTCGGAACATATTACAGTGTTTACTATTTAATCCTACTTATATTGAAACTTGATCTTTCCTTGAGAATAATGATTATAAGCTTAATCTTTCCTTACTTTTTTGTTCATGAGATTTTTAGTCATCTCAATTCATTGTTAACGCTCTTACCATGGAGAATTTTTTTCTTCTTTTTTTTTTTTTTTTTTTTTTTTTGCGTCTTGTCTATGATTTTCTATTATTGCGGCATAAATATGAAGAATTATTTTGTTCTATTGCGGCATTCAGTTATTCTAAGAAATCATATTGATTTAAGTCTAATTCAACATAAACTTTTTCTCTTGAGAAAAAAATGCAGCTTTGACGTGTGCGTAAAATAGCGTTGATCTAAGGTTCTCTTTAAACAGTGAACTAGGCGAAGAAGTGCGAATTGTTCTTTGTGTCTTTTATTATATAGTCGTGCAGGTGCTACAAGATTCTGTCAGAGCATTTACATTGGGCTATTTCAGAATTGGTTAAAATGACCTGCGCAAGCCTAGCACTTGGTCCTCGCGAGATCTTATAAAGACTTATCATTATTTCCACTTTTCAAAAGTCAACTTTAGATAATATTTATTTATTAAGCTTACTGAAAATATTATTCGCTTTCCATGGAACGAGTTGGGTCTTGCAAACTAGATCAGAGCCGGACCTCCGCCTCTAAATGCGTGGTTCATGGACGAACTAGGCCCATACACCACGAGGGGCAAGGAGTTAGGAGGGGTTAGATAAGACACAGCTCTTGACTAACTTTTAAGATGATGAAAAGAGTACGATTAAACCCCATCACGTTTCAAATATGGGAAGAATGACTAGACGACATGAACCAACATTAATGAAGATCTCAATACTTTAAATGGGGGAGTTTGTCACAATCCAATTCTCAGGTAAGTTCTTGTAATATTTTTATAAGTAAGATCCATTTCAAAGGGAAAAATAAAGAAAAAAAGAAGAAATTTTATTAGACACAATTTTATGTAGTAGTAGTATTTATTAAACGCGATTTTATCCATTACTTTGATTTTTTGATTATTGAGATAAATAATCATAATTAAAATGCATGTTGAATTAATTGTATTTATAGGACATTGAAAATATAAAAAATTATAATATTGACGAGAATAAAAATCAAAGCATTTTTTTATTCAAACTACATGGGAGATTGTGTATTCTCCATAATTTATATTGAATTTATGAAATTTTATGAAACCACCGCTAACTATTTTAAAAATTAAAGTTATTAGATAAAAATAAAAGCATGATTTATTATTTAAATATTTCAATAGAATTTATCAACCACTCTATCTCGCTTTTCCTATTAACATTACAAAATCTTCCAATAAGACAACAAAAACAATCAATGGATTATCTTTACCAAAAAAAAAAAACAATCAATGGATTATTATTGCAACTGCTTATAAATTTTTGTAAGCATTTATTATTGGATAAGCGACACTTAAACAACTACGGTTACACAAAGATTTCCAAATTGGATGTCACGCATCCAATGATAAATGTGTAAAAAGTTCTTTATGCCGGCAGACTTAATGAAAATCCACAACCAATTACTAGAAACAAATAAAAATTTGAACGAGATGCAGTGATGGTGCATATCCCGATATCCCCAAAAATCACATTTATTTCACCAATTGAAAATAGAATCACAAAATCGGGTATATTTCTCTAGGACATAAAAAACATTACCAAAGCATGATTAAATATCATACCCTGGTGTATAATCTTTCTACATACATCAAAATACAGTATCTCCTCAAACCAAAAATAAATACTCAAGGCTTAGTCCCTTTGCACTTGGATCCGCCGAGCCAGTCAAGGCTCCGTTGCCGCCAAATCCCGCTCTCCCCTCCCGCCATCTTTCAAACCCCCCACCCCCCCCAACAAAAAAAACCGGGAGTGCAAAAGTGCAGTCCTTATCTGGCCTCTTTCTCTTTCCTTTTTCTTGGGTTTTCTCGTTTTTCCTTCATCGAATTCGAAATCTTGCAGCATTTGGTTGCAGAAGGATCTCTGTTCTGAGTGTTCCAAGCGCGATTTTAATCTCTTTTTGGCTTTCATTCTGGGCCCAAAATCCGCGAGGAGAGCTTGAGGAAGTAGAAATTCTTCTCAGTCCGTTCGTCGCGCTTGATCATCATCGTCGTCGTTTCGAAACAAACGATGCCCGCGAGCGAAGGCTTCTCAGGTACCAAAGGTTTCATCTTTCGTGTCTGATTCTCTGCTTCGTGCGTTCATCTTGAAAAGGGTCTGGGCTGCCTTCCGATTAAATAATCCAGATAAAGAATCATATCTGACATAATTAACTATCACCGTTGATCTAAATGAAGGTTCATGTGAAGGACCTACATGAACCTTCATTTATGGTCTCATAGACTGGAGTTGGTCGTCCCACTTTTTGTGCATACTCTTGCAACCGACTCTTGAAGACAAACGTAGCAATTTGAGACACCTGCATTTTATCCAAAAACACATCATTAATGATTAAATGAAGTTGGAAATTCGGAAATATCAAAAAAGGCAATTAAAAGTGGAAATGCCCACATGGGCACCGAGAGAGAGAGATAGAGTTCGAAGCACTGCACTATAGGGAAGGGGAGAAAATTGATATCCATCTTTAGAACTTTAAGTAAAACAAGAAAAGAAGGATTCCTTCTTCGAGGTTTACCACTTCAAGAAACAAGCATGCACAGAAATTTCAATGAAAGATCAGAACCAAAAAATACTTCATCCGGGGATGCACAGAAATTTCAACGAAAGATCAGAACCAAAAAATACCACACCCGGGGATGAAATTAGTGGGCATTGTTCATCCCAAATTTCTTAGTAGAGTCACTGATGTTCCGCAAGAAAAATCAGGGGAAAAAAGATGAGCAATTTCTCAAGCGGAGGGAAATCTCCTCTTGTAAAGTTTTGCAATTTGCCAAAAAAGGGTATCAACCATAATTTCATCATTATTATAACTTTCAGGAGTACACAAAAAAGACGAACAATGTGATCATTCTGCTCAATGAACGCGGAATTGACGAAGCGCCAGAGAGATTACATCCCCTTTTCACGCACGCTGGAAATCAAGAGAAATCGTGACGGCAGTGCTCCACAAGAACAAAGAAGGGAAAGGGCAATAGAACCCCTTGAACAGCAATGCTTTACACACTTGAGCACATCACAAGTCAGCCGTAATTTACTCAGCCGATAGTCATTCCTCGCAAAAAGAGGGAGGCTCGAGAAGGAAAGGCTCCAACTTTGACGGCGTACATGATCAGATTTTCAGAAAAAGAAGCAATGGTCCAGCTGGGTTCTCGCACATGATGCTACCCACCAAGCGAAATGAAAGATAAAGAACAGGGAACACTCTGGAATTTTTCACAGAAAGACTCCAACGTCGGCAACATATCCTCAGAGAAAGAAAGAGCGAGAGTAAAATCTGCACATACCCTTTTCAAGATGAAACCTTTGCCACCTGAGAAGCCTTCGCTCGCGACATCGTTTGTTTCGAAACGACGACGATGATGATCAAGCACACGAACGGACTGAGAAGAATTTCCGCTTCCTCGGTCTCTCCTCGCGGGTTCTGGGCCCAGAACGAAAGCCAAAAGGAGATGAAAATCGCGCTCGGAACGCTCGGAACAGGGATCCTTCTTCAACCAAATGCTGCGAGGTTTCGAATTCGAGGAAGGAAAAACGAGCAAACCCAAGAAAAAGGAAAGAGAGAGAGGCGAGATAAGGACCGCACTTCTGCACTCCCGGTCTGCACAGAGGAGAGAGAACGTCGCAGAGGAGAGCAGAGGTGAGCCAGGTCTTGAGGGTGGCGTTCAGGGAACTGAGATAAGAGTGACGCTTCCAGCGCAGAGCAAGTAATTACTTAAAGAGGAGCGACTGATGATAGAAAGCAGTTTCCCATTGATCTCTCCCACATGGCCATTTCTTCGCTATCTTTTCTCTCCCTCTTTTGGCAGTCCCTTCAAGAAAATCCCATTATTTACTGTCTCTCGTAATCAAGGAGGAACAACATTTTCGATAAACATGGAAAGCAGTTTCCCATCCATCTCTCCCACATGGCCATTTCTTCGCTATCTTTTCTCTCTCTCTTTTGGCAGTCCCTTCAAAAAAATCCCATTATTTACTGTCTCTCATAATCAAGGAGAAACAACATTTTCGATAAACATGGAAAGCAGTTTCCCATCCATCTCTTCCACATGGCCATTTCTTCGCTATCTTTTCTCTCTCTCTCTTGGCAGTCCCTTCAAAAAAATCCCATTATTTACTGTCTCTCATAATCAAGGAGAAACAACATTTCGATAAACATTGACTTTGTAGAAGAGCCCCGGCAAACAGAATCTAGGCGGCCCAATTTTGGGTATTTTATTACTTAAATAATTTAAGCTCTAATTCAATGAGATTTTATTTTTACTCTGGTGCAACATAAGATATAATGATACTTGAGCAAACTCTTTTTTTGGTTGAAATACTCTGAACAAACTTAATTTTCCCACCTATGTACTTACGATAAACTTAATCTGCTTCCAATCCCTTTTATTAGCATGTCGAGGCCAAGAATGCTGACATACATTGCCATTATTTGGGTTTCTCCCCCGAATAAGCCCACTTCATTAAGCTGGAATTGTCAGGGGCTGGGCAACCCCCTAACAATCCAGTCCTTGCGAGTCAAGAAAGGCCCAATCTTATCTTTATTATGGAGACAAAAAATCAAGAGCAGAAATTGCTGAGTTTAAAAAGGAGACTAAGATTCACCAACAGTTTTATCGTTAATCCAATAGGGTTAGCAGGGGGATTAGCACTTTTCTGGGATAATTACCTCCATTTATCTATTCTGTCATCCTCAGAAGCAGCCATTTTTACTAAATGTCATCTGATAAGCGAAGACCAAATGATGAACATTACCTTTCTCCATGCTCCGACAGATTTCAGGGAGAGAATTCTGCTGTGGGAACAAATCCAATCAGTGAGTATGCACTTCAAAACACCTTGGGTATGTTTGGGTGATTTTAATGAAATTTTATATCACTGGGAAAAGGTGAGTAGGAAAAGGGCCGAAACTTATAGGCTAAATGCTTTTAGAGATTTTGTGACCAAGTGCTCCCTAATGGAGCTAGAAAGTAAGGGCAGTTGTTTTACCTGGTCGAATAATCGTGAAGGGGAGGATCTGGTCAAAAAGAGACTGGACAGAGCACTTTGCACTCTGGACTGGCGGTTCACCTACCCAGAAGCTGAATGCTTTGTACTTCTTGCAATCGGGTCTGACCACACACCTTTGTTGATTTCTCTGTATAAACCCAAGAAGAAATACAGGAAATTGTTTAAATATGAAGCCTATTGGGCTGATGAAGGGGATTGCAAAACAATTGTTAGTGAGGCCTGGCATAAACCCACATCACAGCATCTTGATGTTCCAAAAAAGTTAGAGAATGTGCAACAACAGCTAACAAAATGGAGTAAGACACGTTTTGGCCATGCACAGAAAAGGATTACCATGTTAAAAGATGAGCTCCAGAGGCTGATGAATGGTACAAATCAGAATGAAGAAGCCATGCAAGTGAAAAAACTCACAAAAGAAATTGAGAAATTATGGAACCAGGAGGAAAAATACTGGGGGATTAGGTCGAGGATAAAGTGGTTACAGTGGGGTGACAGAAATACTCGATTTTTTCATGCAACAACAATACAAAGGAGATGCCGCAATCAGATAAGCATGTTGAAAGATGAAAATGATGTGTGGATAAGGGAGGATCGGAAGTTGAAAGAAATGACAACAACTTACTTCGAAATTTATACACAAATTGGAGCCCGGCGGCAACCTATACTACAACAAAGATCCCCACATTAGTTGATGATCACATGAATACGCCCTAACCGTACAAGTAAAGATGAAGAAATTACCGGTGCTATGATGCGGCTCGGAGTTCTCAAGGCCCCGAGCCCCGACGGCTTTCATGGGAAATTCTACGAGAGATCACCGGACGGCCATCTCCCCGATACAATCCAAGCAATTCAACACTTCTTTATTTCGGGCCACCTAGATCCCGCACTAAACAAAGCACACTCATTACTCTAATACCCAAAGTACCAAATCCAGAAAAAATAGAGCAGTTTCGTCCCTATCGGTCTTTGCAATTTCTTTTACAAAATCATATCCAAAGTGCTGTCAAACAGGTTGAAACCCATTTTACCTCAAATTATAGCCGAGGAACAAGGTGCTTTTGTGGGAGAGAGGCAAATCCAAGACAACATAATGATGGTGCAGGAGGTTTTACATAGACTTCGCACCCGGAACAGGAAAAGGAAATTCAATGCAGTCCTAAAATTGGATATGCAGAAGGCGTATGATCGTATTGAATGGGATTTCCTTGAAGCATGCTTATATAAAATGGGTTTCAGTCAAAAGTGGGTGCAATGGATAATGCAATGTGTAACTACAGTGTCATTCAGCATCAACTACAATGGGGAATCCTGACCAACCTTTAAGCCCTCTAGAGGTCTGCGTCAAGGTGATCCTCTCTTACCTTACCTCTTCATTATAGTGGCCAATGTTTTATCTACAATGATGAAGAAGGCAATTCAGATAGAACGATCACAGGCATCAAATTAAACCGCCACTGCCCTACTTTATCTCACCTGATGTTTGCTGATGATTCGATCTTTTTCCTGCATGGAACTCTTGTGGAATGTCAAAACCTTGCTGAGATATTAAATCAATATTACTACGCGTCCGGGCAGGCCATTAACCTGAATAAATCGGGGAAATATTTCAGCAAGGATTGCCCTTTTACCCTCAGGAAAAATATGGCATCTACTCTTAGAGTCCCAGAAATAGTGAAAACAGGTAAATACCTGGGATTACCTTCTGATTGGGGCACCTCCAAAAAAGATATGTTCGCCTGGATTTTAGCTCGGGTCGACTCCAAACTGGAGAGTTGGAAGGAAAGCCTATTATCAAAGGCAGGCAAGGAAGTTTTAATTAAAGCCGTCATTCAAGCTATCCCTCAATATGCAATGTCTATTTTTAAATTACCCATTTCAATATGCAAAGCTATTGAGAGGAAAGTTGCAGCCTTTTGGTGGAAGAGCAATGGAAAGAAGGGCGGTATTCATTGGAAATCTTGGGAGACGCTTAAAACTTCCAAAAGGGAAGGGGGTTTGGGTTTCGAAGATCTACATTACTTCAACATTGCAATGATAGCAAAACATCTTTGGCGAATAGAACAACAGCCAAATGCCTTATTATCCGAGTAACCCCGAAAGGGTTATACCACTCACATTGTAATATATGGCAGGCTGGAAGAGGATCACGACCTTCGTGGGGATGGCAAAGCCTCATCAAAGCCGGGATGATATTGCTCCTCACGTCCTGTTCAAGATCGGAAATGGCAGGAAAATATCTATTAGGCAGGATTGTTGGCTAAAAAGTGGCAAGATAGATGATCCGACTACACCAAATGAGCCCCACATAGTAGCGGATCTTATAAACCATGAACAAGGTACGTGGAATAGTCACCTTATAACTTCTCTCTTTACTCAAAACAGAGCACAAGAAATATTTGCAACTACCTTTGGAGGGCCTAATGAGGAGGATAGACTAGTCTGGAAGCATTCCAAAACAGGGAAATACACAGCAAAGAGTGGCTATTTTATTTTCAGAAATGCAACACCTAAACCACAACATACACAAGCCACAACTTCGCATTCCCCCAACCCGAATCTGTGGAATTATATTTGGCAAGCCACAATCCCCCCCAAAATTAAGTTTTTTCTCTGGAATCTGTGCAACAATGTGTTAGCCACAGTAGAAAATCTCTATAAATGCAAAGTCCTACCATCTCCCCTCTGCCCCATATGCAATCATGAACCTGAAACACCTTAACATCTTTTTCTACTCTGTTCTTGGACAAAGGAAGTTTGGTCTTCAACTCCACATCACATCCACATCTCTCGGCTCAGCCTCAACAGGTTAGAAGACTGGATCTACAAAGTTCATGAACACAAAATTACCAAAAGCTCATTTGAAGAAGTAGCGGTGACTCTTCGGGGTATCTGGAAGGAAAGAAACAACTCTGTTTTCAACCATCGACCCGCGAAAGCAGATCAGGTTGCCCTCAAGGCCGCCGGGTTTATAGAAAGCTACTGTGCAGCGCAAAGGAACATGTTAAGCAGAAAGGAGTCGAACAACCTACCTGAAACTTGGCAACCGCCTCCCCCAGGTATTCTCAGGTTCAACATTGATGCCGCTTTTCTTCCGGATCATGCGAATGATGATTCCCCCCTAGATCTGTCAAAAGCCGAGATCTTCCTAGATCAGATGAACGCTGCTCCCTCCCCTGAATCGGCGAACTCTGTCCCTCTCACAGCTCCAACACAAGCCCTCCCCAAACCAGCAAAGATCGCCCCTGTCACAGACCCGAAGAGCGCCGCCCAACA
Organism: Eucalyptus erythrocorys; assembly: GCA_014182555.1. Taxonomy (NCBI): domain Eukaryota; kingdom Viridiplantae; phylum Streptophyta; class Magnoliopsida; order Myrtales; family Myrtaceae; genus Eucalyptus; species Eucalyptus erythrocorys. The sequence goes on from CM024604.1 coordinate 22,266,519, forward strand.
AAACCCCCCTGTTTTCCCAAAGACCGGGAAAATTACCACACAACTCTTTGCTTCCTCCCCAAAATCGGTGAACCTCGCCTCTTCCCCCGATCCGAACACCATCGACAAATCGGTGCACCCCGCCTCTTCCCCCGATCCGAACACCATCGACCTTCCTCCAGCCCCACTTTTCCCAAAAGACCCAGCGACCTACCCCACAAACCACATACCAGAAGAGAGATCAACCCACAAAGTAGCGGTGGCGTGCGTTTGCAGAGACCACCGAGGGATCTTGGTGGGTGGATTTGCCAGGATTGTCCACGCTGCATCACCTCTTCAGGCGGAGGCAATCGCGCTTCAAGAAACCCTAAAACTCATCGAAACCGAAGTCGAAGAGTTTCTCTCTCCTCAAGTACATTCAGATTGCCAAACTCTTCTGTCAGAGTTAAACTCCTCGACCGAGCGCACGTGGGAGACAGAAGCCTTAGTGGGCTGGATTCAAGCGCAGCTTTCTTGCATCCTGGGCCTTGAATTGGCCCATTGCAGTCGCAGGGCAAACATGGTTGCTGACTGGGTAGCCAAATGGTGTTGTACGAATTCTCTTCCTTCAAACTGGTTGTCATCCCCCCCTGGCCTTGTTGATCTTCTATGTATCGACACTCTTGAAGCTAAACTCTATTATCAGCACTAGTGAAATGAAGTTATCTTTTCTGATCAAAAAAAAAAAAAAAAAAAAAAAAAACTTATTTTCAAGAGTCAGGCAGCCCTGAAACTTAAATTTTTAAATTAGAGATACTCCGTATTTAAGATTGATTGTAATTTTTTATGATCTATTTCCTTCACATGCGAGGAAAAGCAAATTCTACTCTAGAATCAAAATATGCCCGGAAAATCATAACTCCCTCGAGTCATCAATATCTCAATCTTTATGATTAGTTTCATGTTAAAGATTGCTCGTAATTTTTTATGATCTATTTCCTTCACATGCGAGGAAAAGCAAATTCTGCTCTAGAATCAAAATATGCCCGGAAAATCATAACTCCCTCGAGCCATCAATATCTCAATCTTTATGATTAGTTTCATGAATATGTCATTCGATATCTCAATCTTTATGATTAGTTTCATGAATATGTCATTCTTCTGCTTGGAACTGGAACATATTACAATTTTTACTTTTTTAATCCTACTTATTTTGAAACTTGATCTTTTATTGAGAATAATGATCATAAGCTTAATCTCTCATTATTTTCTTGTTCATTGAAATTTTTATTCGCGTCAATTTTCTGTTAACAGTCTAGCCATGGAAAAGTTTTAGATTTTTTCATTGTTTTGGCTTCTTGTCTATGTTTTTCAGTGATTGACGGCATAGATCTGAAGAATTATTTTGTTCCGTTGCCGCGTGCAATTATCTTAAGAAATCATATCGATTTAAAATCTTTTTTAACATATACATTTTCTCTTAAGAAAACATACTGCTTTGACGTGTACTTTAGACGGTGTTAATCTAAAGATTCTCTCTAGACAGTGAACTTTGTTCTCTGTGTCTTTTATTATATAGTTGTGTGGGTGCTGTAAGGTTCTGTCACAGCATTTACACTGGGCTATTTTAGAATTGGTAAAAATGACTTGCGCATGCCAAGCACTTGGTCCTCGCGAGATTTTCGAAAAACTAATTATTATTTCCTCTTTTCAAAAGTCAACTTAGGTAATATTTATTTGTTAAGCTTACTTAAAATTCTATTCGCTTCGACCCATATGGAACGACTTGGTTCTTGAGCAGGACCTCCATAGGTAGATATGTGGTTCATGGACGAAATAGGCCTATGCTCCACAAGGGGTAAGGAGTTGAGAGGGATTGGTCAAGATGCAACTTGTGACAAACTTTTAAGATGGCAAAATGAGTATGTTTGAATTCCGTCACATTTCAAATAGGAGGAGAATGGCTAGACGACATGAATCAACATTGGTGAAGATTTTAGTACTTTATATGCGGGGGGTTTGTCACAATCTAATTCTCATGTCATCAGGTAAGTTCTTTTAATGTTTGTGTAAGTAAGATCTATTTCGAAGGAAAAAATAAATAAAAAATAAGAAATTTTATTAGACGCGGTTTTTTCTAGTAGTAGTATTTATTAGATGCGATTTTATCTATTACTCTGGTTTATTGATTATTAAAATAAACATTTCTAATTAAAATGCTTGTTAAATAAATTGTATTTATAGGCTACTTAAAATATAAAAAATTCTAAAATTCCAAGGTTCACATAAGAATAACAATCAAAGCATTTTTTTTCATACTACATTGGAGATCGTGTATTCTTCGTAATTTATATTGAATTTGTGATATTTTGTGGAATCATCGTCGATTGTTTAAAATACTAAAATTGTTAGATAACAACGTGATTTATTATTTAAATATTTTAATATAATTGGTCAACCATCATATCTCACTCGTCCTATTAACTTTACAAAACTTTCCAATAAGATAACAAAAATAATGAATAGAATATTATTGCAACTGCTTATAAATTTTTTTACTCATTTATTACTGGATAAGCGACATTCAAATGATTATAGTTACTGGGAGTGAGCATTGATCTAGGATCAACCCTGGACTGACCCAACCCTGCCGATCTTGGTTCGGTTTTTATGGAGATTGAGTCGATCTTTGATCCTAAAATTTATAGACTAGCATTGTGCGGGTTGGTCCTCGGTTCTGAGAGTTCTGAGTCGGTCAAATCGGGACCAACCCCGACTCTATTTTATATATATATATATATATATATATATATAATATTACTTATAATTTTTGTATATAAAGAAAATCTTAAAATAAATGACGTTGATAATAATAAACAGCTCTTTAGTGGGGAGTTCAAGTAATCTTATATTGTTATTTAATAATTTAGATTTTTAATATATTTTACGGCATCAATAGTCATAATTTACGAATGAGTGTTTTTGTAAGAAGTTCTCACTGCGTAAAAAAATGCATAAACGGCTCCTTATGGCATCATCTTCTTATATTTGTTATTTTCTGTCTTATTTGTCATCTTAGTCTTCAATTTGTTAAAAGCGAAATAAACAACTTCTCCGTTCACCACTTGACACTTGCCTTGCGCGCTTTGGGTCACTCATGTCGATTGTCGCTCGATGGTCGCTTAGCTTATTGCTTCCTGCTCGACATTCGATGCTCACCCTACTTGACCTTCATCGCTTGCCTTTTTTAGCTGATCTCGCTCATCATTAAACCTATTATGTTAATATGGTTCTCAGTTATTCTTTTAAATAGTACAAAAAATAAAATAAAAAATTATTGGTTCGTCATAAGTTGACCCTGAAACCGGACCGAATTCATTTGGTTAATTTGATCCTCAATCGCTTTTTTAAGGCATACGAAAAATAAAATAAAAAATTATTGATTTGTTATGGGTTGACTCTAAAATCGGATTGAACCCATTGAGTCAGTTAGTCCTCAATTGCTCTTTTAAAAAGTATAAAAAATTATCAATTAGTCTTGGTTGACCCTGGAATCGGACCGAACCCATTGGATCGGTCCGGTCTTCTGTCCCAAGCTCAAAAGGGTCGGTCCTCAATCCAAAAAATGAAGAATGTGCACTGTGTGGGTTGGTCATATGGTTAGAGGGCAGATAGACCCAACTTGGACTATGCTCAACCTTATTAATTACACAAAGAATTCCAAATTGGAAGTCATGCATCCGACGATGAATGTATAAAATTCTTTATGCCAACGGACTCAATGAAAATCCACCAACTAATTACTAGAAACAAATCAAAATTCGAACAATACGCAATGACAATGCATATCCCCAAAAATCACATTCACTTCACCAATCAAAAATAGAATCACAAAATCGGGTATATTTCTCTAGGATATAAAAAACATTACCAAAGCATGATTAAATATCATACCCTGGTGTATAATCCTTCTACATACATAAAAAATTACAGTATCTCCTCAAACCGAAAAATAAATACCCAAGACTTACACCCTTTGCCCTTGGAGCCGCCGAGCCCGTCAATGGCTCCGTTGCCGCCAAATCCCGCTCTCCCCTCCCGCCATCTTTCAAAACCCCCTCAAAAAAAAAAATTCCCTTACCCCCCCAACTCCCGCCATCTCTCTCTCTCTCTCCCTAAATCCTCCGCCTCGCGCCTCGAGATAGAGAGAGACAGAGAGCGCTGGAGAGAGATGGAAGACGACGCGCAGCAGAGAGTCGCCGGCCAGCGCCGGAGCAGGGGATCCGCCGCGACGGCGCGCGTGGAGGTGCTCCGGCGCCTCAAGGCCCTCCGCGCCGGCGTCGGCCGGCGGGCCGATTCCTCCTCCGCCGCCGCCGCCGCGCAGATCAAGATCGAGGACCCGATCTACGACGTGGTCGAGGAGGACGAGTACGACAAGATCGTGGCCAAGCGCCGCGAGGAGGTCCGGGGCTTCATCGTCGACGACGGCGGGCTCCCCGGCTACCTCGACGACGGCGAGGAGGAGGACTGGACCAGGGCCGGGCCCAATTGCTCGTCCGACGAAGAATCGGAAGGTGAGAAACTATGAACGCTCTATGGATCCGCATCGTTGGTTTGTAACGGCGGTGCCGTGGATTTTTGTTGATTTCGTTGGTTCGTAACGGTCGTGCAGGAGAGAAGGTGAAGAAAAAGAAGGCGGAGAAGAAGGATCCGGTGGCGAGGAAACCTGCACCGTCTTCGCTGTCCGCGGCGGCGGCGTTGATGGGGAAGCAGAAGCTGTCTTCGATGTTTACGTCTTCGGTTTTCAAGAAGATCGGCGGCAGAGATGATAAGGCGAAGACACTGTCTTGCGATACCATCGTGGATGATATAATCGCGGAATTTGCCCCGGATGAAGCCGATAGAGAGCGTCGCAGGATGGGGCATCCAAATGGGAGGGGGCCGGTGTCAGTAGGCAGTGTGAAAGTGGAAAGGGAGACCGTGGATTGCATTGGTTTCTCAGACAAGCCTGATCTGGGGAATGGGGGAGTTGGCCATGATCTTGACCTGGTTTCAGGGGACATATCGGATTCAATTCTAGAGGATGAGTTGATGAAGGAATCAAAAGAGGGAATGGCATCGACATTCCAGGAACAATTCGTGCAGTTGGATGAGTCTGATCGAAAGGAAAGACCAGTCGAGGTTAAGGATAGCATGCCAAGGCTTGTTGATGTCAAATCAGAATCAGAGACGAAGAAGGAGGAGGTTCGCACTCTGAATGCAAAGATCACAGAGGAGAAGAATCCAAGACCGAGTGCAACTGCAGATTGGAAAGCGATGAGAAGTGAAGGATTAGAACACAATGGTAGTGTTGCTGGCTCAATTAAAAATGGTGCAATCGGTGAGGAAAAAGTGGAAGTTGAGCTGGACTTGGATGGGAAACTGCCCTTTTACATGTTCGATGCACATGAGGAGATTTACGGTGCTAACGCTGGAAACCTCTATTTGTTTGGGAAGGTATTTTCTTGTGATGATGTTAGTATTTATGCATAGTAATTCTTACCCAGCCATTGAATTATTGGCACCACTATTAGAATTTGACACTATGTGGGCTTTCATCCCCGCATAGAGTTGCTAATCGATTCCCTTTTCAAGAAGTTCTTGACAATACATCACATCGCCCCTTCTTTGTGAGCAGCTTAGCTCCACCAAAACTGTCACTAGTCAATTTTTTACTCCCTAATACATGCCCTACATCTACCCTTTGAACATTTTGCACAGCTGCAATGTTGAAGGCGTTGCTTATATTCTTGAACCAAGCTTGTCATCAACAGAAAATTCTAGCTTGTTTATTTCTGTTCATGTAGCTGGTTGAACGAGACCATGTGTGATATTCAGCAACTCCGACTCACAGGCCTTTTTAAATGAATATGAACTCTTGCTTTCTTTCAGTCAAAATAGAGTTCATAGTAGATGAGCACGATATTTATCTTTTAAGTTGGTTGATCAAGAAACTCATGTTGTGAAATTTTTGGATGGAAATTATGAAGCAAAATATAGTCTGGCACTCGTTTTGCAATTTTGTAATGGGACTTCTCCCTACATGATGCATTCGAGAGTTTAGCTGTGGGCAAATGATTTAGTGAATGCTTGAAAATTTTAAAAGGTGTTCTTTCAGTGGCTTAATTAAATTTTATGGATGTTGTCAACCTAGTGGTTTAGCTTCTTTTATTGTCCTCGCTGATGCATTTGTACTTGCTGCTATCAATTGATGATTGCTTTATTTATTTTACCCAAGAAGTTTATGGTAACCTATTCATTGCAATGTAAAGGTCTTGGCATTTGATCACCGTACATAGGGTTGTGGTCAAGGAACAGTATTAGAGTTTACTGTTGTTGAGAATGTGGTATGCAAGTGGCAGGCTTTTCAAGTGGTACTTTGCTTCAAGCATCTGTCTGAAATGTATTACATGTCAACAAATGGGGTCCTGCAACCTCTACCAAACTTAATTTACCATAATTGCCATAGCTTAAAAGGGTATCTGGTATGAGTTCCCCGCAACAACTATAGCTGTGAAAAGGGGTGCTACAGTGTTTGCAGGGGGTTTTAATTACATCTTATAGCTGTAGCACCCGTTAGCTACAGTATCAGACAGCTATATATCTAAAAAGTTGCTCCACCAAGTTTCAAGATGGTGTAGCTTTAAAACATGTATGACTAAACGGATAAGTTACAGTACTTAGCAGCACACAAAAACTACATTCCTGTGAAGGGTTTATCACATATTTTTACATAGAGTTCATGATGTTTCAAAATTAGCTTTCAGTCTTTCTAATTGTGCACATGAGTAATGATTTGACTGGGTTGACAGTATTGGTGATTTGAGATGTATAAGGACTTGAAATTGGGATAATGGATCTAGCTCGTGGTTCAGGGATGGATGCCTAATGTAAGTTGAAATGTTGACAACTAATGACTGAAGCTTGACAAGCGGCAAAAAGTTTTCCTTTGAAGAACTAAAAAGAAATCTTAATATTCAATGTTGTTGCTTCAGCAAATTGTTAAGCATCCAGACAATGACCTTTCCTCTGCATGTGCCATTGCAATTCAGGTGAAAGCAGGGGGAATATACAATAGTTGCTGCATTGTTGTAAAGGAGATGTGCAGATGTGTATATGCAGTTCCAACTGTTTTTGACAGTTACGAAGCAATGAAGCTTGAGAAAGATGTTGAGGAGTCCCGGATTTCTCAAAGAGATTTCCATGCAAAGTTGCTTGTATGTCGTCTTCACATGCATCTGTTTTTTGTCGATTCTCATCTGATTACATCTTTTTTTAATCAGTCTTGCATTCTGTCCCTCTCTTTAAGGATCTGGCTCCGGGACTGAAGAATGAAGTGGTAAAGCAATTGGTAGATCTCAATGTCTCTACTTTTAGCATGACAATGGTTAAGGTGAGCAGACAGAGTCTTTTTGATCTCTCAATGAGTACATTCTCCAACTTTCTTCAACTATGATTTACTCATATTTTCACTCCATTTAATGAACTAGAGGAGATATGCATTCGAACGATCTGATATACCTCTTGGGGAGAATTATGTCCTCAAGATCAATTACCCATTCAAGGTAATTCATCAAGTCTATAACATTTTGGTGTTATTAAAGAAATATGAACTTTTTCTCTGTTAGTTCCTTTTTGAAGTATTGATTGGTTGAGTTGCTCAACTTAACTGGGGTTGTATGTGCCACCGAAGCTGCCATTGCATATTCAGCTTCAGCTTTTGCTTGCTATATCTTTCTGTAAGCAGTCATCATTCTACCATATTTGTGCTCAGGACCCACCTTTGCCAGCAGATCTCAAAGGGGAAACTTTTGCCACTTTGCTTGGAACTCACTGCAGGTATGAGTTGGAATTGTTTCCTTATCACATGACTGCAGACACAGTCCGGTTGGTGCATCACTCTGCAGCATTGTTAATAGAGTGATGGATCAGTTCCTGACAAGAATTTGCCACTTCACTTTGTCAATCAATCTTGTGAGCTGGTGTTTGTGCATCAAGCACTATCTCTACTTGTATTAGCACAAATCTTTGGAACTTTTAAGGAGACAACAGAATGCAGTGGACCAGCCGACTAATTTTTTGTGTTTTTGATTCGTGGGTTGACAATACAGGTTGTCAAATTTTGCTTTATCCTTTATTCTGAAATTAGCCTGACATTGCTCCCACTATCCTGTACCCCACATCCGAAAGAGCTTATTACAGAAAATGGTTGCACTGATTTGTAGCATTGCGATCAACTTATGTGGCCAATTGTTCAGTGGAACAGTCGGAAGAAAAATCTTTGCAGAATGTAACTAGATTCTTAATGGGGTTTCATTTCTAATCAGAACCAGTGGGCATAACATATAAAACGCATAATAGTTTCCACTCATCAAATTTCTGAAGTGTCTTTGAGGAAATGTTGTCAACATAAGAGATGCTTTAATTACTTTACAGGAGTTGGTTTAAGTTAGTCTCTGACAATTACATCTTAAACAGTTAATAGTCAATGTGTTTTGTTTGCGGTGCCCATGGGACTTCATGAAAATTTGTTTGCCTGATCTCATTTATATTCTCATGTTCTGGTGGACAAACTCTCTGTTGCAACTGCCTTTTCTCCATGTCCACAAGAACAAAATTGATTATTTAAATTTTGCCTTCAGATTGCTGCTTTGGACTCTGTCCCAAATTCTCTCTTCTGTCGTGTCTCTTGCTGGGATTCTATTCACTTTAACTGATCGATATCCACTACTGCTTCAATGTATATTTTTCTATCTGAAGAAAAGGAAAATGAACTTTATAATGTTGTGCAGTGCTTTGGAGCTTTTTCTAGTTAAGAGGAAGATAAAAGGACCTTCATGGTTGTCGGTATCTCATTTTTCTTCTTCTCCAGCTGCTCAGCGGGTGAGGTTAATTTGTATTGTCTTCTTCCATTGAGATGCTTTCTTAGCTGCTCAAAATATAATCCTTGGTTGCTTACGCAGGTGAGCTGGTGCAAATTTGAGTTTACTGTTAACTCTCCCAAAGGCATAGGCATGCCATTGTCTTCAAAATATATGATAGAGATTCCACCCATGGTGGTTACAGCAATCAACTTGAAAACAATTATGAATGAGAAGCAGAATGCTCATGAAATTGTCTCAGCATCTATCATCTGCTGTCAGAAGGCCAAGGTTTTATCTGACCCTTTGCTGGCATTATTATTTCCCATTATGGTTTTTCACCATATTTTAAAGTTATTTCTGTCTTGTCAATGGCCGATGTTCAGGAGTATGTTTTCATCCTTGATGTTCAGCTCACCTTCTAACTGAGTTGGGATAGCTCAATTGCCACTCTAAGATTACGAGACTCTTGTTTGAGGTCTTCCATATCCAAATCCGTTAACAACATACTTTAAGTTGTGTAACAATCTCATCTTGGGAAGAACTTAAAACTGCCTATGAAGCGTCATGCGGTAATAATTTAGACATCACATGGCTTAACTAAAGTTAAATTAGTGGCTTCTATGAGTTTGGGTGTGCATATATGGCATGCTTTTTGTAGAAAGATAATCTATTGCTAAGTGTTGCAGTTCAAATTCAAACGCATCCTTTAACAAATGAATCTAATTTCAGACTCATAAAGTGACTATAATTTCTAACAGTTTTGCTCTTGAGGGTTGCTTAGAACACTGAGTCTCTGACTTCCAAACTTTCCTTTGTGAAAGAATCCCATATCAAAACTTTGACGCAGGATTGATCACCAGTGGTGATGGGCCCTTTTACTGCTAGTATAGTTGGCCCTTCAATTTACAGTCCAGTAAATTGCAAATGGTTTTACAGTTGATGTTCAGATAAGCTACCATTGACAAGCTGTATGTATATACAGATTGATACTCCCATGTTGGCCTCAGAGTGGAAAAGACCTGATATGCTGAGATATTTTACTGTTTTGCGTAAGCCTGATGGTGGCATATTTCCAATGGGATTCACCAAGGAGGCTGATGAGAAGAACTCAAAGGCAGGAGCAAAGATAATAGGCTACGAAAGCAGGTCTTTTATTCTCCAATATTGTGTTTATTCATTATGATGTCGGGAACTTCAGTGATATTCAGATATTTTTCCTACTTTCTTCAATGAAATTCATAAAAATCCTTGCAGTGAAAGAGCTCTTTTAAACTGTCTGATGACTGAATTACACAAGCTGGATAGTGATGTTCTCGTTGGACATAACATTTCTGGATTTGACCTGGATGTGCTTCTCCATAGAGCCCAGGTTTGAATTCTGTCTGCAACTTTTGCATGTCTTTAACCAATGCACAAAAAGATGAGACATGAAAGTTGTAGCTTATCCGCCAATTAAAAAATTAGTGTTTAAGGAAAAAAGGAAAGAGAAATTACAGTTAACATGACTGATTATGGCTGTTTCCAAACCATGTAATGTGAAAGCTAGCTGAATTTGTGCAGCAGAAAACTGCCCCACTGCAATGAAGAAATAAGATCTAATTGGGTAAGGGACATTTGATTTTTTAATTGAATGTATCAAGAGGACCTGATATTGGAGCCGCATAACTCAAGTGTCCAATGAGGAAAACAAGGCCTCCTAAAGTGGCTCTGGAATTTCCTCAGTTACATTTGTGTATGATTGATATGATTTGTATATTCATTGACTCGGACTATTTTTGTGACATCCATTTATATTATCATGCAGGCATGCAGAGTTCCCAGCATTATGTGGTCCAAAATTGGTCGTCTGAAGCGCTCAGTAATGCCTAAGCTTACAAAAGGAAGCACGTTATTTGGATCTGGAGCAAGTCCAGGGATCATGTCATGTATTGCTGGCCGGCTTCTATGTGACACATATTTGTGTTCTCGGGACCTACTGAAAGAGGTAGACCACCTGATTTTGAATGCGTGCAAGGATTGGATTACTTTATTCTGATAGACATTGGGTCTCATGCTAACTTAATCCTTGCAGATCAGTTATTCCTTGACACAACTTGCAAAGACTCAGCTCAACAAAGATCGTAAGGAGATTGCACCTAATGACGTCCCAAGAATGTTCCAAACTTCAGGGTCTCTCATGCAACTTGTAGGTTCTGATCATTTGCTTAATTATTTGATTGGCTCTTAATATAGTACTCACAGTGGAACATTATTGGAGTCTTCTTAACTTGAATATAAAGAATATGTATTCAAATTGGGGGCAAACTGATATCCTTTGAGATACTGCCTTCTACAAGTATTAGCATTTGTTAGAGAGTATCTTCTGGGTATGTGCCAGCTGTTCTTGATTAATTGGATTGCATATCTGCAGCTGAGAATATGGAGGGTTTTAGGTAGGAATCCCGTGTTAGCTGTTCATGATTAGTTTGACCGGTTATGTGCAACTATTTATTTGGCATTGTCATCTCGGATGTCTAATATGTCAGGGAAATTATGTATTAATGCAGACTGTTTTATATTGGTTATTGTAATTTAGAATACCACCTGATTGAACTTGATAAGGTACAATTTTATATTGGCATGAGAGGAAGAGAGGCTTTTTAGTAGCATTAGAAGCAAGAAGAACATTTACAGTAGCAGAAACATGCTGTAGAGTAGAGCTTCTTTCTTAAAGGCATTTTCAAATAGCTTTGTGGTGATTCTTCCATGTTATCATGCTCCAGGTTGAGTGTGGTGAAACGGATGCATGGTTGTCATTGGAACTCATGTTTCATTTGAGCGTTCTTCCTCTCACACGCCAACTGACCAATATAAGTGGAAACCTCTGGGGAAAGACTCTGCAAGTGAGTAGCAAACTTTTCTAGTTTCCACAGTGTTCTAGCTTTTCACAGAGTTCCAGTGGAGATGGAACATAAATATCAATCCTTCTAATTGTCGTTTTCCTCCTCAGGGTGCCAGGGCTCAGAGAGTGGAATATTTACTGTTGCATGCATTTCATGCAAAGAAATATATTGTTCCCGACAAAAATTCATTTCGTTCAAAGGAAACAAGATTAGTGAAACGGAAAAGCAATCATGGTGTTGAAGACCAAAATGTGGATGGAGTAGATACTGAAGAACCTCAGGATGATGGGCATGTGAAGGGTAAAAAAGGTCCTGGATACTCTGGTGGGCTAGTCTTGGAGCCAAAGAAAGGTCTATATGACAAGTACATATTGCTTCTGGACTTCAATAGTCTTTACCCTTCTATCATTCAGGTTAATGACACTACTAATTCCAAAGCTCTTTTTCCCTCCGTGGTCATCTGGGTTTCAATCTTTTCTCCAGTGATGTGAAGCTGCAAAAGTCTAGATACCATATGATTTGCCTAATCTAGGAATATTCACTTCTGCTATATTACAGGAGTACAATATTTGTTTTACCACGGTAGAAAGACCAACTGATGGATCTATACCCCATTTGCCATCCAGTAAAACAACAGGAGTTTTACCCGAGGTATGCTTATATTGATGTAGATGGTATTCAATTATTGTGTTGAGATGTCTGAATGACCAGATATCTGTTCTAATGTTAATTAAGATGAAGTTTGGTTCCTCTTGGCTTTCTTCTGCTGCTTTGTCTTGGTAGGGATCCCCATTAGAAGAACAAATACTGCTGAAGATGTATGCAATTAGTACTTGTTTGTTCATCACTCTTCTTTACATAATTGTCTAGATAACTATTACTATAATAAATTCATGACATTGAAGGCGTACTGGCATTATAACCTACTAATTTTCCATAGACCAACGACTTCTTGCTTATGCTTTGTGATATTCTGTGGGGAAGTGGCAAAGCCTCTTGTATAATAGTACTGACAGTTTGAGGTGATAAAGGATCATATTTAGGGCGAAAACTGGGGTTGAAGTAAAGCTAGTAATGAAGGGGAAAAATGGCAGCTACACCATAGAAGAACAAAAGAAAAACCATCAAATTCCAATTTTATGCATAACTACTTCTTGATCGTTCTTTGACATCCATTTTTGTTTATAGAATCTTACTGAACTGAACAGGACATCATCTTATGTTTACGAAGCACAGGAAATGACCGTTTGTCATTTAATCCAATGCCTTTCTTCCACTCTAAATTTGGCTCTGGTCCTCTTGTCTTTTTCAGAAAAACCAGCTCTATGCAACTCCCATTGAATGATGATACTTCAAAATGCATTATTCAGTTTCTTCGTAATTTTGAGTACTAATATTGATTTATATCTCATCCTTGATAGATGATCGACTCAAATAATATCAACAAGTTTTCAGTGATGTGTTCTTTGTTTGTTTTCTTTTCTTTATTTCTAAATTTTTCACTTGGAATAGAATTTCTATTGGAAGTCTTGTAAAATCTTTGCTTCTTTCCCGTGAAAAAGCAAGGCAATATATCTATCTGTTTGAAATTCTTTTGCAGTTGCTTAAAAATTTGGTTGAAAGGAGGAAGTTGGTAAAGCAATGGATGAAAAAAGCCGCTGGTCTCAAGGTCCAGCAGTTTGACATTCAACAGCAAGCACTCAAGTTAACAGCCAACAGGTATTGCATTTTTTTCCTTCTCTCTTGCTTTCAGGATTATGCCTAAGGGCCTGCTGCTTCTCAACTTGTGCCACTTTTCTCTGTCTTAAAGTAATATTCCTATTAAATGCAGCATGTATGGATGTCTTGGATTTTCTAATTCGAGATTTTATGCAAAGCCTCTTGCAGAACTTATAACGCTACAGGTAAGGATAGCTCTTGTTTCATGTTGTGTAATTAAAAAATTCAATCAAGTGGAGAACCATTAATTAATCTAATGAATAATTTTTAAGCTAAAAGTGTGAGGTTATTGCAGGGAAGGGAGATTCTGCAAAGTACCGTCGATCTTGTCCAGAATAATCTGAACTTAGAGGTTATCTCTTATGACTGATTATCAAGACCAGTGTTAGTCTTACTTGAATTCTGCAAATATTCATTAAAAGGAACTGTTGGCCTTATATTGTGGCAGGTAATTTATGGTGATACAGATTCAATAATGATATACAGTGGACTTGATGATATCAGCAAAGCAAAAGCAACTGCAGGGAAAGTCATACAAGAGGTGAGGTCATGAACCCCCGTTACATGTTCTAGGATCTGGTATTAGTAAAAACAATCATTATTGTGTGAAACAAATAGTAATTTAGAGTCCTTTGATGTGCTTTTTGAGGGCTAAATTCAAAGAAAACCTGGTTTTGCACTGAAATGCCATCAAGTGCTAGATTAGGATGATTGATGTGGCCCACTGTCCCACCACACACCCACCCAGACACACATATAAAGGGTGGTGGTGGGGAACACTGAGTGTTGCAAACATAAATTTGGATGACTTGAAGCACATCTCGTCAGAAAGTCTGAGTAAGATGCGGATGTTTTGTGCAAGTTATTTCTTTTTAACTGTACTGAGTTATTGCTTTTAATGTTCATTCAGGTTAACAAAAAATATAGGTGCTTAGAAATAGACCTTGATGGTTTGTACAAGAGAATGTTGCTTCTCAAGAAAAAGAAATATGCAGCTGTCAAAGTGCAATTCAAAGATGGAACTCCATATGAGGTAGCCAGTCAAAACTGACTTTTAATCTTTAAGTATAGAAATTATAATATGTAAATGAAACTTTGCCTGGTGTAGGTCATTGAAAGGAAGGGGCTTGATATGGTTCGCAGAGACTGGAGCTTATTATCAAAGGAATTAGGAGATTTCTGCTTGAGTCAAATTCTGTCAGGAGGGTATGCCAAAGGCTTATGCTTTATCTTTATAGATATCATTCTCTAGACTTTTTGCTATTACTCCCTGGTGGCTCATTTTGCTGCAATTTGTTCTAATCACAGGTCATGTGAGGATGTCATCGAATCAATACATAACTCCCTCATCAAGGCAAGTCATAACTATTGGCTCTAACTATTGTTTTAATGTGGATCTATCTCATTAATGAAACATTGTGAATCCTAACATTTAAAAGCCATTGTTAGGTCATGCATATTTACAGTTGATTTACCGGTCTACAGTGTATGTTTGAGTTGTCAAATGCTCTTGTCATAATGAGCTTCAAAGGCTATAGGCATTGACACAAGACAAAGTAGGTAAACTATAACTAGTACTAGGGAGGAAAATTATCTGAAAGGACAAACACAAAAAATTGCTAAGAGACATCATTATTTGTACTTTAGTTCTAAGTCACCCCATCAATCTATATGTGAAGTTTGGTTTTTGAACTTATGTTACAGGAATATGCATCTTTGCAATGTCGAGTTTTGATTTTTGTGTCTGCATATTCAACAGGTGCAGGAGGATATGAGAAGTGGTCAAGTAGCACTTGAGAAGTACGTCATTACAAAGACACTGACTAAACCTCCTGAAGCCTACCCAGATGCCAAGAACCAACCACATGTTCAGGTAAATTCATTAACCAGTCACAAATCGGCGACTTTCTAGTCTTATTGGATAGTGTTATATATTTATATAGACATATCTATCTATCTATCTATCTATCTATCTATGAATTTGAATGGATTGGCATTTCTTAGGTTGCATTGAGACTGAAGCAAAGTGGGTATTCTACTGGCTGCTCTGCGGGGGATACTATTCCTTACATAATTTGCCGCGAACAGGTATCTAAGGAGCATTTACATCTGAGGTAAAAATCATATGATGCTTTAATTGTTAGGATTAGGATGTTCACCCAATTCTCCTCTGTACAGGCCGTCGAATTGAATAGCTCAACAGGGATAGCTCAGCGTGCTAGACATCCTGACGAACTGAAAAAAGACGATGGAAAATGGATGATTGACATTGATTACTACTTGTCGCAGCAGGTTTCATTTTCTGCTGGAAACTCTGCGTTTGCATTTTGAACAAAGAGAACTTACTAAATGGAATGTAGCTCATTTTTTCTCTTTTGGTTTTTACGTAGATACATCCGGTGGTGTCCCGTCTATGTGCTCCAATTCAGGGTACGAGTCCTGAGCGTTTAGCTGATTGTCTAGGTCTGGACTCCTCTAAGGTACAAGAAACCCTCCTTTGCAAACATCAATTAGACAAATCCATTTCAATTGTATTCCTGACAGAAACTACGTTTCCAGTTCCAAAGCAAATTTAGTGAAGCCACAACCAATGATACTGCTGGTCCCCTATTGTCAGCCATAGATGATGAAGAAAGGTGACTTTCTTTGGTTCCTTCATCTTCTTTCCATAATGAGCAGCATCAGAAAGATAACTTAGCAAAATGTATGAATTAGTCTAGAGAATTAGTTTCTGTTGAAAAAGTAAACATGTTGTAAGGGATGCAGAAATGTTATTTGTTTTTGCCAATTGTATGCACCTCTTTTCTGTTTCTCCCACTCAACGTCTATTGGAAATTATCCCCATTATTTTTGGCTGCAGTTGTTTCTTATCCTGTAACTTAACTTTTTGCATTCTTGTCTCATCAACTGTGTAATTTTTGTCACAGATATCGGGACTGTAAGCCTTTGATCTTGTCATGCCCCAGCTGCTCTAGTACATTTGATTGCCCAGCCATCTTTACTTCCATTTGTACATCCATTAATGAACGTACAATCCCTGATCAAGTGGAGCAATCTTCTATAAATTTTTGGTACACATTGAGTTGTGCTAAATGTCCAGCAGGAGAAGCTGGTAGATTGACTTCTGCAATGATAGCTAATCAGGTACTTTTCCTTTATCACAAAGTTGCTACCATAAGAAAGAGATTTTCTAAACAGGTTTAAGGCCTCTCAGGAACCCTTTCCTTTTTCTTTTTTTCTCTCTTTCATTTTTAAAGGTAAGATGGCCATGAACTACTTCTGCTCAATTTGGTCATCGATCTCTGGGATGATCCTTCTGAAATAGAAGGGATAAGCAAAATAATATGTTTTAACTTTAGGCAATAGGCATATGTATCTTCACTTAATGCAAGTTCTACTGTCAGTCTAAGGATAGACAAAACAATTCTTCATCTTCCTTTATCACATGATTATGGAAGTGGTCTCTTACCGTCCATCCAGAAGATTTGAAGTCTATTTGCATATTCATTGTTACTTTATAACACGGTACTAATACTGGACTTCAAATCTATTTGGGCTGTTGGTTATGCAACATATAAAGGGGCATTTGAATTGCTAGAGAAGCCCTGGATAAGAGGTCTAAATCACCTGCTTTGGTATGAGTTAGACATGCAATGTCCATATATCATCTAGTGTTAGAACTGAGAATTTGCCCAACAAAAGAAAGAGGGAGACAAACTCTGCCTGTGCCATGTTATTAGCAGCGGTTCTCTGGTTATACTTATTTCCCTCCAGCATTGGACATTTTATTTGCCTTGTCACGCTGGTTGTAGGTCCATGTTGCTCATAGCAGGTGTTATTTACATAGCCATCTCTAACAGAAGTATGCTTTTGCCAGGTTAAAAGACAAGCTGATGGTTTCATTTCCCAGTATTACAAGGGCTTGATGATGGTAATTTCTTATAAGAATTAGTTGAAAAATAAAAAGAAATGGTTACTACAACATCGGCTAACCTTTCTATTAACATTTTTGGGTGGCTCATAATTCCAGTGTGATGATGAAACTTGCAAGCACTCAACACGCAGCCTGAGCTTACGAGTAATAGGAGACAGCGAGAGAGGAACCGTTTGTCCAGAATATCCTCGCTGCAATGGGCGTCTGATACGAAAGGTCTATTTATAACTTCTCACTTCTTTGTTTAATTAAATATCGCAATGCAAGCTCAACTTCCTAATATTCATGTGTGCATTTGCCAGTATTCGGAGGCAGATTTGTACAGGCAGCTTTCGTATTTCTGCCATGTATTGGATACAGTATACTGCATTGAGAAGGTTGGTGACCACTCACGCTCTCTCCCAACTTCGCTTAGAATATGCGATGACCCTGATCTGATAAAAGGTATTATCTCCTTGTGACATTGTTTAGGTCGACTCTCGCATGAAAGCCCAAGTAGAGAAGGAGCTGATCAGAGTTAGGCCTTTGGTCGATTTGGCAGCATCAACTATTCAAAGGATTCGAGACCGGTGTGCCTATGGTTGGGTGCAAATGAAGGATCTATTCATTGTATAATTTCGTTTTCGAACTATAAGCATATGTACATATCCGAAATTCCTGAATCACAATGGTTCCGATAGGTAAATCCAGATGCCCTTCTCCATATATTCATATCCGTATCTTCTTCCACCAAGCTTGCTTTCATTCTCGTTTAGCTGTCTAATTCAGCACAGCCTTTCCTAGCACCTTTCTATAATCCAAAATTAGGCAATTGGATTGGACAACATCATGATTATGGATGATAGATGTTCTGTGTTTGAAGTAGTTTATCGCATTCGTAATACATAGTTTTAATCTTTGGCAGGCTAATACGTGCTCCAGCAGGCTATGTTTGACAATTTTCTCATGGTATTGCCTTTTGACGTGTCATTCATGTCTCGCGCTTGCCTTCCAAGATTGGTCGTCGGTGTGTGTTGGTTGATCAAGGGGCCAGTATCAATATATTACTCATAAATGGTCTTCAAGGCCAAATTTATTATTCTACAACTATAGTACGAAAATCTATGACTAGTTCATTGAAAAGTCATTAAGCAACTTTTCATTTATTTTATGGCAAAATGGTAGCAATGACTGTATCGATGTTAAAATCGGTGATCGAGTGGGTGGCAAGAAAGGTACCAATCAACTGATCTCTAAGGTCAAATGTGTTGTTTTATGACAAAAATAATTGCAGTACAGATAACATGAAATACGTTGCGACCTATTATAATTTGTTCAAAAAAAAGATTATGAAGATTTTGCTTGACTAGCAATAAAACGAATGCGATTACAATGCGATACAACCTCAAGCACCTCAAGCATCATGAGCATTTCAAACTTCCCCAATTGTCATGACCCATCGTGACTTCAATATGGGCAACCGAAATAGGAATCGGTGATTGATGGTTGGATGCTTGGACATCCGTTGATGATCGATCTTTGAGGCCAAATTTATTATGTTGGGACCAAATTGAAATGGGAAACAACAAATCTAGATGTGTTACAACTTATTTATCACAAGTAAGACAATCGAAAAGTCATTATGAAAGCTTTGAAAATCATGAGTATTTTTATTAATATAATTACTCCAACTTTCATCAACCATAATGAATTCAGTCCAACAAATTTCCAATTAAGTTGGTGGAAAAATAGCCGATTAGACGAAAGGAAATCGTGGCACAACCAAATGAGAAATGGAACGACTTGTTCATCAAAAAGCTACTGCGGGAATTCCCATAGACATACGAGAAAATGATGAATGCAATTAGGACACGCCATGACAGATTTAGAAGTTTCACGACTTGCTACGACTAGCTTACAGGAAAAGCTATTGTGAATAGTTTAATCAACTTACAGAATACTGGGCACAAAAGTTTTGAAAACCGCGACAGTAATTTTGAAGTTTCCCCACCCGAAATTTTCAAATCGAGCGGGTGGAAAAGCAGGAACCTATCCGCTAGTGCGTGGATATTAGTCAATCGATTCCCGTGACTAAATCCAATGTTTTACGTTAACAATGGATTATGGTATGACCAAATGAGGTTTTTTATGACTGATCACGACTTGTTTATTGAAAAGCCATCACGGAATTTTAATTGACTTGCAGCGAAATGAACACAATTTTGATGTGTCAAGATCTCGATCTCAAATTTAAGTTGGTGATTGAAATAGGAAAAGCGATCCATGCTTTAATATCATTATTTTTTGGTCGAAAGAAAATTATATTCATTACTCAAAAGGATGCACAAGTACATAGTCTTCATAATAAAGCAAATCGAAACAGAGTATAAATACTGAAAAATAAAGTCAAATCCAAAACACAAGGAGGATTGATGGAGTAATTACAAAGTTAAGCACAAACTTGTTCCACGTAAATAGATCCGTTAACAGTCGATCATTGGATCTCATGTCTTTATTAGTGATGAGCACACGTTGAAAATTCATTTTTCAACAATTATGACGTCATCAATTGGTTGTGCGTGCTTAGATTCGACTTCCTCTGCGCCATCGTCGTATGGAAACAATCAAATAGATTAAATAAACATAGATATAACATGTGACGGAGCAAATCTTCATAATTTAACGAAATATCACAACTTCTACAATTATCATTGAGATTGGAGACAAAAGAATCCATACATGAACAGTGCAAAGGGGCATCTAATCCCCAAAAACATATTTATTAAACTTCCAAATCTAGATTGAGAGAGGATAACACTCGAATTTAGAACTAGACCGAGAGAGTTTAAATTCTCAAATCGAGAATTAGATAGGAGAAGAGACCTCCCAAATCTAAATCGGAAGAGAAAAAATGTAAGAAGATGATGAAAAAATAGAGGGGAGGATGAGACTAGCTCAAACTCTCCCTTATGCTTGAAGATTGAAGTAGATGATGAAAAAAGAGAGGAGAGAAAAAGGACTTTTCGGCTCTCTCTAAAGCTGAAGAGTCAATATAATGAATTGAATTGCAATGTACTTCTTCCTTTTATCCTCATTGGCTTACTTCCCCACTTAGGCGGGGTGATGATCTATGTAGCACGGACACTCTCCGAAAGCCTTCGCATCGTGTCCGACACTCCGACACGTGTCCGACACTCCGACACGTGTTCGACACGCTCCGACACGTCCCGACACACGGTCAACGAGTATCGAAAAATGCGACACGTGGTCAACTCTCTCCGACACGCGAGTCCAAAATTCCGACACGCGACTTCGACACGCACGGGGTCAATTTTAAAAATTTCTAATACTTGAGAGGTCAAAATATAAATATACACAAAAGAAGTAATAAAAGAAGTAATAAAATTGCTATAAATATACACGCACGGGATCAATAATTTTTCTTTTCAGTTTTGTTTTTTAGAATTGTTTTATTTTTTTAAAAGTCTTTTACTATGAAAGAAATAATAAAAAATGCTATATATGATAAATAAATAAATTTAAAAATATCATTTCAGCATTTTTCTTTAAACAATGTTTTTTTCCACTGAGTTTTGTGTATTATCGTAACAAATTAAAATAATGAATGATATTATTTAATATTTTTGTGTAAATTAATTCTAGGTTATTTTTATTATTATTTATTTATGTATTTATATATAAAAATATATTTAATATATAACGTGTCGGAACGTATCGAAATTCTCTATTTTTAAGAAATGACGTGTCGGCGTGTCGTATCGTGTCGTGTCGCGTGTCGCGTGTCCGTGTCAGTGCTACCTAAGTGATGATCATGAAATCTAATGAGTATGGAATCACTCCCATATTCTTCATTTTTCTCAATGTGTTTTCGATTCCGTTTGTTCTACAGAAAATGAATAATTCGAAAAGTAGATACTTATATCATTTACAAAAATGAATCAACAATTTTTTTTCGTCGTTCAAAACACATGAAGTATTTATTTTCTCATAAACTCTATTCTATTGAGTAGCTATTTTTGTTTTGAAATTTTTTATCCGGTCCAAAGCTTACAAAGAAGAAGATGGGATAAATGTAATTGGGATATCAAAAAACTAGTTGCGAAAATGTAATTAATTTCTAAAATTTTTAGCTAGTGCAATTAAGTCTTACAATTTATCCAAGTCATGATATCAAGTAATTTCGTGTGTTTCATCTAAATTGAGTAACGAGAAATGATGTAATAATTTTTGTTATAACTATTTTTTTCTTTGCATGGTCATTATAATAATGACCCCGTTTTTCTCTTAAGTTTAATGAAATTAGATCAAAAAGTACAAAGAAAGAAAGAAAAACTGCCAATCCCCTCTCTCTCTCTCTCTCCATCTTCTTCTTGAATGTCAACATATCTTCCTATTAATCAAATGACGAAGCGTACACAGAGAGACTTGATTATACCAATTCGCCATATTTCGAAACTCAAACCATACAAATTGATGATGCTTTCAGGACTGCACCAAACTTTCAAAACAAATTTTCGGGCTAAATCGCAACGCTCTTGGACCCTCAACAAGCAACCGGCTTTAAGAAAAAAATAAAATAATAAAGAGCAACCGGCTTTTGCCGGTCAGGAAGGGAAAAATGCCCGAAAAGCAAGCGGGGATCCCAGCTGGATTGTCCCCCTAAACATTTTCTGCCTAAAAAAACACGAAAAGCGGCGGCTTCTTGACCCGACACGTGGACTCCTCATCGATCCGACTCGGGACAATCTCCAGATACTTCCGGCCGTCACGCAAGATGCAACCGGTTGAATCCGAGGCCTGGAAAAAAGGAATAAAAAAACCAAGAAAATGGAAAAATCTGACCAAGGAAAAATAATAATAACAATAATAATAAAAAAAGGTAGAAGAGAGGTAAATTGGAATTCGAAGCGTGGAAATTCGGTAAAAAAGAGACCAATTGGAATTTCGATTCCTTCCCCCACGAATGAAATAAAAAATAATTAGTAAGAAAATGAAGATTCTCCGGGCCTCGTGTAGTAACCATGACAATAAGATGACCACATCTTTCCATTCCTCCTCCGTCCCCTCCGCCTGATATAAAGAAAGACGGCGACGACACTTTCTCTCTCTACCAAGAAGCTCCATCTCCATCTCCATCTCCCTTTCTCTCTCTAGCGTCTCCGTCGTCTCGCCATGGGGATGAGGAGGGAGGAGGAGGAGGAGGTGGAGGAGCAGGAAGCGGAGATCGACCGCCTGCCCGTCGACGTGCTGGCGCATGTCTTCCTCATGATCCCGTCCTTCGCGGATTTGGCGCGGTACGTATTCTTGACCGCGGGGAGTTCCCATTCTTGCTTTCTGGTTCCGGGGGAAAGAAGTCGTTTTGTCTGCGGTTCCGTGTGGTTTTGATGATTCTGAGACGTGGGTTGTGATCAAAAACCGAAATTTCCTGGCAGGGCGAGCGGGGTGTGCAGGAAGTGGAAGCGCGCGGTGAAGCTGTCGCTGGGGCGGAGGGAGAGGCTCAGCTTCGCGGGGCTGAAGATGGACGACGATTCCACCGCCCGCGTCGTTCGCCGCGCATACGCCCTCCGTGAACTCGACATGTACTCCCTCTGTCTCTGTCTCTCTGTTTCTTTTTTTTTTTGAACAAACCCTGTCTCTCTGTTTACCGTGCAGCATGATTGATGGAGGGTTGTTGGTAGTATGTTAGAATTTTTCTTAAATTTGGAGATTGGTACATGGAGGATTAGTTAGCTTAGGAATTGTTTGATGACTAGCTTATGATGTGTCTCTATGGATTTCTGAACTTTTGCTGACTGAATTGTCCGCAGTTCGAAAATTTGTTGGGGCTGCCATATTACCGATGAAGGGCTGTACAGAATTTCTCTGACAAAATGTGCGGCGAAGCTTACGTCCATCTCTCTGTTGGGGATGACAGGGGTCACCGACCAAGGTCTTGTTCAGCTGGTATGTTTGTTGTTTCGAATTGATGGTTCGCTTCTGCAGATGTTATGTATGCAGGCTTTAGTCTTGTTCTGTGGTTGGGGCGATTTCTGGGTGTTGATGGTCGTTTCTTCATTCATAGTTCTGATACTAGTGTTCCTCAGCCATGGTGTCGGTGTTGCTCGTTAGTGATATTCTGCAATCTAATAGAAATCCGTGCAAGCACTTGAAATTGTCAATGTACCTTGCTCTGTTGATGATTATCCGTTTTATTTGCATGCCACTTGTCTATGGGATAACTGAGCCTGAAGTTCTCTCACAATCCAGTCCTAACTTTTTGGAAAAAAAAGTGTGACAAATGAGTCCTTTCGACGCACGAGGCTTAGAACTTCTTGTGTGCTTTCCCCATCATCTGATGTATGCTAGTCGGTATATCCTGAGAGACCTGCTTTTTAGATCGATGAAGCGTCGCAACAGTTTGTCACTGAGCATCATTTTATAAAATAATCGCAATCCATACTCCTGATTTTTTGTCTCCACACATGCTCCCTCCTGGACGTGTTGTGTAGCGTTGTCCACCTCATATGTATGTAAGTTTAGCTTCCTGATTGAGCCATTTCTGCAGATTGCAAGAGCTACTGCTTTGCAACATCTGAATATTGGTGGCACATTCATTACCGATGAATCATTATATGCAATTGCCAAAAGCTGTCCACATTTGAAGGTGAGTTGCTCTGGGTGTCTACTTCTATGTTTGTGAATGACTATGATAATCTTTCCTCTCCTTTATAACAGCTATTTAATTTCCAGTAGTTTATAGGTCTTGAAGTTATTGTTGCTTGTACATGTTGATGCTTTTAATTACATTGTGTTAGTTCTTTTCCTTGCAGAGCATTTTCCTATGGAGCTGCCGTCATGTGACTCAAAACGGGCTTATTTTCCTTGTAAATAGATGTCGCAAACTCGAATCAATCAATGTCCGAGGAACAAGAGTTCCTTTAGATTGTTTCGTCAATCTGCTTACCATAAATCCAGGTCTTGAGATAAAATAAAACAAATGCAACTATTCTCAAGTGTTACAATGGTCTCTTCTGGCCGGCAAAGCTGTACATGATTCTTCCTGCTGCGTCATAATTTCTTTTGTACAGATTTATACAATTGTAAAGAAGAAACTGATGAGCCCTTGTGGACTTATGTTCATCAGCAGCAATAAGATTTGTATTTGGATTTATTCAGCTCTTCAGTAAATAAAGAGTTTCCAAGTAAACAACTCTGGTTGAATTCTGCGATAATCTCTGGCCACTGCTATAGCAATAGCATGTTCATAAACATTTTAAGTCGAGACTGCTGTAATCATTGGACGAAGCAACATGTCGTGTAGTGCTTGTCTTTGCTCCTCAACTTGTCGATGGGTATCCAGCCTTGAGACTTGTTTAGTTTAGACGGCTTTAGCATTGGTAGGTGAGGTCTCGATGATGATGTTCGACTTAGAAACGTTCGTGTGAAGTTCTTGCCAAAACTGACCGATTGAATTTGACAATAAAAACGTTTCTGTTGAATCCTTGTAGGCGTGGGTTTTGCCATGGGAAGTCAAGGTTTATATCACTTTCTCTAAATTTCATTGCTGATCTCCTGATGCTTACGCTTGTCAACATTTGGACACTCATCTTCTTTCGTGTCTTGATTATATCATTTCCAAGCCCTGCCCAGGTAACGTGAAAAGACTAGTTTATCAACTGTGTTACAGCTTTGTAATCTAAACTTTATGACTTGTACGAAACGAGACCTAAAACAAGTTAAAAATCCATTTATGAGACAATGAACTTACCCTCACTTAGGTGCATGTACTCTAAAAACGATTCTCTCGTACTTGGCACTTTCTCTTTTTTTTTTTTTGGCAAAATAACATATTTTTGCTTGCTCATGTCGCTGGAGAGTTAAGGAAAACCAAAGACTTTCTGCGAGCATATAGTATTGCTTTGTCGTGAAAAGTCTCCCCCCATTGTCTTGTATCGTTTTACCTTCTGCTTTTTGAATAATGTTGCGACGTTTGTACTAGACTATACTTTTGATTTTAAACCACTGAATCTTTCACAACATATAAATGTTTGCACATGAATTCACATATAATTTTCTTTGGAAACCGAACCCCTTCGACATGGCATCACCAATGTTTATTGCAAGTTCATGATCGGATAAAGTGCCTCATACCGACAACGTCAGCAAATTGGCCACATGGGTTTACCATTCATATGAAGTTGATGGAAAACCAGTTGAGTAAGAGTAACTTACAAATCAGTGGCCATTGTGATGAATGGCTTACACTTTACACGACTTTTCCTATGTATTATAGTTATGATTCTATCAAAGATGATCAAGAACTTTAGCATTCATCAAAGTCAGCAGATACCAGTACCAGAGGGCTGTCCAGCAAAAGGAAAACCTTCCCACAAGTTCTGATTTATAAACCCAGATATATGTCTAATCCATTCATGCAGTAACTATATGCCTTGACCTCAGATTTATCTAGCAGAACTAACAGCCCTTGACATATGCAAACAGTGAAGGACAACGCTGCAAGCATTGCCTTGAACACAAACTTTGTCATGCAAATAATGGGCATGGGAGTTTATACACCAGTTTTTTTTTTTCCTAATTAATTATACACTAAGTTCCTAGCACTTACTCTTGACTATTTCGATCAATCATACCACCAACGACGCAAGATTTAAATGCTTCCAGTGACTCATAATATGTAAATGATTCGTATAGTTCCAGCTCTTCTATATCAAGCACATTTATGCAGAACCTCCAAGTTATATAAAGTAAAATTATAGGCCATTACAAGAGGTTATTCTGCCAATGCTGGTTTATTCCTGTTAAAAATCCAGCTTCCAAGGTAAAACAGGTGAGCCTGTTTTAATCCGACATAATCTATGCTGAGGATGAGGACCAAGAAATTTCTACATAATATGTGAGGAATGACACAGGATACATCTGCAGCATTCAAACTGATGCAGTGTAATGTAGGATTTCAGCACTTCGGAAATATGAATCATGGTCCTCGTATCTGAGACTGTAACTGAGCAGATAATTGAGTTAAAACTAACATAATACAATAATCAAAATACCTCACAAACAATTGTAGCATCCCGTGAATGTATTACATCATGCTTCCCTACTCTTAGCTTGAATGAAAGAGTATAAAACATACCTGCAAAAGCATAAAACATCATGTGCACCATTAGCCAGAGAAAGTCAAAGAAGCACTGATCATGTGAAAAACAGATTACATGCACACTCACGACATTTTCACTCACAACACAACCAGAAATTAGCTGCAACAATGAACTGCTGGTCATATGGTAAGCCTATTAGACCTCTTCCTAGCTCCTCAAGATCTTGTTAGGAAGTGCCCACAAACCATTTAAGGAAAAAATGTAGTTTCTAATACACTAGCTCCCTCGTGGTATACGTACTTAATGCATTGAAATAAAAAAAGTTTGTTATTAAGTATTCTTAACAAGTGCCGAGACCATTGGCATTAATTGATAAAGCAGAGGTAAAGCCACCAAACTGAATTAGAAGGCCTAGAATCTAGCAAGCCACTGTAATAAGTCTTTCTAAAACTTGAAAAGCAAACATTTCACAGATTTAGAGCAAAGAAAAACTGCATACCTAACTCTTAGGTGCTCCTCGTCGTCCTCAGCTACTAACTACTGCAGCTTTTGACACATGCCATCTGTTTAGCCTCAAAACCAAACTTGAAAGTATCTTCCCCCATATACAATCTATAAATCTACCATGTTTCCAGATCATCAAACCAATATAACATGGAAGAGTCTAACAGCACTGTTCTGGAAGCCTTTCCCTACTCAAGGCAGAAGCTCAAGCCCTCCAGGTAAAACAAGACTGACATTTTAGCCTAATTATCTAGCCACTTGCGGCTGCAACTTTCCAAGCAGAAAAACAAGAAGTGAAACATATAACGTGGGAATGATCAAATAACTTGTGGCATGGACAGTTGTTGCAGAATTCGTAAACTGAACAGATCCAGAAAAGCTTCCAGCAGTATTCGTGGTCGGACTTCTAGTAGGCGTACTAATATTTTTGCAAGACCCATAGGGTGCTCCAGCCTGCAAAGATCATCACAAAAGCATCTTCTTTCAAAAATAACTCCATGATCAGACACTGACATATCAATAGAATAATACTGCTCGTTTTCTTTTATTATCTGAACCAAAATTTTCATTCTTACTCGCATTCTATTAGGTAATTTGTCTTGACATCAGGTATTATGATAAGCAGAAGAGGAGGCAAAAAAGGAAAGAGAAGAATCTGAAATAATCTGCATTCCCAGAATCAATTTAGATCCAGCAAGCAATGTCATAGTTGATCCACATTCCATGAGGTAACAATTCACCAAGGTGCAGAACTTGTAAGAGCTATTACAGAAATTGAGGGAAAGAAATGACTCACTGAAACATTGCCATAATGATGCGTAATGCAGATGTGTATTCAAAACATTATAAAGACAGTTTCTTGAATACTAACCAGAGTTGGAGAAAACAAGGTTGGATAGCAAAACTAGTCATAACTCAACAGGGAAGACACAGATCATAGTAAAACTATACATTCAATAATTCAGATACTGACAGAAAGTCTAAAAAATCATTATCATTTGGACAAAGGAGAATTCCTTTTTAGCTGCAGGTCAATTAGATATAGATAATTCATTTAAATCATGAAAGAGAAACAAACCTGGCAAGCAGCAATAGTACTACAGCCGCAGAGGATTGGGCCATTCATTCTATCCAAGGCATCAAAAACACCTCCTCCATCACTTCTCTGTATCACTCATTAAATTTTACTCTCAATTAGGACCATCTAAGTGAGGATCTCAAGCTTCTAGAGCACAATCTGATTCAAATACAGTGTGGGCACAGTTCAAATATGGTACCATGTAGAAGTTAACTGCAAGGAAGTTGGGCATTCTGTTCCCTGCAGCTTTATAACAGGTAGTAACCATCTCAGCAAGGGGCGTTGAATGCTCTTTGCAGGCATCAGCTTGCACAGGGTATGTTGGAAAGTAATTCTCCAGGTAAAGAGATACACTCTTTGAACTTAGTGGTTTTGATTCTTTTCTGTTGGGGCACGAGCCTTTTACAACCCCGGGATCTCCAGCTGAGAAGAAAAGAATCATTATGCGATTACAAGAAATTAATCAATCACTGGAGAAAAAGATAAAGACTTACTACAGATAAGGTGTACAAGAACTTACACTCATTTTCCACCATATACTTCCACTGATAAGCAACTCCTTCTTCTGCTTCTTTTGCA
The DNA here is from genome assembly GCA_014182555.1 of Eucalyptus erythrocorys. Classification (NCBI taxonomy): domain Eukaryota; kingdom Viridiplantae; phylum Streptophyta; class Magnoliopsida; order Myrtales; family Myrtaceae; genus Eucalyptus; species Eucalyptus erythrocorys. The sequence continues at coordinate 22,295,174 of CM024604.1, forward strand.
GCAACAGACGTGAAAACCAAAAGTCGGTAATTATTCTGCACCATCTCGGCCACAGTGGGCCAGTCTTCTCCCTTTTTTGGCATCTTCGAGACAGGAAACCAGTACTTGTCTAAACCAGCATTTGTAAACAGATTTGTCAGTCCTTTTGGAGTATGCACATAGTCCTCAATAATAATCGTCACAATCTCTGTTGGGTTTTCACTCAAGAATGCTTCCACTTCTCTTAAAGTATTAACTGCAGGTTGCTGCCAGAAATCCAATTTGGCAAATTAAAACTTCATCAAGAAGACAATTACACCAGTAATGCAATTGATAAACAAGAGAAGAAGAATTGCTCACAAAGGCAGTGAAGTTGAAGCATTGTCCCTTAAACGAATGGCAGAGCCAGATATCATTTTCGAAATCATACATATCCAGCATCAGTCCCCTCACTCCATTCTAGCCAAAACATCAAGCAAAATTTATAAGTAACAAAAGGATAACGACAAACAGAATGTTGAAACTATCATGTTTGATCACCACAGATTCCTAGAAGAAACCAAGAAACCTCTCAATTTTAACATTCTCAACATTTTGCTTCCAGGGGCGAACTCCCCTCCCTCCGGCCCTGCTCAGGGGGGCTTGAAAAGATAATAAATGTGAAAGAAAGACAGCAGAAAAAAAGCAGCAAAAGATAAAGTTCTGACACTAAATAATACTTGATAAATGAATATGTGCACTAGTGACTATGCAAAACCAGAGGTAACAAGAGAGTTAATTCCCGGTCCTGTATAAGAAGCATGTGACAGTATCAAGAAATTGACAGGAGCAAACTTAAGGAAGAATATAATAGGAACCCACCCTCAACTGATTAGTCACAGTATCTTCTTGATTGTAGAACGTCAACCTCTGCACCCCAGGCAAAGGCGGTGCATCCACTATGGAGAATGAATTATGCGTCACCAGCCACGTGTACTTGTTGAAAGGCAACCCGCCAATCTATACACCAAAATTGCACAAATGAGTTCATCATCATCCCACCAGGGACCGACAACAGGGGATCAAGAAGACACATTGTCGTTGGTTCCACAATGGAAAAGCTTGATTTCGCCTAAGTTCAAATTGTATCCCCCAAAGAAAATGCCAGAGTTGGAAAAACCACCTAATCATCCGCATCCTTGTTGTGGCATCTATAAATCATATGCCCTCTGCTTGAATCATAACGACTTAATTCAATTTTCCCCTTGCCACCGCACCCAAAAACACCAGTGTAGTATACGTATATAACTACGTGGGACACGGTCTTCCACTCCCCAAAAGCAAAATGTAAAGACCACATTTTGTAAGCGAGTCCATTGAAGAGCAATTTCTCCAGCATCCATTTTCGAGTGTTTAGCCTATATTAGCCCACAACTGGCCTTAAATCAAATACACAAAACCAAAAAGGCGAAAAAGAGAGCTTACGACGGAAGTGGGAACTATGGCTTGGCCTCTGGTGCAGATTGGCTGGTTGTGGCCAAGGGAAGGGCAGTCTCCACAGTACAAACCTGGCCCACAATCCGAAGCAGCTGCACAGGCGTCTAGAACCTGCAAGTTCCTCCGAAATTCAGAACAAAACTAGGACGACCCACAACAGATCCCGAGCTAAACGAACTGTATTCAGACACTGCAAGCTAAACCTGGCAACCCCCATTGGAGCAAGCAGAGGAACTCGCGATCAAGAACGGCAAGATCAAGAGAACCCAGCAGGAGTAGTTAATGGCAGAGGCTCTGCATAGCTCCGCAAGACACGCCAACATGGCACTTGCCTTGAGTGCGGAGCTCAAGAAGAAACCAGCGGAGAGAGAGAGAGAGAGAGAGAGAGAGTGAGAGAAAGAGGGAGAGGGAGATGTAGAAGATCAAGCAAGAAGAAAAACAGGAGTCGAAGGTAACAAAGCAAAGAAAAAGAAAAAGGCAAAAGTGTTCACATTGTCGGAAGATGATGACATGTCAGGTTTTTGGATGCTCTCGCTAATCGCGGGCTTCTCTCTCCCCTTCGATTCTCTCTCTCTCTCTCTCTCTCTCTCTCCTTTAAAGACTGCTCTTTTATCAGATTTTCAGTAAAACGACATAAACCAAAATCTGCATTAGGATCCTATATTGTTTTATTAAGCTAGAGTAAAATGCTATGAAGATTCGTAAATGAGCATTGATGGTCATATCTCATTAATGTAAGGACAATAAAAGAACATAATAAAACCTTTAACTTTTTAGGTTTTGTAAATGTGGGTAAGATTGAAAAGGTTTGATTATAGAATCATCAGGTAGTAGTGAAAGGAAATAGTAAAACCAGAACTTCTAGGCTCCTTGAATTTTGGATTTAGTGCGGAAATTTTGTTTAGAGAAGATTTGCAAGTAGCCAATGACATAATAATAGAAGAAAATGACAAAAATTTCTAAGGAAATGCCTAATAAGAAGCGTTGCTCAAATTGTAGAATCTCTCAGTATTCCTATGCTAATTTGCAATCTTAAACTTATTAAAACAAATGGCATCGAATGAGACGAGCATCTAATAAATAAAAGGGATCATAGTTGGAATCAAGATGAGTGGAGAATGTAAGAGAAACACTCATTACAAGTAAAATAATTGACATCTTGCAAAATGGGTTTAAGTGAAACTCGTAAAGAGATCATCAATGTGTCGAAGCTAAATAGTGGTGGAAGAAATTAAAACTAATTGATAACTAGATCTTATATAATTGCCTATGAGATTCGTATCATATGAAATCTTTCTCTCGTGATTTGGGACTTGGGGTGGCAATTGCATCACATCTCAAATTTTGCCCAAGCGATTCAAAAATAAATGCTTTAAATTCCATGTTAGTAAGTTTCAAGAATAATTAACAGTTGAAGGATTGAATTGATTCTTATGAAAGTTCAAGAATCTAATGAACATAGTAAAGCAATTGAGGGATCACCTAACTAGTAAAAAAATAGAATGTGGACCATTTGGAATTATTGAGGCAAAAGTTCATGAAACACTGAACCCATTTTTTCGTAAGCAAATATCGAAAAGTTGGATGTAGATGACTAGATGGTGCATAGCCTCTCTTCTTTTCTCTCTCTTTTAGGTTGACATATCACTTTTTCAGCTTTAGTTAGAAGATAGTTGACAAAGTGGTTTGTCGGAATGCCATTCTTTTCCAAAGAGAACTATGATTGTTATTTTTGCCTTTGCAAATTCTTTTCACTAGATGATATGGCAGCATTATATTTATAGGCTTATTTCATTAAAAAAAAAAACTCTCAAGTTTAGATCCAACTGAAATCTATTTTAATATCTTTTGTTTGTCTAAAAAAATTAATAACTTTCACTCTAATCCTATGTCCCCATTTAGTTCGATTTTGGGGAAATGTTCTTAGGAAAACGTAAAATCTAAGGTTAAAGAAGTTTTTCGAGATGCAAATAACATTTGAAGAATTATAATTTTAAAGTGCATTGGAAAACAGCTTTGGCTTAAATGCCGTTTGGTAAAAATTACATTTTATAAAAGATTTTTGCTATGTTCTTTTAAAAAAATATTTTAAATTTTTTATGGAGGAGTTTAGCCACCGAGAGCCAATATAGTCGTTGGCGGCCACGGGCAAATCTAGCTGCCCGACAACCTTGCCCAAGGTCCTACCTGAGGCCACGCGACCCAAACGACCCTAGCAGTTGCTGAGGTTAGACAACCCTCACACAATGGTTGCTAGGGCGTGCGACCCCTTGGTTGGCACTCATTAGCCTCCATTTAGCTTCTTCGTGCAAACCATGGAGAAGATGAACAGTGAATGAGGGGTCAAAACTTATATTTCAAGAAAATAATTTCCCAAAAGACCTCTGGACCTACTTTAGTCTAGAAGCCCTCAGAGTCCTTTGGAAATGTAATTATATTTACTTAAGTTGAGCAAAAAAAGAACCAAATGTTATTTACATTTGGTCAAGGGACTTTAAAGCTCCAAAGACCATTTAGAGTACTGAACCAAACAGGGCCTATATGTATTTGGCATCCAAAAATGATCATTAATTTCTTTAAAATTATTAATATCAAGAGATTCTTGCTATTCTATACGAAGGTGAGAGTTTGGGTGAAGATGGAGCATTTGATAATGAACCTCTATATGGCACCGATATTCATATTGACAACTAAACGTGATTTTTGGATGCAAGGTTAGATTTGGGATTATGGTGAAATTTGTGATTTTTTAAGACAAAAAAATATTCACTGTAGAAGTGGAGTTAGATCTAAAGTTGGGTTTTTAAGGAATTAAGCTCATATTTATACGTGAAAGTGAGATTTGTATAGTATATTTAATTAGGAAATATAGCACAAAAAATCATAAATTATGGTCATTGCGACGTCAATACCCTTAATTTTATTTTGTATCATGAAACCTTCAAACTTACACTGGTATAATAAAACTACCCATTGCCTATATGAAAAAAAAAAATCATAATTACACCCACTCTGATGTCAATATCTCAAATTTTTTTGTGCCGTTATTACATTGATAAAAAAAATTGAGATATTGGTGACACGAAAAAAAATATTTCAGATGTTACTATCGCAATTGTCATAATTTAGAATATTTTGTGGTCGGAAACACTTGGGTGGGTTCTTGTCATATTTTCTTGAACATCCAACATCAATCTATAGTCGAAAACCAAGTATGCTGCTACGCATTAAAGGTAACATTGGATGGTGGTTTCTTTTCTTTTTCGTTCTTTTTTCTTTTTGTCGTTTAGTCAAGGTTAAAGCTTGACTGCCACGCACATGGCGGGGTGCCTCGGTTGCGGTTCTTAATGGAGGATCCGGTTGGGACTGCTCTCTCTCGGTCCATTTGTCCAAACTCAAAGCCATCAATTTCAATTTTTCTTTTTGATTTGAAATATAGTTCTCGTTTCATGACGATAAAGGATGAGTCAACATAAATGCCGATTTAGAGCATGACAAAGTCCAAAAGGTTTGAGGAGAATATGAAATCCAATTTGAATGAATTTTCTTTTATTGGGCTTTTATAGTCCAAAGTGCCACTTTAATTGCCTCTCGGTTGCTATGAACCATTTCAAGATTCGAATAAAACTAAGTTAGGCCTGGGCTTTCTTGATAAGAAGACTAACCTCCCAAGAAACTTCTTCTGTGCTTGGTAAGCCATGAATCAAATCGATTTGAGCTCAGTTCAATAGGCAGCTATTTGTTGTTAATTTCCGTCAAATGACAAGAACCACTCTGTGCTTGAGTCATGATGAACAAATTAAGACTCAACTATAGTTTGGTATTAATGTAAAGGAAAAAAAAATAGTGAAAATCATCGGGCCAGCAAATGTGCCAATTACTCTTTTTAGCTTTAGGTTTAAGAGAGGCTTCATTAAGAAGTAAAAAAAGACAAGGAGCTAACCCTAATACAAGCTCGATCCCATCGAAAGCGTCTGATCGGTGAAGAGCCAGAATTTCAAGCATTCCTAATTTAAAAGATTTAATTAATATTGTTTTGCCATGGCTGGTCACAATTTGAAACTTGTCCAATGAAAGCATTAGCTTGGGGAACAAGCTATAGTTTAATTTAGCTTTTATGAGATTACTTGTGACGAACTTTGCTTTGATTTGCAAGAAATGCCTTGCGTGGTACATGCTGAAGCTTTGATGATTGGGACTGGGGAGGAGTATTACTATCGTTTGGCTCGTCGTCGCACTGGAGTATCTGGAAAACTTGATAGAGTTCGCGACATTTTCAATTCTGAAAGCAGCAACAGCCTGCTCTAATCTTCATATTGTATAGAGGAGATTAGAGTCCAAGATAATAGTCTTTGCTTTGTCCAGAGAATGGTATGACTATATTTCGATTATCAACACCACCGGTCATTTCCCATTTTCATCATCATCTTTTTAGTCAAAACTCGACAATGCTTTAAGGGTGCATTTGGTAATTATACTATTTTCATGAATAATTTTTGCTTAAAAATGATTTTTTTTTCTTATTTTATTACCTAGATGAATTGAACATTTGAAGGCATTTGATAACCACACCAAATTTCTATTCGTGGAATAAAAATACGTTTAATACAACCCTCAAATATTTTTATGACTTATAATTTCTTTTAATTTTTAAATAATTTTATTACTCCTTTTCCCTTTTCTTCTTCTTCTTCCTCCTATCGGTTGTCGGTCTTGGCCATGGCCGACGACTAGCTAAGCCCTAGGGGAGCCTTGTTAGCAAAAGCCTTGTCGTGGCTGGGCGAGGCCAAGCCTCATAAGCTTGACCAACGAGAGGCTGAACCTCAACCTCAGCAAGGGTCGACGAGACTCTGGCGATCAGCTAGAGAAGGAAGAAGAAAATGAAAAGAAAATAAAAGAAAAAAGAATGCCTCATTCTAAAATTGTTTTTTAAAACAAAGAAACATCTTTCCTTTTTTTAATTTCTTAATTTTATTCCAAATTTATTTTCAGTAAGAAATTTATTCTCGAAAATAAGAACATTATCAAATGCATTTCTGTTTTTTATTTTATTTTATTTCGAAGAACCAAAAAATAAAAATATGTATTGTTTGGCATGTTACCAAATAAATCCAAAGTACATTCAGATTCCGGATAGAAATTCGGCGAACTAGACATAGAAATGGCTTGTCAATGACTTGATTTAGTGAATGGCTTGTCAATGACTTGATATAGTCATACAATTCACTACTGGACTTCAGGATGCATGGCACGGTACAGGTAGGGGTGATCAGGTCCAGGGTGGGTAGGGTCTAGACCTGGACCCTGTTCCCGACCCTGTTATAACCGGTTCTCTTTTTTTAGACCCTGTTCCCTACCCTGTTTACATTGGACCCCGTTCCCAACCCACCCTCGTTTTTCGGTCAGGGAACAGGGTCAACCCCGTTCGAGCTACCGGTTGGAGGAGAAATTGAATATGAATAAGAGCTGGTAACTTTTGTTTCCCATTTCGTATATGTTACTTGGTTCAAGAAGAGCTGATCTTTGTTGATGGCATAAGCATCACATGAAATACTGCATTTTCAATTTTCAAGCTAACATCACTTCGTTATCATATTCACCAGTCACAATCCATTCAAAACTTATTATTTATGGGAAGAACATCGATCAAATCGAAGAATAGTGGGTATGGAAGGAGGTACAAAAATAATCGAATGGTCATAGTAGATACAATACACTTTTGAAAGATGACCAAGCTCACTTCATCAAGATATAAAACGTATCTATGCTTACTCATCTTTCTATGTGATTGGTAAAGGCTTGACCAACAAATTGAATTCAAGCAAAAGCTACATCAGAACGAAAGACATACTTGACACCCTTTGTCACAATGCGAGCCTCATGAAGCATGCACTTATCACCATGTATATGAAGTAGAGCCATTCCTTCAGCTGGAGCGACCTATGGAGTTAAGATGGAGATAAATCGCAAAGGGTAGACTAGGATATGGATGAATGCCGTATTCAAGGATGCAACATGAAGAATGCCAGAAACAAAAAGGGGCAAAGATAATCTTTATTGTATGAATCCAAGAGAAAAACTTCAAACAGAGAAAACATAGAAAGGATGTACCTCGGCCACAATACCATTTCTTGAATTATAGAAGACAGTTTCTCCTCCAACCAGCAACTCTGAAGGAGAATTACTACGGTTGCTTCAACAACAAGCTGCAAAGAATAGCAAATTTCAAAACAGATCACCGAATATCGAACAGATTTTGACATAGCAAACAACATCAAAATGGCGCATGCAACGTGATGTTGAAAAGCTTGCGAAGTCATCTACGAATCTCATGAAGAACTCAAAGTCTAAAAACGATATTATCTTAGCTCAAACGAAGATGTTTATCAGTCAGTCCAATCAACCTATTTAAGGAGGACGGGACTAGCAAAAACAGCCCCCAAGATCTGGTTTTTCATCGTTTCGGGGGCAGGTCGCAGAGGAAGACGGGACCGGACAACCGGACCATCTTCCTCTCGCATTCTCCCTTGACGGAAAAGAAGCTGAAACAGAGCGAAAATTGAACCGCACGCGAAGATTCCGCAACCCCCCACCCTATAATTCCTGAAATCCTAACCTTAAAATCGACCCACGAGCCCCTCGAGTTCTAGAACCATCTAGAGATTCAGCTCATTGCCACCTCCTCCCCGGTCCTTCCCACACACACACACACGCAACTACAGGCATCAGAGAGGAAGAACAACGAAACGAATCGAAACCCAGAAACACTCGTGACTCCCAACGTCGTCTTCTCAAACAGGGAAAACAAAAAGGAGGACAACAACGAGTCCCGTACCAAGAAAAAGATTACACGAAAGAGCGAGCTCCTCGGCGTGCGACCGCCACGCCCTTCCCCCCGTCCGCCGCGCGATTCGAAGTTTCTCGGCACAGAGACGGAGACAGAGATAGAGAAGGAAGGGGATGAGACTCATGCGTGAGAGAGAGAGAGAGAGAGAGAGAGAGAGAGAGAGGCAAAATTAGAAATTAGGGTTGGGGTTTGTGAGAAAAATAGGTGTCTTAACCGGTTCTCCAACCGGTTCCAAAACCGGTCCCGGTCGAACCGGTTCCGGGTGGGTAATCCCTCGGAACCGATTCCCGGACCGGTTAAAATAGGGTCTGAGTTGTTGGAACCGGTTCCCGGACCGGTTTTAACGAGATCCGATTCCCGACCCTGTTTTCCGGGTGGGCCGAACTGGGAACCGGGTTGACCCGGTTCGGTTGCACACCCCTAGGTACAGGATCCTAAACCAATGGTCACAAAAGAGTTACTTTTGCCGCGTCACTCAAGCACTCTCAATTATGGCAAATCAAGGTATTTGCTTAAGTAGGGAACCTGATATTAAGAGGAGAAGAAAGAAAAGGATAAGAAAGTGAGGGTCATTTCACATGGTATGTGCACCATCGTTTAGACTGCTGAAATTCTGAAAACAATGCAGGGCAATTCAACTAATCAAAAAATAAATCCTTCCATTAACAACAATGATCCCTACAAAAGACATCGACAGAATGACATCCCAAGGAGTTGTTAGCGAGATTGCAAATCCCTAAACGAATGTCGAGTTTCGCCCACTTCTCAGTCAGATGTATGTACTTTTTCCCTTTCTAGTTTCTGTTGTTCTTCCCTCCGAAGTCAGGACTGAATCTCATTTCTCACCAATGTTGAAGTGGCAACAGCTTAGCTTCACTGGCTGAGTGAGATCATAATACTTCACTTGTAAGAATGACTTCTCGAGGTCGTCTCTACTCGCGTAGACATAAATCAGGGAAAGAATCACTGTTAACTACGGAGCTGGCAATGGCCACTCCAACAAAATAATCGAGAATCATCCTTCCTTTCCTCCATGGACAATAAGAATAACACTTCTACCTGTAAAAGAATGACAAAAATTTGGACTTGCAAGTAACAAATGATTTTTTATGCAAGCTTCTTTGCCCGACCACTTGAAGGAGCACCTTCCTCCTTTTTAGAACCGGCAGCCTCGGGCTTCCGTGCCCAGGCAGGTGCTCGGTCCGGTTCATAACGATAGTCATAAAATAGCTCCTCCCCAGCATTGATTCGTTCCTTGGCAAATATCCCCACCCTATGGTCCCCTGCCACCATTATAACCTGCAACAATTTCCAGATGCAAATTGACAAAGGAAACAGTGCAGAACTCTTCAAAATGTGAGCCAGTTATCTCTAGTCCACCGCCAAAAAAAAGGAGCCAGTCTTTCCAGGTTATGCAAGATTTTCGTACAAAGAGCTCCAACAGCAAAGACAGTAAAAGAAGGTACCTTAGCATAGCAATTAGGATCAGGAGAGTGATTAGCAAACTTCAATTTGTCACCCTTTCGATACGCATCAAGAACAAACTGCATATGGTGAAGTAAGGCAGTTCATGATAATGTATAATAAAGAGGAAATCCAGCTAAGTCTAATCAAATTCAAAAGTAGAACAAGGTAAGGAACCTGATCATTCAAATTGAAAAGAAATGATGAGTTTTCACGGTCATATATCTTTCCCCGCTTATCAGCTTCCCTGTGTGAAATTAGCTCCCCAGTATATTCGCCAAGATATTCATGTTTGCTGACACTATTCTGCAATGTAGTCCAAGAAATACAATAAGACACCCTGAAGTTCGACAATGATGCTGGTATTTGACACTTACCTTTAAGAAAGCTCCCCAACCAGATACATCAGATCTCCCAAGCAAAACCTGCAAGTATACAGGAGTCAAAGCTTAGTGCATTTCATGAAACGTTACGATCGAACTCTAGTAGCTTCTATGCCTAGTCCCACCGCCAGTGTGCTGACAACGTAATGCCCAATTACAACACACTGGTTACCACCTCTAGTTCTCAGAATTGTTATCTGATATCATGGCAATGGCATGAATTTTCCATTTCATGAAGTGCTGAAATGCCCTCTTTATTGTTCCTCAACAGACATTTTAGTTGATAATGCTCAAGTAAAGCATGAACTAGTCACCGCCTCCCGAGCAAGGGAATGCTGACCTACTTATTGCAGGTGCACATATGCTACCATGAAAGGTTCACCACAACTGTGAGTTTTTGTTTAAGACCTATTTTCTCTTTAGTTTTTTTCTCAGACTTCAATCTTAGAAAGAGGGTTACAGCAACCTCCTTTACCATCTCCTTAGGGCATTCTCCTTTGTTTCCTATTGCTCAGAAATTGTGCATGCGCATGCGCGCGCGAGAGAGAGAGAGAGAGAGAGACAGAGAGACAGAGAGACAGAGAGAGAGAGACAGAGAGAGACAGAGAGAGAGAGAGAGAGAGAGATTTGCTATTTACCCTTTGTTGTTGCTTAAGAAGCAGCTTCATGTTCCTACATTCATAATTATCACCTCTTTGATTAGGCACGCCAAGAGTTCCATCACCACAACTGCAAAACAGAAAGGATAATCTTGGCATCACCGTGTATGCTATTATGACAAATGAAACTTGCTTCCAACATCAAGTTACTGTAGATAATGGTTGATCTCACCAAGCAATTGCTTTCCCTTTCATAAATAATCCCAACTGACCAGAAATTTTCATGGAAAAGAAAGACGGATACTGTTGCAAAAACAACTCATTTTGAACTAACGAAAGTTCTTGTTCTCCCACAAAACTCCAAGGGGGTCATACACGAGAAAATAGACAATTGTCCCAACTATTTAAATACCTTATGGAAATAGAGAATATTATAGGAGGCTGCAACTCTACTGAACCAGCATTAGCAGCAGCATGACAGCAGGCAACACATGTAAACGGATGATTCTGAATACTCAAGCATGTATTTGTCTAGAGGCTTCACTAGACATTAAAAGGACCAGAAACAGTAAATCTTCAATGGTTAACATGATAATTTGCATATTGAGGTCATGGCAAAACCAGATTATTATAATTCGCTGTGCTCGAATAAAGCCAAAACCATTGTTATGTAAAGTCTTCTATGGCATAAGAGCCTGTTTGCTTTGAAGATTACTTTTTAGTTTTCATTTCGTTAAAAATTGAAAATGGAAACAGCTTTCTATTTTCTTGAGTAGCATGTTCAATAAGAGAAGCAATCAAAACAACAAAAAGTTGTTTGCACTTTACAGCTTCAATTTTTTATGATAGTTTCTTATAGTTTCATTCATACCTTTTGCCAAAGTTGCGCCAAACACATTTTCTGGACTGTTTTCATTTTCAAATGGAATGAACACAAGGATAGCCTCTATGGTTTCCAATTTGGAATCAGTTTCCCTATTGTCATTTATAAATTGTTTTTCAAAATTCTGCCAAGCACATCTTCTGCATTGTTTTCACTCTCAGGTGAACTGAAAACGGAAGATTTTGAAAACTTTTCCATACAAAACAGGCCTTAAGAGTCCCTTTCTCCAAACCACATAAGCAGTATAGAAAGAAACCACGAAAACCAACAATGCAAAAGCATCTAAATTCAGACACACACCTGACCCAACAATTTCGGCAAACATCTGGATCGCATTCCCTGTCAGCTGCAAAGCATGGACATTGCCGGCTCCGACATTGATTTTTGGCACAATGACAGCCTCTGAATCGATTCTTGCAACTCTTTGGACATCTGTTTCAAACCAGTTCATAGTATGAATCCAACATAGGCCTATAACAAAAGAATTATCTAACAAATCGTGCTGTTATCTCCCCTGAATAACATTTCTGATGAGAAATATAAAGATATGAAAATAATAAAATTGGTAGTAATGGACTCACCCACAGTACTTCTCACAGCAGGTTCCATTTAAAAGACAGGAACACTGCTTGCCACATGCAGTTTGGCAGTTACATGGGTTATATTGCCGGCATGGCTGATCCTTTCTCTCAGTTATCCTTTTCCTGATTGAATGATAGGCAGCAGACTTCCAAGTATATTTCAGACGACGCACTCTGCCTCTCCTACGCAAAAATCTTGATCTTCTTCTTGGTTCAATATGGACCTGCAAAAACTTTTGCCACTCAAGGTTCTATGCAAGAAGCAGAATACATGCAAAGTGACGGAAAATCCTAACGGAACAAGGCAATCAAATGAAAGATACCAACCACATTTCCATTACTATCAAACTTAGGATAGCCTTCACCGAGATAATTTGCAGCATCACCACCTTGACATATTAGCTTGTTCTCAGAACAATTCATGTACTGAAAAATCTCCTGACATGTCTTCAAACCATTCAAGAGATTCCTAGCAATCAAACAGCTGCATAGCAAAAGGGAGAAAGCAACAACATGCTTCAGTGAGCAATCAACAGAATGGCTGCAGAAAATGTCTCTCAAACTACCTATAGTTTCCACCAGCCTATATACCTCGCTTAGCAAAGTAGCAGCTCTAGTGAAAAGGACAAAAAAAAGGATGAAAAGGTGGTGGATATCGAAAAGGCCAATGAATAGCATAACATCTACAGACCTGTTCCTACCAAAAATCTCCAGCCCTTTCTCATAAAGGCCTTTCTCAAGAGCTTTCCATGATCTATCCTCACTTAGTTCTTGTTTACACGTATTTTCGTCGACAAACTCTTCTTTTCTTGAGGTATCATTATTATTAGTTGGAGGTGGATCGATAGTCATTTCACTTGATGGAGCATCGGGAACTTCACCCTGTACTAAGTTGTGACTTTCCTCAATAGTTATATCCTTTCTTCTTGGTCTGCCAATCACTGGACACTTTAATTTCTTTTGCGAAGAAGAAGTAGCATCCTCATTCTCTTTCTGCAATTTGGATCTCAGTTTCATCTCTCCTGACAGAAGGCTTCCACTTGCAATAGAATCTGAATCAGAAGCCATCATCTTCTGCCGTTTACGCAAGCAAACTAGAACTCGCTCAGCAACTCGCTTGCTGTTCCTCTTACGAAGTCCGCCTTTTCCGGCACTTTTAGTCTTGCGTGGAGACAAAACACGTGTTGAACCATCCTGCCTGGGTCCTGTCTCTGAATCACTGCTTTCTGAGGCATTTTTCGCATTAGATGATGCACTTTCACTCTGACATTGTTTCAACCGTGACCTATCAGATGAGCTGGCAGATTTCTTCCTAGTTAGAACATGAGACTTGGAGCCGTTAGATGAAGGATTTGATTTATCTTCAGGATCACCAGACCCAGGAGAACTCACTGTTGCACCTTTTACTAACTTCAAAGCCTGAAAGAGAAAAAAAATACGATGAACAACTAGACTATTTTCCCCTCATCCTGCTAGATACAAAGCATTGGCATACTAAATACATACTGATCTGTAACAACGAGGACCACATGGTACATTTTCTTCATCAGTATGGCTCCATGGAGGTTGTTTATCCACCTGATAAAGAAGTTTGACAATGACGACTAAGATGTAATTTTGTTTAAACTAAGAATACTGGTAAAAAGATGATATAAGATTCAGGAAAAAGTAGTTCCAAGTGAGTTTCTTACGGGTAACACAAGATCCTGAGAACATCCATGTAATCTGCAATCAAAAACCTGCAAATACATAAATAATAAAGAGACATCCTGAGCAATAGAATGAAATAGAACACAGAAAGATATGACAAAATGCAGGAGAGATCACTTACAAGACATCTACGACAAAACAGGTTATCAAAAGAATCTAGAGCAGCATCAAGATCTTTATCGAGAAAAGAACTCATTGTCTGAGAGGTTTCTTCATTATCCCCATTCTTAGAGCCACCCACATCCTTCTCTTCCTTAATAAGGACTTCATATCTTGCCTGTATAAGATGTTTGATGGTGTTTCATTTCTCTGTAAAGCCAGCAGAAAGCAAATGGGCAACGGCTGGACCATAGTTTACACAATGACCAGTTCTTTTCATAATCACAAAAAAGAGAAGCATAATGAATGTAGAAAACCAATCTATCAAGAAACATCCGAGCACAGTGAATTGTTTATATTATTTATGCTCATACCTTGACTTCAGAAGGGCTTCTAGATAAACAATTTGCCAATGATTCCAAAACTGAATCAGATAAACCAAGTTCTTTGATGGTCATGCTGGCAAATTTAGAAAATCAGAAGAAGATTACAATCTCTGATATTTTTCCAATATCATATCTGTTGGCAGGAAGAAGACTACAATTCCAAATATTTAAAATGCAGCAAAAGAATCCTTCCTAACATAGGCAATGCTGATTAGATGTAAATGCCAGCAGATGAAAGGATGATCGATGTAAATCGTGATGAGCAGATACTGGGGAAGTTCATTCTAGCATCAATAGTTGAAATTGGCACAGACAGAGAAACTGAAAAGATTCCAAAACCGCTTCAAAGGCACAACCGGGAAACCTGATAATAGGTTGTCTTCCATCAAAAACAACTACTCGTGCTTAATGTGTGAGGCAGGAGAAGCCAGCTGGAAGCCCAATACTTGGAGAAGCCAGCAACCAAGAAGTGGAAATCCCATTTCTTTAGCTCTCACTTATGGAATTAGGCCCAAAACAAAGAAACTTTGATGTTTATCTCCATGTCCAAAAATTTGAAGTGGCGAATATGACAGTCATCCACAATAAATCATAGGACAAATTGAAATTCACGTTTCCAAGATCCTTTATAGAATAAAAGCCACACCTAAGCTAGAATCCCACCACTAACATAAAAAACTTATGACCAAAAGGCACAGTTGACCCAATAAGGCTCTTAGTCTTCCCTAAACATTGTCAGAGTGGGAACATGAAAAGAAGAGGTGACAGAACACTTCAAATGAAAAAAAAAAAAGAGTCCAGAAAGACAGACTGAGATTTGTAATAAAAACCAAATGAAGATGCTTTGGCAAATTATGCTACGATGCCTTTGAACATAAAAACATAAAACAAGGGTACTCCATAGAATTGAAACCTAAGACACTCGGTCTAAGTAGATCCAAGTATGCACCTTGGAAAGATTTTCTTAGTCCCTTGAAAATTAAATCTAACAATTACATAGAGAAAAGACACGTCCTAGGAAACTTGTCCAACTAGACAAAAAGGCCAGACAGGGCATCCCAGTGCAAGAGGTTTCTACGTATGGGAATCAGATGAAGGTCAATGCGTGAAGTCTAGGCCCTGCATCACAGGGAGAATAATTCCCTGACTAGCCAAAACAAGAACTCCAGAACAATTAGATAACTAAATATGAACACACGTGAAGATGCCTGAGAAAAAAAATCAGTTATACCAACCGAAGAATAAAATCTTCAGAATCCACAAACTCTCGCTTGTCCTCTTCATCTTCAATCGCCTCCTCTTCACTATCACTGCAAATAAGTGCTTCCCCACCATTCTGATCATAATATATTCTTCTTCGGCCCACAACTGACTGATCCTCAGTCATTCTCTGATTTCTGCACTAGAGTAAAAAGGATAAACAAAGTACTCCAGAAAACAAGCCAACAACTAATTTTAGCAACTTCTCTAAAGAGGGGGTGACTATAGTATTGTATGAAATGATGCCAGTTGATGTTCAGACTTAGCCCACCCTTTCAATCACTTTCTTCTAATACAGAATCAATTGAGAAGAATCCAGAGAGCAAAGGCCTTATTATTAAACTTAGGAAGTGGTAAAAAGCCATAGAGTTTTTGCACACGCAGGGTGGAAAAATCAGACAGAAAGAAATCCTAGATAGGGAAGAGAAATCACAATCTCACTAACCTGTCCAGAAAAATCCATGTTGTGTATGGGGGTAATCTTTTCACTTCTGGAAGCTTGATCGGGCGAACAGCATTCTTCACAGGGATACTAGATCCAAGAAGAACTGCCGTAGAAGCATGAGCATCCTCCAGGTAGTTATTGCTATCTCTATCGCCATTGTTTGCATCAATACCATTTTGCATGCCAAGTGCATCTGCTTGTCTCTTTGTCAGTAGGTCTACACTATTACCAGTGATGTTGTCGCATGTATGATCATTTCTTTGCTTAGACAAATTAAATATTTTTTCTGTAACACCTGCCAGCTCCTGTCTGTTTTCTTCAATTCTTTTCTGGAAAACAAAAATAGGAATAGAAATTATGTGGAGTTCATGTTGGTTTTCTTAAGAACATAATGAACTAACATAATCAAGAAGAAAAATACTACCATGGCATACCTTTATAATAACAGCCCGATTAGCAGCAACTTGTTTCTTGAAATTATCAATAACATTTGCTATCTCCTTGACAGCCGGGACTGTTTCAAGTGAACTTAGAGCCTGCAGAAAACCAAAATTCATGCAGTGCTTAATGTAAATGGCCTGTGGGTAAATACATTCTCAGCTCCATATATATTATCAACACAAATAAGAAAACACAGCGAGATTAATTACCCTCCCATCATTAACGTCTTATAATCATAATGTGGAAGAAAGCACCCATATAACAATTGTGGAGGAGGGTACAAACATACACACCACAAACGAAACAAAGAAAACTAAAGAACACAAAAGTGAATGACATGCAAATAAGTCTCCAGCTGCAAGACTTCATCTGTATAGGAAATTTTGTCCTTAACAAACAAAGCAGTCCTTAAGGAATTAACTTGCGAGGCGTACCAGCTACACCCAGAACAAAAATGTTTTTGTTTCCCACTATTTACACGTTGCTCTTGCAGGCCTAAGAGCTTACTTCAACCCCAAGCCCTCATGGTAGGGCCTCAACCACCAGGCCTTCTAAACTACATCGAGAATGCAGTATCGAGGTCGACACAGAGAAGACAACGCAAAAGACAGGACGCGATAACAAGTCCACCACCTAAATAGTCCACTTGAATTATCGGAGTTTTCCTTCTACTCCAGTATCTCGTTCTTACAGACTTAGAGGAACCGTGGAAAAGAACCCGAATTGATCACATTCACACCTGTTCATACGTGATCATTGCCGGTAATCGTTGGTCAACGCGGCTTGTCCAATAAGAATCGGTTTCACTCATCAAAAAAAAAAAAAAAGGACAAACAAAAAGAACCAATTTTTGAAACCTCAAGGAGATGATTTTCCACGACAATGCAGCCATCATCTCTTCTCCTAACGACCTACATTCTGCTAATAAGCCCAAAACCATCGCAAAAAACCGCGAATTCCGACTCCGCAATCGAGTCAACGCAGGCCGGCTCAGCTGATCCCGACCAAATTAAGAAACGGAAGAGATAAAAGCCAGATCGCCGGAGCTCGGGTCGGAGAATGGGGACGACCGCGCAATCCGGGACGTCCCGTTTCCCGGAAGCAATCCACGGAGACCATCGGGGAAGAGGCAGCGGCGTACCGGCGGATCCGCCGGGGCGTCCAGTCGGTTCGCGGACGCGGACGGCGAGGACGCCGCCTTCGACGCCATCGCCGGGGAGCTGGAGCGGCGCGCGGATCCGGCGATGGGGCTGAGATCCGACCCGGGGCCCGGGCTCATGCGCGTGGGCGCGCCGCGGCGGGCGGCGAAGTGCGACGGCGGGCGGCGGCGAGGAGGCAGAATTGGGCGGGGCGGGGCGGGCGGGTCGGGGCGGGGAAACCCTAAAGACTCCACCGTGACAGACACCCAGAACACGCACCCCGGGCGCGCTTCGTGATGAGAAGGATTCGGATTTTTTAATTTTTTTTTGGAGCATTTTATCGGCTCCGAAAAAATTAATTATTCATTTTAAAAATAATTAATTTTTTGGGGAATAGGCGGGGTTTTGAGAAACGTGCCGGAGATTGTAAAGGGAAAAGGATGGCATTGACCCCAAAAGAGAGAGAGAGAGAGAGAGAGAGAGAAATTAAGATAAAAAGTGGGGGGGAAATATAAATATTTTTTTGGGGGGAAAAGGTGACGTGGCGGTGGGATTTTGAAAAATTGGGGGAGCGTCCGAGGGTTTTTGAGATTTGAATAGGTGGGGACTGTTGGGACGTCGACGTCTTCACCTTAACTTTTCGTCGTACGGGTGTAGCTAACCCCCCCCCCGGAGGCTCTGTCTCCCTTGTCAATATGGACAAGATCCGATTGGACAACGTATTTGTCCGAATTGGAGGCGAAATAATTGTTTTGACTTTTCAAGTTCTGCGACGTGTCCTTGGAATCTTGGAATCTTCAAATCGGTCCGCCATAGCCCCGATCGATGACCTTGGCCGGTACTCTCGCCGGATTATTAGAGATGTGCAAAAGAATCAAAAGCCGTCCGGATCACTCGGAATCATACGAGACTAGATTGAAATCGGCAATTCCTATGAGAGCCATCCAATTAGCCAATTCAATTCTCGATTCTAATTTAATAGAATCAGTGAGTATCGGCCTGATTTTCAATTCTAACTATTAAATCATCCATTCACTCACCTAGACCAAATCAGTATATATATTTTAAAAAAGAAATTATACCTCAATTACTTAATTATTTTGTAATTTTTCAACCAAATATATATGTGTATTTGTAATAATTGAATATTATCGTGTGTGTAATATGATTAACTCCCTAATTTTCCTTTTCATTATAATAATCCATTTACTTGTTTTATCAATCAAAATAAAATAAACAAACAAAGAGGAATAAAAGAACCGATTGGAGATGTTTAGAAATGTTGCAACGCTTTATCATCGTGATACGAAATTAAGAGCCAATGGCTCGTTTATGAGTAGAATTAAGCCTCTCCTTAATTATTCCCATGATTAAATGAAGTTGACATCGAAAAAAGATAGATCAAACAATTAATGTTTTAACTTCTATAGAGATTATGACTTTTTAAGGGGAGTCTAACTACTGGGATTTGCCTCAGTAGCCACCCTTCCAACATGAAAGGAGGAGGTGAGGGGTTCAAATCTCCACCTTCTCAGGAGAATGAGGTTGGGACGAGGAAGTTTGGGGAGTGGGTTTCGACTCCCACACTCTGCAAAAAACAGGGCAAAAGTCTTAGGTGAGTATTAGAATAGGCATAGAGTAGGACTGACAAAAAAAAATAAAAATGTGGAGTCTAATTCTTCTCCATATGTTTTTGGTGTCGAGAAACCCTAATAGAATTACACCATAACCTTTAAAGAAATTAAGGTTTTAGTTAATGAATATAGTATATTCGTTCCGTCGTATAGTTTTCAATCTTTAATTAAAATTAATGGCTTGTAATTCAACCCGAATATAAGGTCAAATAGGTTTTGGTACTCTAAATAAAAACTAGGTTCACCATGATATTAATATTTATAGGGATTGGAGATCGGTTCCATGAACCCACATAGGAACCGATTTGGATTGGGGGTTCAATTCCCAGATTGATCCACGAAACCAACGAGCAAGTTCGGTTCCAAATTTTTCAGAATTAGTCCTTGGTAGACGACTCATAGTTTTAAGGTGGGACTGTCATGCTCACTCCCCGGGACTCCTGGTTTCAAGTTGGGACTATCATGCTCACTCCTTGGGACCATGTGGTTTTCTTGCCGTGACGAAATAACCGAGGATGTAGGTGATCTTAAAATGGTGCACTTATGTAACGACCCGGGCCCCATTGTGTAATATTATCCGCTTTGGACACTGAGTCCCATTGTGTAATATTGTCCACTTTTGACACTGAGTCCTCACAGCTTTAAAACGTGTCACACAGGTTAAAGGGACCCCAAGCCTTATAAACTAGGCCATGACTCCTCTCCTAAGTGATGTGAGACTAGAGATGACCCTTTGTCCTTCCCTGGGCTATCACACTCTCCACTCCTCCCCTAAGCGATGTGAGACTAGAGATGACCCTTTGCCCTTCCACGAGTTGCATGCCTCCTCCCCTAAGCAATTGTCACACTCTCCACCCCCTAAGGGCATAGCACCCGAGCCCCACTGTGTAATATTGTTCGCTTTGAACACTAAGTTCTCACGACTTTAAAACGCGTCACATAGGTTAAAGGGACCATATGCCTTATAAATTAGCCCAAGACTCTCTCCCTAAGCGATGTAGGACTAGAGATGACCCCTTGCTCTTCCCTGGGCTGTCACAACTTATTTGTATAAATTCATCAAACCTTCAAGTAAATTATATCGGAAATCCATGAAGGATTGGCTTATTGTCCTACTATATACACAAGACAAATGATGATGCGAAATACTCATTCAAAGCGATATGATTTTCTATTAAAAAAGAATTGCTTATGACTTTACAAGATGCCCACAATAGAATCCTAAGGGAAGAATACGTCTTCTCTCAACAAAGTGGCCAAGCCGTCGCAAACTAATATTGTCTCTAAAAGAAAACGTTTTAAAAAATCTAAATGGTAAATCCCTAAGAACTTATCCAATTTTAAATCCAATTTTCATCAAAGATTTTCACATTTTTTTTTTTTTTTTGTGTTAAACTAATTCTAGACTAGAATTAACACTAAAATATAGTAAAACTACTCAATCTAATTTATAATTTTATCCTAAATTCTGAATTTTTATTCTTTCATTCGAAAAAATGGGGACTTAAATCGGGTTAGA
Source organism: Eucalyptus erythrocorys (assembly GCA_014182555.1). Lineage (NCBI taxonomy): Eukaryota > Viridiplantae > Streptophyta > Magnoliopsida > Myrtales > Myrtaceae > Eucalyptus > Eucalyptus erythrocorys. Next base: position 22,316,019 of record CM024604.1, read on the forward strand.
AGAGCCGGTTGGGATATGAGTCTCATTCGGACCTTATGTGGATTATGTGGACAAGAGCATTAGATTATGCCGAGCTTATTTTTGTAAAATGGTCCTATTTCTCTTTGTTATTGGAAACAAAAAAAAAAAGATTTTTTTTTGGTTCCAAATCTAATCCCTAACTACTTTTTTATTTTAGGGAATAGAAAAATTAATTGATGTATACGAACATGTTTCTATTCTTTTTATGTGTTGGAAAACAAAATAACAAAAAATGAAAACTAATAAGACCTTCCTAATTATGAGAGAGGCTTTAAATTTAGACATTGTGGTGCTCTTTTCATAATTGAGGGATACCGATGAGGAGGTCTGATTGCCTAGAAATCTCCAAAATACTCTACAAGCCCACAAACCATTTCAGTCCATGCCTCTAGCCCTGGGGTCGAACCTAACTGGTGGAAACTTATTTAGTTTTTGATTTCCACTAGTATGGTTCTTAAGTTTCAAAATATATAAGGTAGGTTTCAAATTTCAAAAATTGGACAATCTATTTTGACAGATAAATTTTATATTATAAATAGGTGGAATCTGGAAGTTAGAACCTAAAACTTAAAGCAAGTTTTTTTTTTTTTTTTTTTCTTGATATGTGTCTTCATGTAATCCTATGATATTCCATGGAGTCCAATGATAAGTGTATAATCTGGAACTATAAATTTGAGTTTCTATTTTATAATTGAGACTTTTATTTTGTTAACGTTTTATATTTTTCGTATGTCTAAATATAATTTGTGATTAGTTGATTGTAGTAATAAGTAATGGTAATGAAATGTGATGTTTAACTGCAATTGTTCAATTAATAGTACAACTAGTATCTGAATGGACCTTGGAATTTATGACAAGGTAGATTCCAAGTTCTAAGATATACATAATGAGTTATAGGTTTTAAAAAAATAAGGAATTTATTCCAACAGGTAGGTTCTAAGTTCTAAATGAAATATGTATGGAATTATAACCTATAATTGTTCACCTCTGATACAAGTGATATTGCTCTAGAACAGTTTGCGCGCAATGAGATTTGAACGGTTGACCTTTAGTTTTAAAAATTGAAAAAGCCTCTAACCCCTTCTGCCAATCACACCAACCACGATACTAAACCATATCAAAACGGTAAAAGGCTATTAAATGGGATGTCAAGAGATTCAATAGTGTCTTTTCTTTTCTAAAAAAGTACTCACAATCCCCGCCTTCACAATACCATCAAACTCAATTCGCGGTTAACACGAAATCATATTTCGTCGTAGATATCAATTGATGCGCATGAAAAAAAAGAGTTGGTGTACGGGTGATGCATCAGATACGCGATAAACGCTGCCGGTAAATCGAGCGGAAACACTGTTCTTCGTGTCCATGTTAACCTCGGACGAACGAAGTTACTGGCCAAGTTTACAGAGGAAATATCCTTGAGTTACTATCTTTTGAAGCCGCAACAGAGATGGAGGCATGCACGATAACATCGAGTAAATGAGAAGCGAAGATAATAAGCTCAGTCAACTTATCCCAGATAAAATAGAATTCCAAGGAAGAAGAGATTTTCGAAGGAAAAAAAAAAAAAAAAAAAAAGAGGCTTTGACACCTTTCACGTAATTTTTAAATCCCAACATGCGTATGACTCTCCTTTCTTTGTAATTTCAATATCAATACACTTAAAATTTTCACAGTCCATTTACTTTTCTCCACATAGAGTACTTAAGCCACATCCACCAGCGATCCCATTCGTGCACATTTTGTGCATGGCCCGTTTGATTCAGCTTTAGGAGAATATCATTGAGAAAATATAAGAAATAAGGAGTTTGGTAAAATGCAAATACTATATGGTAAAATGTAATTGAAAATATGCCTTGGGATGTAATTTGAGGGCAATCCTATTTGGTAAACATAAATTTGAAAAGTTCTATGACGTGGCAATTTAAGTTTTGCAATTTTAGTTTGTCCAAAATTGAAAAAAAAAAAAAAAAAACTCAACGTAAAAGGGATGTATTAACAAATTAGTTACAATCTTCAACTTCTTTTTTAATACAACAAAGACTCGCTCAATTTTTGAATGTAGCGAGGAATGGACATGGTTAAACACTTTTCGATAATCCGTAGAGAAATCTTAATCAAGTAGTGATACACTAAGCTCTTATGATAAGTATATGATAACCAAAAGTTTGAGTAGAATCAATTGGAACAAGCACAAATGAAGATTGCACATCTCATTCTATTCGAAGCTTTGCGCATATTTCATATAAAATTGCAATTGAACACCGGTAATCCTTGGTTAGATCACCAACTCAATCCCAAACCAAAAGTAGTTAAACAAAAGCAAAGAACATGCTACTGAGCTTTTTTTTTTTTTTTTTTTAGATGTTCAATCTACCATAAATATTCTAGCGACCATTCCATGACACGAGGGTACAAGCAAGTAAATTCCAACAGTCCTTTGTCATGACCCAACGGTGCCGGCCCTCTTCGTTCAGTGTCGACCTTGCCTCCATTCCATAACTATCTCTTAGTATCTATGAACTTGCCACCTTCTAGCATCGCGCGTTCTTCGACCCCTCTACACTTATCAACTTCTCTGTTGAATGCACAACTTACAAAATGAATATAAACAAAAACCGAGAGGCACGGAAAAAAGAAAAATGAGATGAACTATGACCCAATTCCGTAAACTTGAACAACAAGCAACTCGCTAAAGCAGCAATGCCAATCATTGATTATTGACTTGAAAATACGGTGCCTATAATGTAACAAGACAAGTTCTGAAAATCTCAATCGATTCTTCATCTTCTCGCAGCAAGAGTTCGCTTGTCAATCGGGCACAATTCGCATCCTCCCCGAGCTCTGCATTTCCATGGATTGTACCTTGCTTGCCTATTAAAAGGTGTTCGTTTAAGAGGTGTCACTAGTTATTTTTCGCGTCATCTAAAGTTCGAATCGCCTCCGCATTGTGCATGTTTCGCACCAACGACCATAGAGATTTAGGTCGCGAATTGGGGCATGTATAAGAGAGCTCACGAATAGCCATGTGTTTGTGTGTGTGTTTTTTTCCTAAGTGCCTCGAGAACTTTCACCATGTCAAAGAAAGGACGCCCCTCCTGTTAGAAAATTTATTAGGAAAAAAAAAAAAAAAAACAGTTCAGCAGATGATTTTATATTATCGTGACACCATGTGGGAACATGTAAAATAGTACCCTGATTGGATTGAAATGTTTAGGAGTGTGGATTAACTCCGTGTTCGCACCATTAAATGTATATATTTTCAGTTATTATTGACACGTGATCAACATCATAAAGAAATCGACAAAAATGGAGTCAACAATCCAGAATACAACTATCAAGATGATGGCGTCAAAGAAACCATTGACATAGAGTAGTCTACATAACTGTCAGTAATTGTTCGGTAACTGATCATAATTTCAATCTGTAATTACCTTTTATAATTTCTTGGAATCCCTATAAATTTTTTTTTTTTAAATTGTAAGCACCTCTTTTCGTAATTTCTCTTTGTAAGTACTCTTTTGTAACTTCTTGTAACTTTCTTTTTTATATGTAATAACCATTCGTAAAACCTCCATTGATAACTGTCTATTGTAGGAGAAAATATTTTTTCCTATTGTAGGTTTTAAATAACCACATCGTACTCTTTGGAGACCCCCAACAAATCAATCAAAAAATTATATTTTAATGATCTTTACTTTCTAACATTGCACCTTTTCCTTAATTGTATCTTTGTGATTTGTGTTGTTGATTAGCCTCCGGTGTATACGTCTATCATGGACGTTGCATCGTCGATTAAATTCTAGTGTTCTTAAACTTTGTTGTTGATTCAATTCTGACACAGTTTGTTAACGTGTGTTATTGTAAAAGTGGCCATATTTTAAAGCTTTATGGTTGATAAAATTTTGACATAATTTGTGTATATATAGTTAGGTTCAAAATTTGAAATAAATGTTTATAATTACTTTTTGTCCATCGGGATATTTTCTATTTGGAGTCACCATAGAATCTATCTCTTCTCATTAAAAGCTAAAGAATGACTTTCGGTCAAAGATATTTTTTTATGGGAGAAATTCCGGCAAAACACTTGCATTAGCATTAGACACGGATTATTTCCAGTACTTGTAAATTCATTCACGGACAATTTTGGAGGGCTTAATTGAAACCTAGAAACTTTTGAAGGGTCTAATTCGAAACATGTAAATTACCCACCGAACCCACCTGAAAAGCTCTCCAAACGAAGCCCCACCAGCAACAAAGAACACTAGCCGGAAAAAAAATGCTGTGCAGAGCTTCACGCGCCGCCTCCCGCCGCCGCCTTCCGCCGCACCTCCTCCGCGGCGGCGGGGCATCGGTGCTCCGCCGCCGCTGCTCCTCCGTTTCTTCTCCCGCTTCAGACGACGCAGCGCCCATTCCAGCCGCCTATGCCGGTTCGTAACTCGTGTGCTGGCGTCAATGTGGTTTCGTAGAGTTGTTCCGTTTCGTTCGTTCTCGGTCGTTCCGATTCAGTGGGTTTTAATGCGATTCGTTGCTTAAGTAAAGTTCGGATGTTGTTGCGATCGCTCAGATCATATGGGCTTCGTCAGAGACGTGGCTGCGATTCGGCCTCCCAAGCTGTTGCCTGACCTACTGCAAATTCTCGAGGAGAGAGGTCGGTGAATCCGTAATGCGGCTCAAATGCAATCTAGGGTTCTTGCTTTCTCTTGTTTCCTTGACTGTTGTATGCGACGAATTGAATTGGATCGAGTGCGGTGGTGAGTTGGGTCATTTTGGATCTCTGGAGTGAAAGTCTCTCTTCTTGAGATTGCATTTATCCCTTTTCAATACGAGTCAGCTAAACTAACGGGGATTGGATAAAGATTTGGGCTTTCGACTACCTGTGAGTCGTGATCGCGTCGTTGTTGTTGGTCGACCAGATGTGTGTTTTTGGCATCAGAGCTGACATTATGCAGTATGGCTTGCTTGGGATTTCTTGTGGTGAACACAAAATGAACCGAAGCTTACGGCTGGTTCAGTTTGGTATCGAGCTGTAATATTCAATTTTGAGTGTCGATTTGTGTTTCGTATACATTTAGCCTATAACTTCATCAAGATGCTTTAATGCAGTCAATTTTATAAGTAAACTTGTATTCTATCCCACTCTAAGCTCATACAGTACGTACCGAAAGACCTTTCGCAAATTTCTGAAATTTCTAAGTCACATCTCTAGTACAGTACTCGCATTCTTTATGAAAATTTGTAGGCATCAAACGTTTGTGGTAAGCTTACCGTTTGTATCTATTTTATTTTACAAAATCCAGCTTCATTATTTTTGTATCATGCATTGATTTTATGGTACGAACTTTTCAGCTTTTACATTTTTGGTGGCCTGAATTTTTCGAATGGATTTACTGATGCGGGAGCATCCAATGAAGGAGCTGGAATCACTCATCCCCATCACGCATCATTTACTATTAAGTGTTGTACGCACACTTTGATGTATGAAGAATAAATTAATTGACCTAAGTATATAAGGTAAATCTTCAATAAAAATGAGGAAAATGCTAGTGTCCCAAAGGCACTTCTTACGTATACTTTGGGAATATGAAGATTTCTTTCTGAAACATGGCCGCTTTGGAAATATGTTGATATGAATTATTTTGTCAGCAACAACACTGCTATATGAAGTAAGGAAAACCTCAAGCTGAATGAACTTATGATTTATGTTTATTTGGTTTCTTCCCTTCTAAGGTGATTTATTCAGAGAAAGTTATATGGGCAGTTAAGGTAGCTCTATCGCCGGGCCTTGGCTTAGTTTTAGTGGTTAGTTATGCATCTATCTTACTTGTGACTACCTGACATAGGCTATCAGCATATTGAGAATATCTGAAGCCAAAGCCACCAACAGCACCCCGTCTTGTGTGCTAAGAGAAAGTTGTAGAGCAGTTCAGCTAGCTTGGGCTGTTGTTTCTAGTTTGTCTCTGAAATGAAGACTTCGTGGCATACCAGAAAAAAAGAGGGGCATTCATCTGGAGATGGATAATTTTTTTGGATGACTAACAATGGAGCAGGCCAGAATGGTGGGATCAGACTAGGACAATCTGCACAAACCCATAGATCCAGGGAAAAAAGGGCTCGACTTATTTAAACAGGGCAATTGTCTTGTTGATTGTGTATTGTAGGCCATAAGGATTTACTTCATTACTTTTAGGTTAGGAAACTTGACGGACATGGCAGAAGATAACATAGTATATGAGGAGCACCTTACCAGCAGAAGATGAATTGCTGGATTTTAGAGTGCCCACCTAACTTGCAACTCTCTTTGGCTAGTAATCCAGCTGGCTAAGAACTCATCCCGACAAACATGTCCATGTTACTTCCTGAAGTTCCTGTTGACGTCCAATTATAATTTGGATTTTAATTATAGGGTTTCTTGCAGTTAAGTTTTTTGAGGCTCCTAAGGAATTATCTTCATCTCAAGTACCACATAATGATTTACTGTTTGCATGACTTCTGACATATGAAGCAGTTTGAAAGCTAATAAAATTTGCACTTACATTTGACCAATGTACCTTATATGACTATGAATAACTGTTAGAATGTTTAAATAATAAACCATGCCTTCCTCTAACAGCTTAAGCTTTTAGAACAGTTGGCAGTGGTCTCACAAAATCTCACATGGTATCAGAGCTAGGAGGTCCTGAGTTCGAATCTTCCAGGCCCCTATTTGCCTCCCCAATTAAATTTCCACACTTAGTACTAGGCAAAAGACCAGACTAAGTGTAAGGGGGAGTGTTAGAATGTTTAAATAATAAACCATGCCTTCTTCTAACAGCTTAAGCTTTTAGAACAGTTGGCAGTGGTCTCACAAAATCTCACAATAACATTAGCTAAAAGAAATGTCTTTTACTGAAAATATCTCTTTAAATAATACATTTTTCTAATGGCATGACTTGGTATGCGTTGTCTGTTTTACTGAAAATATCTCTTTAGATAATACATTTTTCTAGTGGCATGACTTGGTATGCGTTGTCTGTGTGAAGTGGCTGATCTAGTCCTAACGAAGTTCACTGCACATTTTGTTTACAATAGGTGAATCAATAATTTCTCCTGGGAACAGGAAAGGGATGGTTCCCCTCGCCATTCCTTTAGCAAAAAGTTGCTCGGGTATATATGATCCATCTTAAAGAGTTATGTTTTCTCAGTGGCAAATACAGTTTCACTTATGACTTTGCTTGCAATAGGGGCTATTACTGCGCTGCTACGATGGCCTACAGCTCCATATGGGTGAGAAACCAATATTGATGATGCTTTCTTTTGGATAATTATGGTTGCATTACTATATTGTATTGTGTACAGTATGGAGATGCCGGTGGTTGAGGTTGACAAGCATGGAGTGTACCTATTAGCTAAAAATGTAAGTTGAGCATATGGACATAGGCATAGCTAGATTTGATGTTACAAGCATCACACTCGCGCATGCAAACTGTCCTTTGCAAACCCAAGTACATCTATATCTCTCTTCCAGATTGTTGGCATAGTCCATGCATATATCTGCCAGATTATTGGCATACTAGTTTTCCCAATTTAAGTGCTGCGACTGCCCATGTTCTTGTTTGAGCTTCTACTTGGAGGTTACATCTCTCTCTCTCTCTCTCTCTCTCTCATATGAATTTATATGCATATACACCAATACACAGGCATAAAACACTCATGTGCATATATTGTCTATAGCTACATACATATAGGTGGTGGATAACATATTCCAGAAATCATGGTTGTTCTTTTGTTTCAGGTAGATCAGTTTATTCATAGAGTTCTCCTAGAAGACGACGACCTTGGTTCTCAGGATGCAAGCAGCAAGCTACTTCATGCTTCAGCTGGTGCTAGAGGAAGACTTTATAAAGAGGGAGATTACACTAAGTCTAAAATCTCAAGCCGTGATATCTATCTCCTCAAAAAGGTACTGATTAGCTTAATTGCTATAAGTGAGCTCTGTGAAAAGGTATGATGAACAGATCAATTTCAGGTTGGTTTATTTCCGGATATCCTGGAACGCAAGGCAATGAACCACTTTGAGAAAGGAGACCATGTGAGCATCATCTATTATAGTTTTCTATGAGACCTTTTTTAGCTAAATCCAAAGGCTTTCTCATCTGTAATTATTTGTCAAAGGTTTCAGCACTAGTCACTGCAGAGTTCTACACGAAGAAGGAAAACTTTCCAGGATTTGCACGGCCTTTTGTTTTCAATGCAGTGCTTTTACTGAAGTTCGTGAATAATCTCTTTTCACCACTTCTCTTCATTAAAATTTCCTAAATGGTTTGAGAGGTGACCACTTGCTCAGAGAAGCCTTATGTTCATTTTCTAAGGGTTGGCCGTTGCCTCGAAGCCAAAGACGCTGCAAGAGGGGCTCTAAAACTGCCATGGTGGACTCTGGGTTGTAAATATGAGGTATGCTCTTCTTTTAATACCATTCTGCGTGCAATTCCCGCCTTCCACTGGTAGTTTGATTCTTTTTGACTTCTTCGCAGGATGTTGCTGAAATAGCAGAATGGGAGGATGAGCAAGTTGAACGCATTAAAGAGAAAATCACAGAAAGGGGTAGGGAAGAGGACCTGATGAAGGGAAAGCCACCTGCTCAGGTACTATTCCTGAGATTAGCTGTCAATCTCCATTTTATCAATAGGTGTACGCATGTTTATTTGGAAGGTTGAATTGCTGTCCTGGCTTATACATAAAACTAGGAATTGTTCTTTGCCATCAATTTTATGCCAACAGACTTCTGCTTTGAACTCACAGATTGCATTGGATGAAGCTGCTTTTCTAATGGACTTAGCTTCAGTGAAGGGGACTTGGGATGATTCTGTTGATAGGATAGGGAAATGTTACGAAGAGGCTGGACTTCACGATATTGCGCAATTCGTACGGTATCAAGAGTGAGCATAAAGCCAGGGATTACTCATGTGATACATAGTTTGATTTAGTGTGTTCTGTCATTACCATCCTCAGTACAGAAGAGAAAAGTACTCAGGTTCTTTCCTCCTAGGGTGGATTCTTTTCCACAGCTGGCTGATATGAATTTAGAGGCACTTTGCTCAGAACCATGACAAATCTTGCTTGGAGTAGAAAGATCTGTTGTAATTGCTCATCTTTTTGTCATAGCGATCGTGTAGCAACCTTTGTAAGAAATTACAGTTCAGTGACGATGGTGACCCAATTAATAAAATTTTTCAATTTGTGAAAGGTCTCTCTTCTTGAGACTGCATTCTGATGCTTTTTTGACCAATTTACCATCACAACCCTCGAGTGTCCGGTGAAGAAAAGAGCCACAAGAGTTGAATGGTATCGGCTTATTTGATTTTCATCTAATTTGCTGAGGTTTGGATTCATATTTTGGTTTGCGAAACAAGATAAGCCGCCTATATTTCTAGGAATTGACAAATAGTCTTCTAATGAAGGCTGACTCTCTGCTTTTCGTGTCATGAAAGCACTGAGATTAGATCCCATTTGTTCTTTGGATACAGTTTCTCTAAGCAAGTCTGGAAGAGTGCCCTTCAGCTTTATTTTCCTAATAATGATGTTGGTGATTGGGAGTTTGAATTGTCCTGATGCAGCAAGCTATTAAAAGGAGAGATTTTCATTGGTGTTTGATAAAATTTTTGTAGGATTGCTGCATCTATTTATCTTGAAGGCCAGAAATGAGTTGTTCCATTTCCAAACTTATTGATGGCATTATGATTTGCTTGTGCAGTCTGAGTAAAGTTTTGAAGGTTGAAAAAGCATGAAGAATCGGATTTTTGTCCTTGATCTTTTCCATTATATATGCTACATTTATATCAAATGGACTCTTAATTTGTATGATTAATATATCTGATTCCTTATAGAAAATAAAGAAGTTTCATAACAAGCTCAATTATATGACACAGATAGTTTACAAAAAATAAAAGCAAATAGTAGATTTACCGCTATTTCCTTTGACGACTTCGTCCGTCTTCTTTCCTCGAAGCAAAAAACAACTGAGAAAGAGAAGTACCATAACACCTTCAATAGGAACGGTAATGGCAATGGCTGTCGTGGTAGATTTGTTGCTTTTTCCTGCACAAGACTACTTGACTTTGGAATTACTGCTGCATAAAGTAATAGACTTACATAGAAAGTGAATTATGTAATGTTAGTTATTTCAAATGTAATTCACGCTCTCACGAGAGAAGTCATTCGCTCATAATCATAACTATTACATTTGAGAATGGTCGTGATTGCGATAATTTGAGATTGATTTACGAAATGTATAGCCAAAATTTTAAGATGACTTTAGGCTAATTACAACAAATAAAGGTAAATTATTGCCATAAAATGAAACACACAATTTTTTTGAACTCTGAAGCAAATATTGACCCACGGAATGAAACTTCAAAGGCAAATTACTTCCCATAAGACAGGTTATTAACTAAGTCAGAAATACCATTGTTGAGATTGATTAGGACGATTTGAGGTTAATCACTGAATTCCTGCATTCTGCAGTTTGGAAAATTATAAACAGGCTACTGCCCCTAAAAATAAAATGCTTTACATACTTGAAGAAACAGCTCTCTCTAATCTCATCTCCAGTGAAATCTAAGACACGACAGCACTTCACCCTTAAGGCAAAATACTGACGATCAGTGTTTGTCAAAGAGGTAAAAAAGGATGACATAAAAGTCTGCACAGGGATGTATTTTTCTAGCATTGTTGCTGAAAATTCTGTGTTTTGGCCCAGTTCTATCTGTGGTCAATGAACTCTTGAACTTCATATATCGTATGGATTTGAATAACTGCTTTAGAATATTAATCTCAATAGAAGATCTGAAACTGTTCGCATATCTTAATTTTCTCCCCCATTTGCTATCAAACCATCTGTAGCTAAAGGGCCGTGCTTTTTCTAGGAGGACCTCCTACCATTGTTAGGGTTTCTGACAAAAGAGCTTCCAGAACATTCCAAGGATGGGCGATACGATAATTGACCCAAATTCCAGAACTCTCTTGTCATTAGTGTTGGTAGTTAGTAGGTTGGGTGGTTTGATCTCATCCATCGGATGAATTCTCGATCAATGATTGTAATCCGAGGGCTTCTAGTATAAAAGGGGTGCCCTCCCCTCTCATTTGTATCCATTTAACCATTCAGAAATCTAAAGCTCATTTCTCTATTTGAGAGCTTCTCTCTACGCAATTTGAGCTGAGAAGCGATTTGAGCGTTCAAAGATTTACTTATTAGTCTAAAGTCAACATTTGGAGTGTTTTTTAAATCTTTAAAAAATATCAAATCTTTCTAATGAAATTAAGAACATGTTTTTTCTAGCGATAATATTTTTCTGTTTGTGATCACTGTATCTAATTTACTTTAGAAATATACGTTATATTTAATTTACTTTAGAATTATATGTTTCGTTATCTTAGTTTTTCTTAATTCATGTCTAAGGAATCTCACTTAGTGGAATTTGAGGAAATCATGCCAATTGAGATTTTCTAATTTTAATTTTTCTAATGAAAACAGTTGACGGTTTTTCAATCCTCGGTGGAGCCTGTGGATCCAACCAACACCTCCGTGATAACCACGACCTGAATCGGACTTCTCAATCTGGCAATGGACAGCGCGAAGCCAAGCGGAGCAGCCCGTGGACACATCTCTATTGCCCGTCTCCAATGAAGCAACGGATCAAGCCTTCGTCATACCAGATCAATGACTCTTCTTCATAAACTGACCGGCTGCTAAAATCGGACTTGTCATTGCCATGATGGGTATTATAGCTGTACATGATGAATGCTGATGGACCGGAACTGAAACAACAAGGAAGGTTTTCTCGATGAAACGATTTCGATTCCGTCCGATGAACGAATGGCACGATTTTGGAAGAAATGCAATCAAATTCTTCTTTCTTTTTATGGGAGTTTTGGGGGTAACGCAAGCATGCAACGGGCAGCCCTGTTTATGGGCAATATAGATCTGGTAGTGTTTCTGGCTTTCGTTGTGATTGCCTTGATAAGATGGTGATTGTCAAAGTCCACATTCAACAGTACTCAATTGTGTTTGTGTTGTGATCTGTCCTGAGTTTTTTTTTTTTTTTTTTTTTTTTTTTTTTTTTTTTTTTTTTTTTTTTTATGGATTTTAGGTTTTCTTGGCCGACGAACTGGTTTTCAACATTTCATTGTTCTTGTGATCTTCTGAATTCAAGTCCAAAGAATGAAATTCTCTTTTTGTCCAGTATCATTCTACTCGCCTGTCCTTGCAGTGGAAAGAAGAAGCTTGCCATCTGATATATCACTTGAGAATTATTTCTCCTTTTGCGAGTGGTGTGGAGGATGCATTCTAGGCATACATTGACTCGTGGGCAAACCCACTTAGAAGGTCAGTAAAACTCTATTAAAGAATTTGCTTCAAAATCGGAAATTAAGTTGCAATAGAAAATAACTGCAAGAATCAACTAAACCACCACCCCTTTGCACATGGCACTGTGAGAGTGTGAGAGAGAGAGAGAGAGAGAGAGAGAGAGAGGTATGCACGGCAAGACTGAAGCTTTCGTTGGAAGATTTCCCAGGAAATTAGTGCACTGAGCTTCAGCTTTCAAATAAAAAAGAAAAACTATGTTTGTAATCGAGAGTTCAATGAACTTCTTGAAGTGTAGCTAGAAATCAGTTAATCTAATTTAATCTATTTCCAAACCATAATAATAATTTCCATTAAACATTTCGAGTTAAAAAAAATGCAGAATTAAACAAATTGTGCTCTCTCAAAAAATGGCTAAAAATATGGTATGGGGCAGCTATACACGTAAGCGAAAGAATGATGAAGGATTATAACATATGGTGCTACTCGGAAACCACGGTCTCGAATAAGGGCCAATAAGAGAACAGGAAGAGCTGCTGATTAGGACAAAATCCATACAGAAATTTAGTTACAATCACCTATTTACCATTGAATAAAGAACACGAGCTTTTTAAAGAAAAACAATTTAAAGAAATACTCTTCCACTAAACACTTAATTACTCATAATCTAAACTATTAAGAAGAACTGAGCATAATCTCTTCCATCAACTTCTCCCCTTCTGTCACATTCATTGAAGCAAACATAATTCACGGAAGTCCGGCCAAACAATGGAAAGTAACATGAAGGGCTCCTTGAAGTGAAGGACAAATAATTCCTCAACATATTGTTCTAATGCTCAATATAATGTAACTTTTGCACGTATACGCAAAGGAGCTAAGCTCCCAGAAATTTCAGGGACACATCAAACATGCTAGCGAATAATCCCACCTATTGCTATACCTAGTGGATATTCCAGTTTTAATAATACTTCACTATTGAGATTTTTTAAAGTTTCAGGATAGCAACATCGATGAAATTTTCTGAATGTAGATCCGTTCATTAATTGACCAATAGGAGATAATAATATTCAAGGTTTACCAGATCATGTGGCTCACAATATTTATGAGAACACTATGTATATGCATGAAGGTCTTTCCAGTAATTCACGAGCAGAATTCAGAAAAGAACAAAATTTCTAGTTCAGAAGCAGAGCAATAGATTTCTTAACTCTTTCAATCACGTGTCATTGACAAAAACATAAATTTTCATGACGTAAGCATTTGAAGATCATGGCAGTCCAAAAGCCCAAAAGTCACAACCCATGAACAATAAAAAGGAAACATAAACAAGCGTCCGGAATATTAACAAAATCATAAATTTATTTTGCTATAATTGGAAACAGCCATTGCCATTACCGTTCCTATATTACAGTTCAGTGACGATGGTGACCCAATTAATGACATGGGAGGTCTTTGAACTTTTGCAATTTGTGCAATTTCTGGACTTTTTTTTTGGGCAGTCGAGTCCTCGAACTATATATTTATTTGCTGATGTTCGCTCATGCATCGTTATCCTCTTATTCGGCCATCTGAAGGTACTTTCTGCCAAACCGCAATTGAGAAGAGATTTGGTTCTCACGGCTTGTGCAGATCCACAAAAATAAAGCCACATCTACAAAGTTTCATATGTTTCGTGACACTCCGACAACTCTCAAGTCATTTAAGGGTTAAAAAAGAAGCGCTGATTTATAGGAAATACCCACCTCAATAGACATTTATTCATCACTACAAAACTGGGAGGAGAAGTGAATATACAACCCATGGCAGCTTAGCTTACACTAGAACAAATGGCAAGCCGTTTTCTCAAGAACCGTGTGAACTTCCATGTGTTAACTATAGGAGCTTGCGCTATGTACACAAGCAGTGCAAACAAACCCAGTGGCTCTCTGCGAAAGCGTTCTTATTTACTCCTCTGTTAGTCATGAGAAAGAGGAAAGCAACTTTCCGTTGGACTTGCATGGTTTTCAATGGTCGAATGGAAGAGATGGTTTCTTGCTGTTAACTCTTTTCTTTCTCCACAGAAGCTTTCTCCACAGACTCCCAACTCCCCGTTTTTTCACCGGTGTGATGGCGAAAGACCCAACTGCTTCGTGGTCATCTGTTATTTTAGTTCCATTCGAAATGAGAAGCTTTTCTGAAGGCTCCTTCAATCCACCCGGGAGGATAGAACAATTGTTGTTCTCTCCTTTCATGTCAGAGGATTCTAGGTTCGTAACATTGGCATTATCCTCTGCAAGCATTTTGTCCAACAGAGAAGTTCGACGGGCCATACTCTTGTTCTTGGGTGACTCTTGAATAATTGTCATGGTGGCATTGGTGGCAACGCTGGAGTTTGCATCTGTTGGAGTAGGGATGATCTTATCAAAAAGAGCAGCATCTTTCGCTGAAGCCAAAGCTTTCAACTGCTTGCCCAAGTTCAAAATGGTTTCTTGGCACTCTGCTAATCTTTCAGAAGCAGCTGCGATCTCCCAGTTCTGCAACAAATACTCTTGCATCAGTTAACAAAGGATCTGAGTTTCTTGTCCCAAAGAAAATGTTCCTCGCCTCAATTACTCTGAACTAACAGCTTTTAAAAGAATCCAAGATCATTTAATGCTGCTCCAGAATAAAGGGCCCCTAACTCTATCACAATTCATGTTCATATCTAGATCACAAGTTCGACTCCCTCTGTATAACATTCTACACTTTTATTACTTAGGAACGAAGTTCCAGACCATGAGAATAGACATTGAAAAGTGAAGTCTATTCTCAACAACTTTTTGCAAAAGAGAGAATGTAATGAGCCTTCTCAATGCCATTTTTATTCCAAATCACTTCATTAATGTGCAATGTAATGATTCAAAGAATGCGTGATTAAAAGGAAAAAGAAGAAAAAATGTGTATCCCTGAAAAAATGCATGGGACGATTAGGTAATGATGGTGTACTTCTTATGAGACATGATGGAGAGAAACTATCGAGCCATGACAAAAGGATTCAGCAATGGTATCTACTTTCAGGATTTGAGAAAGCAAACATTGATGGTGACTTACAGTTCGTAGTTGCTTTCCTTCCTGAATGACATCATTTTTCAGACTCTCATCCTTCTTCATACTGGAAATGACATGGACATGTCCGTGAGATTCAGAAATACAAGTAATTAGGAATGTCCATTACAGACTATATTCAAGCAAGGATATGATCATTGGGGCAAGAAATCATAATTACCTTTCCAGCTGCAATTGCAAGTCAAGACATGTGGCCTCCAGTTCATCACAGCAGCTGCTTTTGTTCTCCAGTTCCACTTCTAGCGGAGAGAACTGCTGATGAGCCTCATTTACTTCAACTTTGGCCACGGCAAGCTGTCTATCAAGATCTTCATAACTCAACTTGTGATTTACAATCTGGTCCTCAACCAAACCCTTCGATTCTTTTAAGCTGTTCACTTCCATATGCACGCTCTCAATAGTTTTTTTGGATGCTTCAAGTTGATTTATCAAAGATTTATTTTCACCAATAGCAGACTGAAGCTGACCTTCCAATCCTTCCTTTGCAGAGTCTCTGTTTTCCAGGTTTTCCTCCAACTTTGTTTCTTCTTCTTTCTGATCGGATTGGAGTTCTCCCAGCTGAGCCATATTGTTACCGCCACTTGCAAATTTACTAGAGATACAAAGTTGTTTGATGGGATTATGCAATTTATCGGCATCAGATAGCTGACGTATAATTCCTGCTTCTACTTCACCTTCACTTCGTGATTCATCCCAATCTATATTTTGCATAATCTCTTCCCTCATGCTTGAAACATCTTGAAGGGAAAAACAATGGTTCAGAACCCATTCCAAAGCCGAAGCTAATTCTTTAAAAAAATTAGAGAGATCAGCTTTTTCATTCAAAAGATCATAACATGTACGGAGAAAGTGCTCTAAGACATCAGCGAGTTCAGAAGTTTTCCATTGAAAAACACGAACCATGTAGCCTGTGGGTGTTTCTGAACTCTTATTAGAAGATATATTCCTTTCTTTCTTCAAAGAAATATCTGGATCCTCGTAGTTTTGATGAGGAAGACTAATACTCTCCATAAGCTCAATTATTCTAGACATTGATTTGCTCAAATCTGGCTTTACCTTCTGATTGCTCTTTTCCATTGACGACAAATCAGGGCGAACAATTTTATGAGATAACCCCAACCTCGAAGAACTATGAGGAGGCTTAGAGAAGTTATTCTCATTGCTACTTGCCCTTTCCTTTGTATCTCCAAACTTTCCGGGGTTTTGACGGTGCACATGTGCCAAAGCAATTCTAACATGCTCAAGTATTTCATCCAGGTGTCTTCCAGTGGAATGATGTTGCTCCAGAATCACTTTCAATATCTTTTGAAGCCATTCAGGGACGTCAAAGAGGATTGTAGCATTGGAATTAGCTTCCTGGTCTACTGGACAGAAGCCAGATTTACCATTTGTCTCTGGGGAGTGAGCAAGTGCACTAGCTTGCTGAGAAAGTGTGTCATAATTTTTTGATGTATCATCTGCAGAGACAATAGCTAACTTCTCCATTTCGACAAAGTCATCCATTAAGATGATGTCGGAAGCTCCAATTGTTTTGGAGGATAATGACCGCCTCTGTTTCTCATTACGGAAATTCTCCAACTCTGAAATTAGAGCTGTTGCCCACGATTCAGCACAACTTACTTTATCATCACTGCCAATATCAGATACCGATGCCAGCGATGGTTCATGTGACAAATGAATGGTCCTTGTCACCTCCACACCCTTCTGACCTTGTAGTGGTCCTTCAACCTGTGAATCAATCTGCGATAATTTGGAGCCCGTGTGAGCATTCAGGACCCTAGAGATATGGAGTTCCCTTTCTTTCTTACTTAGAGCTTCTTTGAGAGCTTTGTTCTCTTCCTCCATGACAATTACCTGCTCTGTGAGAATGCTGATTCTCCTACTAGGTGTCTCAGGATAGTTCTCAACCGCGAAGTCAGACATGGAACCTATTTGCCCAGTATTTATTTTCCTCGTCTGGGATGAATCCCTTCCAAGCATGTCAACTTCATTTTTCATTTTAGCTATGGCTGCCGGTCCCGGTAACCTTTTTCGAACTAATAGACGTAACCTCTGACATTCTGATTCTAACTTCGCGATTTTCTTCACACTCTCTAGGTGTTGCTTGTGAGACACATCAGCTGTCCTACGGTTGAACTCTCTCTCCTCATTCCGAATCTCAAGCTCCTTCTCAAGAACACGGACCTCATATTTGAGAGAAGCATTATCTTTCTCAGTGGATTCAAGTCTAGCCATTAGGCTACCAATATCTGCCTCAGCCTGCTTTCGCTGTTTATTTAAGTCTTCAACCAATTTTTCCTTGGATGCTAGAGATTTACTGAGATGAGTATTCTCAATGCCCATCTTGGCAAGCCTTTTATTTGTTTCTTCTAATTTCCCCTCCAAAACTACTTGGGACTTTTCAAACTCCTTTGATGTCTTCATAACAGCATCGTGAATTCTATTCTCCTGCTCTTCTCTGACAAAATGCAGTTGCCGCATACATTCTTTCAGAGCCGCATCAAGATGTGTGAGTCTCTCTTCAGCAGCTAGTCTCTCCTTCAACGATTCCTCTAGGCTATTTTTTAGAGAAACCACTTCAGTTTCCATTTGCTCCCATCCTATTCAGATAATGAATTTAACGATGAGTAGATTGTAGGTGGAGTTGAAAATGAACAGAAGGAATAGAAATATCCAAGCAGATATTCTGTCATATAAAATAGTCGAGAAGCAAAAGGAATTACCTGCAATAGCTTCTTGGGCCATCTTTTCATGTTTCTTTACAAGCTCGTCTTTGGTATTACATTCGGAAAGAACATAAGAAAGCTTATCAGTCAAATGTTTCAATTCTTTCTCCAACTCTGCTTTATCAGTTGAAGCTGCCTCTACCTGTCAGGTGAAATTAATTTTCACACATCAATCAAGGATATATAATTTACACACATCTAGCATATGCACCCACAATTGTACCACAGACCTATACATGTGTGTGTGTGTGAGAGAGAGAGAGAGAGAGGAGGGGCAGGGGGAGCAGCTACTAAGTTTAAGATTTCTGAATAAAAAGGACATCTGAGGGCTTAACAATTCACAGAGATCACACTACAACAAGTTACTTGTCTATCTTCATGTGAAATTCACTTTCAGATGCATGCTATATACCTATGAGTTTTGATTATACTCATTGATTTTATTGTTGAGTTCTATCTGGAAAGTGATTTCCAGCATGGTATGCACCTGTATGAAAGAGATGCTGTATGTTCTCCTAAGGTTATAACATTTTTCCATTGAAGGAAGACCTTGCACAACAGATTAACAGACCGTACATGCAATTTCCTCAAGATGCGGCTCCTGAGAAGGACACAACTTTCTGGTCTGTCCTGTACAAATTCATTGTCATCCATAAACCAATTGCTGACCCTTTTCCCTTTCATTTAGAAGCTGGACTTAAAAGTTTAGAGTAAAGCAGCGGGTAAGGAGGTCTTTGTTTAGTGGGACTTCCAAGCTGTAGTCTTACACAAGCCGCAGTTCATTCGCTTGATTAAATGATGCACACTAGAAAGCAGTTAAACTTGTAAATAACCTTAATGGTGATAGTATCAAGCATTGCCACTCTTATCTCATTAAGAAAGAAGAATCTGACAACTCAGATGCATGTGATACAGAATTCTGTATGCAAACACCCCAAAACAATGATAATGTACCCAGACTTCTATTTTGTGTAGTTTGGCCAACTATTTTTTACTGTAAGTTTCTCACATCGTGAGGGGCAAGATACGAAAGATGGTCTCGACAGTTGCCTCCACTCTGCTTTAAGTACCCATTAGACATGAAAACCCCATCTTTGCCTCCTTAGGATTGCACCAAGCAAACTTCCGTTTGAAAAAAGGGTCTATTGCTCATTATGTGACTAGCCATAGCGGGGTGCTAATAACATCATCAGGAAATTACAACAACTACCTGCTGCTCCTCATTTGCCTTTAGGGGAAGCTCGACTTTATCATTTGCAATGGTCTTCTCTGCAGATTTCTTTTTCCAAAGCCATGCTTTATGATCCATCACTTCACAAAAATGTATATCTGAAAGCGCAACAAACAAGACAAGTTATGTATAAAGGCAAGTGCAAAAAGAAGAACAAATTTTGCATAGAAGAACAAATTTTACATGAAGTCAGAAGCTACAATCAGTCAATTCTAATCCAGGAAATACAGCTGAATCAGGCATAAAGTCTCTAGCTTGTTGTGTGCAACCATCAACAATTCACAGCTTCACATGAAAGTATATCACGGATCTGTCAAATGAAATTCTCAAAGTGACCACATAGAATTATGCTCGTAAACAATGCATCCCCTAAAAAGAAGATAGAGAAAAGGCACAGATGAATTGCTAAATACTAAAATCACTTCAGATAAAGTTCAGAACAATAGGAAAAACAAAAGGCTTTTGCATTTGTGCACTACAGATTCTTATGCATCAGATCATCCTCGATTGAACATTATGGGGCATTCTAATATGTAAAATACCCTTGTTATCAATTGTCATCAAATGTTAATTTCAGCATCTGTCTGCACATAGGAATTAATTACACAGTATTGCAATGGGACACCATTATATCCCACTTTCAAGCATGTACATACTGAAGCAAGGGTTGTGATGGTAAATTGGTCAAAAAAGCATCATAATGAAACTTTGTACTACATCAAAGGGGAAAAAAGAACTACTTAAATTGGAAATGGACCCCCGACTGATTACAGCAGAACCTCCTTCCCCATCATAGAATTCCCGTCGGGTACCAAGCCAGAGCATCTCGAGTTTTCATAATTGCGGAACTCCATGACTCAACAGCAAAGACATTTCAGCCTAAAAGCTTACCTTGCTATTAAGGGAGCTAACAATCGATGCGGGATAGACTCATGCTCCCTCTCACATGCAAAAGCAAAACGGATGGGAAATAGAACAGGGAGCCGAAAATGCTGAATTAGATGAGGGAGAACCACATGTAGAATTTAAAATTAAGTTGAGCATGAAGAAGCTGAAATTTGAAGCCATACTACACGCACATTATGTGTACCAGTCAGGCCGGGTGAACCGATTTGCAGCAATAAAAGTTTTTGAATCAGGCACACCGCTGAATTATAACACCACCCTCCGGCCAAACCGTATGAATCAAATATCGAGAAGCAGAACCGAGCGAAGGACGAGTTCCAGCGGAGCTCCAACTTCAACAGAATAATCCGAGCGCCGTGACTAACAAGGTTGACTTTAGACAGCGCCGTAACAGACGCATGCAACGACAACCTCAATCGTAAACACGACTTCCAAAACCAGAAAAAAAAAAAAAAAAAAAAAAAAGGGAACGAGAAAAAGAAAAAACACAGATTTCGTTCATCGTCCCGACCGCACCGCGTCGCGAAGCACGGCCTCCGAGCAGCCAATGCGAGTCCTCTCGCGACACTCCAAACACTACACACGACACTGGAGACCGCGGGAGGTCAACGCGAGCATCTAGAGAAAAAAAAGGCTGCGGGAACTTACGGGATCGATCAGGCGGCGGCGGCGGCGGCGGGAGCGGGAAGCATGGAGCTCGGGGGAAGCGAGGAGGGGGAGAAGAAGAGATCGCGATCCGGAGAAGGAGGAGAAGCCCGGTTCCGAATTTAATAATGCGTCGCCGTAGGGAGCGGGTGGCGCGGTCTCACCGACAATCACCGCGAGCGGTTGCAGACAATCGACTCCACGTCGCCGCCGAGGAGTAGCTGTGGAGTAAGAACTCAACTAAAGCGAAAACCAGAAACTCCGAAAAGAGAGAGAGAGAGAGTGAGAGGTGACGTGGAGCTGACTGAACTGCAACTAGAGAGAGAGAGAGAGAGAGAGAGAGAGAGAGAGAGAGGGAAAGTGAGAGTGAGAGTGACGAGACTGACGGGAGGATCACAGGAGACGCGACTACGGTCCCTTTTTGGGGACAATTTGGACAGCGTTCAGGGGACCACCGACGGTCCCGACCCGGCCGCGGTTCCAGCTTTTAGGGTCGAATAGTCTGCTTGGGCTGCGCATAACAATCTTTCCCAGTAATTTCTATTTTTTTATTCCTAAAAATAAAAAAAAATAGAAAGTCATTTGATAACGATAAGTTACTTTTTTTTGTTCTTGGAAACAAAATGCTAATCCAGAAATGGTTTTGGAATAAAAATGATAAGTAAAAAAAATTACTCTTATTCTTGGGAACAAGTTTTAGAAATTAGTGAATTTTTTTCTTTTATATTTTTCTTGCCTTTGACCGCCGCCGACGGCAAGTGGCGGCGGCATCCGGTGGCGATCGGCCAGTAAAAACAAAAAATAAATAAATATAAAAAAACTATTTTTTACCAAACACATTTATATTATTTTTCTATTTCTAGAGTAAAAATTTTATGTAGTTACCAACCGGATTTTTTTACACGTAAATTATTCCCAGAATAGAAATAGAAAAAGAAGATTTACGAAAAAAAAAAAAAAAAAAATCTTCCCCAACCAAGAAGTGTTATCATTCGCACCCTTACTAACGGACTAGGGACGGTGGCCTCTCCGAGCGAGCTATGCTTGAACCCGTTGGCCAGATTCGATGTGGGGCCCACGTGTGAATTTTTCTACGCTTACGAGAAGGTGTCTCCATTCGCCTCTGGTCCGTAGACATGTGTTTGCTTAGAAGAGTTTCTTGACTTCGGGAGGGTTATGATTTAAATTGATATTGACATATCGATCCAAAAATAGTTTTTTGATAATTAAATATGTCTATTTAACTTCAATTAATATATTAGATTTGATTACTATCACAAATGGATGGTAAAATTTCAAGTTGGTATCAAACTTAATAATATGATAATAAAATTATAAATATATTATAATTTCAAGTATACAAATTTGAAATCTTTGATGATCAAAAAATTTAATTTAAAATACATTCATTACATATTAATCACTTTGTGGTTTTTTTTTTTTTTTTTTTTTTTTTGTAGAATTAACTGTTATGGTCAATGGGCAATTTGTCATTGGCAACAATAAAATATGGTTATAGCACCAAAAACAAATGGCGCGTGGGATTAACGCTTGTGCACGCGCGTGCGGGGTGGTTGTTGCGCTGAAGTGGAGTAGTCAATGGAAACTTTGTTAAAGTTCGGTTGGGGCTTCTTGTGTTGTTGGTTGGTTGACTCTCTCTCTCTGTCGCGATCGCTATCGTTCGCTTTCGCTTTGATCCAACGGACCGGAAGAGCGCGGGTGCTTGTCGACGGACCATGACCGCTCACGGGAGAAAAGGGCGGCGACGTTCGGAGAAGTTTCTGAGCTTGACTATTAATGAAATTAAACCATCATTTTGATACGAAAATATGAAATTTAAGCAGTGGGGCAAAAAAAATTAAATTTCCGACAGATGAATAACGTGCACGTTCGATGGTTAGTTATCGTATAGTCAACTTATATTTATCTAACAAGAAATACGTGAAATTATGTCTTATAATGGTAAAAGAATGGAAGGTCTTTGAGTTGTTTTGGCCACGCTCACGAAGAAAAAGACCTTAAGAGATTGACGACTTAAAAAAGTGAATTGCACTTGCATGGATAGGTCAAAGCATTTTTGCCGAAATAGTAGATGGCAATATATTTGTAAAGTTTAATTTAATCGAACTATGCTAATTAATCAAACAAGACTAAAAGTAGACATTTAATAGATACAAATGGAAAATGATACGCTTGCAAATCAATGATCTACGCGTGCTTTCGATTATATGATGTCTGTAGTCATTGCATTTAGGTGGCGTTTTGTGAAGAATTAAGTTTTGATCATCGAGAAACAGATTGGCAATAATCAAATCTTCGCTTAATGATGCTGACTTATGCCGTAATGAAAAGAGAACTTCTCATGAATCATATATATATACAAGTAGATTCATTTAGATGGATAGAGGGGGAAGAAAAAAAATACAAAAATGTATAATGAAGTGTAAATTCGCCAGTAACAAAATACTTATTATTTATTTCTTTTTTTGAGTAATGTGTCATGTTGATTAAAGGGAAAACTATGAACTATAGTTAGTATAGGGTCCATCACAATTTAAGTGCAATCAATGGTAGGATAGATCGACCTATCCAAGTGAAGTCTAAGTCTATTTATTTAAGATAGGATAAAGAAAAGATATCCTAGGAATCTCAATTTCAATTACTAGGGCCGTGAATGCTCGACCGAGAACACCCCTTTTTGTTCCTCATGTATTAAAATTCATCTAAAAGAATAACTATATTAAATAACTTATTGACATATAAATGCATAAGTAAATTATATAGAAAATTTATCACATAACTCAATATATTGACATAATAGACACTCGAGGATCTTGTTAATGAGTGCTAATTTATTAACAATACTTGATTTGGAATAATGCAATTTCCAAGCATTAAATGTGCATAAGACATGAACTATTAGTGCATTCAAAAGTGCAAAATTCCCTTAATTGGTTGCAAGGCACTCGTTAACAAAATCGTCTTTGAAAAGGTACCTTCAAACTCATTAGCATGAGCCGATGAACAATTACTAAAAATAATAATAGCTCCAATTCCACCTCTATTTTTTTCTTTGACACTTTAACTAAATGAGGGATGCTCATAAGTCACAACTCATGATTCTTCTTGTATTTCACCTGCTCATCCTATCATTGAGTCCAGCTCAAAAGTTTCCAATTAGTGACACCACTTTTATCATCATTAAATAAAAAGCACACATTGAATTATTTATAGTACGGTCCACACTTGACACTGTGGTCACTTCCAATTCTTGACCAATTTGTCCCTAAGAGAATTAATAATTTAGCAGATGGATCGTCAATGTCCTTCACTTCACATCACGTGTGATCGTTCTCTAGTACCTACCCACTTCATACTTGTGAATTAGAAAGACTAAAAAAAAAAAAACTCGAAAGGACAATACCCACTATAAACTACTATGGATTCCTTGAATATAATTAAAAAAAGGAGGCATGATCAAAGAATGGGCACTGAATCCAAAGAATTAATCTAATCTAATTTTTTAATATTTTCAATTTCGAACATTTTGTGGCAAAGCATCGCTGCTCATCGTTCCATACAGGTTCAATTATTTATAAAGCTGGGATGGCTGTCAACCACCCCGAATTGCAAAAAGAGGACCACCATTCAACTAAAGATCTCCCATAAATTAGCCTCCTCCTCCTCATCATTCCCTTGTCTCTGTTTTATTCAGTCGGTTGTTTACGATATGTCGATTTGAATAGATAGGTCGGTCCAAAATGGGAGTTAGGAATGTGCAAGCTTTACTTATATTAATAATTCGCTGTGGCAAGGTGGCGCACTCGTGAAGCAATGCCCAGACCACAACCACCGCCCCCGGAATTAAATGGAGAACGTGAAAGGTGTCGAGACGGACGCGATGATCATACACCAATCATGATGTTCAGCGGTCTTTTGTCTGCTTTAATTCAGCGCGACTTTTGCGTTAGTGATAGCCTCGCTTTAACCTCGCTTTAGTTTGATTGAGATAGCCTCGTTGTGTCGCTCAATTAATGAGGCCTTTCTGTCGATGACTGATGATGCCACTAAAAATTTCAAATCAGTATCCTACGATACATTCGTGGACAACTATTTTTCATCCTACCCCCTAAAAAAAAAAAGTCTTGTACATGTGAAAATTAATTTTTGTCTCGTGAAAAAAACTCAAGTTGGTATCCTTGACCAATATTTGCCCCCTTTATCCCATTAAAAGGCAAATATGTCAACGTACGTGGATTTTTCCATATCGAATCTGTCATTATTTGTGTTAGATTTTATGTGTGCATTTTAATGGGATATTGAACTTAGATGCTGATGGAGTAGATTTGGGTCGGGAGTATGGTATTTTCTGCAAGACGATATTAATATGTCAAGGGCTACCAATTCTAAGATTATTTTTAAGATGAAAATTAATTTGGAGTAGTTGTATAATAAGGATATCGATTTTGAGATTCTTTTTTTTCAAGTTACTTTAAATGAATTTTAAATGTGCAAAATATATTTGAGAGGAGTTATTGCTAATGAGTGCATTTGACGTGCAAGGCAATACCATAATGGCTATGCGGGTCATTGTCACACAACTCATTTGATGTGGCCATGACCTGAACAAGCCAACAGAATCCCAATAATTACTTAAAATTGATGGCTTTTTTTTTTTTTTTTCTTTAAAATGGTAAGATAGAGTTTGGATTAGTTTTCATGGATCTCGATCAGTCCTTCTCCTCAAGCAATTTTAAGGATGCCTTCGTTCACATTGACTTGGTGTTTTCGAGAATTTACTTCTCAAGGACTCCAAACAATGCCATCAGAAAAGTTAAGCTAACACCTAAATTTTGTAAAAACGATCATGTTAATGAGTGCTCAACATACTTAATTTGAGATGATTTGATTTTTAAAGTATCAATTGTGCAATGACATGGGGACAAATAATAAATTGGAAACTATAAATTTTCCAAAAAATTGTGGCTTAACAAATGTCCTTGAGGTGCCCCTAATAAATTCCTTTTAAAACAATGTATGCGGAACAAAATGTTGATTGGACATATTCGAGATGAGTATTAGAGTCTAGACCTCCGACCAGAATAAACTAGAAGCAATCAATTGCACATTCGAGACGATTTCACAACGCGATAGACAAAGAAAGAAAGGGGGTTAGTTGCAAAAATTGACAGCATAAGGGCCAGATTGTAATTGACGCTAAGCATCGTGATCTAATTGAAAAAAAGGAAAAAAAAGTAACAGATATGCATAGAATTGGGCTCGCTCCTTGGCCCATCATTATCTTTTAATGACGAACAAATTGGCCTCCGAACGGGAAAAGCCCACGGCCCATCTGGCATCCGTCTCCATCTTCTTCGCTGGGCGATCCTCGCTCCGGCTCGAACCGCCGCGACTCTCTGGTGTTCGAGCGCCGTCTCCCGGCGGCAAATCTCGACCTCGCCCGATCATCTCCGGCGGCATTGATCGTCTTCTCTCCGCAGCGATGGTGCAGAAGCAGCAGCACAAGTCCAACGCCAAGAAACAGCCTCACGTAAGCGATTTCCTTCGCTACTTATGGTTGCAATTTCCATCTATTTGGGCACTCGTGACTATTGCTTGCTCTTCGATGAGGCGGCGTGTTTTGACTCCGAAGAAGAAATTCGAAAGTTTCAATTGCTTCTATGATCTGTTTGTTGCGGCGAGGCCTCTGAATTGAGCTTTGGTGGACGTGCTTTTGGCTAAGTTCTTGGTTGAAGTGTTCGTTGGTGGTTGTTCTCAGAATCTGAGTGGACGTGAACGTGGTATGCGTTGATGAACAGGTCAAAAAGCAGGGGAAGCAAGCGGATAACACGCAGTTCCGAGCTCAGCTTGATGCTCTGGGCCTGAAAATTGTCCAGGTGACTGCAGATGGTAATTGCTTTTTCAGGTCTGTGTTCCTTGTTAGAAAAAGATCACCGTATTGTTCATGATTTTGTTGAATGTTTCCAGGGTTTGATTTTTTTTTTTTTGGTTAGATAACAGTATTCGTCTCTGTTTTGGAAGATTTTTGGTATTTTCATTGCATTACCACTCTATCGTCAGAACACAACACAAAGTGCGTTGTATGGTACACTGGTTCTGGAACACTATCATCGATGTACTAGAAATTCCTCAGTTGGAAATATTGCATTTCGTATAATGTATCATTCTGCTTGAGACGCTGCATCTGGAAATATATCTCGAAGAAGAGCTCTATTTGTCAGGGAATGTAGCTCTTTTAACTTAGTCTCGAGGATATTAGATTGACTCTTCCATTATCCAACTAAGTAACTTTGTAAATTTCTATCACTATTGTATCGCTATTGTACAACGCCTAGAGAAACTAACCATGTGCCTCATTCCTGTTTTCATTCCACATATTTGAATTATCCATCGTCCAGGTAATCTTACAGCCTTGTATGGAGCTTTTGTTTATAGAAACGCCTTTGCTATGGTTGGAATTTTCATAGTTGTCCACTCTTGTTAATCAGGGCCCTTGCAGATCAGTTGGAAGGCAATGAAGAAGAACATGGGAAGTACCGTAGTATGGTTGTTCAGTACATATTGGTATGTGGAGTCCAGATTTCTCTTTTTCAAACTGTAGGAATTATGTTTTTTTTTTTTTTTTTTTTGGGGGGGGTTTACATGGTGATGTAGTCCTCATTTGTATTAGTCCTCAGTGATCCGAATCTAAACTTTATTTATTTTGTTCTTGGACTTTTCTGTAAGTATTGATGGATCTCACACTTATATAGACACTGAAATAGCATGCCTTTGGAAGAAAAAACCAAGTTAAAATGGGTATGATACATTGAAGCATACATTTCTGCTGCCAATGGTTATTCCTGGTGATATTCAGCTCACAGTCACAGTTGCATAGAGCTATAACAACACAATGATCACCTGAGCAATTTGACATTCTTATTTTACTAGAGAGGAAAACCTTCTGAGTGTTAACCGTGATTTGGATGGTGTATCTTGGCCTAAACTGACAGGTCCAGGAGGAAGCTGGACTTTATAGCTACCCACATTGTTCTAGCCTACAGGAATGTGCGGTTGCTACTTTAGGGTGCCATTATTATGCAAACCGACATATTTTTGGAGAAGATATTGAGAAAATAAAAAATTAGAGAATTGATACTAACTTATAATAAGTCAACTTTTTACCATGCATGATAAAACTTTGATGTTTTGCAATGGCACAAATTGATAGTCTCGCTTGTTTCAAGTTTCAACAGAATCCTTTATTTTCATTGGTTTTTTCTCATAGTGATGTGTTTAAGGAAATAAAATCCTTGTCTGAAGAATGGACCTGATATATGCATCTAAGATGGGAATTATTAATGACAGAAAAATCGTGAAATGTTTGAACCATTTATTGAGGATGATGCACCATTTGAGGAGTATTGCAAAACCATGGACAATGATGGCACATGGGCTGGTCATATGGAATTGCAAGCAGCTTCTCTTGTTACACGGAGTAACATTTGCATTCATCGGGTAAGACTGACAATGAAGTCATCAACCATCACCTACGTGAAGTTTTGTTGGTTACTGTCTTTTCATTCCTTCGGGAGAAACATCCAGACTAAATGAGGATGTCATTAGACTAGTCAACTGTTAGCCTTGCCACTGGATTTGAAGTTTCACTGTTTAAGCATGCATCCTAGAATTCGATGACCATTGAAGAACCCATGATTATTGGTTTCCAGACTCATTCTCCACTTAATCATATAACCGCTTTCTTCCCCAATATGGCCCTCCTTTATCTGAGAAGTTGTTCCCCCATCATTGTTAGATCAAAAGACCCCTAGGATGTTGTTCTCATAATGGTTATAGCTTGTTCTTTTCTGTCTGGTTATAATTTGTTACTCTTTGGACTGAAAAATTGACTCATCTGAAGCGCAATGATATCCAGCATGTCTCACGATGTCTATTGTGGCGAAAGCATGTGGAAGAACCATTGATAGTGATGTGCAAAAGATTTTTTCAGAGATATATTGCACCTTTTAGCACAAGGAGTTCCGATGGGTGCATATAATCCTAATTCAAAGAAGACTTAATATATCGAACTTGTTAAAAAATTGCTGGCTTTTTGAGTGTTCTATATGTCCTTGATGAATCTACACAGCACTAATTAGTTTTGATACATGCTGTGCATGCAAATATCTGTTCGTTGACACCAAATGGAACAATTTATCTCACTCCTTACTTGATGCAGAACATGTCACCTCGGTGGTACATACGCAATTTTGATCAGCCTGGTGCTCGTATGATCCATTTGTGAGTTTTCTGAATATAGAGACTGATGCTTTTTTTGCTAAGCAAGTGCTCAAATGCTGGGATGAGATTTGGCTCTGTTTGTATACACCTAGATAAATGACCTTTTCTTACGTTTTACTTTCCCTCAAAAGATTTGAAAATAAAACAATGTTTTTATTTTTTTAGTGATTATGAAAAGATTATATATTTCTCCTGGTCAAGTTTGTTTATTTTTAAAAGGTTTTAGGTGTTTTGAGTTTCATAAAAGTCAAATTGCAAGAGCTGCAAGATCTTTTTTTTTTGTTAAAACGAAAGCTATAATTACAAGTCGTCCAAGCAAACCAGCTCATTACACGAAAGAAGGTACTGCAGCTTGTTCAGGGAGACTGCTGATTTGTGAAATTATTTTGGCATGCAAGGACAACATCTCATAAGTTGCAGATCCGAGTGTAGTTGCGGTGTTGTTAGATTTAACCATGGAAGTTCTTTTGCTAGTTTGAGAGATGTTTTGGTGTGGTCGGAGAGGGATAAATTACTGGCTAAGCATATGTGGTAGGAGACCGAAATGTCACTTTAGCTTTTGTTTCTTTGATAAATTATTTTATTGAAATTCCCATTCACAATCTTTCAATGAATGGCATCCCTTAATATTCTAAGTTAAGATGGATTGGATCTGTCTAGGTAGCCATCATGACCTTGGATTCTCACGAGGATCATGAAATTTAGTGGATATATGATAGTCCATACTTTACTATCTTCGATAAGTGTCATCATGTGAAACCAGTAAGCATAAAAAATGTGCGTTGTGCCATTGTTGTTTTGTGGATAGGGAAAATCTTATGTTCTTTTTGTACTGATGGTGTTTCATTATTTGAACTTATATATTTTGCTTTGCTTTATTAGATCTTATCATGATGAGGAACATTACAACAGTGTGAGGTTGAAGGAAGACACTGGAGATGGGCCAGCTAGGCCAATTACAATCAAGGTTGCTACTAGAATTTAATTCTAATTTACTAAGTTAGTAGGGAAGTCGGACAAATTGTGAATTAAGTATGTGATTTGATAATTTCTTTTGCTGAAAGGCCGATTCTAATCTCTCGTCATCGTCTCGCCAAGCAAAAGCTGGGTCAAAGAAGTCTAAATCAGGATCTGGTAAGGATATTACTGATGCTGGATCCATCAAGCTAGTCATGGCTGGAAGTGGTTGTGAGAACATTGAGAAAGTTGAGCAGGTTATGTCCTCGCTTCTTCTGCTCGCTTGTTTGCATTAAATGCTTTCCTCTCATTTGCTGGGTGTCTAGAATTAGAATACAAGACCTTTCTGTGGCTTCTGTGTGACATGCGATACTTTTACAGACATTGCTGCAAATGTATGGGGATGTTGATGCTGCCATAGAGTATTTGATAGCAGAAAATGGTATTGAAGATTTTTCAGAGGAAGCTGTCCAGTCTCCCTGCAATGCAGATGCTTCTCATGGTAATGGCTGGTCAGTATTTATCTCTCTAGATTTTCTTTAATAATTGAACTTCGCAGTTTCAGAGATACCATGTTGAGCTTCACAAGAAGCTTGTTTGGAGTCATTTTGATGCAACTGGTAGAATTAGTGTGCTTTGTCTTGTCAACCATAGATTTTTGGGGTAGTCAAACATGTTACACCCAAAACTATTTCATAATTCTTTGTGGTGTTTAGGTGATGATGCCAGTGGAAATTCTGAGGAACAGAGAGAGGAACCTGTGGAAGAGGCCAATAAAGAAAATCCACCTAGCAATGGCGCTAAACGGACTCATGATGATGGCAGTGCCCAGCAAGAAGACAAGGTTTCCACAAAAGATGACTATGTTACCTCTTTTACCATTTTGTTTTTAGCTCAAATGTGAGAACTGTTGGTGATGCGCTCCTTCATTTTTATTTGCTTGTTTTATCTTGCAATGCAGAAAATTCCAAGAAACAAGAATTGTCCATGTGGTTCAAAAAAGAAATACAAGTCCTGTTGCGGGTCAGGGACTGGGAAAGTCTCTGCAATTTCCAAGTATTTCTCGTTCTCTCAGTGCTTTATATGTCAAGTTATAGTTTAAGCTTGTCTTTTGTTGAAGTACCTTTCCTGTTTCCGTGTGATTCGAGTTCATACGTACCTTGAAATTATGGCTTATGTATCCAAAATTGTATCGTACTTAACTTCAAGTCTGGACTATTTTCTCACTCCTATGCTTTGTCGAATAATGGGTTCACTTCGGAAAAATGTTCATACATGAGTAATATAAATTTGTACTTACAAGAACAAAGACAGCACTGAAGATTTCTCCTTTTTTATGTCTAAACGTTGTTTTGCAGTAATCAAGCTCTTGAATCCAGAAAAGGTAGAAAGGAAAAGAAGCGAGGCAAGAGAGGGTCTGACACATCTGCACTTTCTAGTGGATCTGATGGAGGGCCACCTGATATGGGGGCTCTTTGTATCTGATCTTTTGTTAAAGTATGTGCACCATCATCTATTGAATTTCAGATATCAGTACGCTGTCTTTCAAATATTTGATTAGACACAAATTTTTTTCTACTTCCATTAGCATGAATTTGATGCATGCATCTCTTTTTTGATCTTTGGGATAAGTGCACTTTCTAGTTTTCCACCTGTTGCCAACTTTAGAAAGATCCATAGGTACAAAATTTTCAATGGTGTTACTTTTCTTGGATAGTCTGCCAGTTTGATGCATTTTATACTGGCAATTGTCATTTGGATATTCTTTGTACACATAACTGTTGCGCATGCACATAACACCTACCCTGGTAGATTTGTTGGCATTGGCATAGGTGAGTTTGGTGAGAAAGCCAAAGGGGGAAGGAGACAAGGAAATTGAGTTGTTGCTGTTCCAGGACTAAACCTTTTCATGAATATATAAGAGACATCACATGAATTTGACAAGTGATGGTTTAATTTCTAAATTCCCTTCCAAAGTGATGGTTTTGTTGTAACCGTAGTTTGGGGTTCCCATGAAGATGTCATTCCTTTTCCTTTTATTTCTTTGACAAAAAAGGCACTAAGCATTTATGCACACTTCTTCTTGTAATTGATAAAAGACGGGTAAGATCCAAATGCACTTAAGCTCCATCTATAAGGACCCAAATGCAATCCATCTGCAGTTAAAGATGACACAGATAGTACATATGCTAGTTCTTCCATTCAAATTGGTGCAGATTTCTAAAATTAAACAATTTTGACTGACCATTATCTTTGGTTATTTTGGCAAAAAAGTAGTATAGATCTTTTGTTGGTTTTCATTGGTTGATATATCATCATAACATCATTTAGACGAATTAAGTCTCCAAAACTCCTAAATGATGGATAGTGGGTAAAGACCATGAGCACCTGCGAAGTTTTAGTAGTAGATTTTCCAATAATCTCACAATAATCCTGAATTTTTTTTTTTTTTTTATTGTTTTTGTGGAATTGCATTGTGTCAGATGGGGCTTGTCCAGTTCTCAAGAATCACAACAATCTTGCGGCTTTGTCATTGCATCCATGAGGGAGTGGGGAGAGAATCGAATTGTGAGCAAGAAACTGATGCTGAAAGAAGTCTATAACTTGAGCTTCTTCCCGGAGCAACTTATGGGGTTACTCATTATTTTTTCTTGGCTTGCCTCAAATATAAATCTTTTCATTCTCTATTAGCTGCAACATAGAGGGCATGTTAGTCTGAGGTTATCTTCTGTCTTCAAAGGCTGGTACCTTATTAGTCTTGTATACTATCTTGTCCCAAAATGGGGAAATAAAAGATTACTTCATCTAACAGCTTAATTCAACCTTGCATGGTGACGCTGCTCTAATAACATAGGGAGTTAAGCGATTTTTTAAGCTAATAAAACTCTTTGTAGATTCATTAATTCCATGTAAGAAGTCAAAAACACATGATGCTTTGCAAGATTGAAAGGTGTGCCTTGTGAAGTCCATTTTCATTCAAATGGTGATCCAACATATGGGAGGGCATAATTGCCCAATGATATAAGAGAATGTAGAGGGAAAATTATCTAAAAAATCCTAAACCTATTGTTATTATTCCAATTCAGTCCTAAATTTTTTTTTTTGTTTAATTAAGTCCTAAACCTTTTGTTTTTATTCCAGTTCAGTCCATCCGGCCAAAAATGGCCGGCCGGCGTTGACGTGGCAATCGGCCGGTGCCGGCGACATTTTTTAATAATATTTTATTTTTAAAAGTTTTTTTTTAAATTTTTTTAAATTTTTTTAAATTTTTTTTTTTTTTTTTTTTTTTTTCTTCTCCCTCTCCCTCTCCCTCTCCCTCCTTCCTCCTCCTCTCCTCCTTCCCTTGGAGGGGGAAACATCATCTCGGGTCCTCGATAAACAGTGATCGCGACTCGATAGGATCTCGAGAGTTCTGGCTGAGGTTGGTTCTCCGCCTGTTCAAAGCGAGCCGAGGGATGACACGGCTGGACACGGTGCCAGTGCAAGTCGGTTGAGTGACAGCGTGCTGCTGGCCCGATAATCGACGGCTTGAGGACCTTACCGGTCTTCTGCGAGCGAGCAAGGAAGGAGACTGGAACTGCTGACCTTCGCTGCTTCTGGCTTGATGGCTGCAACGGAAAGTGAAGAGAAGCTGGAGATGGACTTGAGAGCAGAGAGCGGGCAGCTTGCTTTTTCTCTTTGTCTCCCACAGTAGTTGTCCTCCCTCTGGCGGTGATTGCTAACTCCGCATCACCTTGATGCGTTGTCGCCCATTTGCGGCAATAGATGGGAGCGAACGTTGGCTTCGTTAGTGGCCAACTCGGCAAGAGGGGGAATCGATAGTCGGTTGGGGGAGGGACGTGGCAGCATTCGAGGAGGAGTATGTGGCATTGATTTGATGACAGCGGGACTGAGTTGGCTCAGATTCGGTGGTGATGCAGTTGAGTTGTTTTGGTGATGACGGGGACGAGCTGAGGTGGTGAGTCCCCTCGCCGGATCTGGCGGGGGGCTCGCCCCGCCGGCTGCCTCAGTCCGGCGACCGGCCAGCCCTCCCCTCTAGCCGGTCGCCGGAGCCAAGGGAAGGAGGAGAGGAGGAGGAAGGAGGGAGAGGGAGAGGGAGAGGGAGAAAAAAAAAAAAAAAAAGGCAAAAAAAAAAAAAATTTAAAAATAAAATATTATTAAAAATGTCGGCTGGCGCCGGCCGGTTGCCACGTCGGCCGGCCGGCCATTTTTGGCCGGATGGACTGAATGGAATAAAAACAAAAGGTTTAGGACTTAATTCGACAAAAAAAAAAAGTTTAGGACTGAATTGGAATAATAGTAATAGGTTTAGGACTTTTTAGGTAATTTTCCCGAATGTAGACATCCCGAGAACTTTAATGCGATAAAAGCGTCTTCGGCTTGGCCTATGCCGTGATGTTCCATGGATGTCTAGGCCGGTAAGTGGACTTTTCCCATCGTGCGCCATTGTTGAACGAGATTGGTCAACCTGCTTCTTCATTGTCCTCGAAAAGGTGGTCTGTAAAAGCCAGGAGACCACACCTAGGTCCCTTCCATGAGATAAGTGTACCTAGCTATTAATTAAGTGTAGTATAATAGACTTTCTTATTAAATACTTAGATAAGGTTCTGATTTAAATAATCGATATAGTTGTTAGCCATGTGTTTAAGGTCTATCTTATAGTTATGTTCAACCATTTTGTATTATGAATTGAGAATTTTAATAGGAAATACATGATGTGATGATTTCAAATCTTTGGTCCATTGATTTTGTAGAATGGCTCTGCCGGGGTAATTCTAATCAGAGTATAGAAGGGCCGGTACTAAATTAAGGATAGTTTACTTGGAAAACATATGCATACATACATACATACATACATACATACATACATCCATATATCGAAGAGTGCTAATCAAGTTTAGAATCACCACAAAAAAGAGGTGTGTCAGTTCAAGGGACAAGGTCATGATGTTATACGACGCGGTAGGGACGTGTGGTGTGGCAAGCAAATCAATTTCAAAATTTAAGTGTCAAGTAAGAGGATCGGCATTTTATACGATCGATTTAATTGGCTGGTCACATCACGTTAGCCGTTAGCGATTTGATTGCTGAATAAAATAATTTTCTCAAAGAAGGAGGTGGCCCCTTGAAAAGTTTTCAAATGCTAGAATTCCCAAGCTTGTGAGAACTTTAGGAAACCTACTCCCTTTGAAGAAATGCTATTTATCATCACCTAAAGTTGCAAGGACTCTCTAGCAAGCACCGCTGTTGATATGCACTTTGTAGTTACTAAAAATCCATACCATCACTTATGGGTTTGATGAAGGAATTTACCATGCTATTGGATAATTCCTAAGTGATAGGATCATCAAGAGATAAGCTCTACAATCAAATTGCTAACCTCAAAAGAAAGATACTAACTAGAGATGTAGTGATGATAATGAGGACTTAATGGGACTTATGACTGTCGGAAAAATACTTATGATGTACAAATATTATCATTTACAAATAAATAGTAGAAATACTGTATCAATGGAGAATTGAATAATGATGACGCTCACAAATTAGCAATAACGAAAGGGATGTTCGTGATGCAAAGTTATACTGCAAAGTTAATAACCATATTTTGAGGATTTTGAGTGATTTACACTTGTTCTAGAATATTTACCGAGAAATTTCGTTATTTATTACGACTAACATTAACAAAAGGGCATAACAAAGATTATTTTTTGGCAATGAGCAAAGTTTTACATACTATAACAGGGATATGTATAGAAACACATTAGTTTCGCAAACCTTTTTGCTTCATCTATAAACTGCATAAAAAAAAAAAAAAACCGAAATTACCCAAGTAAAGGGAAACCATGCTTGGGAGATGAGATATGACTACAATTTGTTCATAAATAGGTACTCCAAAAATCATAAAATTTGTTGTAAAAGTATAATCAAGTTTCAAGACTTTCAAAAAGTGAAATGAAGTCTTAAAATCTATCCAATCAATACAACTAAGTATTTTTGTTAGCTTCACCAAATCTGAGTAACGAAAAATATTGACATTTCATTTATTGATATGATTTGACTACATGTGTCAAAGATATTTGAGCCAAACATGAGGCCATGTTCTACTGAATTGAAGTATCTTGTGTGCCAAGTCGCCCTCTCTCCATTTTCCAAATCTGACATTAGAGATTGAAGTGAATGCCATCTCTTACTTCAACAATAAACATAAATGTCCCGAGGTATCAAGAAACATATGCCAACCCCCAGTTTGTTGCGCTGGCTTAATGATTGCTTCTTTCAGAGCTGCTCGTCAGCACTATCATCTTCATCTGAACCCCGCACGGCAAACTTTGCCATTCGTTCCCTTCGCGCCCCTCGCTTTTCTTTCATTTGTTCGGCTTCCATTTCCATTCGCCAGGCTTCACGTCGCATGGCTCTTATTCGCACGGCTTCCAATTGGCGTGGGAGAAATTGGTGGAAGAATTCTGTGAACTTCATTTCATAGATTGAAGCTGGGTTCACTAATTGGTTGTCTTCGAGTACAACTTTCAAATCATCATCCATTTGCTTGCATCTTAGAACATATCCCAATTTTTTTACGGTTCCACCTGATACACTTACTGTGAGGCTAAATCGTAAGTAATCCTCGTCAAATTCAAGAAAATCAACATCTCCCTCCAACACTCCCCATAGCACATTCGGTTTGAGATATTGAATCCACATGTGATTCGAATTAAATGAACCGAGAGATCCCGATAGCCCATTCCGTCTTTGGCCGTTAAGATGGGGCACGATGTCGAAAAATACTTCCTTTTCTCCATCTTCTACAGTGAAAACGACACAGAGAGCTAATCCTAAGAACTTATCATAAAAGTCTTGTGAAACCATGAAAGATATGGTACTGCCTTCAACAATGATGAACTCCTTTGGCATATCTCCTCCGGGAAGAATATCCATGTAGAGAGGAGAAATTTCATGATAGCGCCACTTCTGTTATACCGGTAAATTGTTAGATGTACTAAAGTTGATAATTAGTCAAAATAGAAGAGTGTGATTTTAGAATTTTTCTGGTAATTTAACCAAAGCTAGAGTTTTTGTAATAATTAAACATATCGATCTTTCCTTGCCTTATATGTAATACTCATGAAATCATTCACTTCACTTGCGAGTATTGTCGTAGCACATGGTGCAAAATCACTCTACGTTAGATTTGCTTATTTGTATAGAATTTTCAGTTTTTGCATTATACAAACACAGTGTGTCTGACGTACACTCCAACAACAAATCAACACATGCACTTATGCATCCGCGCGCACCCCTGGGCCCCCCCCGCCCCCCGGGGGGCAGCGCGGTGGGGTGGAGAGAGAGAGAGAGAGCGACTGACCTCAACTGATAAGTCAGAGCATGGCATCGGCACGTCACGCAAGCTTGGGTCAGAGGGGATAAAAAACATCTCATCCAAGTGATCGTCGTCTGTTTCTGTGCCACTTGTACCGTCTTCCTCTGAACTTGTTGGTTGATTATCTTCCTCGCCTAGCCATTCCTATTACATATAGGTGCAAAATCACAATACATTAGCTTGTTTTGTTTACTAGCATTTGCAGCTTGTTTTGTTTAATAAACACAATGCGCCCGACATACACTAACAAATCAACACATGCACTTATGAATGCACGCGCACCCGGAGAGAGAGAGAGAGAGAGAGAGAGAGAGAGACCTCAGGTATGCTGTCGTCTTCCTCTGAGCTTTCATTCTCTGAGCTTTCATTATCTTTTTGGTCTGGCGAAGACTGTTACATATAGGTGCAAAATCACAATATATTAGCATTTGCAGCTTTTGCATTATAAAAACATATTGCAGGACGCTAGTAGGAGGATCACAGACTCAAAGCCTGAGAAGCCGGGAGGATTGGTTTACGACCGGTCCTTTATTAACTAAGTAAATAACTCCTGATCTCCGAAAGCAGAGGCTCCGATCATCCACGGAGAGGGATTTTCCGGCAACAAAAAACCTTTTCTCCCCAACCGAACCGAGGGGATAGACCACGTTATGGCCGATGTGATTACCAACCAAAGGGCAAAAAGGGGACTCCCGTGCCTTGCAGACTCTACTAAAGTTAGAATTTTAAGCACATAGCGAAAGCATGAATTCATACGTAGGAAAGGGCTTGGGCTACTAATCCGATAGATAGATGAATCAATGAATTGAACCGCTGAAAATGATTCCTATTCTTGTGAGCCAGCCTTCTTTATCTATGTCTACCTGAAACCATCTATCTACTCTGGGGGGTGTACACAGGCAAGATAATCATTCTTACATCGCTCCTTTAGCTACACATGGTGTGTCATGCAAACTGTAATCGTTGGGGGAGGGGGGGGAGGGGCAGGGAGAGGGAGAGAGACCTCAACTGAAAAGTCAGCCATGATATCGGCGCGTGGGAAGTTATCCATATCGTCGTCTTTTCTTTGTTTTTTTTTGGGTCGAACATCATCATCTTCTTCTGAGCTTGTTTGACGATTATCTTCATGGTCTACGCGCCGCTGTTATATATAGGTGCAAAATCACAATATATTAGCTTGTTTTGCTTACCAGCATTTGCAGTTTTGCATTATAAAAACACAAAGCACCCATATCAATCACACACGCACACCACAATCGCTGGAGGTTGGGGGACCCGGGGTTGGGGGGGGTGGGGGATTGGGTTGGGGTGGGTTTAGGGGCGCAGGGAGGAAGAGAGAGACCTGATTTTCCATATCTGGGAGAGAGGCCGATATTTCTTCCTCCTCGGTCGTCTCATGGAACAATCCTTGATCTGGCAACTCGTCATCTCGAATCGAATCTCCTCGATTACTCCATAATAATCTAAATCCGCACTTTTTTACAATAACACCAGCCGATGCTTTAATGCCAAATTGGAAAGATCTCGACTCATTTGGACGGACAAATACGTATATGTTATCCATTCCATACGACTTAAAATACACATGATCCGAATGCAATTGACGAGGCCTGGAGGACAAACTTGATCTGGAGCCCCTACCCCAGAATGTGCCATCAATGTATGAACTGTCCTTCAAATTTTTTCGTTTGCATTTCTTTACTTGATATACAACACAGATAGCTAATTGCTCGATCTTACAATACAAATCCGCCGAAACTGTGAAAGATATATAACCCTCTTTATTCGGGAGCAACCATTGCGGCATCTCTCCTCCAGGTAGAATGATTTTGTGAAGCCTCGGGTCTTTATGTTCCTGTCGTAGATGTAAATTGTTAACATATTATTTTGAATTTGACCCTTGAAAAAGAGGAGCTTTAATGAGTCAAGTTTAGCTACAATTAGCAATATATATACACGACTCCCTATTAATCAGAGAGGAAGGGAGGGAGAGAGAGTCTAACCATATAACTGAGACATGGACCAGATAATCGGCCAATGCTCAATATATCGGAGGATACTTTGCTTAGAGATTCACAATTCATTGCCTCCAAATCCCGCAATTCCATTGAAACGGAGCCAATCTCTTGTAGTTGTCGGCATTCCGAAACATCCAATTCACGTAAGTCATGTAGGTTGCGGCACGATGGAAGCTCAACAAAATTATTTTTGGACAAATCCAAAGATCTTAAGTTTGGAAAACTTGAATAATTCTTTAGGAACTCTACTTCTAGTAGATTGCATCCGCCAAGCCTTAAAACCTGTAGCTTGGGAAATCCCATCTTGCTAGGCAGATCACTCGAATCCTCCTCCTTTGGAAACATGATTAGTTTTGAACAACCATCAAGTAGCAAGTAAACAAGTTTTGGCAACTTGTAAATGCTAGATGGGAGGTTTGACAATTTCTTGCAATTAATTAAACTCAAATTCACCAAAGAGACGAGATTTTCTATGGATGTAGGAAGTTCCTCAATTGAAGTCCCTTTTAAATAAAGTCTTTGCAGGCGTTCCATTTTATTCGGAATATTAGGGAATCTTTCCAACTTTGAGCAACCAGTAAGATTGAGAAGTTGAAGATTCTTGGTTTGGAGTACATCGGGGAGATGATGAAGGTTAGAGCACCCTGTTAGATTCAACCACCTCAACTTGGCATGATATGCAACTGATTGGTGAGCTTGCTCCAAATTTTTGCACCCATAGAGATCCAATTGCTTAAGATTTGGAGTCAAATCGAGGTTCGGCATACAAACCATGGACATACATTCACGGAGGCAAAGGAACTTCAAATTTTTAGACACCTGCAAGAAATATCTAGATGGAAAGAAAATGAAGATAAAAATATTTAATGAAAAACACTTGATCATCATTCAAGACCCGTGTGATCAGAAATTAGTTGATCATATGGTGTATATAGAGCACTCCCACTCCCTTTTTAAATATGAGTTTATTAAGCCATCCTTGGCCAAAAGAGAAGATTAAAAAAAGAATAATACTCGTAATTTCACCATACAGTAAGCTCTATCAAGCGACACACAAGAGAAATCATTCCAATGCTAACTCGTGTGGCCACTTCTACTATGTACATGTTTGGAATCAATAAATGTAATTTAGAGAGAGTGTGACCTCAAGTGGGAGCACATGAGCCATGATCAAATCCTTTGCCAGCTAATTCATGACATGAATTTAAGCTAACATAGGTGGCATTTGATGGACCTACAATCTTATGCAGAGATATGCAAACCTGCCATAATGGCAGTGGAAGCTTGGGAATCTCTCGTGTCATCACTTATTAGGTCATGGTGCTTGGTTGATCGATTTTTGAGAATCACACATTTTGTTTAATGTAGTAGACACTTGATCCATTATATGTTGCTGAACTTTATATTAGTGAAATTGTGTGCCCACGTGGTATTCCAAAGACAATCCCTTATGTTGTTAATATATTATTTCGAATTTGACACTCGAAAAAGAGGAGCTTTAATGAGTCAAGTTTAGCTACAATTAGCAATATATATACACGACTCCATATTAATTAGAGAGGGAGGGAGGGAGAGAGAGTCTAACCTTACAAATGAGACATAAACCAGATAATTGGCCAATGCTCAATACATCGGAGGGAATTTTGCTTAGAGATTCACAATTCGTTGCCGCCAAATCACGCAATTTCATTGAAACGGAGCCAGTCTTTTGTAGCTGTCGGCATTCCGAAACATCCAATTCACGTAAGTCATGTAGGTGGCGGCATGTTGGAAGCTCAACAAAATTATTTTTGGACAAATCCAAAGATCTTAAGTTTGGAACACATGAATATTTCTCTAGGAACTCTACTTCTAGTAGATTGCATCCACCAAGCCTTAAGATCTGTAGGTTGGGAAATCCTGTCTTGCCAGGCAGATCACTCGAATCCTCCTCCTTTGGAAACTTGATTAGTTTTGAACAACCATCAAGTAGCAAGAAAGCAAGTTCTCGCAACTTGTAAATGCTAGATGGGAGGTTTGCCATTTTCTTGCAATTAACTAAACTCAAATTCACCAGAGAGACAAGATTTTCTATGGATGCAGGAAGTTCCTCAATTGAAGTCCCTTTTAAATAAAGTTCTTGTAGGTGTTTCATTTTATTTGGAATATCAGGGAATCTTTCCAACTTTGAGCAACCAGTAAGATTGAGGTGTTGAAGATTCTTGGTTTGGAGTACATCGGGGAGATGATGAAGGTTAGAGCACCCTTTTAGATTCAACCGCCTCAACTTGGCGTGATATGCAACTGATTGGTGAGCATTCTCCAAATTTTTGCACCCATAGAGATCCAATTCCTCGAGATTTGGAGTCGAATCGAGGTTCGGCATACAAACCATGGACAGACATTCATGCAAGTAAAGGAACTTCAAATTTTTAAAGTCCTGCAAGAAATATCCAAATGGAAAGAAAATGAAGATAAAAATATTTAATGAAAAACACTTGATCATCATTCAAGACCCGTGTGATAAAAAATTAGTTGATCATATGGTGTATATAGATCACTCCCACTCCCTTTTTAATATGAGTTTATTAAGCCATCCTTGGCCAAAAGAGAAGATTAAAAAAAGAATAATACTCGTAACTTCACCACACAGTAAGCTCTATCAAGCGACACAAGAGAAATCATTCCAATGCTAACTCGCATGGCCACTTCTACTATGTACATGTTTGGAATCAATAAATGTAATTCAGAGAGAGAGAGTGTGACCTCAAGTGGGAGCACATGAGCCATGGTCAAATCCTTTGCTAGCTAATTCATGACATGAATTTAAGCTAACATAGGTGGCATTTGATGGACCTATAATCTTATGTAGAGATATGCAAACCTGCCATAATGGCGGTGGAAGCTTAGGAATCTCTCATGTCATCACTTATTAGGTCATGGTGCTTGGTTGATCGATTTTTGAGAATCACACATTTTGTTTAATGTAGTAGACCCTTGATCCGTTATATGTTGCTGAACTTTATATTAGTGAAATTGTGTGCCCACGTGGTATTCCAAAGACAATCCCTTACGTTGTGTAGTGAATGCATCTTTTAAATCCTTTGGATCTTACACCATTATCCATCACTAATGTGGAGAAAGAGCTAAGACAATCAATAAGTTACATGAGGAAGTGAGGAAGAGAAGTTCAAAGCAAAATGTCAAATATCCCAGTCAAGCAAAAATAATAGAAAAGCCTGCTGTTTTCAAAGAAGGTGATCTTGTCTGGATTCATTTAAGAAGAGCGCTTTCCACCTAGTCGTGGTGCCACGGACGGTTCTTTT
This sequence comes from Eucalyptus erythrocorys, assembly GCA_014182555.1. Classification (NCBI taxonomy): domain Eukaryota; kingdom Viridiplantae; phylum Streptophyta; class Magnoliopsida; order Myrtales; family Myrtaceae; genus Eucalyptus; species Eucalyptus erythrocorys. The sequence goes on from CM024604.1 coordinate 22,358,934, forward strand.
CTGGTTTTGGAACACATCGATAATAATACCCGCAAAAATGAGCTTTGTGGAGAGAATGGTGTTTCCACTAGTTTCAATGTTGCTGATCTATCACTATGAAGTTGGCCTCGAGGAGGAGTCTTTTCAAGATTTCAAGATTCTCTCTTGTGAATAGAATAATAGGCATAAAATATATTTTCTCGATCAGTGAGCCTGTTTTATAATATTTAGGATTGTTTTAGTCTCGATTACAATGTGATAATATTGTAGCTTGTTAGAATTTTGTATTTCAGGTTCATTTTTCTTTACTTAGAGGTTACTCAAAGGTATGTTAGGCTCCTACTTATAAGTGCCCTCTCGGTCTCTCATGCTAAACACAATTAATCTATTAAATGAAGTTTCATTCTATCTTTTCTATCTTTCCCTCTATCCTTTTAGGGGATTCATGGGTGAACGAGAGAGTGCTGCATCCTTGGACTGGCCTACAAAGGTGGTGATTTGGCTAAGGGGACCTAGTGTATGTAGTCTCTTCCATAGTGGGGTATTTCCACCTCATTACGATTGAAAAACCCATTCTATTTATTCGTTCGCTCGACGCATTCCGGCGTCAATGTGGCCGACAAGTATGACAGCAAAATTGAAAGCCCACGAAGGCTGTCTCTTTTGAGGCATAGGAAGAGAAAACTAAAAGAGTATGCACAAGATTCGCAAAAAATTGATATCTGAAAAATTGAGCAAAACCACTAAATTAGAAATATTTAATGGAAAGAAATTGTTGGTAAATACACAATACACAAATATAGAATGTATGTATGATATTTCAAGATTAAAATGTGCAATAAGAAATTTGTTATGGGATAGAAAAGATTAAAATTTAAATTGCGAAACATGTGAGAGATTAAATAGATTAATTGTTTATGCACCTCTCAATGATATAATATTTGTAATCAAGACATTTTGGGGGAGGAATTAAATTGAAATCCTGTGGAAGGTCACCTTTACTTTGTACGGTAGTATTTATATGAATATAAATATAATACATATATACGTAACTTAAGATTAGGTTTAAGTTTAAATATAGTTAAATTAGCAAAGCAAGCCCTTATTTCTCTTTAGGAAGCCTTTATTAGTCATGCGTGAAAGCCATTACGCGCTACCAGCGTCCTAGATGTGGTGTGCTAGCGCGTCTATAAAGTAAGACTCTTCCATGGAATTGTATTCCACAAGCTTTTATTTAAAATAGCTGGAGAAGGAATGGCTGGTCAATCTATCTCCCCTGAGAGTTGCTTTTCGTCCTGTGATTTCTCACTTAGGAATAAATAGAGTAAGGACGCAACCGAATGGCCCGATTAAAAGGAATGGAGGGGAACGTGTTACATAATTGGAAGGAGAAGGAGAAACTCTCAGTTATATTTGAAAGTGAATATTTTATCCATAAAAATGAAGATAACTTTCTTGGAGTTCTCTACTTAATCCTCCTCCTAAAAATAAAGAAGTACTTGCCAGAAATCTATCGTTAGGTGGGCACAATAAAAAGAGACGGGACTTTTGGGGTTGACTTACAGTAAAGACTCAACTTGTTTAAAGATCATTTACTACACGATCTCTACGTCTCTTTTCATTATTGACTGCAATCTATTATAGAAACAACAACGGGAGGTTCAATCAAAAGTACTTAGCATGCACTCGCTTCAATGTTAAAGCAAATAAGCAAGAAAAATCTCATTCTATTTTCATATGCAATTTCAAAAATAATTTAGTAAGCTCGTCTCTTATATAAAATATATAATCTTTGATAGCATTTTTAGTATCTATCATTTCAAAGGCACACAAATTGAATCCTCAGGCAGTTCATGTTTATTAAAATACTAAGCACGTTCACCATTCGATTGTTAAATTATGTAATCAATAAGTTCTTGTTCCGATTTTCGGTATTAAAGTTACTGATGCTATAAGTCCATTCTTCTTATAATTTCGGTACTTCTAACATTTGAAAATGAGATTGAATTTTTTTAGCAAGTATCTTTTGTTCGAATCGACAATAAAATTCACATAGTAAAGTGTTTAATACTCCCCTAAATCGGGAAGAATTTAATAAACTATAAACAATTTAATAGATGCAGATGTTTCTTAAGCATAATTAACAAGCATCATCAAAGTTAGTAATTGTTGCATCCAGAGTTTTCTATAAGACATGCATATATATAATCATAATCATATGCATACGGATATAGATATGTAAGAGATAAGCAAATAAGAACAATTCATTTGAATGCGCACCTTAAATTGGTCTAGTAGATAGTGAACTAAAGACTATCTATAAGACATGCATATATAATCATAATCATATGCATACCGAAGCTCCTGTTTAATTTATATTGTACTAAAGATTATATGAATGTGAGTATAATTACACGTACGTACATACATATCTGACTTACTTTATGGAACAACCAACATGTGAAAAGTTACCAGTGTGTTAAACTTACTTAGGCATTTCTCTGTGGATACACCATGCAAGTGATCGTCCGAGGTAGGCTTATTTGACTAAAATATGATGGGCTGTGCTACATGTGAAAAGTTAGTGGCAAATTTGGGAGAATTCTCGTGTATATAGTGGGGAGGTTTGAGATGCCCTTAGTAATCAATTAATTTGGTCGTGTTGTTATCTACTGTCCCGTACATATCGGATGATTACTGGAGTAGCCCAAGAGAATACTCACCTGTTGAGCGGAACACAAAAACTAAATTGCTAACATGATGTACTTAACGTCAAAACTTGAAAGAGCATGCTTGGTGATATGGAGGTTAGGTGAGGACTAAGATCGGCGAATGAGTCCCGAGCAAACCAAAAGATATTATAGTTCCAGTAGAAGCAACAACACGCTAAAGCATGCCCTATCGAATTGATTTTGCATTTTTCGAAATTCGGTGAGACCTTCTTAGGAACTTAATCTTTTGAAAACTCGATTTCTTTTTTAGGATGTATGCACAATTGACCGGACACGGGACACCATGTAAGTAATTGTGCACGTGTTTAATATTCTGCATCTGATTTCTCGCTGATAATTAATGTTTGCATTTGTTCTTGCTAGTCGATTTCACGTTTTGCCCTAAATCTTATTTGAATGAGTTACCGATATTTATTTTATTGTTTCGAAATTATTAAAGGTTACAATGATTTAGCAACATTTATCTGCAGAGCATACTAAAATGTTATTTTCACTAAATTTTATAAAACTACCCACTCTCGTTTGAATCCTTTTGCTGACATTTATTTCAATTTTGGAATTACCAACCGTTTTTTCAGTACTGCATTTTTTTGTTTGAGTTACCAATGTGTTAAATTTACAATTCTTTTCAGAAAATAACCAATTTTTATTTGAATCACTACCAATGTTTTTTTTTTTTTCTAGTGTATTGAAATTATCAACTGTTTTAATAATCTATGAATTTTTATATGCCAGCTTACCAACTTGTCTAAGTTACTATCCCTTCTAGAAAATTATCAACTACTAATTGAGTCCCCTTACCAACGTTTATTAGGTTTTTCGCAAAAAATAAATTTGTTTCTATGATTTAACGATATTTATTTGTTGAAGTTATCAACCAGTTGAACTAACTCCTATCCTAAATTACCTACTATTTCCTAAATTAACAACTAATCCAATAATTTACCAACAATTATATGCAGAGCTAATTTAAGAACTCTTACATGAAAATACCAATAGATATTTGACTTAGTTATCGATATTTACTTGATTGCTACAGAGGTATTAACCATTCTGATAATTTACCGACATTTGTGGCAACTTACCAACTGAAAAGGTTTGATAACTTATATCCAAAATTATCAACTCTTATTGAGTTAATTGACATTGTTTAAGAAGTACCCACTGTTTCAATAGTATACCAAGGTTAATTTGGAAAGCCTACTACCATGTTAACATCACCACTCTTCTATGAAATTAACAATTCTGTCGAATATTACTAACATCATTACAATTGCCATCATTTATGGTGATTAAGTTACTCCTATTTGAATCACTTACTAACTTTTATTTGGTTGTTTCAAAAGTATCAACTATTCACATAATTTACCACGTTTGCTTGAGGAACGTTCCAACTTGTTTAAGTTAAAATCAAATAAACATTGGTAAATAGACTAAAAAAAAAAATTGGTAAATTTTATAAGAGTTGGCAACTTCAACTTGTTGATAACATTTGCAAATTAAATGTCAGTAAATTGTTAAATCAAAAAGTGATTTTGAAAACGTCATTAACCAAATCAAAAAGAGTTAGAAAAACTAACACTAGATGGTAACCTAACCCATGAGGAGTTGGTAAATCACTCAAATTAATATAGGTAACTTGGAAGCTCCTTGAGGGTCGACCACCTACTTAAGTTTAATACCTCTAAATTTGGCACCTCTGAAAGGTCAGGGACACAAAGCAGCAACTTATTCAGAAACTTCAAATTCCTAAAACGTTGCAAATTAAAAAGAACAGATGAACAAGATTTTGATAAATTCAATTTGTATGTGCCGAAAATAAAAACCGTCAATTAAAGCATTTATGACGTACCTCTGAGTATCCTCTCAATTTCTTAATCTGGCTGTCACTCACATCAAAGCAAACAAGTTTTTTTGGACCACCACTAAACTCCAAAGTGGCTGAATGACATCTATGCCATTCAAGCCACCTTAAATCATCAGGAAGACATACAGGACCTCCGCTGATTCGTGCATTCGAAAGTATGAGCAATTTCAGTCTCCTCATGCGTGTGAAAGCACCGCGACTGATGTGTAGCTCTCCTTGACTTGGCAACTGCAACACTTTGCCTTTAACAGCATTGGTTCCCTATCAAGGAAAAGAAAGTATTCATTCATAACCAACCGCAATTAGGTAATAGCATTTAAATTAAAGAAGATGAGATTATTGACAGTTTCATGAGAAGCTCTCACCCTAGCCGTCGACAGTACTTCATAAACATCATCATAGCACCATAATCTACTCTGTCTCTTAGGGTAATTTGGATTTTCTTGTTTAACGGTGTCCTGACCCATCACCTGAATCAAGTCATGCATTTGTACCATTCCCATATGGTCAATTGTTACCAAGGATCTCTCTATTAGAGTCTGAATCCCAATTAATGTCTTTAAACCACAACCATCAAGAACTCTGGTTACATAATTTCTTGTTCTCCCCTTAAAGAAGCAAGCAATGTCAAGAAAAATGTCCTTTTGATTGTTGTCCAGCGCATCAAAACTTATCTTGAGGACACTGTTTATATCTTTATTAGGACTTTCAGCAATTATTTCCAATGTACTCTCCCATTCCTCTCTACCTCTACCACGTAAAAAGGAACCCAAGACCACAATTGCTAAGGGAAGGCCATTAGCATAGTGCAAAATATCATCTATGTGATTCCTTATGTCTTTCGTCTGGTTTCCTGGAAAAGCATATGAACTGAGGCTTATGTCTTTCGTCTGGTTTCCTGGAAAAACATATGAACTGAGAAGTTCAAAAGCTTCATCTCGATCTAATGGTCTAACTTCATATACCTGATCTATGCCATGAGAAGTTAGTACATGTTTATCTCTTGTTGTAACGATGATCCTGCTGCCTTTTCCAAACCATGCACATTCTCTAGCTAATGCATTTAACTGGTCCCCATGATCCACGTCATCAAGCACAAGCAGAATCTTCCTGCAGCAAAGTCTATCTCATATCAGATTAGCGCCTCCATCCACGTTTAAGACCACTAAATTTTCTTTCCATAATATCTCGGATAACAGTTTTTCTTGCAAATGAACTAGGCCGTCTGGTGTACCGGAAGTTTCTCTAACATTCGCAAGAAAGTTGTACCCATCAAACTGACTGGTAATACTGTTATAGACATCTTTAGAGATAGTGGTCTTCCCTACACCTCCAGTTCCCCATATTCCTATCATCCGAACATCATCCGAGCCCATACTCAACAACGACATTACTTTTTCTACCCGGCAACCTACGCCGACGGGATACTTGGCAACACTCAAGGGTACTCGTTTTACTATGTTCGCGATCTCTTTGACAATCTTCTCGATGAACTCGGTCTCATCTCTGCCAAAACAAAGCAGCAAAAAGAACACAAATAAACAGAAACATACAATCCATTGAACTAATAAAACTAACCGAAGGAAACAATCACTCTTTAACAGTCCAAAACATTACTCAAGTCCAACGCACAATCGATGCCATCATGTATCAACAAAATTAGAGAATTCAAATTCTTTTACAGGGTCGAAGAGGATTACTGTGATTGCCCATCGACATAAGGCCAACCGGACAAATCGGCGGCTTCAATAAGAGCTTGCCTCCATTTCTTCACTCTCACATAATCTTTTCCCAATTTCTCCTCGTGCCTGGCCAATGCATCGCCATAACTCTCTCTTAGCCCTCGTATATCCCCGGGCTTCAGTTTGTAGAACACAGGCAGCACCCGCTGTCCCTTGAGCCTCCTACATTCCATCACCTTCACCAGCTCGTCCAAGCACCACCTAGATGAAGCGTAGTCCTTGGAGAAGACGACCACGGCGATCCGCGACTCCTCGATGGCCTTCATGAGGGCGGGCGAGATCTCGTCCCCGCGCCTCAAGTCCTCGCTGTCGATGTAGGCGTTAATGCCACCATGAAGCAGACACTTGTGGAGGTCAGCGAGGAACCCGTGGCGGACCTCCCCTCTGAAGTTGAGGAAGACGTCGAACGGCCATTTCGCTTTGGAAGAAGAAGAAGAAGAAGAAGACGACGACGACGACATTGGAAGATAGAATCTGAGCTTAGTTTGGATTCGTGTCGAGCGACGAGTGATGCTTTTATCGTGGAGTTGGTCAAGAAATCGATGCGGACTGATAAACATTCAACGTCGCACCGTGTCTGGAAAAGCGCCTTTTTCATTTTTCGCAAATGGACGAGAAGTTTTCTTTCGTTCATTTTTTTTTCAAATTGTTTGTTTTTGTCTTACAAAAAATTTGGGAAGTGAAAGCTTTATGTTTAAATATGGCTTGTGATGACATTCGACGGTGCCACCGGGCATTAGAGGGCGGTGCGACCCCATAAGGAAGTATCCAACGGTTCCTCGGTTACAAAAAAAATTAAAAAAATAAATGGAAAGTGACTTTATTTTACGGGCGTTCAAAATGAACTATTCGAATTTAGAATCGCTTGGACCGAACCGAATTAGCCGGTTGAGTCCAATTCTCAAGAATGTCCTTCTAGTTCCCGATTCTTAAAAGTGAAAATTGGATTAGACTAGACTGACTAAATATATTTTTTTATTTCTTTAAAAAAATTTGTCAAATGTAAAGTAAACACTATCTTATCCAGCAGCATCACAAGTCACGGCAGAGTGACTTTTCATTCATCATCACTTCAGTCAATATCTTAAAATTTGTCACTTTCTCATTGTGCACGATTACTCTTTAGTGATTTAAAAATAAAAAAAGTGATTAATTTCATTGGATCGGATCAGAAATCGAACATCCCTACTTTATTTTATTTGCCAAAATTCAATATTATAAAAAACATATAAAAAATTAGATATAAATTTATATATGCAATAAAAAAAATTATCATTCTCAACCCAAATCCGATATATTCCATTCCAATATTTCGTCTTCTATGAATGGCAACATATCTTTCACATTATTAGGTAGGGAATTGTTTAGATTTTTTGCTTATTCAACTCATTGTGTCCCCAAAAAATAAGTCGTGAAATAGATTTTTTAACGCGTACCCGATACCATTCTGTTTTTTCCCCATTAATTGATTTTCATATTTTTAAGTAGCCACCTTTTGCTTAAGAATGAAATGAGGGAGTCATGTGCATGTTTACATCACTCAACTCATCGTGTCCCCAGAAAATTCTCTTTTTTATTTTATTTTATTACTTTAAAAAAGAAGAAGGAAATATGCACCGGGCTTACCCTATGCGCTTTGTCTGTTATTTACACGATACGTACGGAAGATCCCAGCTTGGTAAAATACAATTAGTGTTGTTTGAAATCGAGACTTTGCCTTTTCCAATTATTTTAACTACAACCCACTTTGACTGATGTAAAAAGCCGTGATCTCAATCGAATATTTTTTTGTTAATTCCTTTGGCGAGCTTTCTGAAAACAAGCCTCAATGCCAATGTCACTTCTTTGGTCGCGAAATAATTAACACGGAAGAAGAAGAAGAAGCCATTAGAATTTGGTAAAAGGAGGCAGGTGCTGGTGTGTTTGCTTGGAAAATGAAGGTGCTGAAGGATGAAGCGAGATCTTAAAAGGTAAGGTACTCCATTGGCCACCCAATAAAGTACTTGGCTGTGGCTTCCAGGAAATGGCGTTCGCGATCAGTGAGATTTGTTCCCCATCGGATCTTCTCGCTATTTTCTTTGCACGCAGAGGCATGACTTTCTTTTTTCGGATCTTCTCGGTATTTTCTTTGCACGCAGAGGCATGACTTTCTTTTTTGAGGGTCAACAAAGAATATTATATTAATTTCCAGCTTTGTGGGCAAGGCAGATGAGAGGATGTGGTAGGAAATTGGAAAGAAGAAGGCGGTGCCTGGCGGGCTTAGCAAGCTCGGCTTGGGATCCTATTCTTGAGAACTGATGTATTGTGGCATGGGAAAATGTCGCTACCGTGATTTGTTGCATGCTACTATTTTGGTAGCTAAAATTCGCATGACTTTTTGCCATGCCTTCCAATAAATCAATATATAATGGGAATGGAGAAATCCAAATTTAGAGTGCGAATCTACTGAGTAAGTCGAGAGGATAGCTTTGACATGTAAATTAATTGTAACATCCTACACAAGATGTATTGGTCATGCATTTATGTAGATACTTGTGCCGATTTGAGAGAAGGGCTTTGATATGAGCATGTCTTCACCAACAATCGGTTTCACATTTTCTATGCATTAGGCAATCTAATTACAAATTGGATAAGGATTACCATTTTCCTTTCATAGCTCGGGCATGAGAATAGATCAAGCTTTTTGTTCAATTGAAAGTAATGTGGTAGGTTCTAATGTATAAATTCAAAGACATGAGAAATTTTCTAGAAGAACACCTCTAAATGATTAATTGGTACACCAATAGCTTATCTTCTATTACTTTAGAGTGAAGGATCTTCCGCTCGACTAGGGCATTATTCATTAGATGCTTTTTTTGGAATTCATATGCTTGGTGATGTCATTTCCTATCAAATCAAAGTGCTAGTCATTTTCAAAAGCATTGGATGCACAATTTGTAAGAAAGACTTTGACTAGGTATAAAAGAACACATTTTGTTCAAATTATTTAGTCCGAAAGAGGATCTTTGTGTTTAGACTCTCAACAAAGAATGGTACTTCAAAAGTGTAAGAGTTTAGCTTATTTTGTTATTATCTAAATTCATGCTGCATATAAATGTCACTAATGTCAATTGAGTGCAATAATTATACCGATCATTATGAGTTTTACGTGATTTGACGATATCTCACCTTTTTTCTTTCTCTGTCTTTGTTGCTTAGTCATAAGCGCAAGGAAATGTTTGCTCTATCAATTTCGTGCTAGCTTCCCTCCACGCGGCTTTGCTCAGAAATGTAAAAAAGATCAAGTTGATTTTGATGGGCAGGTGACCCCCACCACTTTGTTCCTTCTACATGCTCATATCTCGAGCGATTCCAAGGCTTGACTCCGGTGGCTCATTCTCATTGCATTGTTTATTTTGGTTATAAACAGAAACGGCTTGGTTGTTATTATTTGGGAAAATGTTAAACAAGGAGATGGATTAGACTCATTTTACGAAAAAAAAAAAGCCTAAACTGAATTTAATCAAATAATTGCCTAAAATAATAATCAATCTCACATAGGATCAGCTTGCTAATCGGTCAATTTTTTGATAACTAGTAGGTGTATGATTGGTCCAACAGACGAAGCCTAGATATTTTCATCTAAAAAATTTGGTAAAAATTATAAATCCCAAAAACAAAACACCACCACCACCCCCCACACATCACGCCCGAAGGTTTCTTCCTTCATTTCTTCGCATCTTCTCCTTCGCTTCCGGTCTTAATTTCTTTCCATAGATGAAGACAAAGCTCATGCAAGGCCCACCTCTTCATTAGTCAGACATTCACATGTAACAAAAGGGCCCACCCGCCCCGCCCCCACCAAAATCCAAAAAAAAAAAAAAAAAAAAAAACAAAACAAAAGGTTTCTTCCTTCGTTTCTTCACATCTTCCTTTCCTTGCGGTCTTCGTTTCTTTCTAAAGGTGAAGACAAAGCTCAAGCAAGGCCTACCTCTTCGCTCGTCAGGCACTCACATGTAACACAACACACCCCCTCACCCTCTGCGCCCCACCCCCAACCAAAAAAAAAAAAAACGAAAGAAAAAAAAAAAAGAGGTTTCTTCCTTCATTTCTTCACATCTTCTTCCTTTCATACCAGTCTTCTTTTCTTTCCAAAGACGAAGACAAAGCTCAAGCAAGGCCTACCTCTTCATTAGTCAGACGCTCACACATGACACAAAGGGCCTCCATTCTCCATCTCCTTTTTCAAGTTTGTACTTTACTTTTATCTCCACTAAAATTTGATTTCATTCAAATTGGTGCAGCTGGTCCTTCATTTGTCCAAGAGAAAGTGATTGCATCTTGTTGAAACAATAAGTGATCAAAAAGTTAAGGTACTCAAGTGATTAAAAAAATATATATTGGAAACAGAGCGGGCACCCATTCGGACCGGACCACTATAAACTGATTCCGCATTCCTATGTCGTTACTCCTTTTTATTTATATGCATATAATATATTTAATAAATTTCTTAATTTATATTTGTTAAAATACTTAATACTATGGAGCATATTCAATATTTGGGCCAAAATATTGCTCGTGTTTTTTTTTTTTTTTGAAATTTTTAGAGCTAAGTATCATAGCATCACATGTTGATAAATTAAGAGAGTTGATGATATATTTTTATCACAATATATAATTCAACAATACCATGATCAACAAGCATCAAAGTTGGAATTTGATACATTCACTCACCAAATGCAGAGAGGCATATGTATCCTTTTGCACTTTTCTCCACATTTCATATAGCAATAGTCTTCAAACAATTTTATAACCTTTTATGATGGAAATAGATCTAGCTTTTCATCCAATTGAATGTAATGCAACTGGTTCTAATATATAAATTCAAATAAATGAGAAATTTTATAGAAGAACACCTTTAAATGATTAATTGGTGTGTTAATAGCTTTTTTTTATTACTTTGGAGCAAAGAATCTTTTCCTAATGTGGGGCCTTTTTAGGGGCACTTTTTTGGGAACCACTTTTAGAGGTGCTACTCCTAGTTAAGTCAAAATGCAAGTCATTTCCAAAACAATCGGATACTTCATGCAGAAGTTCATAAGAAAGACTTCATCTAAGTGTGAAGGATACATATTCAAATTATTTAGTCCAAAAGAGAATTTTCATCTTTGGACTTTAATGAAGAACACACTTTAAAAGTATAAAGCGTCCACTAACTTAGATATTCCATGTGATTTGATGATATCTCACCTTTTTTCTGTCTTTTTTGCTTAGTCAAAAGTGCAAGGAAATATTTGCTCATCAATTTCGTCCTAGATTCCCTCCACACAACTTTGGTCTAGAAAGAAAAATGATCAAAGTTGATTTTGATGGCAGGTGGCACCCCACCACCTCGTTCCTTTTACATGCTCAAATCTAGAGCGAATCAAAGGCTTGACTCCATTGGTTCATTTCCATTACATTTTTTATTTTATTTATTATTAACAGAAAGGCTTGATAGTTATTATTCGAGAATATTCTAAAAAAGAGTATAGAGTAGAGTCATTTCATCATAGTAGATTTATTTTAAATAATAATTTAAAAAAACTAAATCCATATCACATGAGGACTTGAACTCATCAGTCGGCCAAATGTTTACCGGCTAGCATGTGATTTTTTCAATGGCCATACGTGTCTTCCCATTTTCTTCCTTTGCTTTTGGTCTTTATTTCTTTCGAGAGTAGACAAAGCTTGAACAAGGACCACACTCTTTATTCATCAGACGCTCACACATAATAGCAGGAAAAAGGCTATTCGATTGATAAAGCTGACAACGCACGGACGGTCCACATTTCAAACAAAAAACAAACAGATGATGTTTACACTGCATTCTTGACTTATGAAGGTTGAGGTTTATTTTTTTTGTTAATATAATCTATTGACTGTAATTTGTGGTCCCACTGAATTCTTGACTTGGGAGGAAAGGTGTAATTACTATTCCTAGCTATCCTATAATTGTTGGTGTGGAGCTATAGCAGCAAATTTCACTTTAGTGAATTTACCACTCCTAGCTACTCCATAGTTGTTGACTGGAATCGGGTCATTGGACAACTGATGAATTTATCATGCTGGTCAATTACGACTTATTACCTACTCTATAATTGTGAACTATTGCTGTGATATTTTCATCCTGCCCAAGAGAACTAATAGAACAAAACGTGCAAAGCGTGATGCTTTCTTTTGGATAATCTCTAGTGTGCATGGAACAAAAGGTCTATCTTCCTAAGAAGCAAGTATGCTTGGGGTTAAATGATATTATTGGAATGGAATAATGCTTGTATCCTCATGCATAATTTGAGCATTTTCTTGAAATCCAAGTACTTATGAACATCTTGGATTGAAATTCATAAACAAAAAGTGAAGAGTTTATGATCGTTAAATTTGCGCTTTGGGTCCTATTGCTGAATTTAGTGTTGAAGCTGTGTAAAATAGCCAGGCAGCTAATGAAGTACACATTGAGTAGGGGAGTACATTTTTCTTATGGTTTGATTGTGGCACCTTATGGCCCTTTGCTTGATAAATATCCATAAGATATTTGTTTGGGAAGCATGGATTCAAGATCTGACGATTTGCTGCAAGTGTTGGTTGCTTTATGCAGGATCCCTTTTCTTGCATCCTGCCATTGCTGCTCTAATGGAAGGTGTAGTTCTACTTGCAAATGGAATGCAATTAGAGAGAAGCATCTTGTCAACTGGCATAAATGTGTTTGGTATAACCCATGTAATCGTAAGCATTATTTTATAACCTGGCTGCTGAACTTGAACGTGTTGGGCCATATTTTTCACAAATGTAGAACCAACAAATACAGATTTGAGCACACTCCCTATTGGGCCCTTATAATTCCCACCATCTACGAGAACACCGGAATGTGCCCTTTTTGTCAGTCATGGCCCTTCACCTTTTCTCAGTTTAAGTTGCATGTGCCAATACTAGGATGGCATACCAACTAAGATAATTAGACAAATTAGAATGCAAGATGATGAATTCAATCTGCAAAACCTCAGTAATAGAACTTTAAAGCAATATGAGAGGACACTCAGTTGCATTATAGCTCAAACTTCATGACACAAAAGATAACTGAAAAAACTAAAAGAACTTGGATACAAACATTAATGGGATTCTACCCAGGAATCTAACTTGCAAATGCAACTAAAATGTCAACTCTGTTCTAGATGCCTCTTACCTTCATAGGATATCCTCTAACATAAGTAATGCCACCCTTTGTCACAAAAACATACAGGGCAAGAAAATGGACCTTTTTGTCACGAATCAAGAATATATCTGACAATTGAGATTATCTTCTCCACTTGCTTGCATATAAGGACAAACCTACACCTTCTTAGTGTTGCTTCTGATACTTCAAATGAAACCTAGAAGAGACTCCACTCAATCTCTAGCATCTCATCCAGCTCATCAAATGAATGGGGTGTAATACATTTAAACCACAAGTGATCAAACTGTAAAAAGAGAATGTTCATGTATCATAATTACTATGAACATGATTCACCAATATTCGAACCTCAAACAAAAAACTAGCCTCATTTCCTTCCTCCAATCCAAAAGCAACACACAAAGCCCAAGCTTACTCCCATGCAAATCTCGGGGTAACTAGAAAGAGAAGGAACACTCTTGATTTTGGATAAACCAACATGCTATCTCTCTTCCAGGAAATATAGTATCCATGTAGTGACCCATCTCACCAACATCCGGCTATTGCAAATCTATTAAATCAGAAATCACATCAGCTCATGCACATGTGTAATGTTAGCCAAGTCGATACCTTCATGAATCAATTCATGACAAGAATCTAAGCGAACATACACTGACATGGAGGATTGAATGCACTGAATAGGCAATTTTGGAAATCTGGACAATGCATTGCGTCCATTTGCTTCAAGGGTGCAAATGTTTGGTGGAAGCTCCAAGATCTCCTATAGCTGCTTACAATCATCTAATTTTTAATGGACCATCAACTCCTCAAACTTGCTAATGCATGTAGAAAGACCAACAAAATTATTTCCATAGAGATGCAAAATATTTACAGAAGAGAAGCAGGTAAGACTAAAGGAATTCCTCCTCTAACAGCTTGCACCCACTAAGCTTTAGGGAGACCAAATTTGGAATCCAAGTCTACCATTAGGGAGATCGAAACTCTCACTGCTCCCTCGAAACAAGCCAAATAGTGAACAACCCTTCAAGAGAAAGGTGCTCTAGACTTTGCATCTAGTAAATGCTACTTGGAAGAATGATAAGACTTTTCCACAATCCTCAACAGAGATAAGGTTTCCAATTGACGCAGGAAGTTATTTAATGGAGGTATGAGATATATGAAGTTTTGTTAAGCTCTCCATATCCTTAATATCAGGAAATTTATCAAGCTTAGAGCAGCCAGTTACATCAAGTTTTGAAGATATTTCAGCTTCAGTTTGCTTGGAAGCTCCTTGAGGTTCGAGCACCTACTTAAGTTCACTTTCTCCAAATTTGGCACCTCTGAGATGTCCAGAACACTAATCAGAGACTTACAGCAACTGTGAATAAGGAACTTGAAAATCCTAAAATGCTGCAAATTAAAAAGAATAGCCAAACAAGGTTTTGATAAATTTTCACTTTGTGAAAGGTACGAAAATGAAAACTGTCAATAAAAGAATGTATGATGTACCTTTAAGTTATCTCCTAATTCTTTAATCCGGCTATTATGCACATCAAACCAAACAAGTTTCTTTAGACCAGCACTAAACTTCAGAGTTGATAAAGGAGCCACCTTAAATCTTTCAGAAGACATAGGAGACCTCTGTTGTGCTATGCATTCGGGACTAGGAGCAAACTCGGTCTCCTCATATATATGAAAGCACTGGGATTGATGTCTAGCTCTTCTTGTGTTGGTAAGTCCAACACCATGCCTCTAACAACATTGGTTTCCCATCAAGGAAAACAAAATAATCTTTATTACCCAACCCATAATTAGGGAATAGTGTGTAAATTAAAGAAGACAAGATTATCAATGATTTCATGAGAAGCTCTCACAATATCCTCTGAAAATACCTCAAAAAAATCATCATAGTACCATAATCTACCCCATTCCCAGGGTCATCTGGACACTCTTGTTTCATGATATCCTGATTCATCAGCCAAATCAAGTCATGCATTTATACTGTTCTCTGATTCTCAATGTTTATTAAAGATCTCTCTATTAAAGTTTGAATCCCAATTAATGTCTTTAAACCGCGACTATCAAGAACTTTGGTTACATAATCACTATCCATCTGGTTACATAATCACTGTCCATCCCTTTAAATAATCAAGCAATGTCAAGAAAAATGTCATTCTCATTGTCCTCTTATCTATCAAAACTTATCTTCAGAAAACTGTTTATATCTTTATTAGGACTTTCGACAAGTTTACCCAATGTACTCCCATTCCCCCTACTTCTGTCTCATAAAAAGGGACCCAAGATCCCAACCGCTAAGGGATGGCCATTATTTTAGCCTAAAATATTATGTATGAGATCACAATATATGTCTTCCGTCTAGTTTCTTGGAAAAGCATATGAACTCAGAAGTTCAAAAGCTTCACCTTGATCTAATGATTTAACGTATTATACCCATGAGAAGTTAGTACATGTTTATCTCTTGTTGTAATAATGATTGTGCTCCATTTTCCAAACCATTCACATTCTCTAACTTATGCATTCAACCGGTCCCCATGATCCATATCAATCAGGCACAAGCAGAATCTTCCTATAGCAAATCTATCTCGTATCGGCTTAACGCCTCCATCTACACTGAAGACCACTAAATCTTCTTTCCACAAAATCTCAGAAAAGAGTGTTTTCTGTAAATGAACTAGGCCATCAAGTTTACTGGAAGTTTCTCCAACATTTGCAAGAAAGATAGACCCACCAAACTGACTAGCGATACTGTTATAGACAGCTTTAGCGATAGTGCTCTTCCCTATACCTCCTGCTCCCCATATTCCTATCATCCGAACCTCATCCAAGTTCGTACTTAACAATGATCTTACTTTCTCTACCTGGCAACCTGCACCGACAGGATGCTTGGCAACACTCGAGGGTACTCGACCTACTATAGTCGAGATCTCTCTGACAACGCCCTCGATGAACTTGATCTCATCTTTGCCAAAACAAAGTAGCAAAGGGAGTGGGAATTAATGGCAATGTATGATCCATTGAGCTAAATAAAAACCAACACAAAGGAAACAATGACTCCGTGACATTCCAAAGCAAGATTCTTAACGCACTAATTGATCCCATCAAGTATCAACAGATTAGTGAATCCTATATCTTCTACAGGGTTGAACAGGAATACTGTGATTATCCATGGTCATAGTAATGCCACTTGAAAAAACCGGCGATTGGCCAATGCCTCGCCATAACCCTCTCCGTCTCTCTGCCATCAAATCTCCCTCGGCTCCGCCCCGTAGAACAGAGGCAACACCAGCTCTCCTGTTGAGCCTCTTCCACTCCATTACCTTCCTTCAGCAGTTCGTCCAAGCACCACCGAGACATAGCGTGGTCCTCGGAGAAGACAACCATGGCGATCCACGACTCCTCGACGGCCTTCGTCAGCGCCTGACGGGATCTCGTGCCTCGGGCCTTGAGCCATCGCCGTTGATGGAGGCATCAATGCCGTCGTGAAGGGAGGAAGCCAGGGCGGACGTCCTCGCCTCTGAAGCGGAGGAAGATGTCGAACGGCCATCCTGCTTCGGAAGAAGAAGGAGAGGACGACAACGGCATTGGAAGATAGAATTTGATGCTCTTTCCTCTTCAATTTTCTTTATAGAAACAACCACGAGTTAATTTTCCATTCAATTTTAAGTTAAATTGTTCGGTTTATGATTTACGAAAAACTGAAAACTGACTCTTTTTTTTTTTTTGAATATTTTCCCAAAATTATAAATTATTCAAAGCATGTAGCAAAATCAATTGTGGGTCTTCACTAGAATTTCTCCGCGTAGTAGAGGATAAGAAAAAGATCATTTTCGTTGTTCTTGCAGACGGCCATAAAATAAACCGGGGGAAATAACAACTAAGGATTAGGATAAAATCAAAATCAAAAGCTAATTGAACCATATCGAAATTTCATACATTTTCAATTCGATTCAAATAATGAAAAAATAACTTCTTTTTTTCGGGTTCAATTAATCAATTCAAATGAAAATTTTTAACAAAAACTATTTCTTATTCAATTTACTTCTCATAAACAAGGTAAAAAGCGGAAAACTGAAAAACCAAATCGAACCGAGTTTTCATATCCGATTTTGGTCGCAATTCAATTCGATTCAGCTATTCACTCTATTTGTTCGGTTCGAATTTCTTAAAAGTTCGAATCAAACAGAACCGTTAATCCCTATAATAACAACTCACAATGCGGCTTGCTCTAGTTAGTGTCCAAAGTAAGCTACCAAAAGCATCTCAAAACTACATATATTTGCGGTATATCCTGCACAGAGGTTGCACGGAGTGAGTAGGGCTGGGCAAAGGAAGGGGGGAGGTATCGACATGTTTTGACACGAATCTATATATTTTGGTTGGTTAGGCCGATCGTGTGCATTAGAGACTTGGATTGAGATGAGGAGCCATGTGGGTCGGCTGTCCCTTGAATGGATGTTTAGTATACCACTGGAAACGTCTGATTACCTTTGATGAGCGTGATGGTGCTATACTAATCACAGATTTTGAAGTGCAGTTGTGCCCCATGTATCCTCGCGATCCAGAGGCCTTACTTAATGAGATGAGATCGCCTTCTGAACTGCTTGGCTCTAGAAAATTTTGAGATTGGATGGACTTTGGAAGTAGAAGGCTACGGCAATGGTGACAAAAGCTACAACTAATGATACAAAGCCTTCAAACTTGTTCTCATCTCTTTGACAGAAAGAATCAGAGTGCAACTTTTTCTTTTTTGGTCGGAAAAAATAATTATTTGAGTGACTTGTTCATTTTTGGTCCTTCCGTAATGTTCTAATTGAATATAACCTATGTAAAATTATTGTGGCCCACATGATATGATTTTTATTATATGGTTTAATAAATTATTGAAATGCTATAAAATAAATAAATAAATAATTATTGGCTACGAGAAGTTGCGACTCTAATTAAATGAAAGGGTATATTGCTTTGATGGAAGGCACCTTTTCAACGAATGTATAAATAGGGTGCGGTCCTCTCTCCACCCATATAATGACATATTTTCTTCTCCATCGATTAAAATATAGAAAGAAATAGTGGGTTAAGGGAGAGAAATCGGATTTCTTCATTTGGATCGAATTCAACGGCAACGCTATGGATAAATGTATATTTTTCATATATATTTGTGAAGATCATGAAGATCAAAGATCTTCGTTTTATTATGAATTTCCTCATTAAGAATTATAAGAAATTCTAACAGTTGGTATTAGAGCGTTGGTTTTGATCTCATGATTTTCCATTTATGGATTTATTATGTTTATGCATGATGTTTCGTTGATTGATTCTGTTTAAAGTTCCATTTATTGTTGTTAAAATGCTTTCGAAGGGGTCTGTTAAAAAAAAAAATCCGAATGATGAAATGTTTTTATGGAGAAAGGATGAAAATGGAGGAGTTCGGAATTTTAAGGGCAAAAATGAAGGAATTCAGAATTTTGAGGGTAAGATTGAAACTCTTCGATTCCGGGCAAAATCCGGCCACCCACCGCTTGATTTTGGACCCATACGGTCGCCCCGCCATGAGGAACACTGGGCATGAGTTTTTTCGGCATATCGGTGTTCACCAGAGGCGAATTGGGCGGAGGAAGTCACGGTAGTTAAGGTTTTGTGTTCTGAGAAATTTTGGTTTGATTTTGGGGCCAATCCTTGGTCATTTTCACTGAAACTTGGATCCATGTGGTCGTGGTTGCATGCTCTTCAAAACTCATTATTTTTTCTGTGTTTGGGATGGCTGCCGGAGAAGGAACAGGGGCGAAATCGCGGCTGGAAACGGCGGAAACCGGTGAAAAATCGCATCGGTGCGCGAGAAAGAAGGCGCGTGGGCTCCACGCGCGTGCGGCGGTTGCGGGCGCGTGGAACCCACGCGCCACGCGCCCTCACCCGCGCGGAGTTTCCCGCGCAGTTGCAGGCGTGTGCAACGCACGCGCCCTCGCGCCGGACGCGCGACCGTGCGGGGCACGCGCCCGCCGAATTGCAGGCACGTGCGGACGTTCCCCGCGCGGCTTTTTACAATTTCGCCCCTCCTGCGGCTCCTAATTACCGTTTTGCCCTCCTTTGATGGTTATTTATAATTATGTCCCTGTTTAATTTATTATTATAATTCTGCCATTACTGTTTATTTAACATTTTGCACCTAGATATTAAATTTATGGTTCTGCCCTTATGGAACTATGATTTTACGATTTTACCCTTATGCTTTGATTAAATTTTTTTTTTGTCCTTGTGTGCAATTTTGGTAAATATTTATATTTTACAATTATTAAAAAATTCATATTATAAATGGTTTGTTAGTCACGAAAGTGGCCAAACCTTGAAGTCTTTTGAATTTTTTGATATTGTAAATTATTTTATTCAATTACCCATGATTAATTGATGCTATATGTATGAAATTGATATGTTTTATATCTTTATTGGTGTTATGGGTATATTGAAGTTCATTTATTATAAGAATTTAGGATTAACCCAAAGGTTAATTATTTTCTTATAATTCATGAACATGATGGTTGATAATTAATATGACTTGTTAAATTTGTTTGTATATCCAAAGATAGCAAATTAATTTCAATAAGTTATATTTACAATTATCAAATAAAAGTTATTAGCATCATTATGGTTTATATATATTTGTATATCATAGGATCGCCCAAAGGAGAACTGTGATGTACATGTATAGTTAGATTGAATCTGATTATGTGATATTCTCAAAGCATTAATGTGTGAGTACTTCTTGTATATTTGCAGCATCGTACTGTTTTTCTTGCATTCACATGCTTCGTCGTTCCCTTATTTAATGGGATAAATTTCCCTGATTGGAGTGAATAAATCCAGTTTCACTTAGGTGTCCTGGATCTTGATTTAGCTCTTCAAGTTGAGAAACCAGTCGCTATTACCGATATAAGTAGCGATTAGGAAAAGTCTTTCCATAAAGCTTGGGAAAGATCGAACAGACTGAGCCTAATGTTCATGCGAATGACAGTTGCAAACAACTTAAAGACTTCTCTTCCCAAGACGACAATGCTAAGGAATTTATGAAATTTGTGGAAGAGCGTTCTCAAACCGGCGATAAGTCACTTGCTGGTACATTGATGAGCACACGACCACCATGAAATATGATGGTTCGCGTACCATGCATGAGCATATACTTGAGATGACGAATTTGGCAGCAAAGTTAAGGACTTTGGGAATGAATGTGGATGAGTACTTTTTAGTACAATTTATACTTAATTCCTTGCCTCATGAGCAATATGGGCCATTTCAAATGAATTACAACACTATAAAGGATAAGTGGAATGTGAATGAATTGGCCAGTATGCTAGTTCAAGAGGAAATAAGGATAAAGAATCAAAAGACTCATTCTGTTCATCTCTCAAGTCATCAAGAAACTCGAAAGAATTTCAAGAGGAAAGGTGGAAGGAGCAAGAAGAAAGGATTACACATCCTGAATGACTCTTCAAAGGCTTCTCAAATCCACAAGAAGGAACGCAATCTTATTAAGTGTCATTTTTGCAACAAAATTGAACACTTGAAGAAAGATTGTCTGAAATGTAAGGCTTGGTTCGAAAAGAAAGGTAAGCTTGTGCTTTAGTATGTTTTGAATCAAACTTTACTGAAGTTCCTCATAATACTTGGTGGATTGATTCTGGTGCCACCACTCATGTGTCAAATACGATGCAGGGATTCCTTACGATCCAAACTACAAAGCCAAATGAAAGTTATGTGATTACGGGAAACAGAAACAAAGCTCCAGTTGAAGGCATTGGCACTTATCATTTGATATTAGATACTGGGCATTATTTGGATTTGTTTCGAACCCTTTATGTACCTACATTTTCTCGCAATTTAGTTTCTTTGCTAAGACTTGATGTGACGGGATTTTATTGTAAGTTTGGTTCTGAATCTTTCAGTTTATTTAAGAGTGATACTCTTATTGGAACTGGAATTTTATGTGATGGTCTCTACAAATTTAGACTTGATAATACTTTTGTTGAGACATTAATGACCTTGCATCATAATGTTGGCACTAAACGAAGTTTGGTGAATGAAAATTTTGCTTACTTGTGGCATAAACGTTTGGGTCATATATCCAAGGAAAGAATGCAAAGATTAGTGAAGAATGGAATTCTTCCAAATTTGGATTTTACTGACCTTGGAGTGTGTATTGATTGTATTAAAGGTAAACAAACAAAACATATTAAGAAAGGTGCCACAAGAAGCACAGAGCTTCTTGAAATTATACATACTGACATATGTGGTCCTTTCGATGTTTCATCTTTTGGTAAGGAAAGCTATTTCATCACCTTTATTGATGATTTTTCACGTTATGGTTATATTTATCTTTTACATGAGAAGTCTCAATCAGTGAATGCACTTGAAGTGTATATTAAAGAGGTTGAGAGGCAATTAGATAAAAAGGTGAAAATAGTAAGGTCGGATAGAGGTGGTGAATATTATGGAAAGTATGATGAATCGGGACAATGTCCAGGTCCATTTGCTAAATTCCTTGAAAGACATGGCATTTGTGCTCAATATATAATGCCAAGTACACCACAACAAAATGGTGTAGCAGAAAGGCGTAATCGTACTTTAATGGAAATGGTTAAGAGTATGATGAGCCACTCATCTCTACCCTTGTCTTTGTGGATGAATGCTTTAAAGACTTCTATGTATTTATTAAATAGGGTTCCTAGTAAAGCAGTTCCAAAGACTCCCTTTGAACTGTGGACGGGTAGGAAACCTAGTTTACGACACTTGCATGTTTGGGGTTGTCCAGCAGAAGTAAGAATTTACAATCCACATGAAAAGAAATTGGATTCAAGAACGACCAGTGGTTATTTCATTGGTTATGCAGAGAAATCCAAAGGGTATAAATTTTATTGTCCTAATCATAGTACAAGAATTATTGAATCTGGAAATGCTAGGTTCATTGAGAATGGTGACATCAGTGGAAGTGAAAGAGTGCGTGATGCTTGCATTCAAGAAGTAAGGGTAGAAGTTCCTATACCCAAAGCTTCTAAAATTGTTGTTCCGATATTATGGTACAATCTAACAATAATCAAGAACAACAAATTAATGAACAAACACCCCATAATGGAGATGTCAATATTGAACCTCCAATAGCGAGTCACGAGAAATGGCATTAAGAAGATCTCAAAGAGAAAGGAGGTCGGCTATTTCTGATGACTATATAGTTTATCTACAAGAGTCAGAAATTGACTTAGGAATTGGAAATGATCCAGGTTCATCTTCCCAAGCCATGGAATGTGAAGATTCTAATGAATGGTTTAATGCCATGGAAGAAGAGTTAAAATCCATGCATCAAAATCAAGTTTGGGATCTTGTCGAATTGCCTAAAAGATGTAAGAAGGTCGGGTGCAAATGGGTCTTTAAGATCAAGCGCGACTCAAAAGGCAATATTGAATGACATAAAGCTAGACTTGTTGCAAAGGGTTTTACACAAAAGGAAGGCATTGACTATAAAGAGACATTTTCACCAGTCTCTAAGAAGGACTCACTTAGAATCATTATGGCTTCGGTGGCTCATTATGACTTGGAGTTACACCAAATGGATGTAAAAATCGCTTTTCTTAACGGGGATTTAGAAGAAGAGGTTTATATGGATCAACCCGAAGGTTTTTCGGTTAAAGGAAAGGAACACATGGTATGTAAATTAAAGAAGTCAATATATGGATTTAAACAAGCTTCCCGACAATGGTATCTTAAGTTTAACGATACCATAACTTCATTTGGATTTAAAGAAAATACCGTTGATCGGTGTATATATATGAAGATTAGTGGGAGCAAGTTTATTTTTCTAGTTATGTATGTTGATGATATTTTGCTTGCTGCTAATGATTTTGGTTTGTTACATGAAATCAAGAAGTTTCTCTCTAAGAATTTTGAAATGAAGGATATGGGAGAGGCAATGTATGTGATAGGAATAGAAATATTCCGTGACAGATCACAAGGGTTATTAGGATTGTCTCAGAAAGCCTACATTGAGAAAATTTTAGAGAGATTTAATATGAGTAAATGCTCAGTAGGAATACTTCCAATTCAGAAAGGTGACAAATTTAGCTTTATGCAATGTCCGAAAAGTGAATTGGAACGAGAACAAATGAAGAATATTTCTTATGCATCTGTTGTAGGGAGCTTAATGTATGCGCAGACTTGTACCAGACCGGACATCAGTTTTGCTGTCGGAATACTGGGCAGGTATCAAAATAATCCTGGAATGGATCATTGGAAAGCTGCAAAGAAAGTTCTTAGATACTTGCAAGGAACGAAAAATTATATGCTCACTTATAAGAGATCAGATCATCTCGAGGTGATTGGATATTCAGATTCAGACTTAGCCGGATGTGCCGATACAAGAAAATCAACATTTGGTTACTTGTTTCTTTTGGCTGGAGGGGCAATTTCATGGAAGAGTGCGAAGCAGTCGATTATTGCTGCATCCACTATGGAAGTTGAATTTGTGGCATGCTTTGAGGCCACTGATCATGGATTATGGCTGCGGAACTTTATTTCAAGACTTGTGATTGTCGACAGTATTGCCAAGCCGCTGAAAATTTATTGTGATAACTCTGCAGCAGTTTTCTTCTCTAAGAACGACAAGTATTCTAAGGGTGCTAAGCATATGAAGATCAAATACTTGTCTGTTAAAGAAGAAGTTCAGAAACAAAGAGTGTCAATTGAGCACATTAGCACCAAGCAGATCCCTTAACAAAAGGACTGCCGCCCAAAACATTTAATGAGCATGTTGAAGAGATGGGCATTGTTGGACGTCATTAATGTTTGTATTATGTTTGTATTAAGTTTATGTATTTGACACTTTGAGCTCATTTAAGTGTTTCTGATATTTCCTGTTTTCTATTTAGTATACATTATGAAAAATAGATGAATGTTAAACAGGATAGTTTCTAAAGAGACATTATGATTGGACTATTACTGTACTTCTCATTTATGGATCATGTTAAGTAAAGCACTATAGTTGTAGTGCATGGAAGGGACTATGTCAATTAATGACATACAACCGCTATGACTCACATTAGTTTTCTTTACTTAATTATGATTATTATGTGATTGCCAATTTTATGAAATTTTATAGCATAATCTTATGTGCACATTACAGTCTTTATTAAACCATGAAAGGAAAGTCATATGGGCCAAGTGGGAGAATGTAAAATTATTGTGGCCCACATGATATGATTTTTATTATATGGTTTAATAAATTATTGAAATGCTATAAAATAAATAAATAAATAAATATTGGCTACGAGAAGTTGCGATTCTAATTAAATAAAAGGGTATATTGCTTTGATGGAAGGCATATTTTCAAGGAATGTATAAATAGGGTCCGGTCCTCTCTCCACCCATATAATGACATATTTTCTTCTCCATCGATTAAAATATAGAAAGAAATAGTGGGTTAAGGGAGAGAAATCGGATTTCTTCATTTGGATCGAATTCAAATGTATGTTTTTCATATATATTTGTGAAGATCATGAAGATCAAAGATCTTCATTTTATTATGAATTTCCGCATTAAGAATTATAAGAAATTCTAACAACCTATGCCAAATTTGGTAATCGGTGTGAATTTTTTTTTCTAAGTGTCTCTCCGTTTTTGAACATGAGGGTTCATAATTGCCTTGATTGGTTGTCTCCCGTTACTCTGGCCATCACACAAAAATATATGAGACCCGTGAATAATATGGTTCGATCTTACTGCCCTCAAGAAGTGCCTCAGGGTCAAAATTTTCACCAGGGATAGCCCTAAGGTGTCATAAATGGAGAAGCCGGCCTATTATTTTTTGCCCAATAATCCTTCACTGGGAGGAGCATTGGTACCGTCTACAAGGTCATAAAAGAAGAAGCCGGCCAATTAATTTTTCAAATAATCATTCAAGGGGCATCGTTACCATCTACAATGGTCATAACAAGTCACCAAAGACACGGGAAACTGAGAGAGACGGGGTTTTGTCCAAAGAAAGAGTACAAGGGTGTAATGATTCAAAACCTCGAGGAAGGTTTGTTTCAATTTTGTGATCTTTATTGGTTTGCAGCTGGAAATTTGTAATGGAGACGTTGAAAGGGAGAATAATCAAAGTCACTTTTGTGATTTTTTACATGGTAGGGAACTAAGAGTTGTTATTTGAAAAGTAATAAGTCATTTATAGCTGATTATATGGAATATATGTTTGGTGAATTTGGTTTAGTTTTTCTCGGGGACTTTCGGCCTTCAAAATATTTTGAGGAAATGTTGAAATATTTGGCAACCATATTCAAGGAGTTATTGAAAATACTGAAAGCTCATGGTATGAGGACTTGTTTTAAGTTTTTAGTATTTTTGGAATGCTGAAGGGCTGATTTAATAAAAATTAGTGAGTTACTTATTTTGCCCTCAAAACTTAACTAAAAATCCAAATTTGGCCCCTTTTGAAAGAATTAAATCCCTAAATCAACAGACAACGCCTTCTTCGCTCCGCTCGCTCTCCGCTCGACCCTGCACTTCGTTCGCTCCGCTTTGCTCACCCTTTTCAATTTGCTCGCCCTAGATCTACCCCGTGCATTATGCGAATCTGTGGCGCCCGATTCACTCTCTATCTCAGTGTCTTTCTCCATCGATGGCTTCTTCTTCGTCTCTCCTTTGCCTGATGGTTCTTGTCACGGTGATCGATGTGGTGGTGATTGTCAGAGAGGTTGATGACGGAGGCAGCCAGAGAGACTTCGATTAGTTCAAGTTGATGGAGCAATGGCTGGCCAGGCTCCTCCAACGCACTGCGGGTAATTCGTAGTTGTCATTTGTTTTGTTAATTCCAGATGCTTGGCTGTTGATTGCTGGCTCATGTCTCGTGCTCTATGTATTTAATGTTCAATTGCTTTTTAATTGGGGTTTTGTTTGTGCAGTCTGCGACTTCTGTTGTTTGCATGTTTGATTATTATGTTGGTGTGGCGATCGAATTTGAAATCATGGGTGAATTTCAGCTATGGCTTCGTGTTGACAGCCTACGAGTTCATTAGAACACTATTATATCAATGCGTTAAATGCTGAACTAGTGGTGTCAAACCTGCTGAATATCAATCTCATTGAAGCCTGAAAAAATCGCACGCACAAAATGGAAATCTTCTGAAGCGCCGCTAGTGCTGCTCATGACGATTTTTTTTTCCTGTCACCAACATGATTCTTGTATGTCTTTTTACAGGTTGCAACAAAGAATTGATTTTTGTTTGTCCTGTTTTGAGTATACATTGAGAGATCACATATGGTCAATTGTCGATTGCAGTGGATCTGTCCTAATTGAATGTGAGAAGGGGATGTTATCCGATTGGTTAATTGTTGATTGCAATCCTATCTTTGGACCTTTTTTTTTTTTTTTTTTTTGATCGAATACGAGACTTTCATTAAAATACTATAAAGGCGAGATACAACAGTTGGGAAAATCCACACAGAGGATACTATAAAGTTCACGCGGGGGAATATAAAGCCAATTACTGGGAAGGGTTTTCGCCAGGTGGGATTTGGCTATGTAGTCTGCGGCGTGGTTCGTCTGGCGTGACTCGTAGAGAAGAGAAACATTGGTCAGCTGGGCCATTAACTCTCGGCAGTCTTGAATTAGTGGATGGGAGGCCCAATCCGTTTGAGCGCGGCCCATGATGGCTTCAACAGCGTTGAAGCTGTCGCTTGAGATCTGAACTACCGAGTTCAGTTTCAGTCGAGCACTTCGGGAGGCTTCGGTCAGTTCAGTTCTGAGTTCCTTCGTCCATTCCAGAGCACACAAAATTGCTAGGGTTTCACCTACGAGAGCTGAGGGGGCTCGGATCGTTTGCACAAATCCATCCACACAAGCCCCGCGTTCATCTCTACAGATTCCAGCTATAGACCCAGTGGAGTTCGTCTCCTTCCAGGCGCAGTCTACATTTAGCTTGAGGACACCCGGTGGCGGTGGTACCCAGGTATGTGATGCTGAGGGTTGCGATTGCAACCGTGGGTTCCACTTTTCATGTAAACGCCGAGTGAGTTGAGCCTCTGTGATGATTTGATCCGGTTTCCTTGTTTTCCCGTGGAAGATGAGTTCATTGCGCGCTTTCCACAGAAGCCATAGGAGAGTTGCAAAGGTCGCTTTTTGACTAGGCGACGCCCCTGACTGAAGGTACTTGTAAACCCACTTGTCCATTCTCGTAATAGACACGGAGGTGCGTGTCGAATTGCTTGAATTTTCCCAGATCTGTAGGGACCATAAACAGAGGCAAAACAAGTGTTCAGATGTTTCTGGTTGTAGGTGACAGCGAGGGCAGGTCGGCTCAGATAAGATTTGGCGCCGATGTAAGTTCTCTCTTGTTGGGAGGCCTTCATTGCATAGGCTCCACATGAATTGTTTAATTCGAGGATTTGTTTGTAGCTTCCAAATTGCTTTCCAAAGTTGATTGGGTACCTGATAGGACGATGAAGCCTTGTTAACTATGTTTGTCGTAGTGGTTGTTTTGATTCTGTGGTAACCACTTTTGATGTTGTATTCGCCTGTAGAGTGTCCTACCCAAAGTAACCGATCTGGTCTTAAGTGTCTGCTGAGAGGTGTAGCTAGAATTTTGGCTGATATATTGCTGTCAAAGAGTTCTGATATAAGTTGATGGTTCCATGAGCGTGAAATTGGATGAATAAGCTCCGCTACAAGCTGAGGGTCATTGTAGTTAGCGGGTCCTCCAATTCTTCCTGACAACAGCCATCTATCTTCTCTTATCTTTAGAGACATACCATCCCCTACTTCCCATTTCAAATCGGGTAGTAATACATCACGGCCTATTAAGATGCTTTGCCAGCCCCAGGAAGGTCTAGTTCCTCTTGTTGCTGTCCATAAGCTGCCATTAGGGAAATAGAGACCTTTAAAAACTCTGCTCCATAAGGTCTCTGGAGCTTTCTCAAGTCTCCAGGCTTGTTTCCCTAGCATTGCTTTATTAAATATCACTAGGTCTTTGAAACCCATGCCACCTTCAGCCTTTCTTTCCTTTAGGATGTCCTAGCTCTTCCAATGAATCCCTTTTTGATGCGCTTTCTGCTTCCACCAGAAGTCTGAAATTTTCCTTTCTATAGCTCGACAGATGGAAATCGGGATTTTAAAGGTATTCATGGCATATTGTGGTATCGCCTGAATTACCATTTTAATAAGAACTTCTTTTCCCGCTTTCGAGATAAGTTGCTCCTTCCAACCCTCCAGTTTCCGTTCCACTCGTGCTAATATCCAGCTGAACATCTGTTTTTTTGTCTGCCCCCAGTCAGATGTAGCCCGAGGTACTTCCCAGTGTGTTCAAGAATAGGGACTCTTAATTCAGCTGCTATATTTCTCTTTAGGTTCTGCGGACAGGTAGCCCCCATAAAAATTCCGGATTTGTTTAAGTTAATCCCTTGGCCAGAGGCAAAGCAATAACAATTCAGGATATTGGCCAAATTTTGGGCTTCTCGAATAGTGCCGTCTAAGAAAAAGATGGCGTCGTCAGCAAAGAACAAGTGAGAGAGGACAGGGCAGTGCTGATTCAACTTGATTCCCTTCAGAGTGCCGTCTGTTGTCGCCTTAGATATCATATGAGATAGACTATTTGCCATAATGATGAATAAATAGGGGGACAAAGGATCTCCTTGCCTTAGGCCTCGAGTGGGATAAAAACTCTCCCCTGCTTCTCCGTTGATTAAGATACTGAAGTGGACTGAAGAGATACAGAATTTCACCAGCTTAACCCATCACTCACTAAAGCCCATTCTCAACATAACATCACATAAAAAGTCCCATTCAACTCGGTCGTATGCCTTTTGCATGTCTAGCTTCAGCACCCCTTGGAATTTTCTGCGATTTCGTCTAATCCGGAGTTGATGTAGGACTTCTTGGACAACGAATATGTTATCTTGTATTTGTCGACCTCCTATGAATGCACTCTGTTCGGGTAGGATGATCGAAGGCAGCCAAGGCTTAAGTCTGTTTGTCATGATCTTTGCAATAACCTTGTAACTGAAGTTACATAGGCTAATGGGGCGGTATTCATTGATTCTTTCAGGGTTAGCTGTTTTGGGAATAAGTGTAATGTGCGTAGCATTAAGGGCTGTATCAAACCTGCCATCTCTGAAAAAGGAGTCCACTAGGTTGAAGATGTCCATGTGGATTATGTCCCACTGACTCTGATAAAAAAGACCGTTAAAACCGTCAGGTCCGGGAGCTTTTGCTGAACCCATTTGAAAAACAGCCGATTTAACCTCTTCCATTGTCAGCTTTGCTATGAGAGAGTTGTTCATCTCCTCGGGGACTACCTTTGGGCATTGTTCTAACACTGGCTCATAATACCGGGATCCCACGGAGCTGTACAATTGTTGATAAAATTCTGTGATATGTTGTTGGATAACCCGAGGCTCTCGAGTCCATGTATTCTCTTCAAGTTTAAGCATATTAATTTTGTTCCGTTGTCTTCTCTGGATAGTTGTGGTGTGAAAGAATTTAGAATTCCTATCCCCCCACTTTAGTCAGTGAATTATGGATCTCATTCCCCAGTACATTTCCTCCTGTCGCCATAAGGTGCTTAGTTGCTCTGTGATGGCTTTAAACTCAGCTTGTACCTCTGTTTGTGCATCCCTGTTTGTAAGTTGAATGAGCTGATTTTTGAGAGAAGTGATTTGTTTAGAAGCATTGCTAAAAGTTCGCTTGCTCCATTGCCTCAAATCCTGTGTTAATTTGTTCGTTTTGGCCACCAGATCTACTCGTTGCAGCTGCTCGGACCTCCAAGACTTATCTACAATCGTTACACAGTCAGGGTGATCCCACCAGTAAGCTTCAAATCTGAACCTTCTTTGTTTTTTTTCTGGATGTTCATGAAAGTTAAGTAAGAGGAGGCTATGATCAGAACCTAAAGCTGGTAATGCAAAGGCAGCAGCATTAGGGAAAGTGAGTCTCCATTCTAGGTTACCAAACACACGATCAAGTCTTTCTTTAACTAGATAATCACCCTCCCTTCTATTAGACCATGTGAAGGCACAGCCTTTACTTTCAACATCTAGGAGGGAGCATGAATCCACGAAGTCCCGAAAAGCCATCATTCTGTATCTCTCCGCTTGTCGCCGTCCCATCTTTTCCCATTGGTAGAGTATCTCATTAAAATCCCCTAGGCATATCCAGGGAACTGTTGTACCTCCATGCCAACTATATATGTAGTTCCAGAGTGCCACTCGCTCTTGAAATATAGTGGATGCATGCAGGAAGGACATCTTCATCTGACTGGTACTTCCATCCATTTGGGAAGATACATCTATTAGCTCAGGACTGCTGTGATCAATATTTAGTTGTACCACCTCATCCCAAAATAGAGCTAGCCCCCCCCCCGGTTGTACCTGTAGGGTTTACAGTATATATAGAAGAAAACTTCAGCCTGCGCTTGATGTTATCTATAATCTGGAACTGGTTTTTAGTTTCCATTAGGAATACTATATTAGGTCTCTTACTGGCCACAATGGCCCGTAAATGCTGGACTATCAAGGGAGAACCTAAACCTTGACAGTTCCAGCTCAAAACTTTCATGGCTGCTATGGTGGCTTGTTTAGGCTAGCCACCAAAGCCCCGGCTGATTCGCCGTCCCACAGCTGAATTGGAGTTTCCAATAAGTTTTCAAAATCTATTCCCAGCATTTGAGTGCCCTTTTTTTCATACGGAGTAAAGCGTTTTTGTTTCTTTGAGGTATGTTTTTTCATACATGCTCGAGATGCTCCTGGGATGCTCACCCCTGTTTTTGGCTTAACATATTCTGAGAACTGCTCTGGGTACTGCTAAACCCTCTTCCCTTTTTTGATTGCAGAAAGGTCGGCGGGGGAAATCAGGTCTGGAGTCAGTGCTGTTGGTTGATAAAGGACGAGGGCTTGGCTACTATCCGGGTTTTCCTTCTGCGTCTCTTCCTCCACAGGTATGACTGGGGTCTCGGGAACCATTTCATCTTCAAGTAAAGTTAGATCTATGTCCCCGTAGAAAGTTTCCCAACAAGGACTAAGACGTTGAACTTCGGCTTTTAACCAAGAGCCAAATCTGCGTTTTTTATCCTCAGCTTCTGATTCGACATAAGGATGAGTTGGGCACTTTGTGGTATAGTGACCCATAAGACCGCATGAATGGCAGTAGTATGGAAGCCTTTCATACTTAAAATCAATCCACCAGTGATGATCACCAACATGAATAATGGTTCCAGTTTTGAGAGGATGTGATAGATTGATCCTAACCCTTGCCTTTCCAGTTTTTCGGGAGCTATTGTTACGGGCATCAATTCGAACATCCTCAACTTCCCCCAATTTTCCAGCAATTACTCGAATGCAATCCTCCAGCATAGCTGCTCTTGGCAGACCCACTAAATGCACCCAGAAAGAGCAGAAATCAAACTCATAGCAATGTTCTAGGATGGTAGGATCCCCTTCTTTTAAGACTAACAGGTTACTGGAAAAAGACCAGGGGCTGGTCTGAAGTATTCGGTTCTTTTCTTCTACCGATTTAAATATAAAAGCAAAGAAGCCTGTGTCAATTGTCTCGCACCTAACCTCTGTTACCTTCCAAGATCTCTTCATTGTGGTCCAGAACGCAGGAAAATTAACATTTGGGTTCGTGAATAATTTACCATATAGGATGTGCTCATCTTTCTGTTTGTGTGCTTCAGGGATGCGATCATTTAACTCTGTAATGTCATCTGCTGCCCAGAGACACCCATCCTTCTGCACAGAGTCAACATTCGGAGATGATCCACTTGATTACCTTCCATGGCTAGATCAAGCTGCAGATAAGTTTGCGAGGAGATGAGCCGGTTGGTAGAATCAGGTGGGGTAGTGACGTTTGATTGGAGTGAAGGGAGTTCTTAAGGTGAGTGAGTAATTAGGGTTTTTTTTTTTTTTTTTTGTGTGTACTGAGGAGCTGTATTAGGGTTTTCAGGAGGAAGGGAAATGGGTTGATCGAGAGGATCCCATCCGATGATGAGATTGTTTATTTGTGTGTTAAATTGATTGATGTTCTTCCATTATTTCCGTTGGAAGAACAAGTCAAATTAATTAGGCCTATCCCATTTGCCTTCAAAAGGTTGTGTGCAAATTGTGACATTCTTTGTAAATACCTTGGATTTAGGAGAACCATTCTCTTAGATCGTAAAAGGCTTGTGGCTTTACTGGATTTGCATCAGTATGGGACACTTTCACATGATAATCTTAAAATTGCTGTACATCTGGCACATGAGAAGATATCACAGTCAAGTCATCAATGAGTAATGGAGTTATTGTTGATAAGCCCAAGGAGGAGGATTACTTCTGTGCAAATCCTCTGATGTGCCTTTGTGAGCAACCTAAATTGATGATTTACAAGGCCCGAGCAAGAGGAACTCCAGTGAAGTCTCTAGTTGATTGCCAGCAATGATAAACTATTGTCATCTGGACATTTTCCGCACAATATGTTCATGAGCTTGAGATTCAAGTTGATCTCTTTGCATCGCACGGTACAGACGCTCTTGAATTTGATGCACAAGCTACTCCGCTTTCATCAACGTGAATGGCTCTTTGTTTGTCCATGATATGAGGCTAACAAGAAGCAGCAAGCAAAGGTTTGCCTTTCTTTTAGGGCAGCTACAAAGATAAATTTATCATTTGTTGTTGTCCATAGTTAATGATTGTAATATGTTGAGAAGTCACTGAAAACAAGCGTACATTTTTGCTTTTCTTGTGATAACGCGGAATGAAAGCTTATTTTGGTTCATGTCCATTATTTCGGTTGGGTAAGAATCATTTGAGATGATGATTTGAGAGACATCTGCAAATTCATTTTAATTTTGCTTCAGCTACATAGATCGTTTCTTGTGGCAAAGTGGTGCCATGAACTTGGATAAAAACAGAAAACTGGGGAAGTTTGGTTCTGTGCCTACTCAATGAAAATTGACAGATAAAAATTCCCGTAATTTCTTTTATTCCCTCAGAATTTCCTACAAATTGGAATTCACTGCATAATTGTTGAGGATATAAATGATGAGGGTAATGCTCCAAATAATGATGCAACTTCTATTATGGCACATTTATATGATCAAATAGCTATGAGTTTATGAAATATTTAAGAATATTTCTAATTTTTAAGGATAATAAATTTCTTTTCTTGGGGCATATTTTAATATGTTTATTGCAATAAAAGTATTCTTTTTTAATTGAGAAATATACCATTTTGATGTAAATTTTTCCATTTGAAATTTTTTAGCCAAAACAAACAAATTTTATTTTTCTAAAAAAGTTGTTTACATTATATCTTCAACATTGTTGTCAAAATTTAAATTAAAAAAGTTGTAAACATTAATGTTTTCACTTTTAAACAAATAAAAATTTAAAATTTAAATTAATCATTCAAATAAGCTTTTCAAATATGTTTTTTTACCAAACAACAATTGTCTCAAAGTTGTTTCTCAAAGTAGAGTTTATTAAACAATTTTTGCATTTTTTTCAAAGCCCTTTAAGCTAAATTGCATTTTTTCACTAGAAGCTTGATCATCACTCTCTCTTCCATCAATTCTAGATATTCAGTGAGATGATAAGGATCCTAAATGTTGACCCACTGAATTCATGTTCAATAGTTCGCCCTTATCAATGAAATTGTGTGGATTTTGATGTAAAATCTGAAAATTAAACTTAATGACTTTTTTTTTCCCGCAAATCACGGATTATTTTTCTATTAATAAGTTTGTGAAATTTTATTATAATTTGTGATTCGTATGCGCATGTCGGGGAGAGATAGAGATAGATGCGTGTATGACTGTCGGTGAAGGAGGCGATCTATGCTGGCTTGAAAGAGAAAGACAATCAGAGAGAGGTGACCAACACAGGGCACCACAATGTTTTCCATGCAAAGTGCACGTCACATGGCAAGACTTGTGATTGTATTATGGATGGAGGAGGTTGCAAGAATGTTGTAGCAGCTATAATGGTCGAGAAGTTGAAGTTGCCGATGAAAGATCATCCCCACCCTGATAGATCACAATAATTAAGGGAGGAGGATGAAGGAAAGGTCTTCGACTTCATTAATTCAATTTTCTATTGCAAATAAATATCGCGGCAAACTATGGTATAATGTGATTTCAATGGATGTATGCCATATGCTACTTAGACTATCGTGGCAATATTAACATTGAACTATTCATGATGGACACGGATACACTTACTCCTTCGAGAAGGATGGTGTATAGATTACAGTTGCACCATTAATAATTGATAAGGAAGAAGTTGTTTTAACATCCTTGTTTGGATTAACAAAAGCCTACGAGGAGACGTGTTGCATGTGCACTAGTGGTAGAGAACGAAGAATCACTTGGATTGCCAAGACAATTAAGCCACTTGAAATTTTTGATCTTGATGAAATTTTTGCTGCCATGCTGCCCATGTGTAATATTCATTACTGCAGTTATCCCCAACAAAGTTGCCTACCCCACGAGTCCTAAGGAGCATGAACAAAGTCAACTGCAAAAACCTTATGGCCAAAGGCCTGGTGGAAGAAAGTGCTAGTCCTTCTGCGGTGCCGGCTAGGAGGGGCCCATGGGCCGTTCTCGGCTCGGTTGGTCTGGGCCCATTTCTTTTTCTAAATTAATTTTAATTCTTCGTATGAAAAATTCCAAAAAAACTAAACTATTATTTTTTCAAATTAACAAATAATTTAGAAAATTTTATAAAAAAACACTCATTTAATTAAACCAAATTGAAAGACAAGTATATCTTCAAGTAATTTGAAAAAGAAAAATACACATAATGGTGCCCTAATAACAATGACACACAAATTACACCAAAGAGAATGTCTAATAAATTAGGTATCTTCATGTCTTGCTCCCCACCTTAATTCAAATGATACAATCTCATTGTTGTCCTCTTGTTCATATTGGGCACATTCCTCTGGAGTCAGTTCTTGCACAAACCAATCGTGTCCAGATAAAACAATTTCTAAATTTTCCACCTCCACCTTTTGTCTTCCAAGATCCGTTAGCTAGTTTTAAACATGGGCTCATAAACGCAGGTGCGATTAGAAACATTAAAAAAAAAAAAAAAAAAAAAAAAAAAAAAAAAAACTAGTGGCTTCCCTCTTCCACCATTTCAGAATAACTCATTGGTAGACAAAGACGAAAAACTAACAGAAGGTTCGGAGTGTTCTTCTGCTTAGGAATTAGAGACCATAGAAATTTCTGGCCTTCTTTGATGAAATTATGCATGGTCAAAAATTATTTTTTATAATAAGCATCAATACACTTAACCATGTATTACTTGGTCATATCATGAATATTCTAAAGACTTTTTAAAATGTTTCCTAGAAACAATGTGTTCATAAACCACAATAAACTGGTATTTTGTTTTAATCATTTTAAGCACGCTTTTACCTGGGAAGATCATTTTTTTTAGCTCCTTCCTAAAAATGGATCTTAAGAACATGAAGGGACAAAAGCCTACTTGCATTAACAATCTTTTTTTTTTTTTTTTTTTTTTCTATTGATGCTGATTAAATAGCTGACAATTTGAACAAGTTTTTGTTGACACCTAAATTTTGGTTAAATATATATGATTAAATTGCGTAGAAAATTAGAGATTGATTTGGCCTTGACAAGAAAAGATTTTTACGTCACATAGTCATTAATACTATTTGCATCAACTAAATTTTATTTTCCCATCATTTTACTATATTTCAAATAAAAATTTAAAAATTAAAAATTTAAATTATTATTTTAAAAAAATTAGAAAGACGTAAAGGGACTCGGGGCTGGGCCTGACCCCAGCCCCCTTTCTTTCCTCCGCCCGGGCCGGGGCCCAGTTCTCCTCATTTTCTCCCCAGCCCTTTTCTCTCCCTTCTCTCCTTCTCTTCTTCCTTCCCTCGCGGGAGGTCTGGCCCTATAAGAGGAGGGGCCCAAGGGTGAGATCCGCGGGGATCAGAGAGAGTGATCCGAGAGAGAGAGGGAAATCGAGATCGAGAAAGCGAAGAATGAGCGCGAGAGTGGGGAGTTTCTCTGGCAGCCACCGCGCCTGTACGCCCCCCGCCGATCCTCGCCGACGTCCTCAAACCAGCTCCAGTAAGCCAGCCCTGTTTTTGCCCTGTTTTGGGCATGTCGGGCCGGAGCTCGCGGCCGCCCGGCTCGTGGGAACTCTGGCCTTATCTCTCCCTCTTTTGGCTGCTGCGCTGTTGTTGTTTGCTCGGCGAAAGCTTCAGCCTTTGGTTTGAGTCCCGATGGAGCCAAAACCCGATGTTTCAGGAGCGTGCTCGTTCTAAGGAATGCCCGAGATAGACCTAGTTTTTGCCTGTTTATTTTGGATGGTATCGAGTTGTCCGGACACCATCTCGGCCGGTCGAGACACCTCGGTGACGTTTGGCGCTTGTGGGCGTCGGCCGTTTGGCCGTTTCAAGGCCTCCCCGCCGGCAGTGTCGAGCGCGGCCAGGAAACGGGGACCCGGGCGGAAGCCGAGCCCTCAGCTTCGGCTGGCCGAGGCGATGGCGGAGTAAGCGTGCGGCCAAGCCGAGACGAGCGGCGTCGCCACGGCCATCCGCGTCGGCGTTGCGCGGGAGCAGGGGAACGCGAGGGGCTACTAGTCGGGTCGGTCCTAGGTTGGGTCGGGGTCGGTCCCGGGTCGCACGTTTAACTGGCTTGGGCTCATTATATTAGCTTTGGGTCGAGCTCGGTTTGTTGGAGTTGGGCTTAATTCTATAAGATTGAGCCCAGTTCGTTTTTTAAAAGCCTCTTAATGGGTGAGGCCTCCCAACCTGAAGACCAGCGGTAGCCCACATTCGGACTAGGCTCAAAGGCCAAGCCCGAGTCCCAATTTCGGAATAAAAAACTATGAAAACATTTAGTTTTAAAAAATTTCAAAAGAATTTCGAAAAAAATTCTCAAATTAGGAAAAGTTAAAAGAAAAAGAAGGTTTTTAGAGTATCTTTCTCTTTAAAATGCATGAAATATCCTTCATAAAAAAAAAAATCAAACCTGAGGTTTAAATAAGGTTAGGTTTCAAAAGAGTATTAATTGATTAACTAGTATAATCAAGTTATCAATCCTAATTTTTGTTGTTGTACAGAAGTAAAATATTTCTCTTAATATTTTATTTGGTTTCTAATTGATCCACCACAAACTAATTAGTAGCGACTCATAAATGAAAATGACTTGCATGTTAAAAATTTAGACCATAAATCGCAAATTGGTGAGCTTGGGAGAGCTCAAATTAAATCTAGACTTAGTAGGTTGAGCATCCCATGGGACTTATGACCATCTGAATAATAATTACGATGTACAAATACTATTAGTTACAAATAAAGAGGGAAATTGCTGTATCAATGGAGAATTGCAAAATGATAGCACCCTTAACTTAAGAATAATGAATAGATGCTCGGCGATGGAAAGTTAATAATCATAGGCGCAGTATTACTTTCCAGGATTTCAGGTGATTTACAATTGTTCTAGAATATTTACTCAGAAGTTTCGTCATTTATTATGACTATTTGATGAAATTTACTATATTAAGTTGAAGTTTACTAACGACTAAGATTATTATTCAGGTAAAACAAAGATTATTTTTTGACAATGGGCAAATATCAACGTACGGGTCTAACAGGAATATGTATAAAAGCACATATGTAGTGCCACAAACCTTTTATGCTTCTTCTATAAACTGCATGAAAAAAACTCGAAATTGCCCAAGCAAAGGGAAATGATCCTGGGAAATAAAATATGAATACGATTCTTAAGGGAAAGAGCAACCATAAGTCCTAAAATTTATTATGAAAATGCAATTGTCCTAAAACTTTTTAAAAAAAAATGCAATTGAGTCGAGAAACTTATCTAATT
The DNA here is from genome assembly GCA_014182555.1 of Eucalyptus erythrocorys. Taxonomy (NCBI): domain Eukaryota; kingdom Viridiplantae; phylum Streptophyta; class Magnoliopsida; order Myrtales; family Myrtaceae; genus Eucalyptus; species Eucalyptus erythrocorys. The sequence continues at coordinate 22,397,315 of CM024604.1, forward strand.
AGTACAATCAAGAACTTCCCTCAGTTCCATCCAATTTGAGTATTGGAAAATACTAGCATGTCATCTTTTGATATATTTTGAGTATACAAGCCGGAGATACTCGAGCCAAACATGGTGCCCTGTTCTAACGAATTTAAGTGTCCAGTGTGCCAAGTCACCCTCATTCCCTTCACATATACTTGAATAGGGCAGGAGAGATTGAATTGATCACCATCTGTTACTCCATCGACAAGACAAATGTCCAATTCCTAATTTGTTTCACTGGCTTCTTAATGACAGCTTCCTTGCCAATACTACTCCACTCGCCTCCTCCCATTTGATCTTTCATATGCCTCCAGTTTCTCCATTTGGAGCGGGAGAAATTTGCGTAAGAACTCTCTATACTCTATTTTACAAAGTGAAGCTGGATCCACTAATTGATTATCTTCAAACACAACCGTCAAATCATCATCTAGTTGCTTGCATATTAGCACATATCCCAAATTTTCCACAGTTCCACCCGACACTATGAGTGTAAGGCTAAATTCTAAGTAATCCTCGTCAAATTCAAGAAAATCAACTGCTCCCTCTAACACTCCCCACAACATATTCGGTTTGAGATACTGAATCCACATGTGACTCGAATCAAATGAACCGAGAGATCCTGATAGCACATTCCGTCTTTGGCCATTAATGTGGGGCATGATGTCGAAAAATATTTCCTGTTCTCCATCTTCTACATTGAAAACAACACAGAGAGCTAATCCCAGGAACTTGTCATAAAGGTCCTGTGAAACCATGAAAGATATGGTATTGCCTTCAATAGGGACAAACTCCTCTGGCATATCTCCTCCGGGGAGAATATTTTTGTAGGAAGTAGAAATTCCGGAATAGCGATACTTCTGCTATACCAGTAAATTGTTAGACGTACTCAAATTGATAATTAGTTCAAATAGAAGAGTTTGATTTGAGAATTTTTCTTGTAATTTAACCAAAGCTAGAGTTTTATAATAATTAAACGTATTGATCCTCCCTTGTCTTATATGTAATACTCATGAAATCATTCACTTGTGAGTGTTGTAGCACCCATATTACATGTAAGTGCAGAATCACTTTATGTTAAATTTGCTTGTTTGTTTAGAATTTTCAGTTCTTGCATTATACAAACACAGTGCGCCCGCCATCCACTCCAACAAATTAACACATGCACTTATGAATGTGCGCGCACCCGCAGAGAGAGAGAGAGAGAGAGAGAGAGAGAGAGAGAGAGAGAGAGACCTCAATTGAAAAGTCAGCCATGATGTCGTTGTATCGCGAGCTAAGCATGATATCGTCATCTTCTTCCATTTCACGGTATTCTTCAAATCTTCTAATATCTTCATCGTGTAGCCACTGCTATTACATATAGGTGCAAAATCACAATACATTAGCTTGTTTTGTTTACTAGCATTAGCTTTTGCATTATACGAACACAGTGCACCTCTATCAATCAAACACACACCACAATCCCCCGCCGGTGCCACCGCGGGGGGGTGTGGTGCGTGGGGGTGGGGGCATGTTGGGGGAGAGAGGGAGGGAGGGAGGGACCTGTAATGAGAGATCGGCCGAACTTTCTTCCTCTGTGGTCGTTTCTTTATCGTTATGCCAAATCTCATAGAACAAACCTGGATCTAGCAACTTCTCATCTTGATACAAAGCCTCCAAATCGTCTTCTAGTGGCTTGCATATTAATCGAAATCCGCACTTTTTTACAATTACATTATCCGATGCTCTAATGCCTAACTGGAAAGAACTCGAGTCATTTGGACCAAAAGCGTCTACTCCCCATAAGTGCTCTATTTTAAGATATGCAAGACCCACATGACCCGAATACATTGGACACGGTATGTATTCCCCTCTACCGTGGAATTTGCCATTAATGTATGGATGGAACATTAATTTGCAGTTTCGTTTACCTTCCTTTGCTCGAAATACAACACAAACAGCTAATGCTAGGAACTTCTTATACAAGTCCTTTGAAGCCATGAAAGATATATAACCTTCTTTATTCGGGAGCAACCATTGCGGCATCTCTCCTCCAGGTAGCATAATTTGGCAAAACGATTTGGAGAAACACTGTCATAGATGTAAATTGTTAAAGACAGTATTTCAAATTTGCCACTTGAAAAGAGGAGTTTCAATGAATTAAGTGGGTCGATGTACATGATTCCGTATTAACCAGAGGGAGAGAGAAAGAGAGTCTAACCTCAAAGGAGATAGAGAGTTCCTCCTTATCGACCTGTTCGTGACATAATAAGTCAATAGGGTTAACGGCCCATATGTCAGAGGGAATTTTACTAAGAGATTCACAATGCTCTGCAAATAAATACTGCAATTGCCCTGGAATCTTGCCAATCTCTTGTAGCTGTCGGCATTTCGAAACATCCAAAGTGAGTAAATTATGTAGCTGCCCACACGTTGGAAGTTTAACAAAATTGTTTTCGGACAAACACAAATGTTTCAAGCATGGAAAACATGAATGATTCTCTAGGAACTCTACTTCTACTAGATTACATCCCCTAAGACTTAAGATTTGTAGCTTAGAAAATCCCATCTTGCTATGCAGATCACTCAAATCCTCCTCCTCATTTGGAAACTTGATTAGTCTTGAACAACCATCAAGTATCAAGCTCTCAAGAGTTGGCAACTTGTAAATGCTAGATGGGAGGTTTGCCAGTTTTTTGCAATTATGCAAATTCAATTTTTCCAAAGAGACAAGATTTTCTATGGATTGAGGAAGTTCCCTAATTGAAGTTTCTTTTAAATAAAGTTCTTTCAAGCCTTTGATTTTATATAGAATGTCAGGGAATCTTCACAATTTTGAGCAACCAGTAAGATTGAGAAGTTGAAGATTCTTGAATTGGAGCACATCGGGGAGATGATGAAGGTTAGAGCACCCTTCTAGATTCAACACCCGTAATTTGGAGTGATACGCAACTGATTCATGAGCAATCTCCAAATTTTTGCACCCATGGAGATCCAGTTCCTCGAGATTTGGAGTCAAATTGAGGTTTGGCATACAAACCACCGACGGACATTCACTGAAGTTAAGGAGCTTCAAATTTTTAAAGTCCTGCATGAAACATCCAGACGAAAAAAAAAATGAAGATAAAAATAATTAAAAATCAATCAAGCCTTGTGTGATCAGAAATTAGTTGATCAAATAGTGTATATAGAGCACTCCCTCTCCCTTTTTAAATATGAGTGCGATCCTTGGCCAAAAGAGAAGATAAACAAGAGAAATCATTCCAATGCTGAGTGGCGTGGCCACTACTCCTATGTGTTCGTTTAGAAAAATACATGTAATTCAGAGAGAGAAGGTAACCTCAAGTGGGAGCACATGAGCCGTGGTCAAATCCTTTGCCAACTAATTCATGACATGAATTTAAGCTAACCTAGGGGCACTTGATGGATCTATAATCTTATGCAGAGATACGCAATTGCCATACAGGCGGTGGAAGCTCGGGGATCTCTCGTGTCATCACTTATTAGGTCATGGTAGTTCATTGATCGATTTTTGAGAATCGCGCATTTTGTATCATGTAGTAGACCCTTGATGTGTTACATGTTGCTGAACTTTATATTAGTGAAATTGAACACCTACATGATTTTCCGAAGACAACCCCTCATGTCAAGTTTATCGGTCACTTTTGGCAATGGGAAGTTAGCCTCAGTTTAGTTCTGCTAGCCATCTTCATAAGGAGTTTTAGTAGAAAACATGTAAAACATTGGGATATGTTATCGGTTCAAGCAAAATTTGCATATAAAAATTCGATGAGTCAAACTATTGGAAAATGCCAATTTGATGTTGTGTAGCTAAAGCATCTTTTAAGTCCTTCGGATTTTATGCCATTAAGCCCCGATAATATGAAGAAAGAGCTTAGACAATCAACAAGTTACATAAGGAAGTGAGGATCCCAGTCAAGCAAGAAAACATAGAAAAGCCTGTTGTTTTTAAAGAAGGTGATCTTGTCTGGATTCATTTGAAGAGCGCTTTCCACCTAGCCATCGTGCTACGGATGGTTCTTTTCTAGTTTTGGAACGCATCGACAATAATGCGAGCTTTGTGGAGAGAATGTTGTTTCCACTAGTTTCAATGTTGCTAATCCATCAGTATGAAGTTGGCCTCGAGGATGAGTCTTTCCAAGATTTCAAGATTCTCTCTTGTGAATAGAATAATAGGGATAGAATATATTTTCTTAATCTGTGAGTCTGTTTATACTTTTTATGATTGCTTTAGTCTTGATTACATTGTGTTAATATTGTAGCCTGTTTGAATTTCATATTTTAAGTTCATCTTTCTTTACTTGGAATTTACTTAAAGGTGTCTTAGGCTCCTACTTATAATTGCCCTCTCGGTCTCAAAGTAAACATAATAAAAGTATTAAATGAAGTTTCATTCTATCTTTTCTGTTTCTCTCTGTCCTTTGAGGGGATGCATGAGTGATCAAGAGGGTGCTGCATCCTTGGACTGGCCTACAAAGGTGGTGATTTGACTAAGGGAGACCTATTGCATGTAGTCTCTTCCTATCCTCCATTTTTCCACTTCATTAAGATTGAAAAACCCCTTTTATTTATTTGTTCGCTCAATACATTCCGACGTCAGTGTGGCAGACGAGCATGACAGCAAAATCGAAAGCCCACGAAGTTTGTCTCGTTTGAGGCATTGGAAGAGAAAACTATAAGAGTATGCACAAGAATTGAAAAAAATTGATATTTGAAAAATTGAGCAAAACCACCAAATTAGAAATGTTTAATGGAAAGAAATTGTTGGTAAATACACAATTCACAAACATAGAATATATGTAGGATATTTCAAGATTAAAATTTGCAATAAGAAATTTGTTGTGGGATAGAAAACATTAAAATTTAGATTGTGAAAGATGTGAGAGATGAAATAAATCAATAGTTTATGTACCTCTCTATGAATATAATATTTGTAAAATAAGTAATCAAGACATTTTGGGGAAAAAATTAAATTGAAGTCCCATGGAAGGTCACCTTTACTTTGTACAGTAGTATAAATATGAATATAAATATAATAAATACACATACAACTTAAGATTAGATTTAGGAGAAGGAGAAACTCCCAGTTATTTATGAAAATGAATATTTTATCCATAAAGATGAAGATAACTTTCTTGGAGTTCCACTTATTCCTCCTCCTAAAAATAAAGTACTTGTCAGAAATCTCTAGTTAGGTTCGTACAATAAAAATAGACGGGTCTTTTGGGGCTGACTTATAGTAAAGACTCAGCTCCTTTAATGATCTTTTCCTACATGATTTCTATATATCTCTTTTCATTACCGGTTGCTTTCTATCAGAGAAACAACAATGGGAGGTTCAATAGAAGGTACTTAGCGTGCACTCACTTCAATGATGAAGCAAATAAGCAAGAAAAATCTCATTCTATTTTCATATGCAATTTTGAAAAGAATCTTGTAAGCTCGTCTCTTATATAAAATATGGAATTTTTGATAGCATTTTCAGTATCTATCAATTCAAAGGCACACGAATTGAATCCTCAGTTCATGTTTATTAACATACTAAGCACTTTCATCATTTAATCATTAAATTATGTCACCAATAAGTTACTGTTCCAATTTTCGGTATTTAAGTTAGTGACCGTATAAGTCCATTCTTCTTATAATTTCGGTACTTCTGACATTTGAAAATGAGATTGAATTTTTTTAGCTAATATCTTTTGTTCGAATCCACGTTAAAATTCACATAGAAAAGTGTTTAATACTCCCCTAAAATGGGAAGAATCCACTTACGTTGGTTCATGCAGTAGATTGACATCTTGTTTTTAATGCTTTAATCAAATTTAAACAATGTAATGGATACATATGTTTCTTAAGCACAATTAACGAGCATCATTAGAGTTAGTAATTGTTGCATCCAAAGTTCTCAAAAAGACGTTACCAAAAAAGAAAAAAAAAGTTCTCAATAAGACATACATATATATAATCATAATCATATGCATACAAATATGGATATGTAAGAGATAATAAGGACAATTCATTTGAATGCGCACCTTAAATTGGTCCACCACGACTCGAATGTTGCTTTCAGGCAGACCAAGTTTGACTAACTTCCTTGGGCCAGGGAGAAATTCAATAACCGAAGAAGGATATTTAGGCCATACAAAGCATCTTACTTCATTAGGAAGACAGATAGGACCTTGGAAAGAGTTATGCACATTAATCATGATGAGCAACCTCAGCCTTCTCATGTTTGTGAAAGCATTTGGATCTATGTATATTGCTTCTGCCTTGTGTAAATCCAAAACTATGGCTTTTACTGTATTTGTTCCCTGCATTTATGGAACTTACATTGCAATTAGTATACGAAGTCAGAGAAGAAGAGAGTAAAATAAGTGTTTAAACCACCAAAACTTACTCTATTCCTTGATAGAACATCACGGACATCTTCACAAAGCCATAACCTGCTGCGTCTTCTAGGATCATCGCGACATTCTCGTTTAACAATATCCTTGCCCATCAATTGAATCAAGTCATGCATCTGTATTGTCCCCCATTCTCTTGTCTCACATTCTTTAGTTATTAAGGACTTCTCAACAAGAACTTGTACTCCAATAGTTGTGTCAAAGTCACAACTATTAAGGACTTCCATGATGTCCTTTATCAAATGTCCCTTGAAGAAACATGCAATATCAAGGAATATCTCCTTTGCATAGTCCTCTAGCCCATCGTAACTTAACTTGAGAACATCATTGATGGTTTTGTCAGGACTTTTAGCAAGTTTACTCAATGCGCTTTCCCACTCCTGTTCTCTTCTATCACATAGGAAAGAGCCCAATACCTCAAGTGCTAAAGGAAGTCCCTTAGCATAATGCAAAGCACTATTCACAAGATCCCTCCTTATCACTATTTCCTCACTTCTAAGAAAAGCATGTTTATTGAAAAGTTCGAGAGCTTCTCCATACCATAGAGTTTTAACTTCATAGATATGATCTTTATCTGTCCCATGGATAGTTAATAGATGGTTATCTCTCGTAGTAATGATGATTCTGCTTCCTTTACCAAACCATTCACACCCTCCAGCTAAAACATTTAACTATTTTACGTCATTGACGTCATCGAGAACAATGAGAATTCTTTTGTGGCAAAGTCTATCTCGGATCAAATTAATACCTCCATCAACACTAAACACTGTTAGTTCTTTTCCTGGTAATATCTCAAACAACAATTTTTCTTGCAAATGAACTAAATCCTTGGAATCTTTTGAAGTTTCTCGAACGTTTGCCAAAAAACATGAAGCCTCGAATTGTCTAAAAATATCATTGTAAAGAGCTTTAGCTAATGTTGTTTTTCCTATACCTCCTTGTCCCCATAACCCTATCATGAGAACATCATCATTAGACTCAAGACGTAACATTGATTCCAACTCTACAACATGTGGACATATTCCAACCGGATGCTTTGCAACATATAAGGGCGTTCGGTCTAGCTGCATAGAGATCTCCTGCACAATTCTCTTTATAGAATTCGCTTCATCTCTGAAAAAATCGAGAAAGGTACTTGACACGTTAATTTCTAAGATAATTAACTTTTATGGGAAAAAAATAGAAGATGTATTCAGCATATAAAAAACAACAACAAAGCAGTGTAACATCAATCACTACTTAGTACTCACTTATCGTTCAAATCCCACCCGAACAAGCTACCGGCGTCATAGAGAGCCTTCTTCCATCTCTTCACTTTCTCTGAATCTTTCCCAAACTTGTTCTCATGCTTAACCATAGCTTCTCGGTAGCTCCCTCTTGGTGTTCTCACTTCTTTTGGTTCCACTTTGTAAAACACCGGAAACACTGTGAGTCCTCTTTGCTCCTTGCATTCCATGATTTTCTCCACCTCTTCCAAACACCATGGTGAGGAAGCATAGTTCTCGGAGAAAATGATGATTGCGATGCGCGAGTCCTCGATCGCCTTAATAAGAGCCGGTGTTATTCGTTCGCCTTTCGGAAGCTCCTCGCTATCAACGTAAGTGTAGATTCCTTTTTGATCAAGAGCCGCATAGAGATGACCGAGGAAGTTGTTTCGAACATCCATACCTCGAAAACTCAGGAAGACATGGTAATTCCCTTTCAGAATTGAAGAAGCGGCCTTTAGAGGAGATGAAGGTTGATGTGCTTCCTCAGAATGCTTAGTGTTTGGTTGGGTTGCAACTTCATCTCTCGTGTGGATATCACTTTGTACTAATAAAGAAATAGAAATGAAAACCAAGATCATTTCTGATGCTCTGAGTCGATAAGCATATTCTCCACCAACTAATTTAACGAAAAGCAGCATTTTGCATAAGGTGCACGGAACCATCCTATATGGGTGCTTCTTGACTTGACTTGATTTGACTTTCCTTTTCCATTCATAAAAGACATAGAAAAGAAAACTACCAATACTCCCATGCTCCCGGTGCTAATATACATGAGTCAATCGCTGTTGGAATTTTAATTATAATGAACAATCTGACTTTTTTCTTTCAAAAGGGATCCTACAAAAATGAATCCCAAAAAAAAAATTCCTCACATTCCAAACTAAATTTTTCCATACCATATCTTGCCTAAAGATTATTGAGTCATTACCCCCTCAGCCATGTTACTTTAATCTCACTCCTTAATTTATTTTTGTTTTTGACATTTCACATTTATTTTAAACTTTTAATGTCACATTTAGAATTTCTCAGCTAATCGGTTATCCACGATCGACTAACTATTTAGGGAATGCATATTTTTTTCCTTTTTTATTTCATTTTTGTCGAAGCTTTTATTCCATGTTAACACTCTTTTTTCCTTACCTTCTTAGTAAAGATTATCACTTATTCACCTAAAGGTGTTTGTCATCAGTAATTGGATATTATGAACCAACTATATTATAACATCAGCTTTATCTTCCAGTAAAAACCAGAGACTTACGACTTTCAATAGCGATGATGTATAAAGGATATGTGAAATGGAAGCTTCTGCTTCAATGTCAGTGATATTATTTAATGTATGTATAGTTGCCTTTTGACGATGCTCTCATGGAGGAGCTTTTGGACACTTCTTGCCATGAAAGAATTGTGAAAGGTTGAGAGTTTTATTTTGCATGGGTTATAGTTTGACTGGTGGATGATGTTGTGAGAACTTGCGATCTATAAGTGATTTCAATGTTTTTATTATCCTTTCATATCAAATGAGAAATACCGATTCCTTTGATATAAAGTTTGTGCGTTCTCTCTTGGGTTGAATCACTGAATTCACCTGGTACTATTAGTATTTTGGCGCTCCGTGGAGGGCCTTATGGACAGTCAAACGTGGGGCTCATTTGATGGTTGCCACTTCACTTCCGTTTGCTTTAATTTATTCATCCTTTTTTTCTCTCCATTTCCAAAAAATAACTTATTAACAATAAAAGTACTTTATCTAAACGAGGACATTGAGATGCATGTGGGGAAAAGTATAAAAGAAGTCCTCAATTGGACAAATTTATCATAAACCTTATTATATTCGTATTAATTATGTTCATTCGACTAATTTAGATTGAAAATTACTGACGTGGACAGCAATAGTCCTACATGGCATAGCTAACGCTGATGTAGACAATTTTTTTTAATTTTAAATATTTTTTATTTTTTAAAATTTCTTTCTTTCTTTTTCTTTTATTTTTTCTTCTCTTTTCCTTTCTCTTATTTATTTGTTCCTTCTTTCTCTCCACGCCAATCGCCACCTCCATGATGGCTCGTGGAGATCGCCTCCCAATGGGGAGGGTAAGGGTCGGGATGCCCTCGCCTGAGTGAGAGCCCTCGCCATTATTAAAGGCCCGAAAGGGTGCCCCTCACCAACCTTTGGCGATCTCTAGGCGAGATTCCCTTTGCCAGATTTAGCGAGATGACCTCACCTAGATAGTGAGGGGCCTCACCCAGCCCTTGCTAAAGGCTAGGTAGGGCGTCTCGGCCCTTTCCCTCTGTCGGCCTTAGGAAGGTGGTGATTGGTGGCGAAGGGAAATAATAGAAGAAGAAAAAAAAAACGAAAGGAAAGGGGAGAAAAAAGAGAAAGGAAAGCGGAAAAAAAAAAAAAAAAAGAGAAGGAAAAAAAGAATGTCGCGAACCCCATTTTCGTCCGAAAGGGAAAGGACACTAGGTTTAAAGGTGTTGCCTTAAAGATGGGCCTATGGCCCTTGATTAGGTGGGCCTCTCCTAAATCTTTATCGCACATGACATTGGAGTATTCGAATTGAGCTTCAATTGACGCTATAAAATTTCTCTAATGAAGAGTCGCTACTAACTTATTGGTGTCAGTTACCCCACTTCTTACGCAACCAGAAAAGCTAGGATCGGTGATTTGATTGCACTAATTAATCAATTAGTGTCCCTCCGATACCTAATCTTAATCATTTCGAAAAAAATTTTGCCAAGTAGTCTAGATTGATTTTAACTTTATCCACTAACATGTGAGATGATCATACAAGTATGAAATAATTAAAATAATAACCAGCAACCAAGGAAACGGAAGATGAATTGCATGGAAGAGCAAAAATCTAAGGTTATCAAATAAGGAGCATACCATTTCTAACTAACCTAAAGGCAGGCCATAGTCATCATATTGAAGGCATGCAACTAAGAGCATTCGTCTCTAAAAATAATCGAGTCTTATGGAAAAGTTCTAAAAGCTTGTTCAATTGTTAACATAATTTTTTATGAATTTTTTTCCCACACTTTAAGAGAAAACTACCCCAAAAAATGCTATCTTTTAAGCTTTTTCCGAGGAATTTTAATTTTTAAATTTTCGGAATTTTTAATTTTTTTAAATTATCCCGAAAATATGGATCCGGGCCAGGCCTAAAATGGGCTGCTGCAGGTCACACGAATCTGGGCTCAAGGACACGAATGGGCTTTACGCATTAAAAGGCTTTAATCGATTAAAAATTGGGCTGAACTCATAAAATTAAGCCCAATTCCTCCGGCAATCTAACTAAGCCCAATCTCAACCCATCCAGAACCCAAAACATACAGCACAGATGAGACAAAAGTCATCAAAATCCAGCTTCCACCCCTACTTCCACAACATGGAGAACTTTCCTTCTTCCCTGTTCTCTTCATCCTCCCCACTTCCCAGAACACAAATACGTCACTTCTTAGTATTAAAACTTGCGATCAACAAAAGAAAGCGCCGCTCGTGGACGGCCATTCGAGCATCAAACGAAACCTCACCGTCATTTACCACCACCTTGTCGCCAGACCAATGCAAGAATATTGGCGAGGACAGTATCAAAGCACCAAGCAAAGGCAACTGCAAGTTTTAAGAGATTCGGACCCGATGGAAAAGAAATTTTTAACTGAAAACGCACTCAATAATCAAGAACAATCTTGCATTGAACAGAACAAATTCGAATCTGTTCAGACATTTATTCAAACACGTAGTGGGCAGCGAGTTGGAGAGAGCGAACATGGACCTTTTCGGAGCTCGAGCTCCCACTCAAACTCGAGAAATCAGCGAGCAACGTTCAAACTTAAGAAAAACCGACTCATTCAGATCCGACGAGAGTGAGGACTATAGAAATCGAGCTTGCTTTGCTCTTCTAAAAATCAAGCGGGATGAGGCAAAAAAAGAAGAAAAGAAAAGAAAGAACAAGCACTCAATCGCGGGGGTCCTACCTGGCTTGGCTGCCGCAGACATCGTCGGCGGCGAAGGTTGAGAATAGCGACTCCAAACTCGTGTCAGGCTTCAGTCGACTCCACCGAGGTCAGGGACGGCGACGACGAATGGCAGCGGGCGGACGATGTTCTGGAGGTGGCGGACGACGTCGATCGGCTGTGGCTCCGAGGTTTCGTGTGGGGCTTCAATGGCGACCGTGCCCAGAGGAGAGAAAGACCAAAATGCTTTTTGCTTCTTTTTTGAGAGAGTAAAGAAGTTGGCGACGGTGAAGGAGTGAGGTCGGATTCCGGGAATGGAATGCGAGAGCAGTCGCTGGCGGGAGGTAGTTGGACGGAGATGGTGGAGGTGGCTGTGTCAGGTGAGTTCAGGAGAAAGGGTGGGGAATGCTTTTTTTTTTTTTTTTTTTTTTGTTCTTTTCCAGAAAAATGCTGCCCGAAGATGGTGGTCTCCCCTTCCACCCTTTTCGTGAACTCCCTGCCTTTTATGGGAAATTGTATATCTTTTAAGAGAGAGCGTGAGAGATTCCTAGAAAGAACTTCCCTTTCAGATTCGAAGAAGCGGCTATTAGAGGAGATGAAAGTTGATCTGCTTACTGCTTACGCAGAATGCTTACTATCTGGTCGGGTTGCAGCTTTATCTCTTATGCGCATGTCACTTTGTTCCTTATGACCATGACTTCCTCTCCTTTCTCGAAACACGCGGCAGTACTAATCAAAGAAAGCCATAGAAAAGAAAGTGAAGGTGAATTATTCCATGCGTAATTTCCACGGAAGGTGCATGAAATTTATGCGTGTCTTTTCTCTCTTTTCCTCTGTCGACTTGACTTGCTTTTTCTATTGATTAAGAAATAGAAACAAAAACCAACGAATAGTTTCTGATGCTCCTAGTCGGCAAGCATATTGTCCACCAACTAATTTGATAAAAAGTAACAATTTGTAGAAGGTGCACGGAATCACTCTGCCTGGTGCTTCTCCACTTGACTTGCCTTTTCCATTAATTAAAGAAATAGAAAAGAATGCTAGCTATCCTCTCGTGCTCCTAGTACTAGTGTACATAAGTCAATCACAAAACATTGCCTATTGGATTATTATTATTATTTATTTAATTTTTTTTTGTGATCTAGGGAACTCCGTACAGCCAGCAGCTGGCGGATAAACCTTGGAGTGACGCTAAGGAACCACTATCCTGATGCCACAGGTAAGTCGACAAATGATGACTTTGGGATTCAAACTTGTCCCTATCGTGAGGAGGACAAAGCCCGGACCAACGCTGCCACCACATGGGGTGGTGCCTATTGGATTATTATTTATAATGAAAAATCTGACTTTTTCTCTTTCAAAAAGGATTCTAGATAAGCAAATCCCAAAGTAAATTTTCCTCACTTTTCAAACTCAATTTTTCCACATCATATCTTGCCTAGAGATTATTGAGTCATCACCCCCTCAGTAAGTCACTTTGATCTTACTCCTTAAATTATTTTTGTTTTTGATATTTTATATTTATTTTATACTTTTAATGTCACATTTAGAATATCTCGACTAATAAGTTATCCACCGACCAAAAATAAAAATAAAAAAACTAATAAGTTATCCACGATCAAATAACTATTTAGGGAGTACTTTTTTCCTTTTTTATTTCATTTTTGTCGAACCTTTTATTCCATGTTAACACTATTTTTTTCCGAACTTCTTAGTAAAGATAATCACTTATTCATCTGAAGGTGTTTGTCATTAGTGATCAAATATCGTGAACTAACTATATTACAATATTAGCTTTATCTTCCAATTAAAGCTGGAGCCTTACGACTTTGAATAGCAATGATGTGTAGAGGATTCGTGAGATGGGAGCTTTTGCTTCGATGTCTCAGTTATATTATTTAGTACATGCACAGCTGCCTTTCGGCGATGTTCTCATGTAGGAGCTCTTGGACATCTCTTGCCAATAAAAGGATAGCGAAAGGTTGAGATTTTTATTTTGCATGGGTTATAGTATGACTGGTGGATGATGTTGAGAGAACTTGCAATCTAGGAGTGATTCCGAGTGTTTTTTTTTTTTAAATCTCCTTGCATATCAAATGAGAAATACTAAATCCTTTTATATAAAGTTTGTGCACTCTCTCTTGGCTTGAATTACTGAATTCATCTGGTACCATCACGGTATTTTGGTACTTTGTGGAGGGCTTTATAAAGAGTTGACATGTGGCTCATTTGATGCTTGCCACCTCACATTCGTTTGCTTTAATTTATTCGTCCTTCTTTATCTCTTCATTTCCAAGAAGAAATTATTAACAGTAAAGAGTACTTTGTCTAAACGAGGATGATGTGTACCAAAATACCGCGGCACCACGAACTGCAAGCAAATGTCGCGAGCGTGATTTTGGTGGCTAAAATTCGCATGATTATTTGGTTTGCCTTTCATGATTCGCGGTTTGCCTTTCATGATTCGCTTACTAGAGATATATCAATAGATAATGGGAATGAAGACATCCAAATTTAGAGTGCGGGCCTATTAGTTAACTTGAGATGATAGCTTTGATGTGCAAATCAGGGTACATTTGATAACACTTTTGTTCTAGAGAATAATTCATTTTTAGAAATAGTCTTTTTCTATTTTCATTCCCTAGAACAATTTATCAGTAAAAGAATGCGTATGGTAAATATATAAAATTTCTATTCTTGAAATAGAAAAAGAATATAAATGTGTTTGGTATGATTCACAAAATTTTTTCTAATGTAGAATTTCTTGTAACTTTTTTCTTACTTTTCCTTATTGTTGCTATTGACCGTCGATCGGCTACTGTCGCCGCCGTTGATCGATGACCGCCGACTAGCGATCGCCGCCACTATCGATTGATGACTGCCGCTTGCCGTTGATGACCATTGATGCTGCTGCCTGCTACCACCATTGGCTGGCAGCGGCGGTGGCGGTAGCGTTGGCAGGCGGTGGGCGACGACGATGGGCGTCGGCGATAGTGATGGCGATCGGTGATAGTCGGCAATCGGCGGTCAACCGGCAACAGTGGTTAGCCAATCGGCGGTGGCGAGTCGGCAAAGAAGAACAAAAGAAGAAAAGAAAAGAAAAAATAATTCATTTTTAAAAATTGTTTTCTAGAACAATAAGTTACTTTTTTCTACTTCTTATTTTTGTTCAAAATCTATTTCTGGTCATTTTTCTATCTTGGGGAATAGAAAAATTAATTGACGTTACCAAATGGACTTATGTTCTTTTTTTTTTTTATTTCAGGAAATAAAAAAATAAAAATTAGGAGAAATAGAAACGTTACCAAATAGGATCTTATTTTTTTCAGGACGTATTGGTTATGCAAGGATGAAGATGCTAGTGCTAATTTGAGAAATGTGTTTTGATTTGAGTATGTCTTCACCAATAATTGGTACGTCATATTTTTCTTTATGCACTAGAAATTCCAGTTACAAATTGGATAAGTATTTCCTTTTCCTTTCGTTGCTCAAGCGTGAAAATAGACCAAGCCTTTTTATTTAGTCGAAAGTGATGCGATTGGTTTGATGCATAAAATCAAAGAAATTAGAAAAATTCTACAAGAACACCTGTAAGTGATTTCTTGGTACGCTAGTATCTTAGTTTTTGATGCTCTAGGGCGAAGGATCTTCCGCTTGAGCAGGGCCCTTTTCATTTAATGCTTAGCGATGATAATCTCAGACAAATCAAAGTGGAAGTCCTTTCCAAAAGCATTAGATACTCTTGACGAGAGTTGCTAAGAAAGATTATTTTCTTAGTGTTCCATTCAAATTATTTAGTCCAAAAAGGATTTCCGCATTAAGCAAGCGTACTAATTATGCTGATCATTATGAATTTAATGTGATTTGACAATAACTCTTGTTGTCTTTTTTGCTTAGTCAAAAGTGCAAGGGAGTATTTTCTCATTCACCTTCGTGGTAGCTTCACTTCTCGTGACTTCACTCTAAGAAATAAAAATGATTAAAGTTGATTTTGATGCTCATACGTGGAGAGAATCCAAGGGTGGAGCGAGTCTAGTGACTGATTTCCATTGCATTTCTATTACAAAAATGCTCATATTTAAACTCATGAAAATATCACATGCTGACCACTCAGCAAATATTTGAACGACTGATAAGCTCAAATTTTTATTTAATACTAATTTAGTCACTTCAAGCTCTTACTGAAATAATATCTACTCTAAGTTCTCTTTTAAAAAAAATAACCTCATCCAAGCTTTTATTTGGAATTTTCATTTATTAGTTCTGAAAGATGCCCTGTGTTTCCCACTAAGACGAGTTATAAAGCTGCAAGCCAGCAATAAGCTACGATTTTGATTAATCATTTTTATCCAAATTCCTTGGGCTAACTTTCTGAAAATAAGCCCCAATGCCGGTGTCGCTTCTTCGGCCACAATATAATCGACTCGGCCTATTTTATTTCGGGATTTCACCTACTTCACCAGTTCACTAGTTCGAACTGCACCATCACAATTTGTTCGCTCGCGTGTGCTTAGAAGTCTCTACTTCTAAGAACTTAGAAGTCTCTACTTCTAAGAACTAACTTCACAAGCCACACTAGCAGTCACCTTTCAACCCACTTTCCTTCAATTTGGTATTGACATCACCAAAGTGCGAAATTACTTTTTTCAAATCATCGAATTATTTTCTTCAGTGGAAAATCATGAGCTTAAGTGGTAAACAAGTTAAACATTAGTCATGTTGACATTAAGCGTCATTTAAAATGAGATGTGTCGCGACCTAAAAATTCCGGGTGCACCACCTAGATTTTTAGGCTAATGGATTACTAAGCCTAGACTTAGCTCGGGCTCTCCCAAACCCATACCAACTCGCAACTTAGGGTTTGAGTTCTTAATATACAAATGATTTTGATCATGGAGTCGCCACTAATCTATTTTAGGTGGGTCGATTAGAAACCCAAGTAAAGTAACGGGAGGATTACTTCGCTTCTACGAACCATAGATTAAATGAGTTCGGGGACTTGATTACGTTAGATTTCTCTAACGCCCTTTCGGTACCTTTTCTCTTTTAAAACAATATTTTACACGTAGCTAAGATTTGTTTTAACCAAAATTACTATTATGCAAATATGGTGGCTACACGGACGTACATCCAAAATAAAGGAATTAAACACACCAAGCAAACAACTATTATATTTTTTTTGGGTTTTCTTGAAATTAGAATTGTTTTCATAAAACATTGCATTTTAACTACATGATCTAATTTTACTAATAATGATCCTATTATGCAAATTAATTAATATGCACCTAACCTTTTTTTTTTTTTTTTGAATTTTTTTTATTGAATTTCGAAAAAAAAAGGTTAGGTGCATATTAATTAATTTGCATAATAGATCATTATTAGTAAAATTAGATCATGTAGTTAAAATGCAATGTTTTATGAAAACAATTCTAATTTCAAGAAAACCCAAAAAAAAATATAATAGTTGTTTGCTTGGTGTGTTTAATTCCTTTATTTTGATGTACGTCCGTGTAGCCACCATATTTGCATAATAGTAATTTTGGTTAAAACAAATCTTAGCTACGTGTAAAATATTGTTTTAAAAGAGAAAAGGTACCGAAAGGGCGTTAGAGAAATCTAACGTAATCAAGTCCCCGAACTCATTTAATCTCTGGTTCGTAGAAGCGAAGTAATCCTCTCGTTACTTTACTTGGATTTCTAATCGACCCACTTAAAATAGATTAGTGGCGACTCCATGATCAAAATCATTTGTATATTAAGAACTTAAACCCTAAGTTGCGAGTTGATATGGGTTTGGGAGAGCCCGAGCTAAGTCTAGGCTTAGTAATCCATTAGCCTAAAAATCTAGGTGGTGCACCCGGAATTTTTAGGTCGCGATAGCTTGGCGACTCCACTGGGGAGAATCATTGTTTAAGACAATTTTCGCTCATGACATGGCTTTTCAAGAATACCAAATGAGAGACTTTCAGTTAGAAAGGACTTTCACTCACTCTCATTAAGAAGGCTATTTTGTCCCAACCATTAATGTAGGATCATAGGAATCACTCAATCTTACTTTCATCACATCAACAAGGGTTCGAGTATTCTCGCAAGCGGTACGACCTTGTCAATCTGAGAGGTCTTTATCAAGGCGTAATGTAGGCTTGGTCAATGGCTCAACAAAGAGGGACTCTTCGAGTAAACGTTAATGAAAGAACAATGCTTCGCAATCATCTCCGGGTTTACAAGTCAAGGAACCTGTGGAATGAGATAGGAATGGTCTTGCTCACACTTCTTCAAGCTATGCGTATAAGCAATTGAATTCCCATGTTAATTTCAGTGCCCTAATCTGAAGAGACTTTGTAAGGGACATAACGTAGGTTAAGTTCATGGGTCGAGAAATGAATGGATCATTGGGCTCAAAAAGTGTATAGGGGAATGAGAATTGGTGATCATCTTGGCATTGTCACCGATCTTCTTCACCATTGGGATTTTCCTCATAAGTACCATAAAAACTCGGCATTTGAGTTCTTTGAGTACCATTCCATTAGGAATACACCCCCTTTTTTTACTGATAATCATCCATCTTAACTTTTCTTTCATTTTCTATGGGCATGAGCCTTGCTTTTACCAGGCACACTACTTTTTTATGCCCCTTAATTTTTTGCACACTGCATGCATTGAATAGCCATGTAATGCTTTAACATTTGGGTTCTTGAGGAGTTTTCATTTTTGTTGGCACTCGGGATTCTGCTGCTTGAATACTTGCCTTTTGCCTTGCCCCAGTGTGGGGGATGATCACCAATTGGGTTTTAATGAGACGAATTTACAGGCTCAAGGGGCTACGCAATGGATAAAGTGTGTAGGGTAGAGAGAGAACTGCTCTTCATCATCCTAAGGCACTTAAATTACCGTATGAATTCAATGCAATAGCAATACCTGAAGATTGATGCAAGTGAGAGTAAGAGTATTCCTATCAATTTCCTCACCTTATGATGTCGTCTTACCTCGAGCTTGCCCCAATGTGGAGTGGTTCTTGACAAGGGTAATTTAAAAATTATCCACGTGTGTGGGCTCAAAAGGGTTTAAACAATGGATGATTACGTAGTGTTTGGGACAGAGAATGAACCGCCTCTCATCATTTTGATCGCCGTGCCTTTCGCGAGAGAACTCTTCACCTTACGGACATGAAATTTCCTACACTCATCTCACCAGTGTATGAGCAAGGGACTGTGTATAGGTTAAGGCTTGCCTTTCATCATCCTGACATGTCTCATTTAGCATGTTCAATCCATTCCACATCATTCATCAACTTGATCGATGGTGACAATCCTCAGTGGAATCGGTAAATTAAACAGGTAAAACTATAATGCAAAATTCTTTTTTGGGAAGGTTGCAATCACTTCATGAACTCATCAGTTTTAAACACAAAGAGTTGTAGCTCAAAAAGAAAGAAGCAAGAGAAAAGAAAAAAAAAAGAAAGAAAAAAAATGTTTTTGTTTTTGTTTTTTTCTTTTTCTTCTTCTTTTTTTTTTTTTTTTTCGGCACACTTGTTGCCATTTCCAGGGATCGAACCCTGGTCGTTCTCGGACCTTTTCATTCCCCATGCCACCAGGCCGAAGCGCTGGTGGTGTCCTCAAGGCGTTTCTTTTTTATTTAATTGAACTGACTCCGGGTCAAAACGCCTATTATACCGAATCAGATGAATTTGATGTGTGTATGGAGCATGGCCTTCTTTTCATCTGATTCAATCCACTCACATACAATTCTATGAAGAAATGAGTACCTTCAATTCTCAACAAGTTCTATCAAGGGTAAAACTTCTTCACAAAGCATCGAGTTAACGGATTAGAAAACTCACGACCATCCATTTCGCGTGAGGATTAAGGCACCTCCAGGAAGTACCTTCTTCACCACATACGGGCCGCTATAATTTGGAGCAAATTTGCCTCCGAGGATCGGGAAAGATCGGCAACACTTTTCTTAGAACTAGATCATTCACTTGAAGTGTCTCGGCCGTACCTTCCGATTGAAAGACTTGGCTACTCTTTGTTGATATGCCTGACCATGGCAAAGAGCTTTTAACCTTTTCTCATCAATCAGGTTCAACTGCTCGAACCTTTGTTGTGTCCATTCCGCCTCGGACAATTCCACTTGGGATAAGACTCTTAAAGAGGGGATTTCTACTTCCACAGGCAAGACTGCCTCCATGCCATAAACTAAGGAGAAAGGGGTTGCCCTGGTAGATGTTCGGATTGATGTCCGATATGCCATTAGAGCAAAGGGTAACCTATTATGCCAATCTCGATAATTTTCGGCTGTCTTAGCCAGGATCTTCTTGATGTTCTTATTAGCTGCCTCAACAGCTCCATTCATTTGTGGGCGGTATGGTGATGAATTTAAATGCTTGATTTTGAACTTACTGAACAACTCATCAACAAACTTGTTATTCAGATTTGACCCATTATCAGTGACAATTGCTTCGGGGACACCATAACGGGCGATTATGTCATGCTTAATAAACTTCACAACATTTCGGGCCGTGACATTAGCATATGATGCGGCTTCAATCCATTTTGAAAAATAATCTATTGCCACCAATATGAATCGGTGCCCATTTGAAGCTTTGGGATTTATCGGGCCAATCACATCAATGCCCCACATCGAGAAAGGCCATGGCTCGAAAAGCGATGCAACTCGTTGGAGGAACATTTATATTATCACCATGGATCTGACAACGGTGACAACTTCGTACATGCTTGATGCAATCACTTTCTAGTGTGAGCCAGTAATAACCTAATCTCATAATCTTTTTAGCCAACATGTGCCCGTTCATATGAGGGCCACATACTCCTTCATGCACTTCTCGCATGATTTGAGTGGCCTCCGTTGCATCCACACACCGCAATAAGACCGAATCATGAGATCTCTTGTATAAATTTTTGCCACTGACGAAGAACTTTGAAGCCATCCTCGTGATGTTTTTCCTATCAACCGGAGTGCTTCCTTCGGGAAATTCCTGCTCTTTAATGTAGTTCATGATATCGTAATACCATGGTTTTCCATCAGGCTCTTCAGTTACGATCATACAATAAGCTGGCTTCGGCAAAACTTCTATTTTTAACGGTTCAACTTCTAATCCGTCAGTGACTTGCAACATAGATGACAAAGTTGCTAAGGCATCAGCGAACTGATTATGAGATCTAGCCAAGTAGTCAAACGAGATTTCATCAAACTCCTTTACCAACTCTTCTAGGTACTTGTGATATGGCAGTAATTTGGCATCCTTGGTCTTCCATTCACCTACGCATGGAGTATAATCAGTGCAGAATCTCCATATACTCTCAGTCTAGCCACTCCCATTTCAATTGCGGCTTGAAGTCCGAGAATACGAGGCTTCATATTCAGCTATATTGTTAGTGCATGGGAATATTAATTTCGCAGCTCTTGGGTGGTGTTGTCCGTGCGGTGATATCAATCTTTGCTCCGATGCAGACCGAGACAAATTCACAGCTCCATCAAAAAACATTGTCCATGAATCTTCATTTACACTCAAAACCCGGTCATCTGGGAAACTGTCATCATTATTTGAGACTCCTGGATTCTCAGCCAATATATCGGCGATCACTCGACCTTTGACTGACTTTTGCGGCATGAACTGCACATCAAATTCTGAGATTAAAATTTGCCACTTAGCCAACTTACCCACCAAAGCTGGCCGATCATGCAAGTACTTGATAGGATTACTCTCAGTTACAAGGAACGTCTGGTAATGCAATGTGTACTGCCGCAATCTGTGCAACACCCACACTAGTGTAGCACAAGTCTTCTCAACATCAGAATATTTCAATTCTGACACAGTGAACTTTTTACTCAGATAATAAATAGCTCGTTCTTTTTTATCGACGGGACTTTCTTGAGCCAACATTGCACCCAACGATTCATTATGAATAGTGAGGTAGAGAATCAAAGGATGGCCCGGTGATGGCGGGACAAGAACTGGTGGATTCATCAGGTATTGCTTCAGCTTGTCAAAGGCTTCTCGACACTCATCATCCCAATTGACTCGTGCATTCTTTTTTAGGAGCTTGAAGAACGGCTTGGCAGTTTCAGAAAGTTGGGAAATGAATCGGGCAATGTAATTCAATCTCCCTAAAAGGCTTCGGACTTCCTTGACGGTTGATGGAGGTTTGTAACTCACATATGGCCTTAACTTTAGATGGGTCGATCTCAATCCCCCTACTTGCTCACAATGAATCCGAGTAATTTACCAGATGTTGCTCCAAACACGCATTTAGCGGGATTTAGACGAAGCTTGAATTCACGAAGACGATCAAACAACTTCTTCAGAGTTTCAACATGGCTCCTTCCGGGTCGGGTCTTTGCAATCTTATCATCAACGTAGACTTCGATCTCCCGATGCATCATATCATGGAATAGCGTTACCATGGCTCGTTGGTAAGTTGCCCCTGCATTCTTGAGTCCGAAGGGCATAACCTTATAATGAAAGCTTCCCCACGGAGTGATAAACACAGTCTTCTCTTTATCTTCCTCCTTCATCCTTATCTGATTGTATCCGGAAAACCCATCCATAAACGAGAATAGCTCAAATTCGGCGGTACTATCCACAAGGACGTCTATATGAGGTAACGGGAAATCATTCTTTGGGCTTGCTTTATTCAAATCTCGATAGTCGACGCAGACTCGAACTCGACCATCTTTCTTCATCATTGGCACAATATTAGCCACCCATTCAGGATATTGTGAGACTTCAATAAATACCACCTTCAAAAGCTTCATCACCTCTTCCTCGATCTTCTTTGAAAGCTCAGGTTTAGTTCTCCGCAACCTCTGCTTTCTAGGTGGCATGTCTGGATTAGTGGGCAAACAATGTTCCACGATTGATGGATCTAGACCTGGCATATCAGCGTATGTCCAAGCAAAGATATCCTGATATTCTTTTAGCAACTGAGCCAAATGCTCAGCCTCATCTTTAGGAAGATTTGCCCCGATTTTTATCTCTTTGGGCTCCTTAGTGTCACTTAAATTGATAGTTACGGTTTGCTCGGAGGTGAGAACTTTGGGCTTTTCATGTTGCTCCCAACTATGTTGTACTTCAATGGAATCACCATTTGGGTCATCAGGGTCATCACTGTCATTGCTCATTGCATTGGATAAGATCATTTTCCTCTCCTTGCCTGTCATAAGGTCGCTCTCTTGTGGGCTAGCACCCATTTCCTCCGATGGCTCCTCGTTAATGGCACCAATAAGGAGATCATCAAATAGGGTCGTGATCCCTTCCATCGCATTATCTGGATCCTTCTCTTTGAAGTTGTTGGGTCATCCATGATACCACGGGTGGCGATCACTCCTCCCTCATCATGCATCATTCTAGCAGGGCCAGGGAATGTCTCACGGATATCGGGGAGTAATGAGCCGTTTTTCTCTTGCTTGTGTCCACTATTTCCTCCATGGTACCCTAATCCAGTGGAACGAGACCTCCGAGGGGCTTCAATGGGATTCCGGATACCCTGCCCTCTTTTACCAAGTCCACGACCAGGAGTAAAGCCATTTCCAACCATCACTCTTGCTACCATAACTGATGCGTTTGACACATCAGGGATGGGTGCTGTCGACCCTCGAGATGCATGAATAGTGGATACGAGCTCAAACGATTGGTAGCTCGACTTCTCCCTATGTTCCGGCTCAACGTAGGGGATAGCCGTCTCCTGATAGATCCGATGATCTTCCTCACCATGAACAGTGACTAACTTTCCTTCGACAACAAATTTCACACTTTGGTGGAGACTTGATGGCACTGACTCCAGCAGTATGAATCCATGGACGACCCAATAGGAAATTGAATGCGGTAGGAATGTCCATCCGAAAAAGGACGTTGAACATCACCGGCCCTATTTGCAGATCAAGGTGGGTCTCCCCTATCACCTCCTTTCTCGTACCATCAAAAGCTCGGACCGAGGTCTTTGCAGCACTTATTTTTGAAGGATCTATCTTGAGGCGGTGAAGAGTCGCCAATGGACGAGATATTTAAGGCGGACCCATTATCAATGAGTACTCGAGCCACATGGGAAGCCTTGCATTTGTGAGATATGTATAACGCCTTAGTATGTCCCCTCCCCTCAAGAGGGAATTCTTCGTCAGAAAAGGCTATCAAATCTTTGAGAAGAATCGATCCTACAAATTCCTCCAACCTGCTCTCCTCAATTGTCTCTGGTACATGAATCTCGCTCAGAACCTTCACTAGAGACTTTTGATGCGTAGGAGACGTTTGCAAGAGTTCAAGTAAAGAGATTTGAGCAGGCAATTTTCGCAACTGGTCGACCACATTATACTCACTTGCCTTTATTATAGCCGAAATGCTTTAGCCTCTTCATCGAAGAATCGGCTTTGCAGGTTGAGTATTAGCTTGAGCATAGGTCCGACCAGACCTTGTAATAAGGTCGACATCTAGCTCGTATGACCAAGGGACTGCTTTGTTATCCTTGTACTCATGCAGCTGAGGTATTTCAATTATTATCTCCTCATCATTTGAAGGTACTTCCACTATCAGTCCTTCATGGTCGGAGGCATCCTCAAGTGGGGGCATGTCTTCAATCCATGGATCGGGTTCCCTCTTTTCAGCACTCAACTCAGCAAATTCTTTTTCCCAGTCAATGATGACTTGGGAGATAGTTGACACTATTCCAGTTTGATCAACATACCCGATCACGCCAGCCTTAACCCTTTCTTGAACCCTTTCCCTCATGGTAGGCAAGGAAGGATTCTCTCTGCTTAGGGTAGTAACCAACTCTTACTAATCCGCTATAGATATCTTTTGACAGACACCTTCAAGTTCGTCTTTTGCCGGCATTGAACTCGAAGATTGCATTCACTTGCCCCTCATGTTCCGGCAACGGATTCTTCTTGACATTCGGTTGGGTGGTACGGAAGGAAAACGCCTTGGTATCCAATAAATTTTGGATCTTGTGCTTGAGTCATACATTCATCAGTTGAATGGCCCACCTCTCCCATATGATACTCACATTTTTTGGAGGGATCATAGTTGGAGAATTTTTCAGGATTGGGCCGCTTCGGTTCATGGGAGATTAATCCCTTCTTTTGGAGTATCGGCAAGACTTGAGATAGAGGGCCAAGAAGAGGAGAGAACTGCCTTTTGGTGAATTGCCGTGGTGCAGTCATTCGACCTCCATCTTGCTGATTTCCGGGGACACGAACGGCTGGAAGCTTGCTGGAGGCCGGTTGTGCATATGCAATATTAATTTCGGTGGTTGGTTCTTTGTCTTTCCTTGTAGTAAATCTTTTGCCTGCAGGGGTTGGTTCATTGAACCATCCCTCTCTCAGCCCTGTCTCGATTTGTTCACCTACTGGGATGAGTTGATTGAAATTCTCAACATACGTGCTGGCCATCCGATTACGAAACTCGAATGGGAGGGTCTTGACGAACAACTTCATCAATTCTTTGTCAGTAGGTTCGGGAGTGATTTGGGCGGCTAGATTTCGCCACCTTATGGCATATTCTTTAAATGACTCGCTCCTCTTTTTCTCCATTCGTTCGAGATCTTCTCGTGAGGGTGCAATGTCCATGTTGAACTTGTTTTGCTTGAGAAATGCGTCGGCCACCTCACTCCAAGTGTCGAGGAGGTTTATGTTTTTCATGATATATCAGTTCAATGCGGGCCCAACCAAACTCATTTGGAATGATTTGGATCATAAGGGGCTCATTTTTAACATGTTGAGCCATCCTTACATGGTACATCTGTAGGTGAGCTTTTGGGCAAGAGGTACCATCATACTTCTCGAACTCCGGCATTTTAAACTTGTTTGGTGTCTTAACCTTCTCATAAAAAGACAAGTCGATTGGGAGTGAATTCTGCGACCCTTGCAATTGTTTCACTTTCTCTTCAAGCTTCGCAAGGCGTTCACTCTGTTCCATCTTAGGAGCGCTGTCAGACTTGGCTTTCCCAGCAGTGATTAGAGGTATGTCATCTTCCAATTCAGGCATGTCATCATCAACCATTTCGACCTTCTTTGCCTGCTTTGGGACCACTAACTCAGCTAGGGCGGGTGTAGGAACGGGATTCACCCGGAGGGATTCGATTTGGGCGGTCATAAGTTGCATAGCTGCGTAAGCAAGCCGCTTGAGTTGATCTTCCACACTGGTAATACGATCACGCATCTCGGTTTGGTCAGCCATTTTTGCTCTTGATCGTGTAATGATGGGTGAACGAGGAGGATCTGTTATCTCCTAAGGAGAAAAAATAGAGGTAATGTAAGAACCAAGGATAGAAAAACGGTCCATGACAATGGTCTATTCGCCTTGTTTTATTCATTAACATTCGGAATTAAAGACTGAAATCAAACTTCATAGACTAAAACTTGACATCAACATCCCTAAACATTGGACTAAGAATTGAAAGTACATCCCTCGAACTAAAAATTGAAATCAAACTTCCTAAACAACACTTGATCAAAACGTCTCATTTTATATGCTTTCGGGAGCCCAATGCCTTGCGAAGCTTTTTATTCTCAGCTTCGACCATTTCCACTTTCCGTTTAAGATGCTCAATCTGTGCTTGTAGAGTGGGCTTCTCAGTCACATTAGGGACCACTGGACGCAAGGCGGTAGGAATCCGGTGTTGTTGGATATAGAATGTCGACGCATGGTGAATTTCCTCTTCGCCTTTCAATCTCTTGGGCACCAAAATCTTCTCTGGATGGCATTTATTCCATACAGCAATGATTGTTTAGATCTCATTGAAGTAGTCATAGTCCGTACGAATAAAACGAAGTTGGAAAAGATCCGTCTTGAGAGGCGGAGGAACTTCTTGAAGAGCTCTGTACTGACGGGCCACCCTATATGGGTAATAAGAAGTAGCGCCAGAAAGGCCTAGCAACGGGATTGGTTCATCATACTTGTGAGAGAAACGAGCTTCCTCAACATGGAACCATTTAGCGTGCCATAGGAATGCCTTAGGATTAGGATCTTTCAAAAAATTAATCCAACATGAGTATTGTTTATGCGGGAAAAACGCTCCAGGACCTCAAATTTTTGTATGGGATGTCTAAAATCATCAACCTTAAATTGTTTCATAAGGTGCCCAAACCCTTTTATGTGGGAGAAAAACCATATTTGCAAAAGTTCAGGGAGGGCACGCATGGTCCTTTCTTTGCTTTGCTTGAAACGATTCAATGACAAAAATGTTTCAGCTAGGATCATATTGACATAATTTAATCCATCGCAAACTCGGCTAACAACCCATGAAATGGAAGGATTAATGGCATTTTTTCGATAAGGAAAAACAATTAGTCCAAAAAATGCTAAAATGAAGATCCTAGCCTTTGAAATCATTGGCTGATTTGCAAAACATTCTGCCAAAAATGAAAATGGGCATGCATAACAATTGGCTTTGACAACTTTCCTTACTATTTCAGCTTTGATTGTTAAAAACGTGATAATTCAGAAATAGAATCTATACCAATAGGCGGCCTAACAAGTTCCTTTTCAAGAGGCATTCCAATGGCAACACTATATTCCTCCAATGTTGGGGTTAGTTCGTACTCACCAAATATGAAGGTGGAAGTTTGCGGACACCAAAAGTGTGGTAGTGCCTGCATGACGCCAGAGTGGATGTTGATTTCTAGCAATGGGAGGAGTCGGGCAATTCTTGCTTTCACATATCTTTGGCTTTCTTGATCTAATTGGTCCAACCACATTTTGAGCTCTTTTTTGGGAGTGGAAATGAATTGTACATCGGTTTCCCCATCGCATATAAAACGAGATTGGCGACGAAACCTAGTGTCATGGACCGACAATTGCAGTAAAGGAAATTGCAAAGTGAGAATTCAGACAACTTACTTTCACTTGGAATGGATGACAATCACATAGACACACACATGAAACGTGAGGCTCGATTTCTACCTAGATGGCTTAACAAAGTGGAGCTGAGAGGATGGTCTGACCGTTGCAGTCTCGCATTTAACGTGTCAGGTCCTCCTAACTCCGGCTCAGTCGAATGGGATGTCCAATAGTCACGCAGTCTCGCGGATATGGACAAACACAGTCGACACCATGAAGAACTTTCGGGGAAGAGAAGGTCAACCTCTACATAGCAGTCTCGCTTTCGAGGGAGTATCCTTCTCAACACCATCCTAAGAATCCTATCGCAGCCCAGGTCCGGCAGCAGGTTGTGTGTGCAATAGTGTAGTGTAAATGCAAGGCAAGCACAACAGTTCATATCAACCAACACTTCGTTCATAAAAATAAACCCTACATTCCTACACCTTCCTGCAAAACAAAGGTTAGCAAACACTTCTCCTTATACTTCCCGTCCTGTAAGAACATTTAACACTTTTAAAGTTAGGGACGCACCTAGGATCCTTGCTGCCAAACAAAAATATTTTTTTTTTTATTTTGAAAAGAGAAAATTGGCCTAAGTCCACTAAAAGTTTTAAATCAAGTCCCCAGCGGAGTCGCCAAGCTGTCGCGACCTAAAAATTCCTGGTGCACCACCTAGATTTTTAGGCTAATGGATTACTAAGCCTAGACTTAGCTCGGGCTCTCCCAAACCCATACCAACTCGCAACTTAGGGTTTAAGTTCTTAATATACAAATGATTTTGATCATGGAGTCGCCACTAATCTATTTTAGGTGGGTCGATTAGAAACCCAAGTAAAGTAACGGGAGGATTACTTCACTTCTACTAACTAGAGATTAAATGAGTTCGGGGACTTGATTATGTTAGATTTCTCTAACGCCCTTTCGGTACCTTTTCTCTTTTAAAACAATATTTTACACGTAGCTAAGATTTGTTTTAACCAAAATTACTATTATGCAAATATGGTGGCTACACGGATGTACATCCAAAATAAAAGAATTAAACACACCAAGCA
Organism: Eucalyptus erythrocorys; assembly: GCA_014182555.1. Lineage (NCBI taxonomy): Eukaryota > Viridiplantae > Streptophyta > Magnoliopsida > Myrtales > Myrtaceae > Eucalyptus > Eucalyptus erythrocorys. The sequence continues at coordinate 22,425,858 of CM024604.1, forward strand.
AACAACTATTATATTTTTTTTGGGTTTTCTTGAAATTAGAATTGTTTTCATAAAACATTACATTTTAACTACATGATCTAATTTTACTAATAATGATCCTATTATGCAAATTAATTAATATGCACCTAACCCTTTTTTTTGAATTTTTTTATTGAATTTCGAAAGAAAAAAGAAAAAAACTAATTAAACTATCCAAAATAAATAATTTTCTAATCTATTTTAGGGATTAATTTGGCTTAAACCCTATCCTATACTAGAAAACTATTTTTTTGGAAAATGAAATCATTAAGATGCACAAAGATCGTCTAAGCCTTTATCTGAAATTAGAAATCAATCCTAATCTATTTCAAAACTTATCCAAACATGCAATCCAAAAAAATGCAACTCTACTTTGCAGAACCAACATATTCCAATGCAATATTTGACTTGTTTTTGATTTTTTTTTGATTTCTTTTATTGTTTTTTAGTGTTTTTCTTCAAAACAAGCACACATTACATCTAACTAATCAAGATATTCATCAAATTAAGGATTAAAATAATCGAAAAAAATAATCCGTCGTCTCACGGATTAAATTAACGATTACTTTACCCTTAGACATCGAACATATAAGAGAACTCAAAAAAATTAAAAATTTAATCCGAGATCCCATGGATTAAATTAATAATTATAATGATTTAAACATTGCAATACTATCAAAATGCCCATAAAATTAATATAATTTAAAAAATGACCCGAAATCTTACGGGTCAAATTAATAATTATAATAATTTCAGGTAAAATCTTGCGGATAATGCCTACATGATTTGCGCAATGAATATTAACATTTCATATTACAATTCAAATAACTAAACTAAAAAGCAAATAAGATAAAATAAGATAAATGAAATAAAATAATAAAAAAAAAGGCTGAACTACCTAAGGAACAGGAAAGCTGGGCGCGAAAGGAGTTGCGCGAGCGAGGGCTTCGGGCGACTGTGGACAGACGGGGGCGGCGGCGTGCAGCGATGGCGAGTTGTAGGTCGCGGGGCAGCGGCGCACGGTGGTGAACGGAGCTCGGGCAGAGAGGACGGTGGCGCGGGGGTGTAACAGCGGGAGCAACGACGGGCAGGACTCGGCGACGGGTGCTACAACTTACGGGCGTCGCTCATGGGTTCGAGCTGCAAGGGCACGGGAGCAGGGTGGAGCTCGGGAGCTGCTGGTGCGGTGGGCGGTAGTAGCTCAGGCGCAGCTGCTGGTGTTGCGGAAAACTCGGGCACAGCAAGTCGGGGCCGCGCAGAGATGGCAGAGTTGCTGTCGGTGTCGAAGACGGACAGGGGTGCGGGATTGCAGCGGCAGCTGCGTCTGGAACTTCGCCGGAGGGATGAGGGTAGCGGCAGGGGTTGTTGCAGCGTCGACACTCGGAGCTCACCAGCAGGAGGGAGACGATGGCGCGGTGACGGTGGTGTGGGTGCAGGCGTCAGGGATGGTGTTGAGTTAAGGTGTTGACTATGGGTGTGGGCTGGAGGGTGCTTACGGCGTCAACAGGAGGTGCAGGTGTTAGGGATGGTGGCGCGCAGAGCAGAGAGGCGGCGACGGGTTCGGAACTCGCCGGAAGGAGGACGCTTGCTGGCGGACTGCTGCAACGCGGAGTGACCAGCAGCAGCTTGCGAGTGTGGGGGCAGAGCCAGTGGAGTTGCTGCAGGTGTCCCGAACGACCAAGTGGAGCGGCGCTTGGAGGAGGGTGCTTGCGGTTGGGTAGACGCGGGCTGTAGAAACAGCGGTGGTGAGCCCAGGTGCGGCGGCGCTCGCGGTCGAGGAGGCGCGGATGGCAGGGGTGTGGTGCGGTGGCGATGCTGCTGCGCGTCAAAGGCGAGTTCGGCAAGGCAGCGGTTGCAGAGACGCGAGGAACGGCGACCGGCGCAACGGGCGGAGGTTTGCTGGAGAAGATCGCAGGTGGGACGTTGACGATGGAAAAAGGAGTGCAGGCATCAAGCGTTGGCTCAACGAGGAAGAAGACCCATTTCTTTTCTTTCTCTTTTTTTTTCTTTTTTTTTATTTTTTTTTTTTTTTATAGGTACTCTCCCTCTCTCTCTCTCTGCCTCACCCTATCTTTTCTCTCGGCAGTCCCTTTTTAGTGGACTCTTTTCACTTTTTTTGGGTTTCTCTCTACGAGAGCCATTTTTTTATCTCCTCCTCCCTTCTACTCGTCTGTCTCTTTACGGGCTCCTTCTCTCAAATGAATTTTTTCTCTTTTTGCTCCCCCTCCCCTTTTACGCGGCTTCTTTGAAGTCCTATTTATAGGCGGTTTGAAGATAGCGTGACAAGACGTAGCCGCAACTTTTCCCGAATTCAAGCTGAACATTACCTTCTGCTGAAAATAATTCTGCTGAACATTATTTTTTTTTATTTTTCTCTGACAAACTCTTCATCTCATTTTCTTTTCTTTTCCTTCTGACAAATCAGATGAATTTTTTATTCACCCCTAAGGAGAAGCCCTTCACAATACCCCACATTTTCTCTCTGACATACTCTCTTTCCTCATCTCTTATCTTCAAATCCTCTCCCCTTGACTTCTTTCTTGTTTCTTTCTGCCGACGGTCTTCCCCTTTTGTAGTTTCTCTCACAAGTCTCTCTCGGGGATTTTTTTTTTAGCTTCCTCCCGAACTCCTTTTTTTTTTTTTTTTTTTTTAATCTCCTCAAATCGCTCAAATCTATTTTTCTCCCCCGACACCTTTTTTTATTTTGCCCGACTTCTCCTCACGTCTTCTCTCTTTGTTCTTTCCTTCTGACGAACCTCTCAAATGAATTTTTTATTCACCTCTCTTCCCCTCTTTTTCTCTCTGCCAGACTTTCTCTTCTCCTCTTTTTATATCTTCCTTTCTTTCGACAACCACTCCGTTCTTCAGCCGGGAAATCTTCTTGCAGGCGCCTATTTTACATCCTTCATTTCGTGCGTGCGTGGGCATGCATTAATGAGGGGATTTCTTCTTCATGCCTGCGAATTTTCATTGCAGCACCAAATCTAAAATATATTATATAATGTTATGGGCATATTATAAATGCATTATTATAATATGGCCATATTACATAATATATTATGGACGTGCGAGAACTTCTTTCCTCATTTCCTCACTCTTTTTTTTTTTTTTTTTTTTTTTTTTAATATTGACGCAAATGCAATTACCTGAGATGCAATTTTAGTATTTTTTCTTAGGGGTTAAAAATTAATACCTAAATTTTCATGCAATTAATTACTAAACGATTGGTCAAAATTTAGGTGTCAACAAGATGTCGTAAAAATGGGAGCCAAAATATGCCCCCTAACATTACTTTAAATGGTTTCACTTTAGAGTAACGTTTACTTAGTAACCTATTTTTACTTGTATAGGCACATATTTGGACCTCGATTCGTATTTGATGAACTCGAACCGTGTAATACGTGCTTTGACTTTCTGATATCATACTTCACTTGCACTAACTCGGTTGTCACGACATCTTTTTTGCACCTCTTTTTTTTTTCTACGACACGGGCCAAACACCAGTCTCACTCATTAGATCTATGGGCACAGGTCATCGGGCATATTGCCTTATCGATCAATAATTCAAACTAGTCTTTTAGGCCTGTTTAATAATACTCTCAAGAATAACTGATTGTTTTCTTTTGTTTCTAGGAGTAAAACAAGAATAGAAATCCGTTTGATAAATTTGTTGTTTCTTGGAATAAAAATCAATTTTTTTTGTTCTTGGGAATATATTGAAATAGAATCAAGAAGTAGAAAAAAGTTGATTCTTACTTCCGGGAATAATTTCTAGAATCAATTCCATTTTTTTTTTTTCAATTCTCTTCTCTTTCCTTTTCTTCTTCTTTCTCCTTTTAGCCAGTGATCAACTAGAGAAGCGTCGGCGACCTCGTTGGAGCATCGCTAGCCTCGATCGCCAGCTTGTAGTGAGGCCGAGCTTGGCCTCACCGGGTTAGGGCGAGGTTGACCTCGCGCCGCTTGGGCAAGGTCGAGCCTCACTAGTGGCCTGGTGAGGCACACCTGGCCACTGGCAAGGCTTGGCCTCGCATAAATTTGGCGAGATCGAGACTCGCCTTGGCCAGGCTCACCTCTGGCGAGCTCGTTGGAACTTACCCCAACCAGTCGCTAGGCACCAGCTACCAAGAAGGAGGAAGAAGAAGAGAAAAATAAAAAGAAAAATAAAAAAATATAATAAAAGTACCAAAAATTAAAAGGAACAAAAAAATAAATAATTCTACCAAACGTATTTTTATTACAGTAATAGAAATTTTGGATAATTACTAAGCGCTTTCATTTTCTAAAAAATTGTTCTCGGAAATAGAATCAGGAAAAATAATTTCTGATAAAAAATCATTACCTTATTTATTATTATTTTTTTTTTATCTAATCGTCTTCTTCTTGTCATCTTCCTTGTGCATGTCTCAAAAAGCTATTTTCTAAACCTCATAAGTGATCGACGTATTCGAGCATTGAATGGAACGTCACCGTTGTCTGGCTTCGGTCACGTGGAGCACCACCATCGTCCGTTAACTGTCATGATAAGCTGAGATTTGCAGAAAGACACGCAGAGGGGAAGAACTGGACCTCATCCAGCGCGAGATTCACCAAGCTAATCAACGTATGGGTCAAAGATTTCGAGCCACGTTCCTCGCCAAGCATAAAGGACAATCATCATGGGGCCATATAGATGCAAAACATAGCAAAAATAGATAATCGGCGACATATTTGGAGACCACAAAGTGTCCTGGAAAGGAAGGCAGATCCGTAATAAATGGGGAAAAACATTTTAATCCACAATGCATAGACTAACAACCACATCCCATAATCAGTATCGTTCAACAAAATCAATCCGAATGTGTCAGTTTTGCTTCCTAATCAATCAACAACACGAGACAAGGATCACAGATTTAACTCACGCATTCCATCAAACACTTGGTGAGCATCTCGGGAAAAAGACTCAATGTAACACCATACCACAATCCAAATACTTCTTTCTTTGCAGAAAGGGTTTGATTCATCGAGGAAAGAAATGATTTCAATCCTGGCCTCTTCCCAGACATACACCAGCGTCAACTTCATTAACGAAATGACCGAAAGAAATGTTCCAAAACCAACCTTGCCGAGGTGGGATTTTCAACCACGACTACTGAGTAAACTCGTCCAGAGAGGTTCAGGTAAGCGTCGATCAACGAACTTGGGATCGATACATGGAGATCGAGCGGGTTTTGACAGCTTCAGAGTTTTCGCCTACAAAACAAGGCAAGGCAACGCTTCTCCCGATACTTCACAGGAACAAGAGATCCACAGTGACGAGCAATAATTGAATGCCGGAACCGGGACTCCAAGTACGCTGGCTACAGTGATCGGTGTCGATGGAAATGGCTTCGGGCAAAAGGCTCAACTCCCTCGGATGGATTGAGTGTAAAAACAGAGGATAACAGGATTTCTGGGCCATGGCAAGGGAATGGTCGCGAGTGATGACGGAAGAGGTCCGACTGGGAAGGACGGAGCCCGAAAATCTCCCGGAGAGCTCTCAAAATTTGTTTTCATCCCCGCTCTGTGTTTTTACTTCTAGAGTAATTTCTATCTCACTTTCTTATCTCACTCTCTTTCTCTGTGACATTTCCCTCCAAAACACGATCCTCTGTCCCGTCTTGCTCAGAAAAAAGACCGACATTCCCTCCTTTGCATCGCGTCCTCTGTGCGAGCGGTTAGGGAGAGGGAGAGGTCTGAGAGAGAATGCCCAATGATGAAGAAGACGATGAATATTATCTGGTCTCCCCCTCAAGTTCCGGAGGGGAGGAGACTGTATACGGAAGAAGATCTCTTATCTTTTTTTCTTTTTTGTCACATGTTGTCCCCCAATTCCTTTTTTTTTTTTTTTTTTTTGTTAGTCCTACTCTATACTTATTCTATACTCATTCTCAGACTTTTGCCTGCCTCTCGGTCGAAACCCACTCTTGAAACTTGCGCGTCCCCATCCCATCCCTCCGTGAGAAAGTGAGGGTTTGAACCCTTCACCTCTCCTTTCCATGTTGGAAGGGTGGCACTGGAGCGAATCCCCCAATCCCCCTTGAGAATGCTGAAGTGAGCAGATTTTGTAGATGGGCCAGAGTTGTGCGAATAGGGCCATATGAATGGATGGATAGGGCTTTTTCTTTTCCTTTTCTCTTTCTCATTTTTTAAATATTTTTTCATCACTTAAATGCATATCTGATTTATCAACTAAAATGCAAGTGTCAATACCCGTGTGTCAAGTAAAGCTCATAGTGACATGTAAAATTGCGAAAGTTGTTAATCAGATGTATCCATCTCATTCTTAACTCAATTTTGATAAACTTCATCCCAATGTCTTATCTTCTATGGATGGCATCTTATTGTTCACATGTTGTTCTTAGTTTCTCGGGATTATGTACAGCAAGTAAGACATTGTTTCAATTTTATACTAATTCAAATCTCTGCATTATGTGTTATGTTTACATTGTTGAATATGTGGTAACAAGATTAAATCATGATTCAAATCCTTTTAGTTCTATTCCCATTAAGTGGTTTTGTGACATCCACACATGATATGTATGAAAGGTTCCAGCCTATGAGCTTGGTAAATACAAGTAGTGTTATTTGACATCCATGCTTTTTAACTTCTCTTGAGAAGTAGAGGTTGCGTAACTCTTTTTAGCCATGGTTTCGAATAAAAACTGTGAAAGCCGCAAGAAGCCACTTCTTCGACCGACTATTTTTATCCAATTCCTTCGTCTAGCTTTCCGGAAACAAGCCACTTCTTCGGCCGCAAGATGATCAACATGGTCTAATTTATTTGCAGGACTTGAATAAAATTTTGACGGCTTCACCTAAGAAATATTCCTCACGTGAGTCGAGCGAAGACTTGCAAAAATAATTAACGTAAGACGAGGTCATCCTTGCACTTCAAAGACTTGCAAAAAATAATTTAATCTCCTTGAGACTCCAAACTATCACTTTTCACTCATGCAAATATTTTCAATAAAAGACTAATACACCTTATATCCATAAGAGATAAATTTTCTCAAACTATCCTCGAGAATTATACAACTAAGTCTATGTTGACACTAGATTAATTTTGTTGATCATAAAATGCACTCACATATGCTATTTGTTATTTGGAAGTACATCGTTGTATTTAAGTATTTTCCTACAGGATTTTGAAAATGGCAAAGAAAGAAAAAAAAAAAAAAAAAAAAAAAAAAGATCATCCTTAATCTACATCACAGGGCTGCGTATCCGGCCAATTTACCTTTTGGATGACTGGCTTTCCTGCAGTTTTGAATATGTATTTGTCCGCCCAGTCCAGCCGATGTCTGGCCATTTATCCTCTCGTAATCTTGAAGATCCCGAACATAAAAAGAGGCCGAGAGCATTTTGATACTTTAGAGGAGTTAAAAAGGGGCTGAAGGCAAGTGGAATTTCGAAGAAATGAATCCCCATCATAACATATAGGCTATAGCATATGATCTTTTCACCAAAAAATATATATATTAGATGGACTCATTTTATTATTATTTAAATATATTGTATTAGTCGCAACGTTTTTTATTTTCTTTTGAGTTTTTCTTTTGGGGCTCAGCCGCTCAAGGATGGCTTAGTGCCGAGGTGCTGGTGATAAAGCGACCCAAAAACAAATTACAAGCCAATAGTCTCTGTTGCTTCTTCAGGCGGGCTTCGCTTCTTAAGGAACATCCCCAGTTGCCCACAAACAAATTACTTTTTAATGATTTAAACTTTTGAGCAAAAATCCTTAACAAATAATGTAAAAAAAGGCATATGAGATTCAATGTGGCCATATTATGTTTTTTCTGTGACATGATTGGCTTATAGCGGAGGGTCTCGTAGTACTTGCCGTGTACCCCGTACAATCCCCACACCCAACAAACGGAACATGAAGAGCTAAAGCCCTCGTAACTCCTTGTACTTTCTCTTTGCTCTGACCAAGCCCACCACCGAGGCAACTTGGTATGATGAGTTATTAATTTTTCCGTAACAAGACTAACTTGGATCTAAGATTTTATTTCTAATGGCACATTTCTAAATAGCTTGGTGACTCACTATTGAGTTTGGATTCTATAAATTCCTCAAATAGTAGGTGACATGCTACAATAAAAGTGGGCCTACGTTGACAAGTTGCTTAATCCAACGATATTTTTACTAACTTTGATTTTTTCTGTAATGACAAATTCCTTATTTTAGTGATAACTAACTAGTTGTAAGTGGACTATGTGGGTAAGTTGCTAATTTCACTACTAAGTTTATGCTTTAAGTGGTAATTTCCACATATGATCATTTACTTTCCACTCAAAGTTGGTAAATTCCTTATTTGGGTGATTCCTTGCTACCTTTTAAAAAATGAAACTATGTCGGTGAGTTATTAATTTCATCGGTAAATTACTATGTTCAGCATTAAGTTCTTGTTTTGAATGATAAATCTATGAAAAAGTTAGATTGTTAATTATCGCATTTCTTGTTGATAAATTACTATGAGTATACTTGATTAATAGGTTGCTAGTTATATGATTTTACCAACAGGATAAATCTACAAGCCATATTAGGAAATTAACCATGCTCGGAACATTGTTCTTGGTAGCCAGTAGGTGCAATTATGAATTATGATAAAATGATATGGAGTCCAGTTAAAAGTACTCGCTGCTCAAGACTATTACAAAGATATGCTAATGCCTTTGAAATTAGTAAACAATACGTAGCTAAGCATGTTGTGCAAAACATGAAATTTATTAGTGACATCATGATGTGATTGACAAGGAAAAATCAAACATCCTGAGATACTTGGTGTTTACCTTCTCTTTGCAATTAATGGATCCTGTAAGCTCAAAGTGGAGATCACCCTTTGCTTGAAATACAACACAATATGCTACTCCTAGAATCTTATTATACAAGTCCTTTGAAGTTACAAAAGATATATAACCCTCAGGAAGCAACCATATTGGTGTCTCTCCTCCAAGTAGAATAACTTGGCAATATGTTTTGTGATGAAATGTCTGTCATAGATGTAGACCGTTAGTTTTTTGAAATTAGCACCTAAAAAGAGGAGTTTCAAGAGTTAAGTGGGTAGTCCTGCACTTTAGATATAGTTAGCAATAGCATTACAAAGAATTTTTTTTATTATTTTTTGGACTTAATCGGTGGAGACTAGACATGAATTATTGAAGATTCTGCAACTAGATGAACATGTATTATTGAAGTTTTTCACTGGGTGATCCTTGTAATTCAACAGTGAACAAGAGTTCCATAAATAAAGGGGAATATCCATTGCGTTACCTTATAGACCTCCACTACATATACATGTAGAATCACTTTCCATATGTTTGGTTTTTTTATGAACCCACCAATTCAGGATTTTCAATCTTTTATAATACAAAAACACAATGTAGCCAACATGTACATGATTCCATATTAAACACAGAGAGAGAGAGGGAGGGAGGGAGGGAGGGAGGGAGTCTAACCTCAACAATCGTAGCGTCACATAAGTTGGAGGTCTACTTAGATATTTGCAACTAGTTGCCCATAGTGTTATCGATTTCACTAGAGAGAGAGAGAGAGAGAGAGAGAGAGAGTAAATCTCAAGGGGGAACTCACGAGCCATGATCGATCCTTTGACAACTAATTGATCTCATCAATTTAAGCTAACATATGGAATCTTATGTAGAGGCAATGGAAGGTCGAGAATCTCTTCTAGTCATCACTTATTAGGAAGTGGTGGTTGATTAATCATTTTTAAAAAATTAGTTTGCATGTGACAATTCAATGAGTCAAACTATTGAAAACTCATTTTTCCAATCCTTTGGGTCTTTTAATAACCCAAAAAGCATCAATTTAGTGGAGATGTCGAAGAAATAGCTAAGGAAATCGAGCAGTTACGAGAGGAATCAATCAGTTATGTGAGGATGTGAGGAAGAGTCCAAAGAAAGAGGAGAGGAAATCAAGCAATTATCAAAGTGAGCTTCATAAAAAGTATGTAATTTCAAAGTTGCTAATCTATCACTACATCATGAAGATCAAGAACTTCATGGAATTGGCCTTTGAGGACAGTCTTTTCCAATAGAGGGAGAAGGACATTGAAAGTATTCGTATTTGTATTGGAAGATTTCAAGATCCTCTCTTGTGATTTCCATAATAGGTATATAATATGTTCTCTTGATCCTCTCTTGTGATTTCAGACAAAAAGAGATTCCTAGAGTTCATTAGTGATCAAGGGAGTACTGTATCCTTGGAGTGGCTTTACCAAGATGATGATTTGGTTAAGGGAGACTTGGGTTATTTAATCTCGTCCTTGTCCTTCCTATCCTTCGCAATGGGGTTTTCTACCTCACTAAGATTAAACAACCTTTTTCCTAATTTGTTCATTCAACACAATCTAACATCAATGGGATCGACAAACATGACAGGAAAATTGAAAGACCACAAAGTATGTCTCATATGAGGCGCATAAAGAGAAAATTTTAAGAGACTTTTTATATATATAGTACTATATGCACACATGTTAAGTGTCTGCACAAAATTTATATTTGAAAAATTAAGCAAAACCACTAAATGAGAAGTACTTAATGGAAAGAAATTGTTGATAAAATATACACTACACAGAACACATATAGAAAAAGTTAGTGGAAAAAGAAAGACTTTTCAAGATTTCAATAAAGAAACTTGCTGTCGGATAGAAAAAGTTCAAATTTTGATATTGAAACATAAGAGAGGTCAAATAAACTTGGCTTAGTCCGTAATCTCCCATGTACACCAATTTGCAACTTATGATCCGAATTTTTAACCAACGAATCATTTTCATTTATGAGTCACCGTTAATCATTGTGATAGGTATATTAGAAACTTAAGTAAAACATTAGAAGAAATACTTTACTTCTGCAACTAGAGAAATTAATAAATTAAATTCGAGGACTTGATTACTCTAATTAATCAACTATTGCACCTTCGCGACCTAATTTTGTTTAAAATTTGAGGTTTGATGATTTTTTTAAAAGGATTTTTATGCAATTTTGGAAGAAATATATTTGAAACCATTTTTAGGCCTTTCCATAATTTTAAAAAAGAAATTAAAATAACAATGTTATATAAACTGACCTGGTCGGCCAGACCGCGAGTGCCCGATTCGAATCCGGCCCGGCCGACCTGGGTCACGCCTCCGGATGGCCAGAGAAGAGCCCGCCCCCAATTTGTCCTTTCAAAATTTTGACTTTTCTACTTGTACTTTCTTTCTCCTTCCCTCTCTCTTGTCCTGTTCTCTGCGTGTGGTCGGACTAAAGTAGAGTCCCCACTTTTTGTACTTTTTTTTTTTTTTGAACGAACTTTTTGTACTTCATTGAGCAAGAGACAATAGAAAGACCCTCTTTTTTTTTTTTTTCCTATAATCTTGTTGCCTCTTCTCCCTTTTGTTTCCTTTTCTTGTTCTTTTTATTCCCTTCTCCTCACCCCGCACGTCTCTCGCCCATCTCCCCTCTCGCCCTCGCGTCCTCACAGAAGCATTCTTGCTTCAAGTTCTCCCCGAAGGCCAAGAACAAGAGCGGATGCAGACCATTAAAAAGACTCGAGCTCTAATCAAGATGGTTTAGGCACGCGCAGCACAAGCCGCGGCCAGTCATCGCGCGGCGAACATTCGTGGCCACAATGACCATCGCCCCTCGTCTTCGCCGGCCGCAGAGACCGGTCATCCCCGGAACCGTGCCCTGTAGTGAAAGATACCGCGGAGCAAGAACGCACAACGCAAAGGACAGCGGCGGAAATCTACCATGATGCTTTTGACAAACCACGAACACCAGAAACGGACGGGGATCCACGAACAAATTGCATACGTTTCAGTCAGGCATTTCATCCAACATATATAGGGTGCATCGGCAAATGGGGGTTAGAAACGAGAACAACGACCCCGAGTTCAAGCCGGGATTCAAAACAAAAGACGCCCGAGGCCTTGCAACCGCAGCCCGCACCTAGATGAGGCCGGAAACTCACACGACCCGAACCATGGCGGCTCGGCAGACGGGCCCGATACAGCGCACAAAAACGGGGTGCGACGGGCGCTTGGGTGAAGGAGCCCTACCCGGGTCGGCGGCGTCGGACGGCGGACAAGCTCGATCCATCGGGCTACGTCCGTCCGCCTCGCTCGTCTCCGAGCCGGAATCCTCGGGAAATGGGCCCCAAATTGAAGAAAAACGAGACAAACCCGAACGGAACCTACCGCGGCTTCCACGCGAACGAGGCGTGACGGCGGCCGGTGACTCTTCCCTAACATCCACTCTCACTCGCGACTCTCTCCCTCTCTCACGGATCTCTCTCGAATCTCGCTCGGTTTTTCTCTCTGAAAAGCTCCCCCTCTTTCTCGACCTTCCCCCTTCTCCCGATTTTCTCTCTTCCACCCCCTCTTTCAACTGAGCTCGCCGCCCTCTATTTACAGGCGAGGAGGCCGGTCGACGGAGGTGTTCGGACCGCCGGTCCTTGGCGCGGCGACCGAGCCTCCTCCTGGCCTAACCGGCGTGTCCCCTCGCCGTCCAATCCGTCGCCGGTCTACCCTCCTCTCTCTGCCGTACGTTGGTCGTCCTGCCCGCGTCTCGTCTGCAGCGTGAGGAAGGAGGAGAAGAGGGAAGGAGGGGGAGGGGGAGGTAGGCCGAGGGGCCGGGCCTGGGGGGGAAGAATGAGCGGAAATGGGCCCATCCCTGGGTGAGGGAAAAAAGAAAAGGGGCTGGGGTCAGGCCCAGCCCCAAGCCATTTCGCTCTTTTAAAAAAATTAATTTAATAGTCATTTTTGAATTTTTTTATTTATCCAAAATGCAATAAGGGAAAATAAAATAAAAGTGAAACTTAATTGATGCTAATAATATTAATGTCCATGTTGCAACTTTCAAGAACTTTCATAATGTATTTTGTAGATCACTCCTTGAAGAGATGGGCAACATCAAGGAAGATCTCCTATGCATAGTCCTCTAGTCCATGTAACTTATGAAAATTGTCAACGATTTCATTTTTTTTTTTCTAATAATACCTTAGACAACAATTTTTTTCCCAAAGGAACTAAATTATTAATAGTATGTCTTGGGTTTGAGCCTATAAAAGAAACTTTCCTAATTAGAATAAGTTTCCTAGTTTGAAAGTTTTCTACTTTAGAATTTTTTTCCTATATTAGAAGTGAGTCTTCTTTGTGAAGAGTATCCAAGATATGGCTTCTTCGTGAATTACATCTTGAAGTGATTTGAGAATGTTAAAGCCAATTACAATTTTATGTAAAAGTTTGTAAATTCCTTGATGCGAGTTGTTGTAAATTAATGCCAAAATAATTTGACTTTATAATTTAATGAATGTGAAATTACTAAAGAAATTATGATAAATAATAAATAAAACCAGACAATAATGTGGACCGGTTCAAGTATTAGTACTTATTTTATGGGGAGAGTAAGTGACAAATAATTCAATAATCAATTAAAGAATTGAAGAATTATAATTGCTCTCATGCTTGAGTATTTTTCAAATCTAGATTACCCCCAAAACTCACATTATTTACAAATAAAATTACTCAATTTGACGTAGAACCCATGGCACAAAGTCACCCTATGTTCAAGCTCTCGTGCATGACAAAACAAAAGAGCTTATTACGGCTAATCCGAGAAGCGTTTGTTTATCCCTTCGTCTTTCTGCGGCTTTGAAGAATGACAGCCACAGTACGACAAAAGACGAACACCTTTTGTATGATCATAAATAAGGGAATTTAGACCTCCACGGTTGTATTTCTTTATGTGGTCAAAACAAAACAACACTTTTTTTTCTTTTTTGGGATAAAGACCAAATAATAGAAAAGACCAATTAACAGAGATGTTCTCCCCTTTTTGTTTTACCTTCTCGTAGGAGTTGCATTGAAGTAGCCAACCTTGGTATTTATCTCCAGCAAACATAAACAAAAATGATTGGTTACATCATGTCAGCATAATAGTTGGCATAAGCAGTGACACAAAATATTATTCTCAAACAAGGGATAGTTATGCTTGGTGAATTCAATTTTTGCAAGAGTGCCCATCAAGAAATATCTTTGTGTGATTAGAATGCGAAAACATATGAGCCATTAGATCAGCTCAATCCTTAAGAAATTTTACGTATTACAATCAATCTTGGAGCTGCACTGTTAAGGAAAATTATGAAATATAACGATAATTACTTGTCGATGGTGTGATCGTTGAAGTAAATGTACTAAGGATATAAGATCAGAAAATCTTGTGAGAACTTCTAATTGTTTGTGATTTCTCAAAAAGTTTTTTAATGCTAGAAGTCCCAAACTCATGAGAACTTTGAGGAAAATTCACTCTCTTTGGACAAATGCCACTAAAGGTGCATTTGGTTCAGCATTCCCAATGGGCTTTCAGCCTCCAAAGCCCCTTGGGGTAGTGTTGAATTGTTTGGTAACCATTTTGAAGTAGCTTTCGAGTGAAAGTCAGCATTAGGAAGACTAAAAGCCCAATGCTAGTAGGGACTAGCTTTGAACTTTCAGCATTTGGTCAAATGCTGAAACTTATTTTTTTTCTTCTAAAACTATCCTTACTCATTCTTCAAATTTATGATTTTGCCCTCATTATTATTATTTTTAAATGCCAAAACAATGCTAAAAAATTAAATATATTTTGGTCTTTTTTAAAAAATTATTTATATATTTGATTTTTTTTAGCATTATTGTCAAAATTTACATTTGAAAAGTTGCATATATTACTTTTTCAATTTTAAACAAATAAAAGTTAAAAAAATCCGATGAATGGTTTGGTCTTTGTCACGACCTAATTTTTCCGGGTGCACCATCTAGAGTTTAGGTTAATGGACTACTAAGCTTTAAACTTAGCTTAGGCCCTCCTAGGCCTATACCAATTCGCGACTTAAGGTTCAAGTTTTTAAACATGCAGATGAATTTTATCTAGAGTCGCCACTAATCATTTTTCGGTAGACTGATTAGACACCTAAGTAAAATAACGGGAGAATTATTTTACTCATACGAACCAGAGATTAAGGGTACGGGGACTTGATTACATTAGACTTCTGTAATGCCCTTTCGGTACCATTTCCTTTTATTTTTTGAAAATGTTTTATGCAGGCAGCTTTGGTTTATTTTAACCTAATTACTATCATGTAAAATATGGTAACCACACGGGTGCTCATCCACTATTGAACATTCAATAAGAATAAATAAATAAATTGCATCACACAAGATAAACAATTATTTTTTTGGATTTTTCTTGAAATTATGATTTTATCACATGACATGCATTTTAACTAAATGACTTAATTTTCTAATATGCAAATTCTAATTAAATGGGCCTATTATGCAAACTAGCTAACATGCACCTTATAACCTAATTTTACTAGTAAATATATTCTAATTGAACAATCATATTATGCAAATTAATTAACATGCACCTAATATTACTAAAAAAACAAATTTTAACTAAATGTACCTATCATACAAATGAATTAAAGTGCACCTAGTATTTTTATTATTTTTTTAACTTGAAATTTTGAATTAATAAAAATCCTAATTGAACTAGCTAAAATGAATAATTTTCTAATTCACGTTTGAGATTAATTTGAATTAACCTTATTTTGACTTAGAAAACTATCTTTTATTTTTTTATTTTTTATTTTAAAATGACAACTTTTATACAACTATAAAAGAAATTATCTAGGTCCAATCCTAACCTATTTGAAAAAAGGTTTCTAAGAATATAATCCTAAAAAAGCAATCCTGATTTACTAAACCAAAAAAATGCAATTGTGATTTACTAAGCCTAAAAATGCGATTTAATTTACTAAACTTACATGGCTAATTTACTAAACCTACATGTCTAACTTAAATCTATATATCTAAATTACTAAACTATATGCTCATGCAAGGTTTTAATTTTTTAATTTTATGATTTTTTTTCAAGGCAAGTAAACTATTAATAAAATAAAGATTTAAAATAATCGAAAAAATAATGTTGTCTCACAGGTCAAATTAACGATTATCCTAACCCTAATTATCACAACAAATCAAAATAATTAAAAATCTAGTCCGAAGTCTTACGGACCAAATTAAATAATTATGATGATTTAACAATTGAAATTCCACCAAAAAGCCCAAAAATTAATATAATTAAAAAAGATCCGACGTCTCTTGGGCCAAATTAATAATTATAATAATTCCGGGCAAAATTCCTACGGATAATGCCTACAAAAATTACAAATATTAACATCCAATATTACAAATTAAATAACTAAACTAGAAATGCTATCAAATGAAATAAACAAAAAAAAAAAAAAATAACATAACAACTAAAAAGAGTAAAGTAAACTAAACTATAAAGAAAGTAAAAAGTAAAAGTAAAAAGTAAAAAATAAAAATAAAAACTACCTAAAGGAAAAATGCAGGGAGGACACCAGCGTGGTGGTGGCTGGACGCACGACGGGGAGGTCGGATGGCCGCGCCGGGGCTCCGAGGGTGCAAGCGTGGCGAGTCCGGCGGAGCAGCGCAGGCGCAATGCAGGTGCAAGAGGTGCAATGCGAGCGCGGGGGGAGCAGCAGCGGGCGTCGGAGGTGCGGCGATGGAGCTGCAGACGCGGGTGAGTCCGGCAGAGCGCGGCGGCGGGTCGCGGAGTGTAGAGGCGTGGCAATGGGCGTTGACTTTAGGTAGCGGGAGTCACCGGTGGGAGAGGCTCGGAGGCGGGCGAAAGGCCGGCACGCGGCCGTCGGGGCCTGGCGTTCGGTGCTGCTGATGCGGAGCGACGAGGCAGCAACGGAGTCGTGGGCAGAGGTGTTGTGATCCGCGGGCGACTGCTGCAAATGCTCCAACAGAGGGCAGAGGCGAGCGGCAGGACGTCGTGCGGCTTTGCGGAGAAGGAGCCCACGAAGAAGAAGCACAACGCACGTCTCTTTCTTCTTTTTCTTTTTTTTTTTGGTTTCTCTCTCTCACCTCACGTCTACTCGCACGTATTCCCTGCTGACTCTTGTGCTTTTCTTCAGTAAAAGGGGCAAACAACCCTTTGACCTGACCCCTCCAAAGAAAATCGAACTCAAAAGAAATGGTGGAGAAAACTTCCTCACTTTTGCTCTGAATTTTTTTTTGAAAATCTCTCTTTGAATTCACTCCCAAATTTTTCGAAAAAGCACCCTCACCAATTCTCTCTCAACAATTTTCAACCCCCCGTCGTTACGAAAAAATGAACATCTTTTATAGTGATTCTAAACAGCCGCTTTATATGGTATTTTTCGAATTTTCATCTCTTGTCGCATTAAATCAAATCTGTAAATTAGGGCATGATTTCGCAATCAGCTCGATCTTGCTCAAATTTCTTCCATTTTGCAAAAATTATTGCCCCTTATTCACATGATTTCAAAATCGTTCTTTGCATTTAACAAAATCCAGGACATCCATCGAATTCCATATTTCCTTGCATGATTCAATCGAATCAATTTCTCCCATTTTCATTTTTTTCTTTTTATTTGTTCAAAATGCAATTTTATTTTTCCAAAATTAGGTGTCAACAACTGCCTCTCTTTGAAGGTGAGCTCGTAGAGGTTGCCTTCAAAGACAAGTTGACACCCAAATTTAAATCATGCACATGCACTAAATGACTCTTTTTGGTCGAAAAATGAATTCCATTTTTTTAATGCAATTTATAAGATGCGAATAATAAATGTGCCTATTTGGAAATGCACTAAATGGCCTTTTTTTTTTTCATTTTTGTTTTTTTGTGTGTTTTTTCTTGTTTTTTTTTTTTGAAAATAAAATCCTATTTTGAAATGAAATCTATATGATGCATGAAAATACTAATGTAAATGATAAAGGAATTTACCTAGAATTACTTATCTTTGAGGAGGATAGCGTAACTCAAGATAAATTGGTGTTACATGTCTAGGACCAATACCATTCTACGGTCGCCTAGAATAATAACATGGCTTCACAAAGAAACAGTCTTCCCAGGACCCATATCATTCTACGGTCGCCCAGTATGGCATTATTTGGTTGTGTCTAGGACCCGTACCATTCTACGGTCGCTTAAACGAAAAAAGGTTTTTATGGACCCGTACCATTTTACAATCGCATGAGTGCTGTCTAGGACTCGTACCATTCTACGGTCGCCTAAACGAAAAAAAGGTTTTCCAGGACCCGTACCATTCTACGGTCGTCTGGGTGTTGCCTAGGGCCCGTACCATTCTACGATCGCCTAAACGAAAAAAGGTTTTCCAGGACCTGTACCATTCTACGATCGCCTGGGTATTGCCTAGGACTCGTACCATTCTACGGTCACCAAAACTGCGATTCATTTTCAGGATCCGTACCATTCTACGATCACCTGAAATGGTGTCTAGGACCCGTACCATTCTACGGTCGCCCAGTCTTGCAACAAAGATCACCTGACCAGGACCCGAACCATTCTTCAGTTGCCTTAATCAGATTGAATCTAGAGAAAAGTCTTTGGGGGGCAACTCCATCGAGTGCCAGTGCTTGAAAAGGAATACCTGCACAATGACAAGTATTTAAGGTTTGGATAGAGATGTACTTATCTGGTGACATCTTCATTCCTTAGGGGATATGTCTCCTGCAAAACACAGTTATAGGAGAGGCAACATGCATTCATGGACATGAGGTTCATGCGTGATGATTTCTATCAATCTGGTATCGCCAAATCCCATTTGGAAATATTTCAAAAAAAATATTCCAATCTGAATACATGAGTGTCATGGCTATGTCAAATGAGAGATCTTTTGCTCTGAAAGGACTTTTCACTCATTCTCATGAAAAGGCTGATTTGTCCTGACTTTTGACAATCACTCTGTCTTTCATCATGCCGAACAGAGGTCCAAGTAATCTCGCAAGTGGTACGACCTTACTAATTTGAGAGGTCTTTAACATGGACCGTAATGTGGGCTTGGTCAATGGCTTAACAAAGGGGACTCTTTGAGTTGAGGCTTAATGAAGAATGATATTGCTGAAATCACCTTTGGGTTTACAAGTCAAGAGACATGCAAAATGAAGTAGAAATTGCCTTACTCACACTTCTTCGAGCGATGCTTTCGAACATATGAACCTTTCTGTTAATTCAAGTGCCCTAATCTGAAGAGACTTTGTAAGGGACGTAACGTAAGCTTGGTTCATGGGTGGAAAAACGAAAGGATCATTGAGCTCAAAAAGTGTTTGAGGGGTCAAAGTTGGTGATCATCTTGACATTTCACCAATTTACTTCTCAACTGTTGAGAATTCTTTTTCCTCTCTTTTTTTTTTTTTTTTTTTATCAAAACTCCATTGAGTGTAACATCTCAGCTTTTGAGTTTTTAGTACTGCCTTGTTGAGAATACAATTTCAACTCATGTTTGATTTTTTTTTTCTTTTTGGGCATTGGCCTTGCTTTTACCAGGCATACTGCTTTTTCATCCCCCATTCTTGCATTTTTTTTTTTTGACTCAGATAATCTCCACCTTTTCCCACTCAATTTTTGCCTTGCCCCAGCATGGGGGATAATCATCAACTGGGTTTAATATGAACTGAATTCATAGGCTCAAGTGGGCTATGCAATGGTTAAAAGTGTGTAGGATAAAGAAAGAACTGCTCTTCGTCATCCTAAGGCACTTGAATCATCGCATGAGTTACACTGCGAAAGCAATACTCGAAGATTGGTGCAAGCGTGAGTAAGAAAATCCCTACCATTCATTTCGAATTTGGTCCCAGTGTGGGATGATCCTTGACAAGGGTAATTTTAAAAACACTTCATGTGTGTGGGCTCAAAGGGCTAAACAATGGGTATACCTGCAGTGCTTAGGGTAAGAGAAAAAATTGCCTCTCGTCACTTCAGTTGTCATACCCTTTGCGAGATCACCCTTTTCCTTGCGGACATGAAAATTTTTCCACACAACTCACCGGGGATCAGTGTATGAGACAGCGTATGAAATAAGGCTCGCCTTTCGTCATTCCAAAGTATCCCATTTGACACATTCAATTTATCTCATACAATTCATCAGGGAAAACATGCAAGAGTTGCAACCAATTTGAACAATTCAACTCATTGAGGCAATTTATTCATCACAGAAGTTATTGTAATTCAGAACATGACATGGCAAATTCTATCATGGGTAATACTTCTTAACAGCATTGGAGTTAACAGGATTGAAAAACTCACGACCATCCATTTCTGCTAGGATCAAAGCGCCTCTAGGGAGTACCTTCTTCACCACATATGGGCCACTGTAATTCGGGGCAAATTTGCGCCTAGGGTCTAGAAAAATTGGCAACAGCTTCCTTAGAACAAGATTATTTACCTCAAAATGTTTCGGCCGCACCTTCCGGTTGAAAGATCTTGCTACTCTCTGTTGATATGTTTGGCCATGACAAAGAGCCTTCAGTCTTTTCTCATCAATTAGGTTCAATTGCTCAAATCTTTGCTGCGACCATTCTGCCTCAGACAACCCCACTTGGGATAAAACTCTCAGAGAAGGAATCTCTACTTCCATAGGCAAAACAGCCTCCATGCCGTACACCAGAGCAAAAGGAGTTGCCCCAGTAGAAGTACGAATCGATGTCCGGTATGCCATTAGTGCGAAGGGTAACCTGTCATGCCAATCTCGATAATTCTTAGCTGTCTTAGCCAAGATCTTCTTAATGTTCTTATTGGCTGCTTCAACGGCCCCGTTCATTTGAGGGCGGTAAGGAGACGAATTCAGATGCTTGATCTTGAACTCGTTGAACAATTCATCCACAAGTTTGTTGTTCAAATTTGTCCCATTATCAGTGATGATTGCTTCAGGGACGCCATAGCAAGCAATTATCTCACGCTTGATGAACTTCACAACATTGCGAGCGGTGACATTTGCAAAGGATGTAGCTTCAATCCACTTGAAGAAATAGTCTATTGCCACTAAGATAAAACGATGTCCATTTGAAGCTTTGGGGTTTATAGGGCCAATCACATCAATGCCCCACATTGAGAAGGGCCATGACTCGGAAAACTGATGCAGCTCAGTTGGGGGCACGTTTATCTTATCCCCATGGATCTGGCATTGGTGACAACTCCGTACATGCTTAATGTAGTCACTTTCTAATGTGAGCCAATAGTAGCCTAATCTCATAATCTTCTTGGCTAACATGTGTCCATTCATATGAGGGCCACATACTCATTCGTGCACTTCTTGCATGATTTGAGTGGCTTTGGCTACATCTACACACCGCAGCAAGACTGAATCATAAGATCTTTTGTACAGATTTTCGCCATTAACAAAGAATTTTGAGGCCATCTTCATGATGTACTTCCTATCAGCCAAAGTGCTTCCCTCGGGAAATTCCTGTTTTTGAATGTAATTCATGATGCCATAATACCATGGTTTTCCATCAAGTTCTTCAGTCACGATCATACAATAAGCCGGCCTTGGCAAAACTTCTATTTTTAATGGCTCGACTTCCAACCCGTCGATGACTTGCATCATGGAAGACAAAGTTGCAAGCGCATCCGCAAATTGATTATGACACCTTGGCAAGTATTCAAACGAAATTTCCTTGAACTCCTTTACCAGATCTTCTAAATACTTGTGGTATGGGAGTAACTTAGCATCTTTATTCTTCCATTCACCTATGGTTTACAATATGATCAGTGCTGAATCTCCGAACACTCTCAACTTTATCACACTCATCTCAATTGCAGCTTGAAGCTCGAGGATGCAAGCTTCATACTCAGCTATGTTGTTAGTGCATGGGAATATCAATTTTGCAGCTACCGGATGGTGTTGTCCATCTAGAGATATCAAAACTGCTCCAGTGCCTGAACCAGACAGGTTCACAGCTCCGTCGACGAACATTGTCCATGAGTCTTCATTTACACTTAAGATGCGGTTGTCTAGGGAGCGATCCTCGTCATTTGAGACTCCTGAGTTCTCGGCCAGTAGATCGGCAATCACTCGACCTTTAATCGACTTTTGCGGCATGAACTGTACATCAAATTCAGAAACCAAAATTTGCCATTTGGCCAACTTACCTACTAAAGCTGGCCGATCAAGCAAGTACTTGATAGGGTCACACTCAGTCACGAGGAGTGTCTGGTAATGTAGTGTGTATTGTCGCAATCTATGCAATACCCACACTAACGCTGCACAAGTCTTTTCAACATTGGAATACTTCAGCTCTGATACAGTGAATTTCTTGCTCAGGTAATAAATGGCCCGTTCTCTTCTGTGAGCCAACATTGCACCCAATGACTCACTATGGATAGTGAGGTAGAGAATCAAAGGATGCCCTGGCGAGGGTGGAACAAGAACTAGTGAATTCATCAAATACTGCTTTAGCTTGTTGAACGCTTCTCGACACTCCTTATCCCAGTTAACTTGTGCATTCTTCTTTAGGAGCTTGAAAAACAGATTGGCAGTTTCAGAAAGTTGGGAAATGAATCGAACGATGTAATTCAATCTCCCCAAAAGGCTCCGGACTTCTTTTACAGTTGACGGAGGTTGCAACTCACATATGGCTTTGGCCTTAGATGGATCGATCTCAATCTCTTTGCTGCTCACAATGAATCCGAGTAATTTACTGGATGTTGCTCCGAACACGCATTTAGCGAGGTTTAGTCGAAACTTGAACTCACGGAGTCGATCAAACAACTTCTTCAAGGTTTTGATGTGACTTTTTCCAGGTCGGGTCTTTGCAATCATATCATCAACATAGACCTCAATCTCCTGATGCATCATGTCATGAAAATAATGCTACCATGGCTCGCTGATAGGTTGCCCCTGCATTCTTGAGTCCAAAGGGCATGACCTTATAATGAAAGGTTCCCCACGGGGCGATGAATGCAGTCTTCTCCTTGTCTTCCTCTTTCATCCTTATCTGATTATATCAGGAAAAACCATCCAATAAATGAGAATAGTTGAAACCCAGATGTACTATCCACAAGGACGTCTATATGAGTTAGTGGGAAATCATCATTCGGGCTAGCCTTGTTCAGATCCCGATAGTCAACACAAATTCGAACCCGACCATCCTTCTTCATTACCGGGACAATGTTAGCCACCCATTCAGGGTATTGTGAGACTTCAATGAATCCCACTTTTAAAAGCTTCATCACTTCTTCCTCTATCTTCTTCGAGAGTTCGGGTTTAGTTCTCCGCAACCTCTGCTTCTTAGGCGGCACATCTAGATTGGTAGGCAAGCAGTGCTCCATAATTGATGGGTCTAACCCTAGCATGTCAGCGTAGGTCCATGCGAAGATATCCTGGTATTCCTTCAGTAGTTGAATTAAGCGATTGGCCTCATCTTTGGGGAGATTCGCCCCAATTTTCACCTCCTTGACTTCATCAGTGTCACCTAAATTAATAGTGACGATCTTCTCGGATGTAAGAGCCTTGGCTTTCTGATGTTGTTCCCAGCTACGCTGTACCTCAAAGGAATCTTCACTCAAATTCTCAGGATCATCATTATTGACACTTGTTGGATTGGATTGGACCATTTCCACATTTTTGCATGCCATAAGATTGTTCCTGAAACATGAAGTAGATAAATTAGAAAAACACATAGGGTAAACTTTTAAGATTTTTTTAAATAATTTTTTTAAGGGCATTTGCAAAAGCATTCTTCTTTTAAAACATTTTGACATGAGAAAGCATGATGAAGCCCAGGCCTTAGAGTTCTCCTTAAATTTTTTTTTTTGTTTATATCATCATCGGGCTGGTTTGGTGTACCTCAAAATAAAACTTGTAATTTCATTGAAATTCATCAATCAATTACATTTATTGAATAGAAAGAAAAAAAATGCAACACTCAATCACTAAAAAAAAAGAAATTGAAAACATCTCTCAGAGAATAATGAAAATTCCCACGTAGGGGAATGTGCAAAAACAGTAAAAGAGTTACTCTTATGGGCCAGGGCCCATCTCTTCTGGAAGTCCTTCGTTAATTGCTCCTATGAGGAGGTCATCGAACATATTGGTGATTCCTTCCAGCATATCATCAAGGTTCTCTGTCTTTGGAGGTGTTGGATCATCCATGCCACCCCATCCATCTGGGACTATCTTGTGGGGATCAATATAGAAGCTGGGAGGGGCCGAATACTTCATCAGGTAATCGAACTTGCCACTAGGCTGCCCTAGAGTGTCAATCACTTCCGTCTCGTGCATCATTCTTGGGGGACCAGGGAATGTCTCATGAATGCTCGGGGGTAGTGAGTTTTGTCTCCTTCGCCCTTGCTCGAGTGGCGGGTTTTGTTTTTCCTGTCTTCGTCCTCCAGAACTTTCCCCACCTCTTCCATGGTACCCTAAACCAGTAGAACGGGACCTCTGAGGGGCTTTAATAGGGCTTCGAATGCCCTGACCATTCCTTCCAAGACCATTGCCAGGAACAAAACCATTCCCGACCATCACTCTTCCCACCATGAGAGCAGCTTCTGAAACTTCAGGAGTAGATGGCAATGAACCTCGAGAAGCATGTATAGTGGATACCAACTCAAATGAGTGGTAACTTGCCTCAAACTCAGAATCTGGCTTTACATAGGGGATGGCCGTCTCATGATAAATCCAGTGGTCTTCCTCACCATACACGGTGACCAGCTTCCTTTCGATTACAAATTTGACAGCTTAGTGTAGACTTGAAGGGATCGCTCCTGCAATGTGTATCCAGGGACGACCTAATAGGAAATTGAACGCAATAGGAATATCCAACACTTGAAAGGGAATGTTGAAGGTGACCGGCCCTATTTGAACGTCAAGATGGATTTCCCCGATCACTTCTTTCTTTGTCCCATCAAAAGCTCGTACCGAAGTCCTGGCAGCATGTATCTTAGATGGGTCTACCTTGAGGCAGTGAAGAGTAGCCAATGGACATATGTTTAGAGCGGACCCATTGTCAATGAGCACTCGGGACACATGGGAAGTCTTGTGCTTGATGGATATGTAAAGTGCCTTATTGTGCTCCCTACCTTCAAGAGGGAATTCCTCATCAGAAAAGGCAATTAAGTCCTTGAGAAGGACCGATCCCACAAATTCCTCCAGCTTGTCTGCCTCGACCGTTTCTAGCACACGAATTTCACTTAGCACCTTCATTAGCGACTTTTGATGCACGGGGGATGTCATCAAAAGTTCGAGTAAGGAGATCTGGGCGGGCATCTTCTGCAATTGGTCAACCACGTTGTATCGCTTGCTTTAATCACGGCCAAAAATTCCTTAGCCTCTTCCTCAGTGACCGGCTTTGCAGGTTGAGCATTAGCTTGAGCATAAGTCCGCCCAGACCTTGTCACAAGATCAACATCTAGGTCATAAGACCAAGGCACCGCTTTATTGTTGACATACTCATACGGCTGAGGTACCTCTATCACTATCTCCTCGTTAGATGCATCTTCTAATGGGGGCATGTCTGCAAGCGAAAGATCAACTTCTTCCTTGAGCGCAGCCTGTTCCTCTTCCCAATCGATGATGATGTGGGAAATAGTGGAAACTATGCAGTTACGATCGGCATACACGATGATGCCGTCATCCACCATTTTGGCAACTTTTTCCTTCATCAATGATAGGGGGACATCCTCCTGATCCGGATAATATCCTGCTCTCACCAGTCCATTGTAGGCATCTGCTACGTGCACCTTCGAGTTCTGGATGCGGCCGACTTCAAGTTCCATAATAGCATTCACTGTACCCTCATGCTCCAGTAGCGGATTCTTTTGGATATTCGGCCGAGCAGTTTGGAACGAAAAGGCCTTCGTGTCTAGGAGGTTTTGGATCTTGTGTTTGAGGGTGAAACATTCATCAGTTGAATGCCCTAGTTCACCACTATGGTAGTCGCACTTCTTTGTCGGGTCGTAACTGCGCATGCTTTCGCGGTTAGGGCGCTTTGGTTTAGTAGAAAGCAAACCTTTCTTCTGGAGAATTGCTAATACCTGGGATAGAGATCCAGGGAGGGGAGTGAATTGTCTTCTTGCTTGGGCAAATGACTGACGGCCAGCAGTTTGTTGTTGCCTTGCATTCATTGGGGCATGGTTGGAACTTTCTTGGCTATAGGCCACATTCACATCCACGACGGCTTCTTTCTCCTTCTTGATAGAGAATCTCTTACTTGATGACTCAGTGAACCATCCTTCTCTTATTCCCATCTCGATTTGCTCTCTCACCAGAATCAGCTGATTGAAACTTTCAACATATGTGCTTGCCATCCAGTTACGGAACTCGGACGGAAGGGTCTTCACGAATAACTTCATTAACTCCTTATTGGTAGGCTTAGGAGTGATTTGAACCGCCAGATTTCTCCACCTCACGGCGTATTCTTTAAATGACTCACTCCTCTTCTTTTCCATCCGCTCCAGGTCTTCTCGGGAAGGTGCAATGTCCATGTTGAACTTGTACTGCTTGAGGAACGCATCAGACACTTCATTCCAAGTATCAAGAAGATTGATATTTTTCATCATGTACCAGTTTAGTGCGGGTCCGGTCAAACTGGTATGGAATGATTGGATTATGAGAGGCTCATTTTTGACATGCTGGGCCATGCATACGTGGTACATTTGCAAATGAGACTTTGGGCAAGATGTACCATCGTACTTCTCAAACTCCGGCATCTTGAACTTGCTAGGTATCTTGACCTTCTCATAAACCGAGAGGTCGAACGGGAGTGAGCTCTGCAACTCTTGCAGTTGTTTCACCTTCTCTTCAAGTTTCGCAAAGCGTTCATCTGGCTCCGTCTTAGGGATGTTAACAAGCTTACCCTTTTCCACATTGATTGGGAATGGGTCATCTTCTAAACCAGGCATGTCGTCATCACTCAACTGGGACTTATTTGCTCACTTAGGGGCAACAATCTGAGGAAGAACAGGTGGAGGAGCCGGGTTGACTTGGAAGGATTTGATTTGAGTCGTTATAAACTCCATAGAGGCAGCCAACTGACGGAGCTGATCTTCCATGTTGAACATACGATCATGCATTTTATTTTGGTCGACCATTTTAGCTTTTGATCGCGTAATGATAGGCGAACATGGTGGATCCGTCGTCACCTAAAAGGAAAATGGTATGATGTAAGAACCAATTGTAAAGAAAATGGCCCATGACAATGGTCTAGTCATCTTATTATATTTAAAATTTGAACCAGACTTCATAACAAGGAACTAAGAATTGAAATTCAAGTCCCTAAACGTTGAACTAAAGATTGAAAACACTGAATTAAAAATTGAAATCAAGATCCCTACACATTGAACTAAGAGACAAAAACCAAAATATCTCATTGTATATGCTTTCGGGATCCCAATGCTTTGCGAAGCTTCTTATTTTCAGCTTCAACCATTTCCAATTTCCGTTTAAGATGCTCAATTTGTGCTCGTTGGGTGGACTTCTCGGTCACATCAGGGACTACTGGGCACAAGGCGGAAGGAATCCGGTGTTGTTGGATGTAGAATGCCGATGCGTGGTGGATCTCCTCCTCGCCTTTCAGTCTCTTGGGCACCAAAATCTTCTCTGAGTGGCATTCATTCCATGCAGCAATGACCATTTGGATCTCGTTGAAGTAGTCATAGTCCGTACGAAGGAAACGTACTTGGAACAACTCCGTCTTGAGAGGTGGAGGAATTTCCTGAAGAGCCTTATACTGACGGGCCACCCTATGTGGGTAATAGAAAGTAGCACCAAAAAGGCCTAACAACGGGATTGGCCCATCATGCTTATGAGAGAAACGAGCCTCCTCAACATGGAACCATTTAGTATGCCATAAGAATGTCTTAGGATTAGGGTTTTTCAAAAAATTAATCCAACGGGCATACTATTTATGTGGGAAAAAACGTTCTAGGACCACAAATTTTTGTATGGGATGCCGAGAATCGTCTATTTTGAATTGCTTTATAAGATGCCCAAACCCTCTTATGTGGGAGAAAAACCATATTTGCAAAAGTTTAGGGAGGGCACGCATTGTCCTTTCCTCATTTTTCTTTAAACGGGTTAATGACAAGAAAGTTTCAGTTAAGACCATATTGACATAATTTAACCCGTCGCAAACACGATTGACCACCCATGAAATTGAAGGATTAATAGCATTTTTTCGATAAGGAAAAACGATTAGTCCAAAAAATGCTAATATGAAAATCTTAGCTTTTGAAATCATTGGTTGTTTAGTAAAACACTCCCAAGAATACAAATGGGCATGCGTAGCAATTGGCTTTAACAACCTTTTTTACCGCTTCAGCTTCTATTTTTAAAAAATGTGATAGTTCAGAAATAGAATCTACACTGAAAGGCGGCCTAATAAGTTCCTTTTCCAGAGGCATTCCAATGGCAACACTAAACTCCTCTAGTGTCGGAGTTAGCTCGAACTTACCAAAGATAAATGTGGAAGTCTATGGACACCAGAAGTGAGGCAACGCTTGTATAACACTGGAGTGGACGTTGATCTCTAACAACGGGAGAAGCCGGCCAATCTTGGCTTTCATATATCTCTGACTTTCTTGATCCAACTGATCCAGCCACATTTTGAGCTCTTTTTTTAGAGTGGAAATGATTTGCATGTCAGTTTTCCCCATCGCATATAAAACGAGACTAACGACAAAACCTATTGTCATGGATCGACAAACTTGCAATAAAGTAAGTAAATTGTGAAGTGAAAGTTAGACAACTTACTTTCCCTGGAAATGGATGGCAATCACATAGATACACGCATGAAATGTGAGGCTCAATTTCTACCTAGATGGCTTAGCAAAGTGGAGCTAAGAGGATGATATGACCGCCGCAGTCTCGCATAACGTGTCAGGTCCCCCTAACTCCGGCTCAGTCGAATGGAATACCCAATAATTCTGCAGTCTTGTGGATATGAACAAACACATTTGACACCATAAAAAACTTTTGGGGAAGAGAAGGTCAACCTCCATATAGCGGTCTCGCTTTGGAGGAAGTATCCTTCTCAACACCATTCCTAGGAATTCTATCGCGGCCCAGGTCCGGCCGCAGGTTGTGTGTGCAATAGTGTAGTGCTAAAAGCAGTAAAACATGCACAACAGTTTAAAGGCAAACAACACTTCTATAGCTTTAAATTTAAACATTCATCCCTAACTCCAACCTACAAGACAAGGGTTAGCAAAGACTACTCCCCTTATACCTCCCATCTGCAAAAACATTTAATACCTTAGAATTAGGGACGTACCTGGGATCCTCGCTGCCAAACAAAAACAATTTTTTTTTTTTAAAAAAAAAGAAATTTGGCCTAAGTCCACTAAGTGTCTTAACACAAGTCCCCAGTGGAGTCGCCAAGCTGTCATGACTTAATTTTTCCAGGTGCACCACCTAGAGTTTAGGTTAATGGACTACTAAGCTTTAAACTTAACTCAGGCCCTCCTAGGCCCATACCAATTCGCGACTTAGGGTTCAAGTTTTTAAACATGCAGATGAATTTTATCTAAAGTCGCCACTAATCATTTTTCGGTAGGCTGATTAGACACCTAAGTAAAATAACATAAGAATTATTTTACTCCTACGAACCAGAGATTAAGGGTACGTGGACTTGATTACATTAGACTTCTCTAATGCTTTTTCGGTACCATTTCTTTTTATTTTTTGAAAATGTTTTATGCAGGCAGCTTTGATTTATTTTAACCTAATTACTATCATGCAAAATATGGTGACCACACGAGTGCTCATCCACTATTGGACATTCAATAAGAATAAATAAATAAATTGCATCACACAAGATAAACAATTAATTTTTTTGGATTTTTCTTGAAATTATGATTTTATCACATGACATGCATTTTAACTAAATGACTTAATTTTCTAATATGCAAATTCTAATTAAATGGGCCTATTATGCAAACTAGCTAACATGCACCTCATAACCTAATTTTACTAGTAAATATATTCTAATTGAACAATCCTATTATGCAAATTAATTAACATGCACCTAATATTACTAAAAAAACAAAATTTAACTAAATGCACCTATCATACAAATTAATTAAAGTGCACCTAGTATTTTTATTATTTTTTTAACTTGAAATTTTGAATTAATAAAAATCCTAATTGAATTAGCTAAAATGAAAATTTTCTAATTCACGTTTGAGATTAATTTGAATTAATCCTATTTTGACTTAGAAAACTATCTTTTATTATTATTTTTTTAAATGACAACTTTTATGCAACTATAAAAGAAATTATCTAGGTCCAATCCTAACCTATTTGAAAAAAGGTTTTTAAGAATATAATCCTAAAAAAGCAATCCTGATTTACTAAACCTAAAAAATGCAATTGTGATTTACTAAGCCTAAAAATGCGATTTAATTTACTAAACTTACATGGCTAATTTACTAAACCTACATGTCTAACTTAAATCTATATATCTAAATTACTAAACTATATGCTCATGCAAGGTTTTAATTTTTTAATTTTATGATTTTTTTCAAGGCAAGTAAATATTAAATTTAAACTATTAAAAAAATAAAGAATTAAAATAATCGAAAAAATAACCTGTTGTCTCACGAGGTCAAATTAACGATTATCCTAACCCTAATTATCACAACAAATCAAAATAATTAAAAATCTGGTTCGAAGTCTTACGAACCAAATTAAATAATTATGATGATTTAACAATTGAAATTCCACCAAAAAGCCCAAAAAGTGATATAATTAAAAAAATGATCCGACGTCTCTCGGGTCAAATTAATAATTATAATAATTCCGGGCAAAATTCCTGTAAATAAT
Organism: Eucalyptus erythrocorys; assembly: GCA_014182555.1. NCBI lineage: Eukaryota > Viridiplantae > Streptophyta > Magnoliopsida > Myrtales > Myrtaceae > Eucalyptus > Eucalyptus erythrocorys. The sequence continues at coordinate 22,456,551 of CM024604.1, forward strand.
GCCTACAAAAATTACAAATATTAACATCCAATATTACAAATTAAATAACTAAACTAGAAATGCTATCAAATGAAATAAACAAAAAAAATAACATAACAACTAAAAAGAGTAAAGTAAACTAAACTATAAAGAAAGTAAAAAGTAAAAAGTAAAAAGTAAAAAATAAAAATAAAAACTACCTAAAGGAAAAATGCAGGGAGGACACCAGCGTGGTGGGGGTGGACGCGCGACGGGGAGGTCGGACGGCCGCGCCGGGGCTCCAAGGTGCAAGGGTGGCGAGTCCGGCGGAGCGGCGCAGGCGCGATGCAGGTGCAAGAGGTGCAATGTGAGCGCGGGGGGAGCAGCGGGCGTCGGAGGTGCGGCGATGGAGCTGCAGATGCGGGTGAGTCCGGCGGAGCGGCAGCGGCGGGTCGCAGGTGTAGAGGCGTGGCGATGGGCGTCGACTTCAGGCAGCGGGAGTCACCGGTGGGAGAGGCTCCGAGAGGCAGGCGGAAGGCCAGCACGCGGTCGTCGGGGCGCCTGGCGTTCGGTGCTGCTGATGCGGAGCGACGAGGCAGCAACGGAGTCGTGGGCAGAGGTGCTGTGATCCGCAGGCGAGTGCTGCAGATGCTCCAACAGAGGGCAGAGGCGAGCGGCAGGACGTCGTGCGGCTTTGCAGAGAAGGAGCCCACGAAGAAGAAGCACGGCGCACGTCTCTTTCTTTTTTTTTTATTTTTTTTTTGGTTTCTCTCTCTCTCACCTCACGTATACTCGCACGTATTCCCTACTGACTCTTGTACTTTTCTTCAGTAAAAAGGGACAAACAGCCCTTTGACCTGACCCTTCCAAAGAAAATCGAACTCAAAAGTAATGGAGAAGAAAACTTCCTCACTTTTGCTCTGAATTTTTTTTTGAAAATCTCCCTTTGAGTTCACTCCCAAATTTTTCGAAAAAACGCCCTCACCAATTCTCTCTCAACAATTTTCAACCCCCGGTCGTTACGAAAAAATGAACATCTTTTATAGTGATTCTAAACAGCTGCTTTATATGGTATTTTTCGTATTTCCATCTTTTGTCGCATTAAATTAAATCTGTAAATTATGGCATGATTTCGCAATCAGCTCGATCTTGGTCAGATTTCTTCCATTTTGCAAAAATTATTGCCCCTTATTCACATGATTTCAAAATTGTTACTGCATTTAACAAAATCTAGACATCCATCAGAATTCCATATTTCCTTGCATGATTCAATCAAATCAATTTCTCCCATTTTCATTTTTTTCTTTTTATTTGTTCAAAATGCAATTTTATTTTTTCAAAATTAGGTGTCAACAGTCTTTTAAAAAAAAATTATACATATGCATTTGAATTCTTAGCATTATTTTCAAATTTATATTTAAAAAGTCGCATACATCATTTTTTCAAATTTTAAAAATTAAAAATTAAAAAATTTCGACGAATGATTTTGTCTTTTTAAATATATATATGTATTTGATTTTTTTTTTTAGTATTATTGTCAAAATTTATTTTAAAAAGTTGCATACATTTTTTTTTTTAATTCTAAACAACTAAAAATTTAAAAATTCTAATTAAGGGTTTGGTCTTTTTAAAAAAAAAAAAAAGAATTATAGATATGTATTTGATTTTTTTAGCATTATTGTGAAAATTTATATTTAAAAAGTTGCATACATCATTTTTTTTTTTTCAATTTTAAGAAAATAAAAATTAAAAAATTACGATAAAGAGTTTGGTATTTTTTTAAAAATTATATACGTATTCGATTTTTTTAGTATTATTGTTAAAATTTATATTTAAAAAATTGCATATATTATTTTTATTTTAAACAAATAAAATTAAAAAATTTAATATTAATCATCAAAAAAGTTTTTCAAATGTGTTTTATACCAAATGACATTTATCTCAAAGGTGCTTTTCAAAGCATAATTTACTAAACGGTCTTTGTATTTACCTAAGGTCCTTTAGGCTAAACCGTATTACATTTTTCTAATGGGTTTTCAAAATACTGAACCAAACGTATCCTAACATTGTCACCTAAAGTTACAAGGACTTCACATCGATTTACTAGTTCAAATATAGATACCGTCACTTACGAGTTGTTGAAAGAATTTATTGTGCTATTGGATAATTACCGAGTGATAGGATTATCAAGATATGAACTCTACAATCAAAGTTACTAATCTTAAGAGAAAGTTATTAACTACAAGTAGTGTGATGATCACGAGAATTGCATGGGACTTACATAGTTCGTAAAATAATTACGATCCACAGATAGTGAATACTGTCGGGTACAAAAATAATTACGATCCGCGAGCTTCTTCGGCTAAAGGAATGGCATCTCCGGAGAAGTGTTTACGACCAAACTCGAATGATGAGAAGAATGCCAGCGAAAATCAAAGAAAACGCCGATTCAGTCTTGGTTTCAATGATTTCATAACGAATAGAGTACAAAAAAATAAGATGCATCTCGCTAAATTTGAATTCGATTTTTCAACGAGACATTCCATCGAATAGTTCATATGCAGTTCGGAATACCACCTCTAGGTTCGAAAGCTTGCTGCGACGAACGGCGACGAGCGAGTCGGCTTCCCTGGAAGGTCGCGAGGGTGATCGAGGCGGGCCACCGACGAGCCGAAAGAATTCTCTCCTCTCCGTTTCAGATTTCCTCTTCGAAACACCTCCGGCTCCACCCCCCAAACCGATCCTCTCTCTCTCTCTCGCTCGCTCCAGCGGCATTGATCATTTTCTCTCCATAGCGATGGTGCAGAAGCAGCACCACAAGTCCAACGCCAAGAAGCAGCCTCACATGAGCCATGTCCTTCGCTTCTCATGGTTGTTGCAGTTTGCATCTATTTGAGCACTCGTGACTATTGCTTGCTCTTCGATCTCCGAAGAAAGTCGAAAGTTTCAATTGCTGTGATGATCTGTTTGTTGCGGCGAGGCCTCTGAAATTGAGCTTTCGTGGAGGTGTTTTTGGCTCAGTTCTTGGTTGGAGTGTTCGTCGGTGGTTGTTTTCAGAATCTGAGTGGACGTGAATGTGGCGTGCGTTGGCGAACAGGTCAAACAGCAGGGGAAGCAAGCGGATAACACGCAGTTCCAAGCTCAGCTTGATGCGCTGGGCCTGAAAATTGTCCAGGTGACTGCAGATGGTAATTGCTTTTTCAGGTCTGTGTTCCTTGTTAGAAAAGATCACCTGAAAATTGTTCATGATTTTGTTGAATGTTTCCAGGGTTTGATTTGTTTTGTTAGATGACAGTATTCCTCTCTGTTGTGGAAGATTTTTGGTATGCTCATTGCATTACCGCTCTGTCGTCAGAACACGAGACAGTGCATTTTATGGTACACTGGTTCTGGAACACTATCATCGATGTACTAGAAATTCCTCTGTTGGAAAAACTATTGCATTTTCGTATGATGTATCATTCTGCCTTAGACGAGAAAATATTCAGTGGTTCGTGCGCGCCACGTCATCCGCTGACGTGGCGCGCACGTTCCATTCAGATATCGACAGGTGTCCGGTGGGACCCGCCAGAAGATGGGAGGGCTGGCTCGGCTCGGCTGGGGTCGCTGGCAGAAGAAAAGACGTGAAGCTCCCGCCCAAAACATTTCTCCCTTCTCAATTGAGCTTTCTGCAATTTTTTTTCTCTCTCTTACTTTCTTTCTCGAGACTGCGTTTCCTTCTCCACGCATCCCACCTCCTCCGCTTCCGCCTTCGGCTCCGACTCTACCTCCGATGTTCCCGTGGAGATCGAGCACAAGGTTTGTGCTCGCGTTGGTCTCCGCCTTTGTGCATCCCCCTCCTCTGCCTCCTTCGCCTCCGCCTGCCCAAAAGCCTCGCCGGTCATCTGCCTCTAGCGTCCTCCGTCTCCGGCATCTCCTCGTCCTCCCCGTCCCGCCGGCCTCCGCCGCGAAGCCATCGGCCTCCGGCAGGAGGGAGGCGGCCTCGGTCTCGTTCCCGAGCGGCACCGGAGCTCCCGCTGCCGGCGGGCGTTGTTCTCGATTTGGGCCGCTCGGTCGCGAGGGAGATCTCGGCGGACCAGGCGGGGGTCGACGGCGCGGAGAAGAAGGAGAGGCGCGGGCTGGAGAAGGATTCCGCTTACTTGTGGAGGAGGTACGTGAATCGGCTGTACCAGCACCGGGAGCTAGGGATTTTCCTAGATGTGAGCCGGATCGGCTTTACGAGCGAGTTCATGGAGGAGATGGAGCCCCAGTTCCAAGCCGCGTTCAAGGCGATGGAGGAGCTGGAGATGGGTGCGATGGCGAACCGGACAAGGGCCGCATGGTCGGGCACCACTGGTTGTGGAAGTCGGAGCTCTCGCCGACCCGATCCTGAAGGCGCAAATTGAGAGCACGCTCGACCCCGTATGCAATTTCGCTGCCGACGTGGTCGGCGGTAAAGTCGATTCTCCTCCTTTGTGTATCTTAAGGTTAACCTTGGTTGTCCAACGCCATTGTCTTTGAGGGAAAACATTTCTCAAGCATTTGGAGTTCACGTAACTCGAGCCCTTTTACAAGGTTTTCGAGTCAAATGGGAGTGACAAGAAAAGTGAAGCCAAGTCTATGACATTGAAGTGGAAGGGCAATTCTAACTTCAAGCAAACAAGCGGCTCTATACGGTTTCTAGAGGACGCGGGAGAAACGAGGGAACCTTCACGGGTGCTTTACGAAAGTTGAGATGTGGATTTTCTCCCGGATAGTTGAGTCCATTTGGTGGCGGTATGTGTGATCACAAAATAGACTGCCCTTTTCAAAAATTGAAATAATGGTGTAGTAAGATTGCCAAGATAGCCAATTAATTTCCATTTTCAGCTAGGGAGTTGATAGGCGATTTTGAGCTAGTGTGTCATTACTATGTTGGATAAAAATTGTTAGTCATATGGGTCAAACCATCTATTTATCCATATCCAATCGCTGTCTGTTATTTAGTCTTCCCATGATATTTGCATAAGTGGCGAGTTTCGATATGTTAAATTCTATTTTGGCCGTTGTCTTCCATTCGGGCTTTCACTCCACACATGCAAACACCCGTTCGGGATTCATTTTCCAACAAAAGCACGGGAAGTTCTTTGGGACCAGCATTGGGTGATCAGCGGTAGGGGAATTTCTCTATTAACTTTGTTGACAAATGCTTTTCAAGACGCTTTTCAACAGATGTGTCATGTTAGAGCGGCAAGACATGAGTGTGGTTGCTTGCTGTATTGGCAAGGATGGTAGGTTTTAGTTGACAAATTTCGAGCTGTTTGATATTGACCTACAAATTCCCTTTTATACGGGCTTTAAGCGAAGGCTGTCAAAGTTTCTTCCCTTCGCTTCGAGTTGATTTAATTGCTGTTCTTTTGTTAGGTAATGGAACAATGTGTTGCCGAGATTAGATGTGGCAATGTTCAATGCCATTCTTCGTGAATCAGCTTTTGAGATACCAACGAGATCCAGTCTACGATCCGATTGTCGACTCCGTGGTTTGCCTATACCAGCGAGGACACTTGAGTTTCGGATCTGGGCTCGGCTTAAAAATTCAGTAAGTATTTTAGCCACTTTATTTGAGCAAGGACTTCTCGCCCATGCATGAAATGATTCAGTTGCATCGTCATCAATGCCAACATAAAGAGCATGCTTATACTTATGTCCAAGCTTGATCTTCCCTTTTACGTAATATCATAATTACTCAATTTCAGATGGCTGAATATGATTACAGCTTTTGAAATTGTTTATGCTTAAAACAATCGATGATTTTTTTCCCAATGAGATTTGAGGAACATCATCAAATTGTGATGGATGTCTTTTGGTACAATCTTTTGGCTTTGTTCTTTGTCATGGTGACACCGTATAGTTCTGGGTCTTCTAAAATGCCATTGCATGGAATCAAAGGCTTTAGATGCCAATTCGAACACAAGGTCTGCGGGTTGGCAATTGGTCTAGATGGCTAAGTGACATGTTTGGCATGGATAATGACAACCCTACTGAAGAGGATCAGCACAATAACAAGGAGGAATGTCAAGTCGAGTAATATTCTTCGGACGTTGAATTTAACCCCAAGCTCACGATTTCGCTCTTGACCGAGTTGTTGGCGAAGCAAAGCATTTCAGACAATGCTTGTTCCAGAAACCATATAAATAGGCATATATTTTCTGTTAAATGAAGATATAAGGATGAAACAAGCGTTGTCTGAAATGCTGCTTCGCCAACAACTCGGTCAAGAGCGAAATCAGTGAGCTTGGGGTTAAATTCAACGTCCAGAAGAATATTACTCGACTTGACATTCCTCCTTGTTATTGTGCTGATCCTCTTCAGCAGGTTGTCATTATCCATGCCAAACATGTCACTTAGCCATCTAGACCAATTGCCAACCCTGCGGGACCTTGTGTTCAGAATTGGCATCTAAAGCCTTTGATTCCATGCAATGGCATTTTAGAAGACCCAGAACTATACGGTGTCACCATGACAAAGAACAAAGCCAAAAGATTGTACAAAAAAGACATCCATCACAATTTGATGATGTTCCTCAAATCTCATTGGGAAAAAATCATCGATTGTTTTAAGCATAAACAATTTCAAAAGCTGTAATCATATTCAACCATCTGAAATTGAGTAATTATGATATTACGTAAAAGGGAAGATCAAGCTTGGACATAAGTATAAGCATGCTCTTTATGTTGGCATTGATGACGATGCAACGGAATCATTTCATGCATGGGCGAGAAGTCCTTGCTCAAATAAAGTGGCTAAAATACTTATTGAATTTTTAAGCTTAGCTCAGATCCGAAACTCAAGTGTCCCGCTGGTATAGGCGCACTCGGAGTCGACAATCGGATCGAGACTGGATCTCGTTGGTATCTCAAAAGCTGATTCACGAAGAATGGCATTGAACATTGCCACATCTAATCGGCAACACATTGTTCCATTACCTAACAAAAGAACAGCAATTAAATCAACTCAGAAGCGAAGGGAAGAAACTTTGACAGCCTTCAGTTAAAGCCCGTATAAAAGGGAATTTGTAGGTCAATATCAAACAGCTCAGAAATTTGTCAAATAAAACCTACCATCCTTGCCAATACAGGCAAGCAACCACACTCATGTCTTGCCGCTCTAACAGGACACATCTGTTGAAAAGCGTCTTGAAAAGCATTTGTCAACAGGTTAATAGAGAAATTCCCTACCGCTGATCACCCAATGCTGGTCCCAAAGAACTTCCCGTGCTTTTGTTGGAAAATGAATCCCGAACGGGTGTTTGCATGTGTGGAGTGAAAGCCCGAATGGAAGACAACGGCCAAAATAGAATTTAACATATCGAAACTCGCCACTTATGCAAATATCATGGGAAGACTAAATAATGACAGCGATTGGATATGGATAAATAGATGGTTTGACCCATATGACTAACAATTTTTATCCAACATAGTAATGACACACTAGCTCAAAATCAGTCTATCAACTCCCTAGCTGAAAATGGAAATTAATTGGCTATCTTGGCAATCTTACTACACCATTATTTCAATTTTTGAAAAGGGCAGTCTATTTTGTGATCACACATACCTGCCACCAAATGGACTCAACTATCCGGGAGAAAATCCACATCTCAACTTTCCGTAAAGCACCCGTGAAGGTTCCTGTTTCTCGCAGTCCTCTAGAAACCGTATAGAGCGTTGTTTGCTTGAAGTTAGAATTGCCCTTCCACTTCAATGTCATAGACTTGGCTTCACTTTTCTTGTCACTCCCATTTGACTCAAAGCAAACCTTGTAAAAGGGCTCGAGTTACGTGAAGCGCCAAATGCTTGAGAAATGTTTTCCTCAAAGACAATGGCGTTGGACAACCAGAAGGTTAACCTTAAGATACACAAAGGAGGAGAATCGACTTTACCGCCGACCACGTCGGCAAAGCGAAATTGCATACGGGGTCGAGCGTGCTCTCAATTTGCGCCTTCGGGATCGGGTCGGCGAGAGCCGCGACTTCCACAACCAAAGGGTGCCCGACCATGCGGCCCTCGTCCGGTTCGCCATCGCACCCATCTCCAGCTCCTCCATCGCCTTGAACGCGGCTTGGGGCTGGGCTCCATCTCCTCCATGAACTCGCTCGTAAAGCCGATCCGGCTCACATCTAGGAAAATCCCTAGCTCCCGGTGCTGGTACAGCCGATTCACGTACCTCCTCCACAGTAAGCGGGAATCCTTCTCCAGCCCGCGCCTCTCCTTCTTCTCCGCGCCGTCAACCCTGCCCAGGTCCGCCGAGATCTCCCTCGCGACCGAGCGGCCTGTCAGAACAACGCCCGGTCGGCCGCAGCGGGAGCCGGTGCCGCTCGGAACGAGACCGAGGCCGCCTCCCTCCCGCCGAGGCCAATGGCTTCGCGGCGGAGGCCGGCGGGACGGGGAGGACGAGGAGATGCCGGAGACGGAGGACGCTAGAGGCAGATGACCGGCGAGGCTTTTGGGCAGGCGGAGGCGAAGGAGGCAGAGGAGGGGGATGCACGGAGGCGGAGACCAACGCGAGCACAAACCTTGTGCTCGATCTCCACGGAACAGTCGGAGGCGAGTCGGAGCCGAAGGCGGAAGCGGAGGAGGTGGGATGCGTGGAGAAGGAAACGCAGGTCTCGAGAGAGAAAGTAAGAGAGAGAAAAAAAAAATTGCAGAAAGTTCAATTGAGGAGGGAGAAATGTTTTGGGTGGGAGCTTCACGTCTTTTCTTCTGCCAGTGACCCCAGCCGAGCCGAGCCAGCCCTCCCATCTCCGGCGGGTCCCACAGACACTGTCGATATCCGAATGGAACGTGCGCGCCACGTCGGCGGATGACGTGGCGCGCACGAACCACTGAATATTTTCTCGCCTGAGACACTGCATTTGGAAACATATCTTGAAGAAGAGCTCTCTTTGTTGGGAAACATAGCTCTCTTACCTTAGTCTCGAGATTAAATTGACTCTTCTGAGATCCAATTAAGTTACTTTGTAAAATTTCATATCTATTGTACAACGTCCTAGACGAACAAACCATGTTTCTTATTCCCATTTCCATTCCATTTATTTGACTGGTCCATCCTCCAGGTGATATTGCTGCCTTGTATGGAGCTTTTGCTAATAGAAATGCCTTTGCCATGGTTGGAATTTTCGTAGTTGTCCACCTTGTTAATCAGGGCCCTTGCAGATCAGTTGAAAGGCAATGAAGATGAACATGGAAAGCACTGGAGTATGGTTGTTCAGTACATATTGGTATGTGGGTGCTGATTTCTCCTTTTCAAGCTGTAGGAATTATGTTCGTAAGGGTTTTTTTACATGGTGATGTCATCCTCATTTGTATTAGTGCTTAGCGATCCAACTTTGAGCTTTTATGTGGTGCATTTGTTCTTGAACTTTTTTTGTGAGGATTGATGGATTTGACGCTTATATAGACACTGAAATTGCTTGCCTTTGGAAGAAAAAACCAAGTTAAAATGGGTATTATATATCGAAGCTTACATTTCTGCTGCCAATGGTTATTCCTGATGATATTCAGCTCACAGTCACAGTTTCATAGAGCTATACCAACACAAGGATCACCTGAGCAATTTGACATTCTTTTTTTATTAGAGAGGAAAACCTGTTGAGTTTTAACCATGATTTGGATGGTGTATCTTGGCCTAAACTGACAGGTATCGGATGAAGCTAGACTACATAGTTACCCGCATTTTTAGCCTACAGGAATGTGCAATTTCTACTCTATGGTGGCAATATTATGCGAACCAACATATTTTTAGGAGGAGATATGACAAAATTGAAAATGAGAGAATTGACACTAACATAAAGTAAATAAACTTTTCAGCATGTATGATAAAACTGTAAAGTTTTGCAGTAGCACAAATTGATAGTTTTACTTGTTTCACGTTTCAACAGAATCCTTTATTTTCATTGGCTTTTTCTTATAGTGATGTATTTAAGGAAATAAACCCTTGAAGAATGGACCTGATATATGCATCTAAGGTGGGAATTGTTAATGACAGAAAAATCGTGAAATGTTTGAACCATTTATTGAGGATGACGTGCCATTTGAGGAGTATTGCAAAACCATGGACAATGATGACACGTGGGCTGGTCATATGGAATTGCAAGCAGCTTCTCTTGTTACATAGAGTAACGTTTTCATTCATTGGATAAGACTGACAATGATGTCATCAACCATCACCTACATTATGTTTTTATGGTTACAGTCTTTTCATTTCTTTGGGGGAAAAATGCAGACTAAATAAGGATGTCGTTAGACTCATCAATCATTAACCTTGCTACTGGATTTGATGTTTCCCTGTTTAATCATGCATCCTAGAATTTGATGGCCATTGAAGAATCCATCATTATCGGTTTCCAGACTTATTCTTCGCTTCTTCATATAATGGCTTTCTTCCCCAATATGGCCCTCCTTTATCTGAGAAGTTATTTCCCATCATTTTTAAGATTAAAAGACTGCTTAGGATGTTTTTTTAATGGCTATAGCTAGTTCTTTTTTTTCTGGTTATAATTTGTTACTCTTTAGACTGAAAAGTTGACTCATCTGAAGGGCAATGATATCTGGCATGCCTTGTGATGTCTATTGTGGCAAAAGCATGCAGAAAGACCATTGGTGATGATGTGCAGAAGATTTTATTCAGAGATAGATTGCACTGAGTTCCAATTGGTGCATGTAATCCTAATTCAAAGAAGACTTGATATATCGAACTTGTTACAACATTGCTGGCTCATCGAGTGTTCTATATGTCCTTGATGAATCTACACATTAGCGCTAATTAGTTTTGATACATGCTGTGCATGCAACTATATGTTTGTTGACTCCTGATGGAACAATTTAGCTCACTCCTTACTTGATGCAGAACATGTTGCCTCCGTGGCACATATGCAATTTTGATCAGCCTGGTGCTCGTATGATCCATTTGTGAGTATTCTGAATCTAGAGCCTGATGTTGTTTTTTGCTAAGCAAGTGCTCAAATACTGGGATGAGATCTGACTCTGTTTGTGTACAATTAAACAAATTACCTTTTCTTACATTTTACTTTCCCTCAAAAGAGTTGAAAATAAAAAATGTTTTTAATTTTGAAGAGATTATATGTTTCTCCTGGTCAATTTCATTTATCTTTAAAAGAGTTTAGGTGTATCGAGTTTCTTAAAAGTCAAATTGTGAGAGCCGCAGGATTTGGAAAAAAGGAAAAGAAAAGAAGCTATAAGTACAAGTCGTCTAGACAAACTGGCTCATTACACGAAAGAAGGTACTGCAGCTTGTTCAGGGAGACTGCTGAGCTGTGAAATTATTTTGGCATGCAAGTACAACATCTCATAAGTTGCGGATGTGAGTGTAGTTGCGGTGTAGTTAGATTTAACCATGGAAGCTCTTTTGCTAGTTTGAGAGATGTTTTGGTGTAGTCACGGGGTGATGGGAGACCAAAATATCACTTTAGCTTTTGTTTCTTCAATAAATTATTTTACTGAAATTCCCATGTATCGATATCCTTCAATGAATGGTATGCTGGGATATTCTAAGTTAAGATTGATTGGCTCTGTCGAGGCAGCCATCTGACTTTGGATTGTCACGAGGGTCATGAAATCTAGTGGATATATGATATTCCACACTTTATGATCTTAGATAAGTGTCAACATGCAAAGAAAGCGAGCATAAAGAATGTGCATTGTGCCCTTATTCTTTTGTGGATAAGGAAAATCTTTTAGTCTTTTTGTGCTGATTGGTGTTCGTATGGGCATTATGCTAACTTACATATTGTGTTTTGTTTTGTTAGATCTTATCACGATGAGGAACATTACAACGGTGTAAGGTTGAAGGAAGACACTGGAGACGGGCCAGCTAGGCCAATTACAATCAAGGTTGCTACTGGAATTTAATTTTAGTTCACTAAGTTAGTACGGAAGTTGGACAAATTTGTGAATGAAGTATGTGATTTGATAATTTCTTTTGCTGAAATGCTGATTCTAATCTTTTGTCGTCTCACCAAGCAAAAGCTTGGTCAAACAAGCCTAAATCAGGAGCTGTTAAGGATATTACTGATGCAGGATCCATCAAGCTAGCCATGGCAGGAAGTGGTTGTGAGACCACTGAGAAAGTTGAACAGGTTATGTCCTCTCTTCTTCTGCTTGCATGTTTGTCTTAAATGTTTACCTCTCATTTGCTGGGTGAATCTAGAATTAGAATGCAATGTTTTGAACCTTTTCTGATTTCTGTATGACATATGATACCTTTACAGACATTGCTGCAAATGGATGGGGATGTTGATGCCGCCATAGAGTATTTGATAGCAGAACAAGGCATTGAAGATTTTTCAGAGGAAACTGTCTGGTCTCCCTGCAACACAGATGCTTCTCATGGTAATGGCTGGTCAGTATTTATCTCTCTAGTTTTTCTTTAATAACTGAACTTCGCAGTTTCAGAGATACTGTGTTAAGCTTCATAAGAAGCTTTGTTGGAGTCATTTCGATGTAACTGGTAGGATTGGCATACTTTGTCTTGTCATCCATGGATTTTTGGGGCAGTCAAACATGCTATACCCAAAACTATTTCATAATTCTGTTGTATATAGGTGATGATGCCAATGGAAATTCTGAGGAACAGAGAAGGAACCTGTGGAACAGACCTATAAAGAGAATCCACCTAGCCGTAGTGCTAAACGGACTCATGATGATGGCAGTGCCCAGTGAGAAGACAAGGTTTCCACAAATGATGATTATTTTATATCTTTTACCATTTTGGTTTAAGCTCAAACATGAGAACTATTGGTGATGCGCCTCTTCATTTATATTTGCTTTTTTTTCTTTTCCCCCAAAATGCAGAAAATCCCAAGAAACAAGGCTTGTCCATGTGGTTCAAAAAAGAAATACAAGTCCTGTTGCGGGTCAGGGACAGGAAAGTCTCTGCAATTTCCAAGTATTTCTCGTTCTCTTTGTGCTTTATATGTCATGTTATAGTTTAAGCTTGTCTTTTGTTGGAAGTTTTTTTCCAGTTTCCCTGTAATTGGAGTTGATACTTATCTTGAAAGTTTATGGCTTATGTATCCAACACGGTATCAATTACCTTCCTTGAATTCAAGTCTGGAACATTTTCTCACCCCTATGCTTTGTTGAATAATGTGTACACTTTGGAAAAAAGTTCATACATGAGTAATTTAAATTTATACTTACAAAAACAAAGACGGCAGTGAAGATTTCTCCTTTTTTATGTCTAAATGTTGTTTTGCAGTGATCAAGCTATTGAATCCAGAAAAAGTTGAAAGGAAAAGAAGCGAGGCAAGAGAGGGTCTGACACATCTGCACTTTCTACTGGATCTGACGGAGGGCCACCTGACATGGGGCCTCCTTGTATCTGGTCTTTTGCCATTGTACATGCGCCATCATCTATTGAATTTCAGATATCAGTATGTGTGCAGTCCTTCAAATATTAGATTAGATTAGACACAATTAGACACAATTCATCTCTTCTTCGATCTTTGGGATAAGTGCACTTTCTAGTTATCCACCTGTTGCCAAATTTAGAAAGATCTACAGGTACAAAATTTTCAATGGTGTTACTTTTATTGGGTAGTCTGCCCGTCTGATGCATTTTATACTGGCCATTGTAATTTGGAGATTCTTTGTACACATAATTGATGCGCATGCACGTAACACCTACCCCGGTAGATTTGTTGGCACTGGCGTAGGTGAGTTTGGTCAGCAATCAAAGGCGGAAGAAGATAAGGAAGTTCAGTTATTGGATTGCTGTCCCAGGGCTAAACCTTTTCATGAATATAAAAGAGACATTCACATGAACTTGACAAGTAATGGTTTAATTTTTAAATTCCCTTCCAAAGTATCGGTTTTGCTGTATTGGTAGTTTGGGGTTCCTGTGAGGATGTTATTCCTTTTCTTTATATTTCTTTGACAAGAAATGCACTAAGCATTTACGCACTCAACTTCTTGTAATTGATGAAAGATGTGTAGATCCAAAATACACTTCAAGCTCCATCTACGAGGATCCGAATGCAATCCATTTGCAGTTGGAGATGACATACATGTTACATATGCCACCTCCTCCATTCAAATTGGTGCAGATTTCTAAGATTAAATAACTTTGACTGTTATGTTTGGTCACTTTGGCAAATAAATGTTTCTTAGAGATCTTTTGTTGGTTGTCATTAATTGGTATATCATCATAACATCATTTAGACCAATTGTAGTCTCCAAAGCTCGTAAGTGATGGATAATGTGTATATATCATGAGCATCTGAGAAGTTTTAGCTGTAGATTTTCCTGTTATCCCACAATTTAAATTATGAATTTTTTCTCGTTGTTTTTGTGGAATTGTGTCAGATGTGGTTTGTCCAATCCTCAAGAATCACAACAATCTTGCGGCTTCATCATTGCATCCACATTGGAGTGGGGAGAGAGTCGAATTGTGAGCAGAAAACTGATGTTGAAAGAAGTCTATAAGTTGAGCTTCTCCCCGGAGTGATTGTGACATCCAGATTTTCGGACCTTAATTTTGACTGGATAAATAGGGCCGTTTCTAATCAGGGTGTTGTAGAGGATTATTTTATTGTGAAATTGGGATGCAAGTGGGCTAAATTAGTGAGGAAAAATACCAATTTGACTTATGAGGTGTTGAATGGATTAGTGGGGGTCAATTTGATTTAATTCAAGAGGAATTAAGGTTCGCCTTTGATCGCGCAATTGAGACTCAAAAAGGTTTTATGGACAAGCCAAGATGTGAATTAAAGTATGGTGACATTGGATTAATTTTTGTAGACTTCAATTGGATTCAATTGAAAGAAGAATTGAGGAAATTGGGATGCACAAGATTTGGACCCCGGCGGAAAATAAAATGCACCTATTGGAGAAGTTGTGGGAGATAGTGGGGTGTGATGTCATGGATGATGTCATGTGGTGCGGCCACCTTGGTGGATTAAAGAAAGAAAAAGAAAAAGGAAAAAAAAAAAGGGGAGAGAGAGGGGGAGTGGGCCCCACCACTCCTTCTTCAACCTTGAGACCAAGAGGGAGAAAAGAGGGGGAGAGGAGAACCAGACCAGGCACCGTCGACACCGCCCGCACGCCAGCCCGCGCAGTCTGCCCTGCGCCGTCCGCCGAATCGCCGCCGCCGCGCCGTCCACCCCCTCTCGCCAAGCAGCCACACACGCCGTCGCTCGCAGCTCACCCGCGCACCTCAGCCCGTCCCTGTCTCCGTCGCCGCGCCAGCCCACTCCGCCGTCGCCTTCGTCAGCCAACCACCGTCGCCGCCGTCGTGAACCACCGCCGTGAGCCGCCTCTCCTCCCCCGCCGTTCCTCCGCCCAAGTTAGCCGCCGTTCGGCCCTCCTTCGGCCCCAAGACAGTAGCCCCAAAAATGGGTATCATAGCCCGCTTTTGGCCCGTTTCGGCCTCCTTCTCGGCCCCGGACGCGAGATCTCCTTTGGGGAAAGTCGATCCCGGCGTCGCCCTCTTCGATTTGAGCTAAGCGGCGTCCAAATCCATGAGTTTATCTCACTAATCCTTGATTAGATGGTTAATTATGCCCTAAGTATGTTTAGTTTAAATTAAGTGTGTTTATGTGGATAGATTAGATTATTTTATTATAAGTTGGATTAGTAGATTGGATTAAGTTAATTTGGGTTTAATTAAGGTTAAGAATGGTTTATTTAATGTTAATTGTGATGGGACTTAATTAGATTTTAATTTAGAATTATTTAATTGGTTTGAATTTCGGTTGATTAAAATATTATTAAAATATTCCGAAATTAATTAAATATTATTATTTATAAAAAAAGGGAAAAAATTTATTTTTAGCCCCGGTTGCTCAGAATTTCGTGCTGATCGCTGCTGTGATGTTAGAATTTAAATTTGATGCTTGATTTGTGGCGAATTGAGTGTGATTGCGTTATTTAGGGGTTATGTGTAGAAATGCTAAGTGTGGGAATTAATGGGGATTTGGCCGTGATTGACCGCCTATTAGAGGCCATGCCTATTGAGGCCGTGATTGACCACATTTTCGAAGGTCGTGCCGAGTGGAGCCGTGATGCCACTAGTTGTTGAACCGCCCATGAGAGGCCGTGCCGAGTGGGGCCGTGATGCCACTAGTTGTTTAACCACCTTTTCGAAGGTCGTGCCGCGTGAGGCCGTGATTACCACCGATGGTTGAGTCTACCCTTAGGGTCGTGGTTGGGAGCATTGATTGGTTTGTAGAATGACATGTAATCGGCCGAGCCGATTGATCGCTGAGACGATCCAAGTGGTTGATTGGTTAATGATGTGATTGTGCCTTGGTTTAATTAATTGTCATATTTGCACGTGATTGAATGATATGAACTGTACTAACCTGCAGGCGCGGACTATTGCAAGGTAAGTCTTCTTGATGTGTGGCTAGGTCATGATGGGGTATATTTTCTTTCTAATATGGGCTTAGGAGGGGTGAACTTGCTGAGACAATATCTCACCCCGTTGTGGGAAAAACATTTCAGGGCCGTAGATGACGATTCCAGTGGAGTAATGCGGACTGCCGGTGCAATTGGACAAGGAGTCGCAGAACCAAGAAGATGAAGGACCGACGATCGAATCTGACTAGTAGTCTTAGGACTGTTCCTTCTTTTGGTTGGGCCGATCCCTAGTGTATAGACTCCGACCCATTTCGGCTGTATGTAAACCTTGGGTGATTTTATGATTGTATGTTGGCTTGTATTCAATTGATTTTGTTCCTACTGTTCTATCCCGCTTTTAAAATGTCAGGGGTTTCTTAATACGTTCCTCATGCGCATAATAAAATTAAGTTGGGTCGGCGACACTACTTGGGAATGTCGCAACTTCACGACCATGGCGGGTTGTTCACGTGTCTCGGGGTTCGGGGCATGACAGTGACTTATGAGGTTACTTACTATTTTTTCTTGGCTTGCCTCAAATATAAATCTTTTTATTCTCTGTTAGCTGCAACATAAAGCACACGTTAGTCTGAGGTTATCTTCTGTCTTCAAAGGCCATCACCTTATTATTCATGTATACTACTTTGTCCCAAAATTGGGAAATAAAAAATCCATACTTCTCTAACAGCTTAATAAGCTTCAAATCTTACACGGTGATGCTGCTCTAATAATGTAGGGAGTTAAGCGATCAGTAAAGCTAATAAAACTCCATGTGTAGATTCATTAATTTCATGTAAGAAGTAAAAAACGCTCGATACTTTTGCCAGATAGCAAGGTGTGCCTTGCGAGCCCCATTTTCATTCAAATGTTGATCCAACATATGGGAGGGCATGAGTGCTAAATAATATGGGAGAATGAAGACATGACGGGAACTTTAATGCGATAAAAGCATCTTCAGCTTGGCCTTCGCTGTGATGTTCTGTGGATGTCTAGGCCGGTAAGTGGACTTTTCCCATCATGTGCCGTTGTCAAACAAGCTTTTTCAACCTCCTTCTTCATTGTCCTTGAGAAGGTGGTCTGTAAAGCCAGTAGACCAAACCTAGGTCCCTTCCATGAGATAAGTATACCTAGCCACTAACTCAGTGTCTAGTATAACAGACTTTCTTATTAAATACTATGATAAAGTTCTGATTTACAATAATCGATATAGTTGTTAGCTATGTATTTAAGGTCTATCTATTATGTTCAAACATTTTGTATTATGAAATGAGAAGAACTTGAACAGTAAATGAATGATGCGTTGATTTCAAATCTTTGGTCCATTGATTTTGTAGATTGGCTCTGCCAGGTTCATTCCAATCTAAATACTAAAAGGCCAGTATTAGATCAACGATAATTTAGTTGGAATATAGATAGTGTAAGAGGATGATCATTGGAGAGTGCTAATCAAGTTTAGAATCACGAGAAAAAATAGATGTCTCAATACAAGGGACAAGGTCATGATGCCATACGATGCAGTAGGGACGTGTGGTGCGGAAAACAAATCAATTTTAAAATTTAAGCGTCAAGTAAGACGACAGACGTTTTATAAGATTGGTTTAAATGTCTAGTCACATCACATTAGTCATTAGCAATTTGACTATTGATTAGAACTTCAAGCTCGCGAGAACTTTGAGAAAACCTACTCCCTTTGAAGAAATGCTACTCATCATCATCTAAAGTTGAAAGGACTTTCTAGCAAGTACCACTGTTGATATGCACTTATTAGTTACTAAATATCCATACCATTGCTTACGAGTTCGATGAAGGAATTTACTATGCTATTGGATAGTTCTTAAGTGGTAGGATCATCAAGATATAAACTCTACAATCAAATTACTAACCTTAAAAGAAAGTTACTAACTACAGGCGTAGCGATGATCTTGAGGACTCGTGGGACTTACGACCATTGGAGAAATAATTACGATGTACAAATACTATCAGTTACAAATAAAGAGGGAAACTGCTGTATCAATGGAACATTGCAAAATGATAGCACCCTCAACTTAAGAATAATTAATAGATGCTTGCTATGGAAAGTCAATAATCATAGGCGCAGTATTACTTTCGAGGATTTCGGGAGATTTACAATTGTTCTAGAATATTTAATGAGAAATTTCGTCATTTATCATGACCATTTGATGAAATTTACTATATTAAGTTTAAGCTTACTAACGACTAAGATTAACATTCGGGTATAGCAAAGATTATTTTTTGGCAATGGGCAAAGATCAATATACGGGTCTAACAGGAATACGTATAAAAACACACGTGTAATGCCGCAAACCTTTTCTGCTTCTTCTATAAACTGCATGAAATAAACTTGAAATTGCCAAAGCAAAGGGAAATGATCCTGGGAAATAAAATATGAATACGGTTTCTAAGATAGAGCATGCCATAAGTCTTAAAACTTGCTGTGAAAATATAATCAAGTCCTAAAACTTAAAAAAAAAAAAAAATACAATTAAGTCCAAAGACTTATCTAATTAGCACAATCAAGAACTTCAGTCAGCTCCATCCAATTTGAGTTTCAGAAAATACTAGCATCTCATCTTTTGATATATTTTGAGTACACATGCCAGAGATACTTGAGCTAGACTTGGTGCCCTGTTCTAATGAATTGAAGTGTCTTGTGTGCCAAGTCACCCTCTATCCCTTCGTATATATTTGAATAGGGCATGAGAGATTGAATTGATGGCCATCTGTTGCTCCATCAACAGGACAGATGTCCAGTCCCTAATTTGTTTCGCTGGCTTCTTAATGACCGCTTCCCTAAGAGCTGCAAGCCAATACTACTTCACTCACCTCTTTTCTTTTCTCTTCTTTTCTTTTTCATATGCCTCCAATTCCTCCATTCGGCGCGGGAAAAATTTGCGTAAGAACTCTCTATACTCTATTGCACAAAGTGAAGCTGGATCCACCAATTGATTGTCTTCAAGCATAGCCTTCAAATCATCATCTAGTTGCTTGCATATTAGTACATATCCCAACTTTTCCACAGTTCCACCCGACACTAAGAGTGTAAGGCTAAATCGTAAGTAATCCTCGTCAAATTCAAGAAAATCAACTGCTCCCTCCAACATTCCCCACAGCCCATTTGGTTTAAGATACTGAATCCACATGTGACCCGAATCAAATGAACCAAGAGTTCCTGATAGCACATTCCGTCTTTGACCGTTAATGTGGGGCACAATGTTGAAAAATATTTCCTTTTCTCCATCTTCTACATTGAAAACAACACAGAGAGCTAATCCCGAGAACTTATCATAAAAGTCCTGTGAAACCATGAAAGATATGGTACCGCCTTCAACAGAGACGAACTCCTTTGGCATATCTCCTCCGGGAATAATATTTTTGTAGGAAGTACGAATTCCGGAATAGCGATACTTCTGCTATACCAGTAAATTGTTAGACGTACTCAAATTGATAATGAGTTCAAATAGAAGAGTTTGATTTGAGAATTTTTCTTGTAATTTAACAAAGCTAGAGTTTTATAATAATTAAACATATTGATCCTTCCTTGCCTTATATGTAATACTCATGAAATCAATAACTTGCGAGTATTGTAGCACCTATATTACTTGTAAGTGTAGAATCACTTTATGTTAGATTTGCTTGTTTGTATAGAATTTTCAGTTTTTGCATTATACAAACACAGTGCGCCCCCCATCCGCTCCAACAAATCAACACATGCACTTATGAATGCGCGCGCATCTGGACGGAGAGAGAGAGAGAGAGAGAGAGAGAGAGAGAGAGATACCTCAACTGAAAAGTCAGCCAATGATATCGGGGAATTTGGATCCATCCCAGGTAGTCTCTTCTTCTTCTATTTCACTTTCACGGTCTTCCTCTGACCTTGTTATGCTGTTATCTTCACGGTTTTCTTCATGGTACAGCCACCGCTATTACATATAAGTGCAAAATCACATTAGCTTGTTTTGTTTATCAGCATTCGCAACTTTTGCATTATACAAACTCAATTCACCCATATCAATCAAACACACACGCATCACAATCGCAGGGAGGGGGGGAGGGAGACCTGAAGTGAGAGACGGGCCGAACTTTCTTCCTCTATGGTCGTTTCTTTATTGTCATGCCAAATCTCATAGAGCAAAGCTGGATCTAACAACGGGTCATCTTGATACAAAGTCTCCAAATCGTCCTCTAGCGGCTTGCATAGTAATCGAAATCCGCACTTTTTAACAATTGCACCACCCAATGCTCTAGCACCAAACTGGAAAGAACTCGAGTCATTTGGACCAAAAGGATCTTCTCCCCATAACCCCTCTATATTAAGATATGCAATTTGTACATGATCTGAATACCATCGACAATGCATGGTTACCATCTTCTCCATGCGTTTGCCATTAATGTAGTTATAGAAATCCACACTGCCCTCTTGTTTGCCTCGCTTTGCTCGATATACAACGCAAATAGCTAATACCAAGAACTTCTTATACAAGTCCTTTGAAGCCATGAAAGATATATAGCCCTCTTTATTTGGGAGCAACCATTGTGGCATCTCTCCTCCAGTCATAAAAGGGGAGCAAAACAAATTGGAAAAAAGTTCCTGTCAAAGATGTGAATTGTTAAGACTATTTCGAATCTGGCACTTGAAAATGAGAAGTTTCAATGAGTTAAGTGGGTTGACGAGTTTAGATATGGTTAACAATATATGTAAATGACTCTGCATTAATCCCCCGGGGGGAGGGGGGGAGAGAGAGAGTCTAACCTCATCAAGGACCGGGCCATGACCTGATAAGTCAATATTATTAGCAAGCCATATGCCAGAGTGAATTTTACATAGAGATTCACAATTCCCTGCTCTCAAAAGCTTCAATTGCCTTGGAATCTTACCAATCTCTTGCAGCTGTCCGCATTCTGAAACATCCAATACGCGTAATTTATGTAGCCGCCTGCATGTTGGAAGCTTAGCAAAATTGTTTTTGGACAAATACAATCGTGCTAAGTATGGAAAACATGAATTATTCTCTAGGAACTCTACTTCTAGTAGATTGCATCCTTCAAGCCCTAAGATCAGTAGCTTAGGAAATCCCGTCTTGCCATGCAGAACACTAAAATCCCCCTCCTTTGGAAATTTGATTAGTTTTGAACAACCATTAAGTATCAAGCTCTCAAGATTTGGCAACTTGTAAATGCTAGATGGGAGGTTTGCCAGTTTCTTGCAATTAATTAAATTCAAGTTCTCCAAAGAGACAAGATTTTCTATGGAAGTAGGAAGTTCCTCAATTGAAGTCCCTTTTAAATAAAGTTCTTTCAAGCCTTCCATTTTATCCGGAATATCAGGGAATTTTTGCAACTTTGAGCAACCAGTAAGGTTGAGAATTTCAAGATCCTTGGATTGAAGCACATTAGGGAGCTGATGAAGGTTAGAGCACCCTTTTAAATTCAACAGTCGTAACTTGGCGTGATATGCAACTGATTCGTGAGCACGCTCCAAATTTTTGCATCCATGGAGATCCAGTTTCTTGAGATTTGGAGTCAAATTGAGGTCCGGAATACAAACCACCGATGGACATTCACTCAAATTAAGGTACTTCAAATTTCCAAAGTCCTACAAGAAACAAAATGGAAAAAAAAAAATGAAGATAGAAATATTTAATGAAAAACACTTTGGATCATCATTCAACTCAGTGTGATCAGAGATTAGTTGATCCTATGAGGTATATAGAGCACTCCCTCTCCCTTTTTACATGAGTTTATTGAGCGATCCTTGGCCAAAAGAGAAGATAAAACAAGAACAACACTCGTAATTCCAGTACACGCTAGATGATCTTTATGAGGAGCTTTAGTAGAAAACATCTAAAACATTAGGATATGTTATTGGTTCAAGCCGAATTTGCATATAATAATTTGGAAAATGCCAATTTGATGTGGTGTAACGAAAGCATCTTTTAAGTCCTTTGGATCTTACACCATTATCCTCCTATAATATGAAGAAAGAGTTAAGACAAAAAGTTACACGAGGAAGTAAGGATCCCATTCAAGCAAAAAGAAACATAGAAAAGCCTGCTGTTTTTGAAGAAGGTGATCTAGTCTGGAATTCATTTGAGAAGAGCACTTTCCATCTAGTCGTAGTGCTACGGATCGTTCTTTTCTAGTTTTGGAAAGCAATGAAAATAATGTCCCCAAAAGTGAGCTTTGTGGAGCGAATGGTGTCTCCACTAGTTTCAATGTTGTTAATCTATCTCTATGATGTTGGCCTCGATGAGAAGTCTTTTCAAGATTTCAAGATTCTCTATTGTGAATAGAATAATAGGGATAAAATATATTTTCTTGATCCATGAGACTGTTTATACTTTTTAGGATTGCTTTAGTCTCGATTACAATGTGATAATATTGTAACTTGTTTGAATTTCGTATTTTAGGTTCATTTTTCTTTACTTGGAGGTTACTCAAAGTATCTTAGGCTCCTAGTTATAAGTGCCCTCTTAGTCTCTCATTGTAAACAATGAATTTATTAGGATTCCATTTATTTCGCAAAAAATAATTGATTTGGAAAATATTTTTATAAAATAATCACTTGTATCACTTACAAAAATGAATGAAGTTGAAAAACCCTTTTATTTATTTATTCGTTCAACAAATTCCGGCGTCAATGTGGCTGTTCGTTCAACACATTCCGGCGTCAATGCGGCTGACAAGCACGACAGCACAATTGAAAGCCCACAAGGTCTGTCTCATAGGAGGCATAGGAAGAGAAAAAATATAAGAGTATGCACAAGATTTGAAAAAATTGATGTTTGAAAAATTGAGCAAAATCATCAAATTAGAAATATTTTATGGAAATCAATTGTTGGTAAATACACAATATATAAGCATAGAATATATGTAAAATATTTCAAGATTAAAATTTGCAATAAGATTTGTTGTAGGATAGAAAAGATTAATATTAAGATTGTGAAACATGTGAGAAAGCAAATAAATTACTCATTTACGCACCTCTCTGTGAGTACAATATTTGTAAATCAGTAATCGAGACATTTTGGGGAAAAGATTAAATTGAAATCCTGTGGAAGGTCACATTTACTTTGTACAGTACTATAAATATAAATATAAATATAATACATACATACTTTAGATTAGAATTAGGTTTAAATATATTTAAATTAGCAAAGTGAGGCACTTTTTTACTTCTCTTTAGAAAGCCTTATTAGTCTTGCATGAAAGCTGTTACGCACTACCAGCGTCCTAGATGTGGTGCGCTGGCGCCTCTATAAAGTAAGACTCTTCCATAGGATTGTACCCGACAAGCCTTAATTTAAAAAAGCGGGAGAAGGAATGGCTGGTCAATCTATCTGCGGTGAGAGCTGCTTTTTGTCCTGTGATTCTTACGTAGGAATAAATGGAGTAAGGGCGCAACTGAATGCCCGGATTGAAAGGAAAGGAGGGGAACGTTTTACACACTTGAAAGGAGAAGGAGAAACTCCCAGTTATATTTGAAAATAAATATTTTATCCATAAAGATGAAGATAACTTTCTTGGAGTTCCGCTTAATCCTCCTCCTAAAAATATAAAAGTACCTGCCAGAAATCTCTGGTTACGTGGTACGATATAGAGAGACGGCACTTTTGGGGCTGACTTACAGTAAAGACTCAACTACTTTACTACACGATTTCTACATCTCTATTTTCATTATTGGCTGCATTCCATAATAGAAACAACAACGGGAGGTTCACTCAAAAGTACTTAGCATGCATTCGCTTCATTGATAAAGCAAATAAGCAAGAAAAATCTCAATTCTATTTTCATATGCAATTTCGAAAAGAATCTAGTAAGCTCGTCTCTTATATAAAATATAGAATCTTTGATAGCATTTTCAGTATCTATCATTTCAAAGGCACACAAATTAAATCCTCTGTTCATGTTTATTAGAACACTAAGCACGTTCACCATCCAATTGTTAAATTATGTCACCAATAAGTTCTTGTTCCAATTTTCGGTATTAAAGTTACTGACCGTATAAGTCCATTCTTCTTATAATTTCAGTGCCTCTAACATTTAGGAATGAGATTGAACTTTTTTAGTGAGTATTTTTTGTTTGAATTGACATTAAAATTCACATAGGACAGTGTTTAATACTTCCCTAAAAGTGGAAGAATCCGCTTATGTTGGTTCATGCAGTAGATCGACATCTTGTTTTTAATGCTTTAATCAAATATAAACAATTTAATAGATGCAGATGTTTCTTAAGCACAATTAACAAGCATCATCAGAGTTAGTAATTATTGCATTCAAAGTTTTCAATAAGACATATACACGTATATAATCATAATCATATGCATATAGATATAGATGTGTAAAAGATAAAGTAAATAGGGACAATTCATTTTAATGCGCACCTTAAATTGGTCCACCACGACTTGAATGTTGCTTTTGCTTTTGCGCAAATCAAGTTTGACTAACTTCTTTGGGCCAGGGGGAAATTCGAGAACTGAAGAAGGACATTCAGGCCATTCAAACCATCTCAGTTCATTAGGAAGATAGATAGGACTTTGGAAAGAGCTATGCACATTAATCATGATAAGCAACCTCAATCTTCTCATGTTTGTGAAAGCATTGGGACCTATGTATATTGCTTCTGTCTTGGGTAAAACCAAAACTATGGCCTTTACTGCATTTGTTCCCTGCATTTATAGAAGTTGCATTGCAATTAGTATATGAAGTCAGAGAAGAAGAGAGTAAAATCAGTGTTTAAACCACCAAAACCTACCATATCCCTTGATAGAACATCATGGACATCTTCACAAAGCCATAATCTGCTGCGTCTTCCAGGTTCATCGCGACATTCTTGTTTAACAATATCCATGCCCATCAACTGAATCAAGTCATGCATCTGTAATGTCCCCATTTCTGTCTCCATTTCTGTAGCTCGGAAGGGCTTCTCAATAGTTATTAACGACTTCTCAACAAGAACTTGTACTCCATTCACTATGTCAAAGTCGCAAGTGTCAAGGACTTTTATAATATACTCCATAGATCGCCCCTTGAAAAAACATGCAATATCAAGGAATATTTCCTTTGCATAGTCCTCTAGTCCATCGAAACTTAACTTGAGAACATTATTGATGTTTTTGTCAGGATTTTTGGCAAGTCTATTCAAAGCGCTTTCCCACTCTCGCTCTCCTCTACCATGTAGGAGAGAGCCCAATACTTCAAGCGCTAAAGGAAGTCCATTAGCATAATGCAAAGCACTATCCACAAGATCCCTCCTTATCACTATTTCCTTACTTCTAAGAAAAGCATGTTTCTTGAAAAGTTCAAGCGCTTCCCCATCCTCTAGAGTTTTAATTTCATGGATATGATCTTTATCTATCCCATGGAGAGTTAACAGACGCTCATCTCTTGTAGTGATGATGATTATGCTTCCTTTACCAAACCATTCATGCTCTCCAGCTAAAGCATTTAACTGTTTTACGTCATTAACATCGTCAAGAACAAGGAGAACTTTTTTGCGGTGAAGTCTCTCTTGGATCAAATTAATACCTCCATCAACACTAAACACTGTTAATCCTTTTCCTAGTAATATCTGGGACAACAATTTTTCTTGCAAATGAGCTAAATCCTTGGAATCTTTGGAAGTTTCCCGAATGTTTGCCAAAAAACATGAAGCCTCAAATTGTCTAAAAATACCATTGTAAAGAGCCTTAGCTAATGTTGTTTTTCCTATACCTCCCTGTCCCCATAACCCTATCATAAGAACATCATGAGACTCAAGATTTAACTTTGATTCCAACTCTACAACCCGTGAATGTAATCCAACCGGATGCTTGGCAACATATAAGGGCGTTTGGTCTAACTGCATAGAGATCTCCCGCACAATGCTCTTTATAGAATCCGCTTCATCTCTGATAAAATTGGGGAAAGGTACTTGACACATTAATTTCAAAGATAATTAACTTTCATTGGAAAAAAGAATATGTATTCAGCATATTTTAAAAAAAGAAAAAAAGAAAAAAAATGTAACATCAATCACTACTTAATACTTACTCATCCTTCAAATCCCACCCGGACAAGTGACCGGCATCAAAAAGAGCATTCTTCCATCTCTTCACCTTCTCTGAATTTTTCCCAAACTTTCTCTCATGCTTTTTCATAGCTTTTTGGTAGCTCCATCTTGGTGTCCTCACTTCTCTAGGATCCACTTTGTAAAACACCGGAAATACCGTGAGGTCTCTTTGCTTCTTGCACTCCATGATTTGCGCCACCTCATCCAAACACCACGGTGAGGAAGCATAGTCCTCGGAGAAAATGATGATCGCGATGCGAGAGTCCTCGATCGCCTTAATAAGCGCTGGTGTTATTTGTTCGCCTTTCTGAAGCTCCTCGCTATCAACGTAAGTAAAGATTCCTTTCTGGACAAAAGCCGTATAGAGATGACCAAGGAAGTTGTTTCGAACATCAGTACCTTTGAAACTCAGGAAGACGTCATAATTCCCTTTCAGATCTGAAGAAGCATCCATTAGAGGAGATGAAGTTTGATGTGCTTCCTTAGAATGCTTAGTGTCTAGTCTGGTTGCAGCTCTATCTCTCATATGGATATCGCTTTGTAGTAATAAAGAAATAGAAACGAAAACCAAGATCATTTTGATGCTCCGAGTCGATAAGCATATACTCCACCAACTAATTTAACAGAAAGTAGCATTTTGCATAAGGTGCATGGAACCATCCTATACGGTGCTTCTTGACTTGACTTGCCTTTTCCATTAATAAAAGAAATAGAAAAGAAAACTAGCAACACTCCCATGCTTCTGGTGCCAATATACATGAGTCAATCGCAAAACACCGCCTGTTGGAATATTATTTATAATGAAAAATCTGCCTTTTTTCTTTCGAAAGGGCTTCTACAAAAGCAAATTCCAAAATAAATTTCCCTCACTTTTCAAACTAAATTTTTCTATACCATATCTTTGCATTGAACAGAACAAATTCGAATCTGTTTAGGCATCTCTTCAAACACGAAGTGGGCAGCGAGTTGGAGAGAATATATGGACCTATTCGGAGCTCGAGCTCACACTTAAACTCAAGAGAAATCAGCGAGCAACGTTCAAACTTAAGAAAAACCGACTCATTCAGGTCCGACGCGAGTGAGGACTAAAGAAATCGAACTTGCTTTGGTCTTTTAAAATCAAGCGGGACGAGGCAAAAAAAGAAAAAAAGAAGGAACGAGCATTCAATCATGGGGCCCCTACCTGGCTTGGATTCCGTGGCCATCGTCGGCTGCGAAGGTTGAGAATAGCGACTCCAAACTCGTGTCTGGCTTCAGTCGACTCCACCGAGGTCAGGGACCGTGACGACGAATGGCAGCAGGAGGACGATGCTCTGGAGGTGGCGGACGGCGTAGATCGGCTGTGGCTCCGAGGCTTTATGTGGGGCTTCAATGGCGACCGTTCCCGGAGTAGAGAAAGACCAAGATGCTTCTGTTTTTTTTTCCCTTTTTCGTGAGAGTAAAGAAGTAGGTGACGGTGAAGGAGTGAGGTAGGATTCCGGGAATGAAATGCGAGAGCAGTCGCCGGCGAGAGGTAGACGGACGGAGATGGTGGAGGTGGCTGATCAGGTGAGCTCAGGAGAAAGGGTGGGGATGCTTTTTTTTTTTTTTTTTTTTTCCCAGAAAAATGCTGCCTGAAGATGGTGGTGTCTCCCCTTCCGCCCTTTCCGTGAACGCCCTCCCTTTTCTTTTTTATTTTCCTTCCTTTTTATGGGAAATTGTGTCTTTTAAGAGAGACGCGAGAGATATAGTACTTCCCTTTCAGATTCGCTATTATAGGAGATGAACGTCGACGTGCTTCCGCAAAATGCTTTTTATATTCGAAGAAGCGGCTATTACTGTCTAGTTGGGTTCCAGCTTTATCTCTCCTGTTCATATCACTTTATTCTTTTGGATCAGGACTTTCTCGAATCACACGACAGTGATAATCAAAGAAAACCATAGAAAAGAAAGTAGGGGTGAATTATTGCACGCATAATTTTCACGGAAGGTTCATAAAATTTACGCGTGTCCTTTCTTTCTTTTCCTCTGTTGACTTGACTTGCTTTTTCTACTAATAAAGAAATAGAAACAAAAACCAACGGATCATTTCTAATGCTCCTGGTCGGCAAGCATATTGTCCACCAACAAATTTAATAGGGAAAAATAAAAAGCAACATTTTGCAGAAGGGGTAAGGAACTTCTAAATCTTAAGGGCATTTTGGTCATTTTGCTTTTAAAAACATTTTGCCTTTTTTTTTTTTCCATAAATTAAAGAAATAGGAAAGAAAGCTAGCTATGCTCCGAGGCGGCGTGCTCTTAGTGCTACTATACATGAGTCAATTGCAAAAACATTGCTTGTCGAAAAAAAAAATAAAAAATAAATTATTGGGGTAAATTATTTTTTTGGTGGTGCAAAAAAAGTTTGGGGTATTTTTTTTTTGTTTTTGATTTAATAAAAAGCAACATTTTGCAGAAGGGGTAAGGAACTTCTCGACTTGACTTGCCTTTTCCATAAATTAAAGAAATAGGAAAGAAAGCTAGCTATCTTAGTGCTACTATACATGAGTCAATTGCAAAAACATTGCTTGTCGAAATATTATTATTATTTTTTTTATTTTTTTTGTGGACGACACGTCGGGAGTAAACCACCACACGTGTTAACCACCACACACGTGTCATCAGGTAAGTCACCCTGCGACGCGCTGGGGATTCGAACCCCTCCCCTTCGTGAGGAGAAGGAGACCCAAAGCCAACTGCGCCTCTTGTTGGAATATTATTTATAATAAACAATTTGACTTTTTTCTTTTAGAAAGGATTCTAGACAAGCAAATCTCAAAATAAATTTTCCTCACTTTTTATACTAAATTTTTCCATACCAGATCTTGCCTAAAGATTATTGAGTCATCGCCTCCTCAGCCTAGTCACTTTGATCTTACTCCTTGATTTTTTTCGACATTTTACAATTTATTTTATACTTTAAATGTCACATTTAGGATTTCTTAGCTAATAGGTTAGGAAAATGCTTGCGTGACCATCCACTGCAGAATGACAGTAGAACTGTCAAAGGCCAGCCACATATCCTTTTGGAGGAAACCTGTGGACTTCTTGAACCGGTTTAATCATTGACTCCATGTTTTGTTCTTCTTCATTTTTTTGACTTCTATGTTCCTTACAGCAACCTCAAATTTCAAAACAAAATCAGAAGGCCACATTGAATCATTTTTCTTGAAGATTATGACTTTCATTTGTTTCTTTAAATAAGACAAGAAAATCATTCTCTTCTTATGGCTTTTTTACATGGCGAATGCATTTTTTTCTCTACTAATTGTTTTTGGAATTCTCTACTAAATCATTCTTCTTATTTTGATCTTTTCTTTACTTCATTTTTTTTTATGCATAATCGATATCAATTGTATAAATTTTAGGTTGCCGGAGAGTCCTTCAAAAGCAATTTGGTTTGAGCAAAAGGAATGATGAGCTATTTCATTGCACAATGATATTATTATTAGTTGCGAAGTTAATGTTTTAATTTTTTTTTTTTTTTTTAAATTTAATAGATTTTTGTAATGATATTAATTATTATTTTAGTAAGCTATAATTTTTTTACTTATGATTATTTATATTTCCATATTTATTTTATTTTTTCTTTCTTCATATGTAAGAAAATTGATTTCATGGGTCTTCTTCTGATTTTGTCTCTATATTTCAGCTTGTTGTGGTATTTTTTTTTTGTCAGTGCTTGTTGTGGTATTTAGTTATTTGACATGGAAGTAAAAAAAAAAAAAAAAAAAACAAAAAAGGAAATATGGGGTCACAAATTAAAACCGGTTACCGGTTTCCTCCAAAGGATTTGCGGCTAGCCGTTGACCGTTCCACCGTCATTCTGAAGTGGACGGTCATGCTGGCCACTCCCAAGCAGCCATCGGAGGAGATGAAGGTTGAGGGACTTCCGCAGAATGCTTGCCGTCTGGTCGGATTGTAGCGTTATCTCTCATGCATATATCATGTATATGTCACTTTGTTCTTTTGACCATGACCTTCTCAAATCACGCGGCATTGGCAATCAAAGAAAACCATCGAAAAGAGAAGTAAAGGTGAATTATTGCACGCGAAATTTCCACGAAGGTGCATAAAAATTTCCGCGGGTCCTTTCTTTCTTTTACCTTGTTGACTTGACTTTGCTTTTTCCACTAACGAAGAAACAAAATCGAAAACCAACCATCATTTCTGATGCTCTGAGTCGGTTAGCGTATTTTCTATCAATTAATTTAATAAAAAGTACATAGCTATAGAAAAGAAAATCAAAGGACAATTAATGCAAGTGTCACTTCCTCGGCATTTTGCAGAAGGTGCTTGAAACTATCCTATTTGGTGCTTTTTAACTTGATTTGACTTTCCCTTAACTTTAGTAAAAGAAATAAAAAAGAAAACTAACAATACTATCTAGAGATATGTAACGGGAATCACTTGAATCTAAGATTGGACCGGAACAATTGATTCTGAACTATCTTAAAGTTAAAGGGTGCCAGTCCGATCCCCAATTCCTATTTTTGGAATTGATGGCTATCGGTTTGATTCTTATTTTTGAGGTATGAATTAGGTCGATAGGATAGGACCAATCATTCATGCATTATTTTAATTTTTTAAAAAACTTTCTAAATGACCATTCTGCTGTTAGGCCAATTACTTTCCCATCTCTTTTCCATTATGCCATTACTTTTCCATGTCTTTCCCTTCCGCCATTACTTTCCCCATTTCTTTATCTTCCACTTCTCTTTTGCTAACCCTAACCGTGTGAAATTAGCCCTTTCCCAGTTTCCCTCTTGCAGGCATAACCTCACCTCACGCCTTGGTCCGAGTGAGTTGCTCGACTCTCGCAGCCTCGCCTCCCTTTTTTCTTTCCCATGTCGTTATTCTGAAGTGAACGCCCTGCCTTTTTTCTATTTTATGTGAAATTGTGTCTCTCTCTTTTAAGAGAGAGCGTGAGAGATCCCTAGAAAGAACTTCCCTTTCAGATTCGAAGAAGCGGCTACTAGAGGAGATAAAAGTCGATGGGTTTCCGCCAAATGCTTACCGTCTGGCTGGGTTGCAGCTTTATCTCTCCCGTGTATATCACTTTGTTCTTTTTGACCATAACTTTCTCAAATCACGCGGCAGTGATAATCAAAAGAAAGCCATAGAAAAGAAAGTAAAGGTGAATTATTGCATGCTTAATTTCCACGGAAGGGGCATAAAATTTACGCATATTCTTTCTTTCTTTTCCTCGGTTGACTTGACTTGCCTTTTATACTAATAAAGAAATAGAAAGAAAAACTAACGAATCATCTCTGATGCTCCGCGTCGGTAAAGCATATTGTCTAGCAATTAATTTAATAAAAAGTAACATTTTGCAGAAGGGGCATGGAACCATCCTACATATGATGCTTCTCTTCTTGACTTGCCTTTTCCATAAATTAAAGAAATAGCAAAGAAGGCTAGCTATACTTTCATGCCCATAGGGCTAATATACATCAGTCAATCGGAAAAACATCGCCTGTTGAAATATTATTTATAATGAACGATTTGACTTCAAATCTCAAATTAAATTTGCCTCACTTTTCATATTAAATTTTTCCATGTCATATCTTGCCTAAAGATTATTGAGTCATCACCCCCTCAGCTTAGTCACTTTGATCTCACGCCTTAAATTTTTTTTCAACATTTTACATTTATTTTATGCTTTTTATGTCACATTTAGAATTTCTTAGCTAATAGGTTAGAAAAATGCTTGCGTGACCATCTATTGCAGAATAACAGTGGAACTATCAAAGGCCAGCCACACATCCTTTTGGAGGAAACTAGTGGATTTACTGAACCGGTTTAATCATTGATTCCCTGTTTTGTTCTTCATTTTTTTTTTACCTCTATGTTCCTTACGGCAACCTCAAATTTCAGAGACAAAATCAGAAGGCCACATCGAATCATTTTTTTTTTTTTTTTTTAAGATTGTGACTTTCATTTGTTTCTTTTAATGAGGCAAGAAAATTGTTCTCTTCTTATGGCTTTTTTATATGGCGAATGTATTTTTTTCTCTACTAATTGTTTTTGGAATTCTCTACTAACTCATTATTCTTATTTTGATCTTTTCTTTACTTCATTTTTCTATGCATAATCAATATCAATTGCATAAATTTTAGGTCGTTGAAGAGTCCTTCAATAGCAATTTGGTTTGAGCAAAAGGAACGATGAGCAATTTCATTGCATAATAATTTTATTATTGGTTGCAAAGTTAATATTTTAAGTATTTTTTCATTTTTTAATTTAATTGATTTTCGTAATGACATTAATTATTATTTTAGTAAGCTATAATTTTTTTACTTATAATTATTTATACTTTGGTATTTATTTTATTTTTTCTTTCTTCATATTCAAGAAAATTGATTTCACGGGCTTTCTTTTGATTTTGTCTCTAAATTTGAGCTTGTTGTCGGTATTTAATTATTTGACATAGAAGTAAAAAAAAAAAGAGGAAATATGGGGTCACAAATCAAAACCGGTTGATCACCTCATTCGGTGGCTGTGTTGATATGTGCTCAAACCCTCTTCACGGTAGGGCGAGAGTTCGAACCTCTAGGTTCGCATACTGTGCATTCGTTAGTGGTCTTAAGTGCAACGTTGTGGTAGTGGGTCCTGCACTAGCATCGTTTCAGGTTTACGTCGCCGACTGCCGGTTGTACGACGGTCCCTGAGTATATAAAAAAATAATAATAATAAAACCGGTTACCAGTTTCCTCCAAAGGATTTGTGGCTAGCCATTGACCGTTCCAACGTTATTCTGAAGTGGACGGTCATGCTGGCCACTCCCAAGCAGCCATCAGAGGAGATGAAGGTTGACGAGCTTCCGCAGAATGCTTGTTGTCTGGTCGGATTGCAGCTTTATCTCTCATGTATATATCACTTTCTTCTTTTGACCATGACCCTCTCAAATCACGCGGTAGTGATAATCAAAGAAAACCATCGAAAAGAAAAGTAAAGGTGAATTATTGCACACGAAATTTCCGCGGGAGGCGCATAAAAATTTTCGTGGGTCCTTTCTTGTTTTTCCTTTGTTGACTTGACTTTGCTTTTTCCGAAGAAATAGAAACGAAAACCAACCATCATTTTTGATGCTTTGAGTCGATTAGCATATTTTCTACCAATTGATTTAATAAAAAGTAGATAGCGATAGAAAAGGAAATCAAAGGACAATCAATGCACACGTCACTTCCATGGCATTTTGCAGAAGATACATGGAACCATCCTATGCGGTGCTTTTTGACTTGACTTGCCTTTAATATTAATAAAAGAAATATAAAAGAAAACTAACAATACTCTCTAGGATTGTGTAAGGAGAATCGCTCGAATCATGATCGGATCAAACTGATCGACTCTGAACAGTCCTAAGGCATGTTAGTCCAGTCCCCAATTCTTACTTTTGGAACCGATGGCTGGTCGATTCTTGAAATTGGACCAATAGGATCGGGTCAACGATTCGTGCATTATTTTAATTTTTTTAAAGTTTTTGAAATGACCATTCTGCCATTGGGCCAATTACTTTCCCAACTTTTTCCCATTATGCCGTTAATTTCCCATGTCTTCCCCTTCCGCCATTACTTTCCCCATTTCTTTCCCTTCCACTTATCTTTCGCTAACCCTAATTGTGAGAAATCAGCCCTTTTCCAGTTTCCCTCTCGCAGGCACAACCTTGCCTCACACTTGGGTCCAAGTGAGTTGCTCGACTCTCGTAGCCTCGCCTCCCGCTCGCTCGACATCATCTCGCGGCCTCACCTTATGCCTCCTTTCCCTCGTGGCCTTGCCTTCCGCCTCACTCGATGTCCTCTCACGGCCTTGCTCGTCAAGCTTTCCCTCTCACCTCATAGCTTGCTTGTCAATGTAATGACAAGTGATTTGGTCCATTGGAATCGGTGTGGTCCGGTTCTCAATTCCCGAACCCATTGGTCTTGTCCACGGTCCCAAAAAAGAGAACCAGTCCTCTCGGTCCAACTCTTGGTTCTTGGATGGGACCAGATTGGACCAAGAACCAATCACTCATAATACTCCCATGCTTCCAGTGCTAATATACATGAGTCAATTGCAAAAACATTGCCCATTGGATTATTATTTATAATGAACAATCTGACTTTTTTGTTTCATAAAGGATCTTAGACAAACAAATTCCAAAATAAATTTTCCTCACTTTTCAAATTAAATTTTTCCATACCATATCTTGTCTTAAAATTACCATGTCATTACCCCCTCATCAAGTCACTTTGATCTCACTCCTTAAATCATTTTTGTTTTTGACATTTTACATTTATTTAATACTTTTAATGTCACATTTAGAATTTCTCATGATTGAATAACTAAATAGGGAATAATTTTTTTACTTTTTATTTCATTTTTGTCAAACATTTTATTCCATCTCAACACTTTCTGTTTTCTTAACTTCTCAATAAAAATTATCACTTATTCATCCGAAGGTGTTTGTCATTAGTGATCGAATATTATGAACCAATGATATTTATATATTAGCCTTATCTTCCAGTAAGAATTGGAGCTTTACAACTTTGAATAGCAATGACGTATAGAGGATTCGTGAAATGGGATTTTCTACTTTAATGTCTTAGTGATATTATTTAGTGTATTTACAATTGC
Organism: Eucalyptus erythrocorys; assembly: GCA_014182555.1. Classification (NCBI taxonomy): domain Eukaryota; kingdom Viridiplantae; phylum Streptophyta; class Magnoliopsida; order Myrtales; family Myrtaceae; genus Eucalyptus; species Eucalyptus erythrocorys. The sequence goes on from CM024604.1 coordinate 22,491,585, forward strand.
TTTTCGGCAACGTTCTTATGTAGGAGCTTTTGGACACTTCTCGCTGATAAAAGGATCGCGAAAGGGGAGATTTTTATTTTGCAAGGGTTATAGTTTGATTGGGGGAAAAGTATCAAAAAAAGTCATAAACACATGATATTGATACAAATTCAATCATAAACATTTCAATTATACTAATGTAATTATAAACATTTTTACATTGGTATTATTTTTGCCATCTGGCCAATTTTGGCCAGCCGATGTTAATGTAAAAGCCAACCGGTGCTAGTTGGCCTGTGAACATTAATGTGGCAATTTATTTATATATATCTATATTTATATATTTTCCGACCTTTTTACAAACTTTTTCCTTTTCCTTTTCCTTTTCCTCTCCTTCCTCTTGGCCTTCTTCTCCCGAAATGGTCGATGAGCCTTCGAGTGAGGGCTGCGAAGCCCTCGCCGCTCGTCAATGAGAGTTGAGGCCCTCACTTGCGGCCTCGCCCATAGCTAGGCCATGGCAAGGCTGGCCTCGCCCACAACTTTGGGCGAGGTTCGGTAAGGGCTGCGAAGCCCTTGCTAGCAGTTGGCAAGTAGCTAGAGGCTTGTTGGCCACTCTGCTGCGGGAGAAGAAGGCCAAGAGGAAAATGAGGAAAAAAAAAAAGGAAGAGGCAAAAAAAGGAAAAAAAGGAAAAATTTGAAAAGATGGAAAATTATTTAAAAATTGCCACGTCAGCATTCACTAGCCGGCTGGCATCCACATTATTGTCGGCCAACCAAAATTGACCGGATGAACTAAATTAGTACTAATGTGAAAATGTTTAAGATTAAATTAGTCTAATTGAAAAGTTTAAGATTGAATTGGTACCAATGTCATAGATTTATGACTTTTTTTGTACTTTTCCCATTTGACTAGTGGATGATGTTGTGAGAACTTGCGATCTATGAGTTATTTCAATTGTTTTCTTTTTCCTCCTTTCATATCAAATGAAAATTACTGAATCATTTAATATAAAGTTTGTGCGATCTGTCTTGGGTTGCGTTATTGAATTCATATAGTACTATTATAGTATTTTGGTGCTTCGTAGAGGGCATTATGGAGACTTCACATGTGGCTCATTTGATGGTTGCCAACTCACTTTCATTTGCTTTAATTTGTTCATCCTTTTTTTTCTCTTCATTTCCAAGAAATAACTTATTAACTTTAAAGAGCACTTTATCTAAATGTGAATGTTCAATGCATGTGGGGAAAAGTATAAAAAAAGTCATAAATCTAGTGCATTAGTACCAGTTTAGTTCTAATCTTTCCAATTTGACCGATTTAGTATAAACATTTTCACGTTGATAAAAATTTAGTCCATTCGGCCAATTTAGGTAGAAAATTGCTGACTTAAATGCCGAAAGTCCTGCTTGGCAAGTTGATACTGATGTTGACACTTTTTTTCTATTTTTAAATGTTTTTCAATTTTTCTTCTCTTTTCATTTTTTTTTTCCTTTCCTTTCTCCTTTCTCTTTTTCCTTATTTCCCTCCATTGCTAGTCACCACCTCCATGAGGGTTGGTGGAGATCGCTAGCGGCCAAGGAGGACAAGGGTCGAGACACCTTGCAAGCCTTTTGGCAAGGGCCAACGAGGGCCGGCGACACCATCATAGGCCTTGCCTGGGTGAGAGCCCTTGCCATTGCCAAAGGCCTATAAGGTTGCCCCTTGGTAGCCTCTAGTGATGGTCAAGTGAGGTTCTCTTCACCAAATTTGGTGTAGGACAGCTTCCCCAACCTTAGCCGAAGACCGATGAGGGCATCTTGGCCCTTGCTCTTGTTGGCGATCAGGGATCTCCACTGGCCACCATGGAGGTGGCGATTGGCGACAGAGGGAAATAAGGGAAAAAGAAAAAAAAAAGAAAAAAAGAGAAAGGAAAGGATGAAAAAAAAGGAAAAGAAAAGAAAAATGGGAAAAAATAAAAAATTGTCCATGTTGACATCCGTTGTACCATATAGGATAATCGGTGTCCAGGGCAATAATTTCCAGCCTAAATTGGCCAAATGAATTTAATTGGTACCGATATTAAAATGTTTATAGCTGAATTGACCCAATCAAAAAGTTTAAGAGTGAATTGGTACTAATATAATAATTTTATGACTTTTTTGGTATTTTTCCCCCTTTGAAGTTTTGTCCATTGAATCCTAAACTTATTATTTGGATAATTGGTCGGAAGGATCACATTAGTAAATCATCAAAAGATTTAAGACCAGGCAAATTGTTAAAGAAATTTTGACTAAATTGACATAATTGAAAGGTTTAAAACTAAATTAGCAAATGTCAAAAGGTTTAGGATTAAATTGACATAATTGAAAGATTTAGAACTGAATTAGTTGCCATATAATAAGTTCAAGACTTTGTGGATAATTTTCTCGATATGGAACATTGATGTCACTTTAATAATGTATCTTTGCCTTAAAGAAGCACCCATGCAACGATTATAAAATTACGTACAACACTAATTTCATCAGTATTTTAGAAACCCTTTAAAAAGTTCATGTGTCTTTTTGTTGAAAACTAAACCATTTCATTTCATCAAGGTTAAGCTCAGTGACAACTAAAGGGCTTCGGCACATACAAGATTCCAAAGGGTTTCGGTAGGGTTAAAGACCCAATTGTAGGGCAAAGATTTGCATCTTTAGGCCTTAACAATCTGGCTGCCACTTGATTTAATTCGTATTACAATGGGCCAAAAGAACATTAAGAAAATGGGCCAGCGGAGGCTGCATTCAGTAATAAGCGAAGTGGCTTCCCACGGAAAAGTACCTAAGACAATTTATCAAGGTCAGGTCAAGTTGTCGGATTATGGCAAGTACTTCACTTTGTCTTCTTCCCTTTGAGCATAAAGTAGCTCCAGAGTTTCAAGGCAACCCAGGGTTTCAACATACATAGCTGAACTTTCCTTCACCAATTTAACGAACCCATCCGATCCTGCCCAAGAAGTTGCGGCAAACACCGGTGATGGAACCTTTTGTCGAGCCTTTAGGCTGATCAAAGAGTCTTTACATGTTACAGTCTTACAGAGACCCTCCTAAACTAAGTTTATAGCTAGTTATGAATGATTGCTATCATATGTTCAAATATGTGGATTTTGGAAGGCAATGTGACCAAACCTCCCATGCATATTATTCACCATATTTTATAATAGAGTAGCAACAAACTTTAGCATAATCATTACTATTTAAGAAGTGTATATAATATATTGAAATTTTTTTATCCAAAAGGAATTTTGCTTAGAGCGGCTTGATCTTATTATGATGGCTGAAAGCATCCTTTTCGAATGTTGGGTAAAAATTTTCAAGATCAACGTCTTCTTTTCCTTTTTTTGTTCTTTTTCAATATCTATGCTATTTTTTTCCTGGGGGGAAAATTGTCCAAAAAGTCTTAAACTTATTGCATTTTTGTCAATTCAGTCATAAACCTTTTTTTCTTACCAATTGAGTCCTAAACCTTTTACAATTGTGCCAATTCAGTCCATTTGGCTGGCCGGATATGACGTGGACACCGGCCGGAGACAGTTGGCCAGCGAACAATTTTTTTAATATTTTTTTGGAATTTTTCTTAATTTTTTTCGAATTATTTTTTTTTTCTGCTTTCTTCTTCCTCTGGTCGGCGCCAGCGCCGGCCGGCCAGAGGCGAGGGCCGGCGAGGCTCGCCCCCGCCAACCACTGGCGGAGGCGAGCCTCACCCGCCGACGGTGAGGCCGTCATTGCCCGGCCCGAGGCGAGGCGAGGCCTTGCCCAATCGTGGCGAGGTCGAGCCTCACCGATTTGGTGACCGCGGCCTCGCCGTCGCTTGGCAAGGCTCGCCTTCGCCAGCCGGTGGGGGCGAGCCTCGCCCGGCGACGGCGAGGCCGCCCTCGCCCGGTCGAGGCGAGGCTCGGCCTCGCCCAACCATGGCGAGGTCGAGCCTCGCCGGATCCGGCAACGGCGGCCTCGTCGTCGCCGGGCGAGGCTTGCCCCCGCCGGACCTCGCTAGATCCGGCGAGGCTCGACCTCGCCATGGTTGGGAGAGGCCGAGCCTCGCCTCGGCTGGGCGACGGCGAGGCCGTCGTCGCCAAATCTAGCGAGGCTCGCCTCCACCTCCTCCGGTGGCTAGCGGGGGCGAGCCTCGCCGGTGGCGGCGAGGTTGACCTCGCCGGCCCTCGCCCTAGCCGACCGGTGCCGGCGTCGGCCAGAGGAAGAAAAAAGTAGAAAAAAATAAAAAATTCGAAAAAAATATTAAAAAATTATTCGCTTGCCAATTGTCTCCGGTCGGCGTCCATGTCAGCTCTGGCCGGCCAAATGGACTGAATTGGCACAATTGTAAAAGGTTTATGACTCAATTGGCAAGAAAAAAAAAGGTTTAGGACTGAATTGACAAAAGTACAATAGGTTTAGGACTTTTTGGACAATTTTCCCTTTCCTAGGAAGATCTTCTGCTAACTTATCGAAGTCACCATCAAATTTGTTAATTCATATCAAGATACATTGATGCCACATCCTTATTTTGTGCAATGAAGCAAGATTTGTGCTCCACCCACTACACATCCCAAATTTTATCTCCTCCCAACTATTCTCCCCCAATTTCTACTTACTTTTAGGCCAAATGATAAATCCTAGATAGATCAAGTAAAGAACATGGGAAAACCTCTTTTAAAAAGAAATCATATTTGCCAAGGTTGAATAAAGAACAGAAAAATTAAAGCAAATATCATTGGTGTAAATTTTGTTCACAAGTGATCTTATCCAACTACTGCTAATGTGAGGAGGGTCAGTGAGATAATAAAAAAATTACAATCCCCAAATTAATGATGGATAAAATCATTTGTCGAACTATTTTTTTAACACCGATGATGTATATTATGATTAATCATTGGGTCTTATTAATTCTAAGAAAAAGTTTGTGCATACACATGTATCATGATTGGACAAAAATTTGCAATCAAACCATAAGCATGCTCTATCCTAGAACCATAAGGATTACCGACACAAACAAATATCATTGATGTCCACTGTTGGATTTTCAAACTCGATTACATGCATGCAAATCGCTTTCGGTCATCGTTTTTTTGCTTCTTTCTTCTTTCTTGATTTCTTTAGGCTTGAAATTCCTCATCTCACAATTATTAATCGATTTTAAGAGCTTAATGACTTGTTTTTACTCTCGTCTGTCATCTTTTTTGCTTCTCCCATTGTCTTATGAAATGGATTTAAGTTTGATCCCCCCTAATTAACTCCCCCATAAAGAAAATGTTGGAACCAAAAGCGCTCTGATACCAATTGTTGAGTATGCGACCCTTGCTATAATATTAATTGTCGAGTGCGCAACTTATAAAATATGCGGAAGCGTTAAAATACTCAAATCAAACTAGCTGATACAATCACACACTCAAACTAATTAATTCAAGCATACATTCAGCTATTCTATTTTCTTCCCTTCTCCATCACGGATGGATAACTCGCTCACACAAAGTTACTAAGGCTGTAGTGCCTCTCACTCTTGAAGTTCACCGTTGCACCTGGTGACTTCTTGTTCTGAAGCTCTCATTACTGGAGGCTTCCCTAAAGCTCACCTTCGCTGTGGCCCTCTCTAGACTGAGGCTCCTTGCCTAAGGCACTTCTCCCTGTTGACCTGAGACTGAGATGCCTCTATGTGAGGCCTTTTGGCCTGCTCCTTCACCTCGAGGCCTTTTGGCTTCAGCTCAAATGCTTCACATACTGCCATATCTATAAACATCTTCCACCGCCTAACTACACTGCTTGAATTTTTCTTCTTGGCTAAGAGTCAACAATTGTGGGCTGTCTTCTTTTCCTTCACGTTCAAGTCTATGAAGTTGAAGCTTGCTTTTCTGCTTCTTGAAACTCCTAGCAGCAATTTTAATAGTATTTTAATATGTGCCCATGTTAGAATTTTCCTAATATGTGGACTAAATTAATTGACTTTGTTATTTACCGTTTAACGTTTACCGTTTTACGGGGTTTGATCTTAGGTGAGATAGAAGGTTTCTTAATTAGTCTAATATGGGACTGGCTAGTGTGGGCCGAGTTGAGCCTGGCCCGTAATGAGGGGGACTGGCTGGAAACTCTATAAATAGTGCTCAAGTCTCTCCTCTAACCTTAATCTCACATATCCTCACCTAAAGGACGTTATTCTAACGTCAATCGTGAGGGGCCGCCTCATTGAGCCAGTGACTCAGAGGGCAATAAAGGAGAAGGATTTGATGCGTGGATAAACCCCTTGAGTGTGGGCAATCCCTTTCTGCTTCCGCTTTCAAGAACGAGATTCTAAAACAGGTACGTTAATCTTCTACTCTTGGGTGTGTGTTCTTGTTCTAGTTATGGAGATCTTGGGGTTGCGCAATTTGCATCCTACATGTGGTATCAAAGCCTCCATAACCCTGTGACTTGAACCTTAATTGATTTTGTCCTAATTATACTAATTTGCCCTAATTAGTATGAATTTTTCCCTAATTTGTGATTTTCGAGATTTTTTTTTTATTCAATAAAAATTAAATCAAATCACAAATTCGGACTGGGGGAGACGAGACGGTCAAAACCGTCGCCGGCGCGTCGCCGGGGGACACGCCCGGCCACACGCCCACACGCGCGGGGCGTGCGTCGCACGCGGCCACTGACGTCAGCACCAGACCCGCTGACGTCAGCGACCCGAGTTTGACCCGATGCGTGCACCACACTGCGTGCTGACGTCAGCACCTACTCGCTGACGTCAGCGATCGACCCGACGACCGGCCCGGCGACCGACCCGACCTGTGACCGTTCACCGACTCGACCCGATCAACTGTTGACCGACCCGACCCGGTCATCTGTTGACCGGATCGGTCAACCGGTCGGACCGGGCGGTTGGACCGAACGGTCGGACCGGGAACCGGTCGGACGCTGCCCGGTCGGACCGGGAACCGGTCGGACCGCTGCCGGTCGGACCGGTTTCGACCGGTCTTCGGGGCACGCGCGTGGGCTCCACACGCCGCGTACTCGGCGGCGCGTGCGGGCTCGTGGACGGTCGGATTGGCGCGTGGCTGGCGGCGTTGGATTCGTATGGTCCTCCTCTATCTTGTGGCATATTTATTTTATTTTTTTGATGATTTTATGGATGTGAAAATACATATTTAACCCTAAATACGTGTATTTTTTGCGTACTTTTATTGTATTTTCTATTATTTTGAAAATACAACTGTTGGGTTATGGGTATTTTATCACATAATCATCATAAATGTGTGATTCATCAATAAAAATCATACTTTGTTGTGAATTGAAGCTGGCTTAATGAGATACAATCATTATGAGATAGTTATTGAACTATATCTTGAGGTAATGAGAAAAACTTTTGTTACTCATGCATATTCCTTTTAACCTTTGAATGATGGATGTCTTAAGAATCTGTGACCAAACTGATTATACTAATTTACACATCTGCCGAATTTGGATAATGCATGTCAGTTAAGTCGTTGTGCATTGTACTTAAGAAAATCATCTGGTCACTAGTTAATATCCATCAAATTGAATGTTTTTATGGTTAAGGAGTATGGCAATATTTATGCAGAACAATAGTATCTACTATTATAGTTTAGATATTTGGTTCTGTGGTATGACTCAATTTATAGGCCACTGGTTGAAGTAATGATATTTGTTACTTGAAATTGACTAATAAATTAGTTGTTGGCCTTTGAGTCATGTTTTGCCTTATGAAATTCATAAGCTATAATGGATCAGCTGTCAGGCTTCTCGATTTGGTGTGCCATGTATTGCTATTGATATTGATTGGTGATAGATTTTCTAGATCAACATTAAAAATTGATATTGATTGGTGATAGATTTTCTAGATCAACATTAAAAAGAATCATTGAAATTTGCAATTTTAGTGCACAAGAGAAGTTTCCTGTGTTGCTGTGATTGGTGATCTCATTGGAATCTATTTTTTAGATTCTCTCTCTCTCTCTCTCTCTCTCTCTCTCTCTCTCTCTATATATATATATATATATATGTATGATTAATGAAAAAAGGCAATGTAATTAGCATGATATGTGATTTGAGTGATATGTGCCCCTATCACTAAAGTTCGAATCACATGTATATGGTTTATGTGAGTTATAAATATATCCCTAGTATGAGAGAATTTCAATGATTCAATTGAGTAGTGACCGCCAAAGTGGCACGCTTGATTGGATTTGAGAAATTTCGGTCTCGTATGTTGGTTGGGATGTCTCCTGGTCTAATGCGTGGTCATACTCCCAAAGGAGGTGATTGTGTATTAGTTCATAAAGGGATACATGATGGTGCGGTAGAGGAGTGATTGGTTCTAGTGGTTCATCTGCCCAAAGGTGATGAATTCACGAAAATTGGAACATATTCTCATAACCGCTATCATGTGGGGAGTGTACAACTGCATGTCATGTATTTTGCCCAAAGGTGATTATATGATTATGCGTGTAACTCTTTGGATGTGTACTTGTACGTCAAGTTACACAGTGCTCATATGATGCTAATTATATGCATTGCTTGTTTTTCAGTCACCTTTCTGTAATTAATAACTCAACTATTATTGAGGTTTTCTAAGTTGTAGACATATGATTTATTGCTTGAGAAAATAACTATAGAATGTGCTTACTGTCCATTAAGCGTTCCATTTTGGAACACTTGAAATTTGGTTTGCCTACTAACTGCACTGCTAAGGTTGTCAGGCTTAATAGTGGCCATGAGTATTTTGGCAAGTATGATAATGCGAAATAGCTTAAAGGATCATTTGTCGAATACTTAATAGATTCTGGGGTGGTAATTTAACTACTATATCTGGAAATCCTGACAAAAGATTTGGCCGAAAGGTAATATACAATCTATGAAACATGTTTGGAAACTTACTGACTTGTCTAAAGATCACAAGTTTTTCAGTTGCAAATTGGCATATAAAACTAAAAGATTTCAAAGAAAGATTGTGGAATTTAAAGCCAAACTGGTAGCTAAAGTCCTCACTCTGAAAGAGGGGTGGATGGTTAATAGTGAAGAAATAATTTCTTTAAAAGATTCTTTCAGAGTGAATGTGGCATTTATTTTGGTTTGGAGTTACGCCAAATAGATACAAAATCTATATAGTGCAACTGGAGGATTTTGCAATAGATTTAAGTAAACTTGTGTGTAGACTGAAAAGTCTTATTAATAGTTTTATGTAAGTTTCCAGACAATATTAATAAAGTTTCATAGTGTTGTTATTTTGTTCAATTGAGAACAAAGTAATTTAATACACTGCAAGGTCAGTGGGAGAAAATTTATTTTTCTCATATTCTATGTACATGGTGCATATTTATGTTAACAGGAAGTGCAGTGCAGTGAATAAAGTTCTATATCTACTATGTAAGTAGAGTTTGTAACTTTATTTTAGGCTGTTACTTGGGCTATTATGCTTCAGAATCTTATGAAGGAGTTGACTATTTTGACTTTATGAATAGACCCATACGGTTGAGTTGAGACAATAAATTTGTTATATTTTTATTAATAACAAATGTCTCAAGGAGTCTAAATATATGGCGGTCAAATATTTTTGACCATAAAGAAACGGTACAGAAAGGTGACGTTAACATATTTTTTCACAGATCATGTGGTTGCAGATCCATTAACTAAAGGCCTACGCCCATGTGTATTTGAGTGACATGTCATTAGCATGGGCCTAGGAGTATCTTCGGATACTGTTGTTTAGTGGGAGCTGTTTTGGCTTTATTCTGATAAAGTTCACATCTGTGGTTCGTTGCTTTTAGTAACGGTTTGATATGTATCAACTTTTGCATTCAATAAAATAATTTTGAATGTGTTATTATCATGTTGAATACATATTGATAAAATTCTCAAGGTATTATCTTGAGTGAAGGCTAAGGGGCAATTCATTATTAGCCTTGTGCATATGTTCTTGTAAAAGGTTAACCATAAGGACAAGACATATGTGGGTTCATTTGAACCATAACAGATGTGACACAAGTTTTTGTGTCGCCTAACTAAGAGAATGGTGACTTATAATTTCATTCTCTTGTGGCACAAATTTTTGTGTCGCCTAAGTAAGAGAATGGTGACTGACAAATGGATCTCTCTATGAGAGATGTTAGCCATTTGCCACACTACCATATTTGATCCATATTAAATAAAGTTGAAAGCACTTGTGACCATGGAAGGCTCTGTGTGTATACATGCAGTTACCGCCATGATTCGGTGTTGGAGGCTTTATGGGGTAGGATTGACTATTAAGAATTATCTCTCGGACCAATGTGCGCACATATAATACAATTTCAATTAATATAGTCCAAGTGGGAGAATGTTAGAATTTTCCTAATATGTGGACTAAATTAATTGACTTTGTTATTTACCGTTTAACGTTTACCGTTTTACGGGGTTTGGTCTTAGGTGAGATAGAAGGTTTCTTAATTAGTCTAATATGGGACTGGCTAGTGTGGGCCGAGTTGAGCCTGGCCCGTAATGAGGGGGACTGGCTGGAAACTCTATAAATAGTGCTCAAGTCTCTCCTCTAACCCCAATCTCACATATCCTCATCTAAAGGACGTTATTCTAACGTCAATCGTGAGGGGCCGCCTCATTGAGCCAGTGACTCAGAGGGCAATAGAGGAGAAGGATTTGATGCGTGGATAAACCCCTTGAGTGTGGGCAATCACTTTCTGCTTCCGCTTTCAAGAACGAGATTCTAAAATAGGTACGTTAATCTTCTACTCTTGGGTGTGTGTTCTTGTTCTAGTTATGGAGATCTTGGGGTTGCGCAATTTGCGTCCTACAGCCCATTCTTTCTTTCATGCTTCCCCAGCCGATTTGCTCTCCACGAAAGAGAGAATTCCTTGCAACAACTCACAATATAATATTATAAAATTGTGAGCCCTTCTTCTTGCATACTTTCTCCAGAATTCTTATGCATGGAGTGGAGAATTCTTTCTTTGCTTTCTTCATGCTCCTGGTTTCTTTAAGAATTCTCTTCTTTGGCGGTTTAAGTGTTGCGCTGCAGCACACTTCTCTTTTGCAGTTTATTATTAGGTGTTGACTTTGTGTTCCAACAGAAAAGCCATGAGACTTCGAGAATAGAAGTCCACGCGGCGCCACGCAATTGGAGTTGGGAATCACACAGAGAAAAGGTTGAAAGTTAAGACCCTTTTCTCTTTCATGCACGCAAGAAATGCCAGACGAGAAAAAACGTGAGTGGCCGTAGTCAAAGCCAAGAAGGCGAAAGACAGAGAGAAAAGAAAACGGTTGTCGTTTTCGGGGGTTGTTTCTGCGTGGGGGGTGGTACGTGGTAGCTTCAATCGGCATGTTAAAGAAGACTGGAGAGAGACTGGTCAAGTCCCCGGTCAGAACTTACATTTTCTTTTCTCTTCTTGAAAGGAGCCCATCACGATGTTAATATTACATACGCCTTCATTACGCTGCTTGTTAATGCGATGGCCGAGAGCGCGATAGAAGTAAATGTTTGTCGAGCGACTTCTTACGGCCATCTTTCATCATTCTCATCTCTCTTATCATTCTCTCTCTCTCGTGGGATGGTGAATATATAGATTTGTGCGCTTTCCTAGTTCCCACACATCTCCTGTCTTCTCGACTTGTGCGTACATCACTTCTCAACACATCTCTTCTTGACCCCTACGTAGCTGGTGCCCGCCTCTCCCAAGGTTTGAAGCCTTCTGCATCACGTGGAAGATTGGAATGGAAATGGATATAGATTAACAATCACATGAGTATTGCAATTTCTTTCAGAAATTCATTTTTTTTTAAAATCTTTTTATCGTCTTCAGAGGAATGAACACCAACAGTTTTAAGATATGCTAGAGGCAGCCTGAAATGATCTCGACAAGATCATAGTTTTAATTAAGTTGCATGGAGTTTTGGTTGCTGAATGCATTAGATGAAGAAGAGATATTCTCATTGTTAATGCTGACAAGCTTTAATGATAATGGTAACCTCGACCGTGATGAAATCAGCAACATTGGCTGCCAGAAGGGGCTGGACTCCTCGCTCATGAAGGCCAACTAAGCTTCTTCCCAGCCGAGTCATATTTCTTTTGGTCATACCGGCCTAGTTAAGCAAAGGCATATTTATCTTTTAAGAAAAGAGATCAGTCTATGTTAGTTTCTATTCCAATCCTTCAACGCCATGCGGAAGGCTTTGAACCTTTGGCGGAGGTGGGCAGCCCCCTCCATTGGTGGCTGAGAAGAGATGTGTTGAGAAAAGAAGTATACAACAATGTGTCAAGACCTTGTTTATCCAGTGAAAAAGCTATCAATCTACGCGGTTTGCTAAATCCGAATTACCTGATCAGACGTTTCTTCACTCACATTTCATTTTAAATTGTAATATTTTTTTCCCATCTCAGTATTCGTTACTAAGGCAATTTTCTTTTTCTTTCGGGAGAGGGGAGGGGGGTTGAAGGCGGTTTGGTTTGCTTGCCTATGCAAGAGCTCCTTTTCTGCGTGAACAAGTTCTGCACGAACAAGACTCAGTTGTTCATCAAATTTACGAAATTATTGCACAAGTTATGCTCTTCAGTTAAGTATACCGCCATTATTCCATTATTTCTGTTTACCGGGCCAAGATCTTTACAAATCAAAGCGAGGGATGAAGAAATTGCTCACCCTTCTGGGGAAGGTTTGCTCTCAGTTTCCTATTTTGGCTTCTCTTGGCCTTCTATAGCTTCTCCTTTAACTGTCTTGAATGCCGCATATGAAAATCTCAGCCTCAGCCTCAGCCTCAGCCTCAGCCTCAGTGGCTCTGAGATTCACTCCTTTATGTTTGGATTCTGATAGAACATATTCTGTGAATGCAGGCACCCGCTATCGCAGCTGCTGCAAACTTGAGAATGGCAAGAAGGTCACCAGTTCTCCCATCTACCAGATGGCATCTAGTAATCTTTCTCATGCAAAGAAATTTCCTACACATGCTGGATCCCTTGCAAGTGTTTTCCATGTCTTATGCTTCTGTCTAATTAATGTTTCTTATCGGAGGTGAAGATAGAAGAAGGGAAAATTATTGATCGGAGGGACGAACCCCAACTCTCGTTGGCAGGGGCGCTATACAGCCACTTCATATCGCATGCTGAACATGAAATGAATTGCTCAACCGTGCTGCTAGGCATCTTGCATTGAGGAATTCCACTTTCAATGCCGTAGGTGACAAGCCCTACAAGCTAAGTGCGGACGCATTTGCTGACATAACCAACGACGAGTTTAAGGACCGCTAGGACTGGTAAAAATGCTTTGTTCAGGTACGAGAATGCGAATGCGGTGCCCACGGCCCTGGAATGGAGGAAGAAAGGAGCTGTCATGGGCATCGAGGACCGAGAAAGTCGTTGTACGGAAAATAAAATTGATGTTTCGATCCCACGGATATTGACGTTTACATGTGTAATCAATGCATATTGCTATTATGTTCTAGGTCCAACACACATGATCGAATGATCGTAGTTACATGTAGTTAGCACATTCCGAATTTTCCAATAGCATTTAGATTCTATTTATTTCACGAAATATAAATAATCAGAAAACTATTTTTTTAAAAAATTATTATCGCTTGAAATAATAAGTTAATGAAAAAGGCAATCATCATGCACAATAATTTATGTCTAGATATTTTCATAAACGGTGAGAATTTTATTTCCTATTTTATTTATATAAGTGTTATAAACGATCATTTTTAATAAAACATTTTTATAAATCATTTATTTTTCACTAAACAAAATGAGTCCCGCATTAGTTGACTTTTATGGCATGTGCGGCCTTTCTCAACCGTGGCAGCCACCGAGGGCATCCACCAGCTAAAAAAGGGGCAAGCTAACCTCCCTGTCGGAGCAAGAACTCGTAGACTACGATGTTAACGGCAAGGACCAAGGTTGCGAAGGTGGCCTCATGCGATGCGATATGGTTTTTAATTCATCATAAACAGTGGAGGCTCACTATCGAGGCTAATTATTCCTACGACGAAATAGACGGAACTTGCAAGACCGCAAAAGAAGCCTCCCACATGGCTGAAAACCACGGGCAACGAAGTCATGCCTGCCAACAACGAGGCCAGCCCGTGGCAAATCATCCGGTGTTGGTGTCCATTGATGTCGGAGGGTGTAATTTCCAATTCTACTCCACCGCCGTCTCAAGACGGCGGGATCAATTTAAATCGTGCCGTAATGGTGGTCGGCTATGGTACGACAAGGCTGGTGAAGAACTAGCATAATTAAGTTGGTGATGTGTCTTATGGGCCAAGCCATGTTGTGACTAGGGGTGAGCAACGGTCTAGGGTCAACCTTGGACCGACCCTGGACCGGCCCGACCCTGGACCGACCCAACCCCGCCGGCCCCGGTCCGGTTCCTAAGGGGATTGGGTCGGTCCTTGCTCACGAAATTCCGTAACCAACACCGTGCGGGTTGGTCCTCGGCCCTAAGAGTTTTGAGTCGGTCCAACCCTGGACCAACCCTGTATATTATATATATTATTTATAATTCTTTTATATATTCAAATCTAAGTAAAATGTCTTTATATTATATTATATTGAAATGTTCTATTAATAGCACTAATAGTAATTTCAATTTAAAACTTTTGTTGAGTATTAATTATGTGTCGTTTGTTTTGTTTTCAAGTGTTTAGAAGTTCAAGTGAATTAACAAGATGTGAAGTTATATATTCATGGTTTATATTAAGTATTTTGAACTTTTTATGATTTAATTGTATTTTACTAATGAATTTCAACTGCACTTTGCTTTTCAATTTGTGTCAAATGGTAGAAGTTTTTGAAGAGTAGAGTAGTATTGTAGTTGCTATGGTGATTTGGTAGTCAAGTGGTGTGAAGCTCATTTTTTGGTTGAGTAGACTCTACATGATCAAATGCTAGTCAAGTGGTGTGAAGCTCATTTTTTGGTTGAGTGGACTTTAGTGATCAAATGCAAGAAAACGCTTTTGCATATGGTGTTATGAATATTAAAGATAAATGATTACAAAAATTTTCCATCTTATCCATATCTCGATGAGCGGTTAGCAGGTATGAAATTTCTATTATTGTGTCATCTTAAATTTGCTAAATATGTATTGGTATATATAATTTAGTTGCACAATGCCATTGCCGATGGATGTGTAATTTTAATCTGTAGGTTTTCTTTTTTAGAGAGTATAAAAAATAAGACGAAAAAAATTATCGATCGGTCCCGGGTTGACCCTGGAACCGGATCGAACCCAATGGGTCGGTCGGTCCTTGGTCCTAGGCTCAATAGGGTCGGTCCTCGGTCCTAAAAATTGAGGACCGACACTGTACGGATTGGTCCTAGGGTTAGGGGGTGGCCCGGACCAACCCGGACCATGCTCACCCCTAGTTGTGACATAGTTGCATAGTAAGTAAAATCTATCAAGGCCCAAGCTGGTGATGTGTTTTATGGGTCAAGCCATGTTGTGACCCGTCTCCCCCCCCCCCCCAAAAAAAAAAAAAGTTTCAGAAGATACCCAGAATGAAGGTGTGCATTGTGGTGTAATAACATGGCTCTGATGCCAGCTTTTGTGGTTTAATTCAAAGAAAAACACTAGGGTTGAAAGGGATGTTGGAGATTTAGGTTGAGTTACCTCGAAACAGAAGAATACCTAAATTAAAAGGGAGCTGACATGATATTAAGCTCACACGTGAAAGGGACGAAAATGCCATTAAGACTTAAAAGAAAGTAGGCCAAGCAACTTGACAAGCAAATGTCTTTCAGCTTCGGCTGCATAAGTTGATGGCCTTTCTTTGGTTCAACTTCATGAACACGTCTATGACACTCTACAGAGATTAGTGTCTCATGACCTAAAAGACCTTTTCTTCAACTAGGGTTTAGTGCAATCAGCTGTGATTCAGTCCAATGTGGCTAGGACGCTTATGAGGCAAACACTATATAAATCGTTTTAACATGAATAAAACTGGCCCTGTACTACAAACTTTGGCATCATCAGAAGGGAATTGGCGAATACTCAATTCATTTATAAACAAAGAATAAACCTCGACTTACCAATTATCTCAGATTTTAGATAATAAATATAATGTTTATTCATTTCTACCAAAAAAAAAAATATAATGTTTATTCATAATTGTTGTTCTGTGCTAATTCTCGCAGAGAGACTACAAGAGCTATCTTTGGCAGTCTTGAAACAACCATCCACCTAATTTAAGCTCGGTATGCTTCGGCTTACACTATATGAAGGGAAAGAAGGGATGCGTTCTCTGAGAATTTTTGCCGCCAACATTTTCTCTCGATGAACTTGTGCCGTGTCAGTAGCATGATAAGGTAGCCTGCATTTCACAGCGATTTTTACTTGGTATCAAATTATGCAAGCATGCAACGACTCGAAAGTTCAACTAGAAATGAGGGCAAAAGATGAACGGAAAAGGAAGGCACGGTGAGTAAAATCTACTGGTCAGCAGACCTCAAAGTTGCTCCCTCAATTAAGTCGTGATCAAATCGACAGCAAGAGTTGCAAGCTGACACTGGCATAGATCTTGGTGCCATAGAACTTGGGGCCATAGTAGTCATGGTTCCAACGCCTTCTAGGAGCATGAGCTTATAATTTTCCTTTGATAGTGTTTGACTATCGGTGACTCTATCCATCTGACCATCTTGCTGGACAAGCTGATCATCCTGATCCAGATCTGTTTGACTTGTACCATCTTCCTATGTAAGTGTATTCTCTTCCTCTGAATCTGTTTGATCATCTTCCTCTGAGTTTGTGCTAGTTCAAGGCAATCCTGATAAACCAAATTTAACACCAGTGACTGATTGTCATGAAGCAAAGACCCTCGGATCATCCTCTTGTTGCTTGCATACTAGTCCGAACCTGCAGTTTCTTACTGTTCAATTTGACGCTTCAAGACGATTGGCAAATGACTCCGATCATTTCACAGGAGCTTTCTACTTCCCACAGTGTACTACGTGGGGGATGCTTGGGCCGCACATGGTCCATTCCTAATGAATAGAAGCATCCTATCTTGCAAGAGAGGCTGAGCTCAACTCCCCCCTCCAATCCAAAAACAAGATGGACTGTTAATCCCAGAATTCTTCACACATGTCCTGGGGTATCATGAAAGATATTGAATCCTTTTTACCGTGGAGCCATCATTCCGGCATCTATCTTCCAGCAATTACAATGCATGTTTTTCTCATGTTATGGAATTCCTGGTTTGCAGGTAACATCCATATCAAGATAAAAAGAAGGTGGAGGGAGGGAGTTGTGGAGGGAGAGACTAACCTCATGCAACGACACATCTTCCACGTTCAACCCTATGTGGAGTGGCTTGATAAATCCCGGACTTTTTTGGCAGAGATTCGCAGCTAGCTGCTTTTAGGATACATGTACTTGATGGAAGCTGTAGGATTTCCAGTAGTTGCTCGCATTTTCCCACTCGCGATTCCTATAAATAACCATGCTCACTGACGCATGTTGCAAAGCTAGTAAGATTGTTTCCACTTCCCAGAAACATATGAACATTCCTAGTTGGAGATATCAAGAAAGATTCTGGAGGAACCTTAATCCAGACAGAACACGGCCCCAAGGTCCAACCAATTCAAATTCTAATGGCCAATGTCCATACGTGATCAGTGAAATCCCCCCGTTTGCTATGGAAACTCGACAGGATTAGAGCAACCTTCGAGAGTCAGGTACTCGATGTTTCGCAACTTACGAACTCGTGCATTTGTAGCCCTTTCTCTTCACCTGTCAAGGACTTATTGACAACAAGAACATGTACTCCAATGGCCGTATGAATATTGCAGCAATTAAGAACTTTCTTAATGCAATCAATAGTCTGCCCCTTGAGGAAACTGACTACGTCGAGAAAAATCTCCTTTGCGTATTCCTCCAGCCAAGCCATCTTAAGCGCATCATTGATGCTTTTTTTAGGAGTTTTGATAAGTTTATTCAGTGCACGTCCCATTCACCTTCTCTTCTACTGCACAAAACGGAGCCTAGACACCTCGAGTGCAAAAGGAAGGCTTTTAGCATTTTGCAAAATGGTATCCCTTGAGATTCCTCTTTATTTCTAGGTTCTCATCTCTTAGAAAAACATGCTTACTAAAAGGTTCAAGGGCCTATCATCTGTAAGAACTTCAACTCAATATATTCATCCCAACCTCTAAGTAAGATGATCCTTTTTCCCTCTACCGAACCACTCACATGTTCCAACTAAATCATTTCATCGTTTCATGCTATCGACATAGGGAAAGAGTATACATCTAAATAATATGCCTATATGGAGTATAGATTATTTCATTAGTGTGTGTCTGAAAAATTCAATTAATGTCCGATAACATCATTGAATCCATCATCTATCCTAATTATGTACAAAATCAGTTACTTCTTTAATTGGAAAATCACCAATAAAGAAAGAGATAGGATAAACCATCCACTGCGGTGGCGTAGTTGGCTTGAGCTTTATGCCTCCCACGAAAAGTGCCAAGTTCGAATCGCAGCTAAGTTTTAGTTGATTTGAGCTTTGTGCCTCTCATGAAATATGCCAAGTTCAAATCACAGGTATGTTACTTAGTGACTTAATCGCTAGCGTGAGTGTGGCCAAGTTCTTTCCGCCGGCTGTCGACTTTCGGCGTTTCTTGGTTTTTACCAAAAAAAAAAAGAAAAGAAAGAGATAGGATGAAAATATTTTCTTTGTGCTTGCCATTTTAAAAATAAATTGATAAAACACAAACGCCAATCTTCCATCAAAATTGTAAAATTTCACATAAAAAAAAACTAAACAAGTAAATGGATTATCTTTTTTTTTTTTTTTTTGGTGACCAGATTATCTTTAACTGTGCATCATAGGGGATTATATAATCTAAAAATAAGATTCGTGTGATTGTAGTAATTTTTCGATAAGTCACGACAATTATTTGTGATGATTGTGGTGCAACCGATCGATAAAAACTGGATGTGCATCGGGTCGAAAAATCGGCGGCAGCATTGGCGCCGTCGCCACCGCAGGGTCGGCCGCTAAAATATCTGTTCTCTCGTGCAAACAGATAAAACCGCAAAAAAAGAAGAAGAAAAAAACAAGAAGAAGAAAAAAAGAAGAAGAAGAAGAAGAGAGTAGAAGATCATCTTCCGTCCTGCGTGCTGTCCGCTCTCGACGGTTTCTCCGAACTCCGGCGGAAACCAGAGAACCTCTCTCTCTCTCTCTCTCTCTCTCTTCTTTCTCTCACTTCGAGCAGAGTCGCCGGCGAGCGATGGACGCGCTCCTCTCTCCGTCGCTCTCGCCGCCTCTCTCCCGCCTCCGCTCCGCCGCTTGTCCGGTTCACCGGCCGCCGCCGTCCGCCGTCCCGTCCGCCGGACCTGGCCTCCTTCTCAATCCGGCTTCAGTTTCCGCGAATCGGGCTTCCGGTCCCTGCAAATCCCCCGCCGTCGCTGCCGCCGCCGCCGGAGGCGCTCTCGCGGCCAATCCCGTGCCGGTTCGCGCTCTGTCTCCCTCTCTCTCTCTCTCTCCCCCTCTCTCGTTTTGTGTTTCTAGTACTTGGCGCTTGCGATCGGTTTGGAATCTCTTGATGTTGTTTGTGCTTAGTGATTCTTTGGTGGAATGTATTTGTAATCTCTCTTACTGGGGGCTGTGCTTGTGATGTGCAACCTCGGATGAGTTTGAGCTGCTGGTGTTTGTTGGGAAGTCGAGTCTCTTGTTGCGGTTATGATCGTATGACATTGCATTCCAGGGGATTAGTAGTTTCTCTTTCTATAATTTGCCAGGATTGCAGGCTTTTCACTCTGAAATATGGCCAGCTTTCATGGATGAGCACCACCCCCCTCCCCCCTCTTTTAGAGCTGATTTAGTGGCTATATCGAGATGGTCTCCTCCTCTGGTAAATGTTGTCTTCAGTTGCTGGGTCGGGATGGCTTTAGCAGCTGAGGGCAGGCATATTCATATGTTGTGGATTGGAAGACAAATAGAACAATAAGCTACATTTGATTAATGTATACTTTGTGATCAACTCCGGAAGCTTTTTGCAGCATGTTTTGATACAGCACCAGAGTTTATGCCTATTTTTTTCTTGGAAAAGGAACTGAATCAGTTGAACACATAAGTATATAAGTAGCAGAATTTCGGACTATCCCCAAGCGGATCTTGAGAATGATTGAGCTGCCTAGCTTGCACAGTTTTGCTAGAAATCAGTAATTGGATGCTTTTGTCCGGGTCCAGGAATTCAATCAACCATATACATAATATACTTGGATTAGGTGTTCCTTTTTTCTTTTTCTTTTTTGGTTCATGTGATCAAGATGGAGGATGTTGTGTCTGCATTTCTTTTATCATATTATCCCTGAGATTCTTCAAGGTATACAATTGTTCTGCTTGTACCATCTTTGGAAAAATAGATTGTGCGTGACATCTTGTTACCGAGAAATCTCCTTCTGATTTGGTTTGTTATTTTAGAGCCCCATTGTTCTTACCTTTGGCTTATTAATTGGAGTCGTATCTACAAACCTTCTAGGCATCAGCCAAATTGGGTTTCTATTCCTTTGGCTGCGGGAACTCGGTAGAACTACTATAGCACCATGCACAGAGGATCAATGCAGAACTTAAAAATGTTGAAAAAAAAATTGGAATGTAGTTTTCAAAACACACATTTACCTATTAAAGAAAGAAATTTTTCAAAAGCACGCATCTTCTAAAGAGGCATCTTGGATTATATATCTTTAGCTTTCCCATAATGACCTTCAGAGTTTCATGGAACTAGTTCATTTGTGCTGTTCTGTGGTAGGAGAAACTATGAAAACAGGAGAGATAGATAAATCTTCTGGCTTCCTTTAGCTTTTGTACATTTGTTAATCTTCTGTATCGTAATTCCATTTTCATCTTTGATGGCTACTAATGTATGATTAAATGCACTACCCTGCCCGTCAATCTACCTTGTGAGTTGTGACATGGGAACAGAAGTTCCATAAGTAGATGAACATAGTGAATCCCATAATGTTTTGCATCTGGTCCTCTTTCTGCTAGACATGAAGTGAATCCCATAATGTTTTGTATCTGGTCCTCTTTCTGCTAGACATGAATGTTTTAGTTCATGCAAAGTACACTACATTTTTGGAATTCATTATGGATTCCCATGTCTTCAACAAGTGCATTTTGGAATCATACTATCCAATAAGACGGCTTATGTCATGTGTCATCCCAGAATTTGTTCGGAGTATTTACATATTTGCTTTCCTGTTTCAACCAGCCAAAAAGTAGTGTATACACTGTTGGTGACTTCATGACAAGAAAAGAGGATCTGCATGTGGTAAAGCCATACACAACTGTAGATGAAGGTATTTCTGAATATCATGTTTCTGGAAATTTTGAGGAAGTCGGGATTTTTACTCATCTTGTTTTATCAGCATTGGAGATGCTTGTTGAGAACAGAATCACTGGTTTTCCTGTAATTGATGATGACTGGAAATTGGTATGCTTCTTGTTCTATCCTTTTCGTTAATTGTGGCCTTGTTGATTTGAATATTGCTGCTCACTGATCAGAAGCCTATGGCCATGTATATTTTTAGAAAGGCAAGTTTTGAGATGCTTTAATCAAACTAAAAATGGTGCTTAGTTGGTGAGGCTTGGCACCGTATTTTCATTTGCAGATAAGCTAGATTCATTGGATTAGCGTGGTTTATTTCCTGATTTTGTTGACCCACATGCCTAGTGCTTCTGCTAGCTTAAATAGGCTTCAAATATCATTTATATGTTCTCTGTACCCATTTTCCCTCCACTCATTTCCCAAGTATGGCGTTAGCTGCTAGCTTCTTTACAACAAAAATCTTCGACTTCTTATTATTGATCTATTTCTTTCTTTACATTGCATTTAACAATCAGCACTTTTGTGAGTATAGCATGTATTATAGTATGCCTTTTTGCTATTGTGTTGATCTGTCTTCTAAGTCTGGTTGCTCATTCTGTGAAATCCATTCCCTGTGATAGGTTATTCATTAGATTCCCATGATAACTGCTCATGAATGGCTATTTTTGGCAGGTTGGTCTTGTTTCTGATTATGATTTGTTAGCTTTGGACTCTATATCAGGTACCATTTATGTTTTTTGTTGTCTTCATCTTTGGTAGACATTTTAAGAAACTCCTCGAAATTCATGTGCATCGTTAGCAATTACATGAGGTCCTTCTAAGCTGTTGGCAATTTGTGTTTTCTCTCCTTTACGTTAAATTTTTAAATCTGGCGAGTGTTATAAGGCAAACTGCATTTGGCATCAGTGATGTAATGTTAAATCAGTATTTGCAAGAAACTTGGTTGGAACAGATTCAGAGAACTTAATTCTTGCAAAAAGAATATCTGAAATTGTATTGAGCCTGCATCTATAATCTTTCTATCTACAATGCCTATACCTTAACTTGATCAAAGGAAAAATGACAGGAAGTAATCATGCTAATGTGGTATTTAAGGGGACTCAATGATATTCTTAAGTTGAGAGATAGAAATCAAAGCCTTGAGATGATCTGTAAAACTATTGAAATACTTAACTTACTAGTTCCTCTCATATGGGTGTAATTTGTGTACGTCTCTATGGCTGTGCATATAGATGCTCTCTCTTTGAGTTGAGAATGATTCTGCTGGACTTCTGTGATTATTGTTATTATGACCTTGTTGTTACTATTTTTTAGCCCCATTGTAAAAATCACTGGATTCACGATTTGAACCACACAATTCGTTTTAGTGCACCCTTCGAACGATTTGTCTTGCACTCATTAATCATAAGAGTGGATGAATTGTCAGTGAATTGTCCAATGTGTCTCAGTTTCAATACAAATCATAGGATTCTGCAATCCTCTACTGTTTAGGAGAACAACCACAATTTGCGCTATTGGGCTTTGGAATAGTGGTTTGGCTTAAAAGTATTGGGTTCTAAAGAGAGAAATTTTCGAAAATTGAAAAGAACAAGTGGAAAAAAAAAAAAAAAAAAAAAAAAAAAAAAAAAAAAAAGAAGAGAAAATGTGCAAACATGCCAGAAGACGTTTGTTCTCTCAGCCCTTGGGTTAGCGAAGAAACTCGAAAAGCTGCTAGACTGCTCTTTGTTGGTTCTCACCTGGCTGTCAACGGCTCGATACCAACCGTTGCCACCTCTGGCGATGATGCCAGCCATCACCACCTCCGGCACTAGCCATCACGTCTCTGTAAATCCTATTTTGCTTGTTTAAATCGCATGCTTGGACAAAAGTCACCGATTGAGTATTTAAGACTGCTCTCGTCTTTTTTGCTGGCTTAAATAGACTATAATTAAGTCCTTATCATCTTGTGTATGTTGAGGTTTATAAATGTGGTTGACAGTTTTTTCGTTTCTTTTAAGTGTTTTGAGGCTGTTGGATGCCTTGTTTCCTTTTTGCACCTCTATAATTTTCAGCAATCAGAAGTTAAAGTGGGTTTTGACAATAGACCAGTGTCAGTTTTGGGTATAATTTTATCAATAGTATTTACTATAACATACTTTTTGTGTGCTTTTGCAACTAGGAGCTTCATTATAGTGAGAAATGCTTATTTTTTGGAGTTCCTTTACAATTTTTACTGAATGTAACAATTCACGATACGGAAAATAACGTTTGGGATTCACAATTTGAATCTCGATTTAGCAACAGTGGTTGTTTGTAGAAATGTTGACTATCTGCAGATGTTTCGATGCTTCATGAATATAGTGACTGACTGATGTCATCTGCATATTTTCATTAGGTGGTGGGCTAGCTGACAACAGCATGTTCCCTGAAGTTGACAGCACATGGAAAGTGAGTAAGAGCACTCTCTTTTAAAGATGTAATTACGTAGGTTTGAGCATATAATGGTATAGGGTTGTGGCGGACGTGAAATCTTCGCCGGGCGGGGAGAGGAGATAAAGAATTGGCAACATCTCAGTTCATTTAGCAAATAGAGAAACCTCACATCAAATTTAATTGTACATTATTTAATCATCAAAAATTTTCCCTGAGCATCTAGTGGCCAGTCAGCACAACTGCCCGTCAGATCCTCCCCCATCATTGACGGAGGGTATCCAGGAAGCAGTTTTTGAGGAACTGCTGCTGCTAATATATGGATGAAGCATTCTTCATATTTGCCTTGATGATATACGCACATATTGACATTGATCTTGCAGACCTTCAACGAAGTGCAAAAGTTGCTCAGCAAGACCAATGGGCAGGTAGTTGGTGATTTGATGACACCTGCTCCTGTAGTCACCCGTGAAACCACAAATCTCGAGGATGCTGCCAGGTTTTGTCTATATCTTTTGCGTCAATCTCTCTGCCTCTTGCTGGTGTTTTTCCATTTTTAACTCTTCCGCCATGCGTTCGATGTCAGGATATTGCTTGACACAAAATACCGACGGCTTCCAGTTGTAGATGCTGAGGGAAAGCTGGTAAGAGATAATTTGTTGCCTCTCAAAATGTCGTATTGATTATGGTTTTTGGGTTTATTAACCCAGTTTCTTATTATGAAGGTCGGCATCATCACGAGGGGGAATGTTGTAAGAGCCGCCCTTCAAATAAAACATGCCAATGAAGTGTAAGCTTAGTACCTGGAGATCAATTGAAGCATTTGAGACGGCTGGGGTGAAAAGGAGGATTCAGTTTCTCCCGCAGGTCAAAAAGCAATTGTGCTTCTACTTACCAAGTTTTGCTTTGTATGATAGGAACTGACCTGATTGGAATCATATAAATATTATATATAAGAGTATCAACCAGGAATTGATGAGTGTTCGTCACTGCATGCAGCGTTCTTGGTTAGTGTCCTTGAAAGACAAAAGGAAAGGTAAAAGGAAAGAAATTGACAGATTTTAGCTTGAGAACACCGCTGGAGTTGGTAGTGGCTGAACGGAAGTAGGACTACTCGATCTCCTAGCCTTTGTCTGCTCGTTGAATTTGGGCATGAGGTTTTCTTACCTTGTAGCTGGTCTTAGTAAGAGCGTGAGATCAGCGAAATGGTTCTAAATCTTTTCTATGGTGAAAGATCGAGGAATTTGTGGAAGTTGTTATGGAATTGAGAAATGTCATTGCGAAGTCAGTCAGAAGGGGTTGGGTTGCTCTGGGTAAGAGTTTGTAAAGACCAAGATTGTCAAAATCTGGATTAAATATCGGTACAAGGAACCTTGGAAATTCGTCCCTGTAGTTCTGAGTCATAAACATGTTAAGACAATATTGGAATTAAGTAGCGATTACATTGAGCGCCTAATGAAAATATAAGTCAGTCATATTCTACGGTTCCTAACACAGTTAAAACAAGAAATAGGGAAGGAATAACATTAGCAGCAATCCAATTAGTTTTAACAGTCCATTAACGACAAGGACACATAAAATCACTAAATGGCAACTTACGAGCAAATCATCTGCCTGTTCTATTATCCACTCCTTCATCAAGGCAGATCCAAAATCAATCCCGCTGCGAAGTTGATGAAATCCAACGTTTCCACACGATTTTACAGATTTCATCGACATGACCAATTCAACTGGCGATTTGCCTATTATTTGACTAGTGTTTTGATTGTGAGTGCGAGTAAATTCGTTTTAATCAAACATGGGGCAAGAATCGTACTATTTCACGATCTGAATCGTGATTTGTGACGACATTGGTGAACACCGACAATATGTGGGTTGGTTGCTCCAGGCTGTAAAAAGACCGGCGGTCTTCAACCAAATGACCAAATTTCCTGCGAAAGCACAAATTTATGCGTTTGACCCCGCACCAACTTTCGAATGTGTCAAAATAAAGCACCAATTTCTAGTCCAGGTCTGACCTTGCGGGTGCTAAGCTGCTGTCCATGAACGTTAAAAAGCTAACCACCTGTCATCGGATGCAGACTGTGCAACCTCATGCACGTTGCCGAAGTGCACTATTGGGCTGGAGACTGACTGTCGTATCGTTAAACTACAAATGGGACCGTGAAGAGACCGTTCCCAGGAGCAAAGGGATCACCCAATTCCACAATGAACGATGTGGTCTCCTGCTCAGCAATTCACGTCAGCAGCGTCCGTAAGTTGCTCGGCACACATCAGATGACATGCCGATCTGTTAACATCGAAAGTGGATGGCGGCTTAATAGGTGCCGGCTTTGGATCTCGATTAAGATATCGATGCCTTTTATTCTTGGCACCTTAATCCTTACTCCTAAGTTGGTGCTCTTTTGGGGAATTTGGCCCCAAATCTATCGGAGGGTGTCGTGATGTACGTTCCATTCGTTCGCATTCAGCGGATGGCAATATCAAGATAATGACAATGCTCCTGTTTCAAACACCAGCAACTAACGACAGCACTCTGATCGCTCGCACAGTATAAAGCAAATGCTTGGATGAAACCTTCCAGACTGGTCTAAAGCTATCCGTTGTTGAACGAGAAACAAAACATTTGTTGCTGCTTTCAATTCCGAAGCAAACAAATGACACACTAAAGGAGCCGTCACAAATAGGGAAGAGCCCATTTTTTTTAATTAAATTTAAAGAAATAGGATATAATGGGTATTAAAGTAATCACATTTTGCATAAATACACTTTGGTCCTCTTTATTGGATCGATTACACTTCTTGAAAGTCGAGGATTGGCTCATATCCCAACTTGTTTCATACTAAATACAATACCATGTTCTCATTGTGCCCCAAAGTTTTTGTCCAATAGCAAAACAACTGGGAACTTTTGTTACAGCTCATGTTGTCGGATCTTCCCTCCAATTTAATAAGTTAGTACACACTCCACGAACAAATTCAGAGAAATCAAGCCTAGTAATACTTCAAGGAAAAAGCAAGGTTCACATTGGACCCCATAGCAGAAACATATGAAGTCCAACATTCGTTATACTAATATGAACTCAATCCGGATATTTACCTTTATGTCTTCTCCAAATTATTCAGGTCGAGTGGCCCGCAACCCCACCCATCTGATGTTGCAATCACAGGAGCTAAATCTTCTAGACATACCGAGTTTTTGATTCGAGTAATGCTGGAGACGCAAAGACGTCGCTCATCGGATCGCCACAGTAAATTTTTTTGGTTTAACGTGTTCATATAGCCCGGGTTATTCAAATTTGGCAGCACCATCATCAGTCCCCTTTGCAAATAGGTCAAGAAACAAAAGAAGACAAGACAATCTGGGGGTTTGCAGTAGAAACGCAGCCACATGCACCAACCAGTGGCCACAACTCATCATTAGCAGCAGTTACAAAAGGTCTTCTCACATCCTTTTCTGCTTTAGCAGTTTGAGGCGTGCCCACTTTGCTTCCAACTGCTCCTTAGTAGGCCAGTCCCATCTCTCTCTCTCTCTCCATCTCTCTCTCTCTCACCTGATATTTAGGCACATCCATACCGAAAAGAAGCAAGCAAGAGAGAGAAAATAGAATGATACCGCCTAAAGAACTGTATATCGCAGACAAAATCATGATCAGTGAAGAAAGAGAGAGAGAGAGAGAGAGGCATAGGAAGAAGATGGCTCTGCATCAAACCCAGCTAATTAATTTACATTTCACCTTCTCTTTCCCTCTTACACCATCAAAATTCTTTGATGATCAGAACCCCAAAAAGCTAACTATAAAGGGGCTAACAAGATTGATTATAGTACTAATATAGACTATCTAACTCATCTAATATAAGCCTCATCATCTCCTTAAGCCATTCACAACCCAGTGAATCACTAGCAGCAAAGTAGCATCTAAAACCCTCGTTACAACTGCATGCAGAAGGCTGACCTAAACTGAGCGCATGCCCCGTGATCGTAATTCGAGAGAAAGAGAAAGAGAGAGAGAGAGAGAGATCATCCTCTTACTCTCAAACCCCAGCACGTCGTTTTGGCGATCATCACGAGTCCTCAGGATCCTCCGGCATCTTGTTCAGATCAACCCTCTCCAAAACCCCAACGCACTTCTTGAACTGCTCATCATCGCCCCCCTCCTTGTCGTTAGCCTCTCGCTTCAGCTCGCTGCTTATCAGCGCGGCGTCGACCCGAGCCCCGACCTCCGCCGCCTTCTTCCTGATGGTGTCCGCCGACATGTCGCCCCCTCCCGCCTCCCCCTCCTCCTCCGCCGCCGCCGCCGCCGCCGCCGCCACGGACTCCGGGAAATTCAGCCTCGCCGACGGGCCCCGGAGGTAGAACACCGCCGTGTCGTAGGCCCTGGCCGCCGCGACCGGGGTCGAGTAGGAGCCGAGCCAGATCCTGGACCTCTTGTTGGGCTCCCTAATCTCGGCCACCCACTTGCCCCACTTCCTCATCCTTATTCCCTTGTAGGGCCTCTCCCTCTCCATCGCCACGCCCCTCTTCCTCTCCCCACCTCCTTCGCCTTCCATGACGACCACACCTCCTATAAAAAAAAGAAGAAAGGGTCTCCGGATATTTATCTCGCCGGAGGCGAAACCCTTTGCAGAAGGCGATGCAGAAGAGAGAAAAGGCGAATTTTCATGGAAAAAGAAACCGAAAAGAGAGAGAGAGAGAAAGAGAGAGAGCTACCAAGAATCAGAGACACGCCAAGCAAAAGAGGGTAGGGCTTTTTGGCTTGGAGACTCCGGCTATCTTGGCAACTAAGGTTGTCATCGAGGGTGTGGTAACGCCACGCACGGTTGAATTCCACCGAACGATATATCCTCCCCTCTCTCTCTCTCTCTCTCTCTCTCTCTCTCTTCTTTATTGACAGAAACAAAAACAAAAACAAATCGGTAATAATTGAAACGCACACAAAAAAATTTTCACCGACAAGATCTCGGTGATCTCTGTACGAAAGCGAGCGGGCGGGGGACTTGTTGCCCTTTCCTTAAATACGCAACGAGTAGCGATCGTGTGGTCGCGCACGGGCGGGAGGCGCTTGGCTTCACGCGGACTTCATCAGCAGAGATGGGTTTTCCGCTTCTTTTCTTGCTTTTTTTCTCTCGAGCAAGTTTATATAAAAATGCGGGTCGGCGATGGTGGTGATGTGCAGCCTGTCTGCGGTGGTTCCAGTGAAGTGGAAAGGCGGAAGGGCTTTTGGGGAAAGAAAAACTTAAAAGACGGGTCAGGCCACTCGTCATGGGGAAAAGGAAAGGAGGAGGAGGAGCACGAGAGGGGAAAAGGAGATTAAATTTTTCTTGGCATATTTTCTGCGATTCTCGCGGGATTTCTTTATTAGGGTTTGATTGATTGATGCTCCCTCTCTCTCTCTCTTTCTTGCCCTTTTTTTAATTATTCACTTTTAATTTAACTTTTATTACCATTTTTTCTTTAAGTTTCTAATAATTTGATAAAATTTTTGTATGGACTAGGAGGCAGGAGAGCGACAGAGATGGGCAGGTCGGTGGTCGGTGGATGGATACCGTTAGGAATTGACTTTCCCTCCACGCAACGACGAGAATTCCTTATTTAATCGCCGCCGAAATTCCATTTCTCGCCCTTCTTCCGAGGGGCTCCGGTCGACGCACCCGAGGGGCGGGATTGTCATTTCACGGCGATGGGGCCACTCCATCGAAATTCCTATGATAGGGTCTCTTGCTAATGGCCCGTCCGGAAGATTATTATTTGTGAATGTAAGCAGCAGATGGGACTTCGAATCGCCCAAACAAATTCCCTTGCTTTTTTTTTTGATTATGTGGTATGTGGGGGTTCACATTAGATTACCAAACTGATGAACGACCGTGTGAGAGATGAGGGGGGAAAAAGAAACAATATCGATAGGAAAAGGATAGCTGACACAATGGGTAATTTGACGTTTTTCTAATATGGGACAAGGCTAGGACTGGCCGATGGCCCCATCCTTGGCCAACCTCGGCCCCAGTCCCGATCCCGGTTGCTTAAATTGATTTATTTTGTCTTTATTGGAAAAGGTCGAAAGCTTTCAAATGGTTTCTCATTCGAGTATTGGAAATGGTACGTGAATTGATGAGAAATGCTTGTTCGATTGAACATGAATGGAGTGTGTGAGTATGTTTTCGAACAATTTAAAACAAAAATGACGCGTAAAGGTGCCTCAATAACTAATGCGAAAATTACAGCTGTGATCAAGTTAGATAGATTCAGTGTCTTCGATGCCGTGTCTCTTATTGTGATTTAAAAGGTAGAGAGTCGTTGTTCTCTTATTTGTGTCGAGCACGTTCAATCAGAGTCAATTCTAGTGAAATCCGATCATACTTTATGACAATCGTTTCTAAATTTTTCGTGGACCAGTTATACTTATTGTTATTCAAAATCTGTTGGCTACTAGTATGCGCGGATTACGATGGTACCATAGACGCTAGCGGGGTCAACAAGTCACAAAAGAATTGAAAGGGGCAGCTCTCCTCTTCCTCCAAATCAGAAAGTCAGTGTTATCTTGGACAATTCTTGCTATGTTAAGACGAAGAGCTACCAGAAAGCTGTAACTGTAAGGTGTTCTTTTTCAACGAAGTAGAGATTATCCAGATTTCTAGGCATGCTCAATGATGGCGCCATCCGTGTCCATAGGGTGGAAATCATATTGAATCGACAAGCATATGCAACATACATCTTCTGAAGCCAATTTCTCTCTATACACATGCCACAATTTTCATAATATAGAATAAGGAGAGTTTCGAGCTCCTCTAACTTGAATCACGAATCCAAGAGAGTGGACACTTAAACGCGTCCTTATCAATTTTGAAATGAAAACAATTATCAATTTTTTTTTTTGGTAAAGAACAATTATCAAATTTTTTTATTGTGGAAGTCAATATTTATTAATTTTTCAGTTTCAAACTTGTTAAACATTTTGGATTAAACAAGGTCAAATTGTGTGGCAAGAAAGACAAATACAAAAACTAAAAGTAAAATGAAAAAGTCCAACCATATGTAGAGCTATTCTAGCTAAGCTCATAGCTAGGCTACTCAAAGTGAGCTAGATTTTGTCTATGAGCACTCTATTGCATCGATTTCACAATTTAAAATACTCAATTTGAGTAGACTATGAATCTCAATTTAACTCGAGCTAAATAATTTAACTAAAATTTAAACTAAATCCGAATTCATAACCTCGAACTTGGAAAATCTAGCTCAATCGAGTTTGGGCGAAGTGCCAAATTGTATCTTCAAACATAGCCATAAAATCTCATAGAAAGCATGGCTGACAGGTTTCCCTCTTGGGAACAGGGAGGCGAGGGGTTCGATCACTCTCATCTCCAACTTGCCCAATGGAATGATTCATGAGCTATGGTGCTATTTCGATCCTATACCTTCGGGCACGTCTTTCAATCGTCCGTCGGTATCTACAGCTGTCGGAAGTGAGGATGACTTGGAATTTTTCCACGTCGTGTCACGATTTTCCCGCAACTAATACTCTCGCGGAGCTTGACACTTTTTTAGGTACTCGTGTGTACTGAGAAATTTCAGGTCACGACGATTTAATTCAAATGGCTATACCTTGCTCCGATTCTGGTTGGAGGAAATTTGCTTCAACTTCAACTCCAATTGGTAGATTACAAAGTTTTTGGTATCACTCACATCAAATGGAGGTAGACGTGGCCTCGGCTCAAACACAAATAGAGACCAATAAAGCACCTAACGTGGAAAAACGGTGAGGATTTTTTATGACTCTATTTTTATACAATTATTTTACCTATTTTATGCAACAAATAATATAATATCTATAAGAAAATATTTAAAATTTCCTTCTAATTATTCAAATTTTCTTTATTCATGCAGCATAATGAGATTTACAGAAAATAAGGAAAAGATGACAAAAATCATGAATTCAAATTATAAAACCTTGAAAGATGGATATCAAATCAAAGATTTTCTAATTCACTCTACAAATTTATGTAAAAATAAGTAAATGCTTGGGAATGAGGTCTTCGATGTCTCCTATAAATAGGAGAACATTGAAAGCCAAGGGGACAACTTGATTTTTATATTTAAATCATTTTTTTTATTGTTTTGAGAGTTTTTCAAGCAGTTTGGAAAAAAACAAAAATGATGATAGAATTCTTATTTTTTGATTCAAAATATTGGATTTGATTTATAATTTTGTTTCTTCTTCTACCATGATCTCATTTTCTTTTATTAAGATTATGATGTAGCCTAATCATGAAAATATGAATTTTATAATTTTTTTTTTTTTCGTGCAAGTGATTTCATTTATATGAGTTATATATTATTGTGGTTAATACTTTTAAATGACTAGCCACCACTTAAATAATTTAATGTGCATGTATGAGACTTGGAAGTGATAATATGCAATTGCCCTTTATAATATATAACCATAAATTAAACATAAATAGATATATACCATGTTATTTGTGTAACTTTTGGTGATAAAGTGATCCAAAAACTCATTATAAGTTGGGAATATTCATGAATTTTAATACACTTATATTTATTTAAATTCACATAAAGATATATTGGATTAATAAATTGAGTAGGTTTGCCATACCTAGAGATAAGATGTTAAATAGATTAAGAAATTCTATTGTCGTATGTTTGATATTGTTCTTGTACGCGTAACAATCTGAAATTCATATTAAGTAGTTATGATAAAATAAAATGCTCTAATATATATATCCGATTGATTTATTAAATTACTTTCCAAATTTTTTTTAAATATTTTTAATTTTAATTTATTCTCAATTCTATTTTGATCTATTAGATAAATTTTAGAATTAATCTATTTTTATATTTAATTGGTTTGTTATTAATCAATCTCTATGGGACAATATTTTTTTATCATTATTATATTACTTGTTTGACATGTTCACTTGCGTTTAGAATATTATGAACAATTTTACAAAAGTAAAAATTTCTAATTTTATGCTAATAAGGTTCCCTTTGCAAGAAAAAAAAAAAATATAATAACAATTCAAGCGGGAGCATCGCAAAATTTAAGAATTAGGGTGCAGATTACCCAATAAATAGTTGGGAAAAGATGTCTAATTATTCTGTTCGGTCGTATATCAGTAAAGGAGGGAATCACTGCACGAATATAGCCATGGGAACTTCCTATACAGTGGAATTGAAGATAGAATGAATATTAGCAAATTTGCTGATAGAATTCTATGCAACGTGAAGTGCCTGAATGATTCTATTTGTGCAAGTTATTTGAGGAATAAAAAAGTTATGAACATCACCCACAATCAAACTTAATAAAAGAAATAAATCAAATAAATATTACAAATTACGTGATTGGCTAAATAATCTAAGATTTGCTTTGCAAGTAGAATGTTGTAGGACCAATTCCCTAGTCCATCATTGATTTTAGGGTTTTGATCAATCCATGGATAGCAAACCGTGCCTAGTGAGGTTATAGTAAGACGGCTCGCCACAGTGGATAGTTAATGTTTCATTAGCTCCTCGAAGCGAACTTTTCAACGGTAAGATATGACTCAATCCTATCTAATCCTTTTTTTTCGTGCAAAGGCAAGTTCTAAGAATATAAAAGGAATCGATGGGCACCTCCGCATAGCATGCGATTTTAAGAACATAAATAAATCCCAGAAAAAGAATAAAGATGAATGAAAAACAAAGGCTAGAACAGCAAGACAACCCATGTAGGATCGTAGCTACGCTAAAAGATAAGTATTGCGTCAGATGAAGACAGACAGACAACCTGCTTTTTTATTTTATTATTATTTTATATAATCTAGGTTTTCTCAATCATGCATCCCAAGATTCCCTCCACAAATCATGTCGATGTGTCTTGGTTACTTTGACAATCTTTTCCTTAATGCATTTCGGAAGGATTCGAGCTTACAGCAAAACTTTTGTCCGCAATCAGTGACAATTGTTAATCAAATCCTCCAACCGGGATCGGGAGAAAGAGAAAGACAGATTATTAAACAATTGTCACGTCAAATCAATTCCCTCCACGTTTCTTTGCTGGTTAATCTGTTTCGGCGGACTTCATGCTAAAGCAAAAACTCATTTTATAACACATCAATGAACCCCATGTTTCCCATAGAAATGTAAGCAGAATCGTGTGCTATACAGTTCTCGTACCGGCGATTTCGCTCGCAGACCGTAGAACCAGTAAGTCAAACTCTTCTGCGCAGCGGTGTGCTTTGTGGGTTTTAACTTTCTGTTTGCTGCTCTCAGCCGAGAAGATTATGTCCTTTCTTTAGGAGAACGATAGTCAACTAACGCGACTTTGTAACATCTTGTGTCCCGGACGGGTCGGGACCTTTCATATTGCCATGCGTCGTTCGTTGAAAGAGGCGCTCCCATCTTTAAGCAAGGTGATCGACAGAAGGAAGAAAAGGTGCACGATGACGATGGCGTGATGAGAGTCGGTCGCTCAATTGCAGAAGTTGCTTGTCTTTTGCGAATGGCCTCGTATCTGATTTTCTCTCCCGACGTTCTGAAGTCTTGTTTAGTCTTCCGGTTGGTGATTCTAGACAGAATTTCCGCTCTGGAATTGAAGACTTTGCAGATGGTTTCATACTTCGTTCTGGGTCTTTGATGTGTGCTTTGCATACAAGAACAAGACCAGGAGTCACTTACTTCTTCGAATGCGACTTCTTAGTCAACTTTGCCATGCAAATTTTTTTTCGAGAGTTATGGTCTAACAATAAATAGAGTGGTTGGAAGTTGGACATTGAGTTTAGTTGGGCAAATAAGATACTTGAACAAGTTTGCTGATTTTCATAGGCTGCAGCTTAGACTAGCAACCGGAAATGTCATTTATGGCTGAGGATATGAGATGACGCATTCACATTTTTCTCATGCAGTTGATGGAATAGGGGAAGCGTTTGCGTGGGTTGTTCAGCAGAGACTTTGAAAAGGGCGAGGCTAATTGGTAGAAGGGAAGTGTGTACGGAAGTGCATCACGGGACATTTCTCTGAAATGTAAAACTTGACCATAGAACCGAAAATTAAGGAGAATGATGGATTTCTGCTTAAAATGCCACATCCTAGACTCATGCCAATGCAAGTTTGCCAAAACAGTGGGAAAGAGTTTTAAGTCGTGACACTTAAAGTGAAGAAACCTTGCTTATAATAGCCTAATTTAAATGTTGATATCCCTTATCAGGCAAGGCTAATATGCTTAGAACAAAGGTCGCTATGAGTTATCGGAGTGCCGATCTAGTCCTTTAGAGGTCGTGTGGCATGCACATATTCCATACATAACTTGTTTTCTGATAAGATGGTGGCTTGAAAAGGTGACAGCTAGCATGATAGGTCCATGTCCTTGATAAGAAAAAAAGAACATGCATGCCTCGCATCATTTACCGACAAGTTAAAAGCACTGGGCCAATAAGACGGCGTAAATCGCGGCGGCGGCTCGTAACACCGTAAGTCCAACGTCATCGGAGTGCACAAGAACATGAATTCTGGTGTCAAACAAAGGCTGGGAATGGTTCAAAATTCTACGGACCCAAGGAGAAAATGAACCCATGCAATGCTAAAGTCACAGGGCCTGAAGCACCTCCGATACGACAGCACGTGGGGGGAAGGACCGATCAACATTCCGAACCATCTCGAAACGACATCTTGACTGGAAACCGAGTCGTGAATGAATGTGGAAAATGTGGGACAGAATCACTAAATTACTCGAATCGGAGCAGCAGGAGAAAAGGGTCAGATGCATGAACGCATCCCCTCCCCCCTTAAAGATGCGATCACAGCGCACAAGCCAGTATCGCCGCGCAATTATTTGGTCGACAAAGTCAAAGTAAGATTTGTTTTCTAACGATGATTATGATGTGTGGACTTTTTGTTTGGTTTGACTTTGGACCAGCACAGCACATTGCGTTCATTGACACTTGGCTGTCCTTTTCTTGAGGATATCGAGGAGCAAGTATGCACATTACCCACGTAACCACATTATATAATATGTTTAATGGGTGCGGGCACTCGTTTATTTATTCGGAAATGTGAAATTCACCATCCAAATCGGCTTTCTTGAAGAATATGCCATTTCGATCGTTTCGAAATGTCTAGGCAGCGGAAAGGTAGTTCTTAAGGCTACTTTAGTGCATAACATGAGATTTATTAAAAATGCAAAATTCCCCGTAAAATTCATTGTTGATGATTGCGATTGATTGGATCCCAAGTTCATAGTCATCAGATATGTTCTACGTACCATATTTCCAGATAAGCTTTACAGCTCGAACCACACAGTTCATCACGCTATTTCCCAAGATATGCGCTGCTATAGTTTTTATCTCAATGTCGGTTCAAGTGCGTCGCCATCCATGGCATATCACCGTTAACTTGAACTATGACATGATCACTTCAATACTAAGTACACAGTCGTTCTAGTCCAACACTGGGAAGAGAACAGTGTCAATTTTAATCAAATTTTGTGACAACGATGGATCGCCTCTTCTGAACATTTTTTGGTTTAACAAAAAGGAAGTTTTGCGAGTACAGTCTGATACTCCGTGGCTCCTAAATGAAAATGTGCACCAGTACGGTAACCATCAAGGGCAGGACAGGCACACGAGGCTGTGGTTTGCATACTAAGAGGGAAATAAATGTTGCACTTTGGAGACCTATATGATCAACGGAAGAAGGTAAAGTCTTCACAGGCACTTTCGCTGCAAATAACTACTTAAGGATCTCCAAAGGCTAGCTTCTCACTACAACAAGATTTGTATCTACTTATTGCTCCCTGGTACATAGGAGAGAATATCTAAACAGGCACTCATTATACCCCTATCTCCAAGCAATCAATATCATGTATAAATTTTTAATACATAAGAAAAAGAAGCCTAAGCTCAGAACTCCTAGATTAGCCATTTCCAACATGAGAGCGCTGTGTCGCAGTAAAGGCCAGTCAAAAGCTAAAAGAATTATGAGAGCATAATACAACATCAACTGAGAGCGCGGCGAAGAAATTATTAGGCGGACAGCAGTGATTTTTAGTGATGTGCATCCACCAACATGACAGAAGCTCCAAGACATCTATGCCTTTTGTTACTTCCCCTTCCTGCGCATTCCCATCCGTGATTTCGCGAACCTGAATTTCTTATTAAGGAAACATTTCATGCAGTAGAGTCCAGCTTACTTGTAAAAAATAAAGAAATAAAGGAGGTTGACCAACCTAAGGGGATAAAAGAGAAATAAAAGATTCAGGAAGAATTGGTGGAAGCAGTGTTTAGAAGGATACTCCAACCGAATGCCGTCTCCAGCTGGTGAAGAGTGGAGAAGCGTGCCCTGAAGTTGATTTAGAGCTTCAGTTGAACAAGCAGTGTCCTGCACACACAAACTGCGCTTTAACACAATTGATAGAGACGGTGGCTAACCTATTTGAATGATATCCTTTTAGGTGGTTTCGTTCTGAAAAAGTTGCTGATTTATCATAACAAAATACCTCAGTTATAAGAACTCAAAAAAAAAAAAAATAATAATAATAATTAAATGCATCTCTTCCATGTATAAAGAGGTACTACTAAAAGGTTGTTTCAAGGTAAAACACATTAGCAGCAATAGAGTTACATAGTACCTGAAAGTCCACAAATGCAACTGGAGCACCATAAGTACTCTGCATCTTCAATTTCAAAAACCCAGAGCATCTGGTAGAAACACAAATATCAAAAGGGAATTATAACTCTCTTCAGAAAAGCCAACATATTGCACATATAGATCTTAGTAAAAATCTCCCAACCGTGAAAAGACTTGAATAAGCTCCTGCTCTGTACATCTTGGCCCCAGATTAGCCACGAAAAGTGTTGGACATGGGGGTGCAGAAGAATTACCCTGTCAACACACAAAATGAGAGAACTTATCAAAAAACTAAGAAAAGGAGAGACAATACATTTCTTAAGCACAGACTAGAATGATCCACAAAAGGCTGTTAGTCAATAATAAGGCAGGATACACAGACGAAATGGGCAACAAAACTGTAAGGGGAAAAATTGTCAAGATAGTGAGCTCCTCAATGGTTTATGTGCAAAGAGGAAATTGCGATGTGATAATAAAACCACTTAGGTAAAACCCATGAGGCATACCAGTTCTACACAATACACAAGTTGAGAAATACATCCATGTTAACACAGATCGCCCTACTTAAGTAATCAATAACCATACATGAAACCAGTAAGTTTATGACTGTCCAGTCTCTATTTGTTTAGTTAAGCGCAAGTGTATGACTGCTTGATCAATTTGCATGCAAGCAAAAAACTGGACAAGATGATTCACAATTCCAGCAATACTTCGAACATTATCGTGTTTTGTCAAACACTAGATTGTTTGATGAAATGTCAACTTCATCCCAAAAATATAGCAATATCTATTCATGATGACTGGTATTATCACCAGGACATGAAAAAATGCAGTTACACTTGCATGCACGCGCTCAAACACATAAAGAGAGTATTTCTATAAAGTTAAAATTCATAAAATATTGGTGATTCAAGAAGCTTCTGAACACAAGTTTAGGCTAATAAAAGTATTTAGAAATCATGTTACTTTGGGAAAGAACATAAATTCTGACTCAAATGTAAAAGCAGAATAAAGAGTAACCTTACCGTTTTTGCAGCTGTCATCCCCTTCATGCCTCTGCTATCAGAACTTCCATGACTGAACATTTACAAATTAAAAATTTACACGACAAGATGACCATAGAAACAAACATGCATAAGCAAACGAATAGAGAAAGATTGTGCTCCAACTTGCAGGGAACAGGGCATGCAATAATGGCTTCTATGAAGCCCTCTCAACCTTTCCACTAGAGGCGATAATCTCATCTAGTGATTGCTGAAGTATATGATTTCGAGTAATCAGAATGTGCTTAAGTAGTGCCAATGACCTTTGTGTAGATGGATAACCAATCGTGCTGTAAGCAGAATTACCCATTCCAGGCATGTGAGGGCTGCCAACACCTGCTAGTGTCCAAGAGTGCAAAACATGTGTGATGTGAGCTTTTTCAGGAACATGTGCCCTTGAAGTGACCATGATAAATTGTATCAAAATAACATATCATTGGATTAAGCAAATCAATGATGATGACATCCAGAATAAAAGATTTAAGAGTGAAACTGCAGGTATCTGCCTTCATTAACAAGTGACTCCATAATCTTCTTACCAGAATCCAGAGCGCCGAAGGAAAATGGGGACGATAATTTAGCTCTCTTATCTGAGCCATGTCTGTCATCATCTGAAATTCAAAATCAGCAGGCCATGCAAAATTACTATATCAAGCACACTGAACATCAACAGCAAAGTTTACACAAGCGAAACCAATCATTATCGTACCTCTCAAACGTTTAGACCTGGAGTTAGATTTTGCAAGATCAATGTATAGTGTTGATCCTTTCTCAAGATCAAACACCATCCCCTGCATATAAGGTTGATAAAAGAAATCAGAGGACCATGTCATAACTTCCAATATGCAGCAGCCAAGTAATCCCACCCATAAGACATTCACCACAGAATGTTTTTTTTTTTTTTTGGTAAAGATTCACCACAGAATGTTCCATAATGCTGTTTGCAATAATCCAATTCTAGGATACATAATTTAGTCTGAACATATCTTTCAATTTCTAGTAAAACTAGAATTCCTTTAATCATGACTTCAACATGAGAGGATAAAATACACCACTGATGAATTCATAACACCGAAAACTAGTTTTCGTTCATGAAATATTACCAAATTTATGCTTGTGCGAAAGCCCCGCAATTCAAAATAAAAATATTAAAAAGATTAAGTTCATAAGCAATGGTGGATTAAATAAACGGAAAACAAAAAGAAAGAAAAAAAAAAAAGAAATGCTGTCTACTTCATTATCATACATCAATTGTGTTTTCACTTTGAAAAAATCGATGTGCACCCATAGCATCATGGTGAGAGGTTGAAGGAACAAACATCATAAATTGGCTCAAAAGCTCCAATTTATAAGAAAAGGAAATTAGTGACTACTGGAAGTCAAAGAACTAAATAAGTCACAGTAAGGTATGCGAAGGAGGCCACTCAACATCAGCTACTTTGGGCATTAGTAGATCCATTTTAAGGAGAAAGCATTGTCAGGATGGCTCTTGAGATGATATCAATAGACATAGAAAATTCTCTTGACTATTCAGAATGAAAAATTAAAATTAAATCCAATAATCCAACAATGCCTGTCACAAGGGTTCCTGAAATGTCATTCCAATCAGTCAGGCCACAACACCGAGGGCCACAAACTGTGTGAACGCATATGACTATTCTGCAATGAATGAATGCACCTTGCTTGCCAAGACACTAAGAAATGTTCTTTTATTCCACCAGTGAATTGGAAGTTACCACTCAAGCAAACATTAAAATATTACACCAAAAAAAAATTTCCACTTCCCATTTGATGTTAAAGACTGAAAATGTTTGAAATTTCCCCTTTGAACAGGTAATAATGCGAGAAGTTCAAATTATGTGCCTAAATGGCATTAAAAACTGGGTCAGTTCTCAGATAGTGAGAGTCATTACAGGGACATAAATTTTCAAGACCTATACAGTACTTATTTTATTATAAAAAGTAAGTATCAAGCAATTTTTGGCAGAAAAAAAAACCAACCATAAAGCAGAAGACAAACCGCAACAGAGAAGGCAAGAATTCTTACATTCAGTGCATGCATTGCTGCAACTGCAGATTGCTGATCTGAGAATACAGAAAAAGCAAATGGCTGCCATTACAAGGATACCACATCAGGATAGAGCACTTCACATAAGAATTCACTATTTTTTATTGCAAGAAAGTGCACATAAACACAACCAAATGCACTATGCATGCACTCAACATACAAGCAGATGCATATAACAACACACATAATCATACAGACACAATGAAGAACCAAGATCTCAAATTGGTTATCCTTCCATCAAAGAGAAGCTCATCAGCTTGCTATTATGCATCCTCATTGTTTATGAACAGCGGCAATTCTTCCTTAATAAGGATACTATATTGTGGAAAAATAAGTTTAATAGCACTCAGGGAAAAAAAAGGAGAAAACCAGCAAAAGACCCAACTAAAAGAGAAATGAGAACAGTGTTGCATAACAGCCAACTAAAGAGAGTCATTGACCAAGATGGACCAAAAACTAAGGCCTAAACAATATATAGAAGGAATCAAACCAGAGTCTAGGGGACATTACTGGAGACCCGAAGGGAATGAAATAGAATACCTTTACTGAAACTGCCGATACAGTATAAACTGGTCTAATGTCATTGGTAATAATTCTACTACCATGCCACAAAGGACCAAAAAAACCTACTTGCTTGATGGATTGATATTTAATCAGCCAACCGGTTATGCATTCTCAGGTAAAAGTTGGCCTATCCGTTCTTTAGGTGGGTGCAGAGCGGGTATAAGCCCTTAAAAATTGTTCTGAAACACACTTTCTGTCCCTCAAAGGAATGCTCCTCACAAAATGCTAAAACTCATCTATGATTCTTGTAACATCTGCCATACACTATTAATTAGGCTCAGGTGGGTGATGCACAACTCCTGCTTTCTTTGAGAAGATCTTACAAGTTGTTGCTAAAATAAATAGAAGAATGTTTTATGGGACTACGGGACTTCTCCTCCCGGAAAAGAGGAGGAGGGGGGGTGGTGGTGTGGGGTTGGGTTTAACTTGTCTGGTCTTGTAAGAGACCTTTGTATTGTGGCCCAGCTAGCAAGCTTTTAAGTTTTCTCCTTCCGTAGACTGGGGGAAGTTTAGAAGAGAATTGGACTCTATCCATTTACACACTACTAGGGACTACATATTGAAGATTGTAAAGCCTCCCACATGTGTTGGAAGCCTTTAATTGCTATTTGTAGAACTGTAGAACACATTCCTTGACGCAAACTTGATTGACTTTCTGTACAATCTTTTGGGTACGAGTTGGGGTAGTGAGGAGTTGCTTATCTAAAATAATTCTTCTTCCTCCCAGCTTTTATTCAATCCAGTCACTGCTTGCTACTCTATAGTTGATTATGGAGTATGCTGGAATTGACATTTATGATCCTATCACTAAAAGCATTTCATCTTCCCCAACTGTATATTCAATTCATTTCTGGGGAGTAGAGCCAAACCGATGCTTAAGCATAAAGAGATTTTCGAGCCAGCCCAAACCAGTTCCAA
This sequence comes from Eucalyptus erythrocorys, assembly GCA_014182555.1. Classification (NCBI taxonomy): domain Eukaryota; kingdom Viridiplantae; phylum Streptophyta; class Magnoliopsida; order Myrtales; family Myrtaceae; genus Eucalyptus; species Eucalyptus erythrocorys. Next base: position 22,533,515 of record CM024604.1, read on the forward strand.
CTTATGAGTAGATTTTTCACTATTTATGCATAACCCACAGTATACTCTCAGAGGAAGGTGATAGAGTCATGGAGACCTCAAGCATTAGAGTCAATGTTTTTATTCATGACAGTTTAACAAATGTAAATGTTATGGTATTGAATTGCCTTTTATCAGTATTATATTAAGTGAGAAGGAAGCTGTTAATGCGGAAAGTGAACACAGCAACAGCAGTAGATTCTCAATCCATTTCCAGGGGAAGTTTGAAATCTAATCATCACATGCAAAACTTGAGTAACCATAAGGACTTGGTACCTAGGAAAACAGCAAGATTAGTCATTAGTCTAAAACCACCTCAACAAAAGTGGGGGCTTCAGAAAAACATTTCTTTTCAAAAGCTGCTTCTTTCTGCTACATTGCTGTGAACATTAAGCATAAAGAAAACAAAATCCACTTTAAAAACTGAGTGGTTTAAACATAATCCTCTTAACAGCTAGCTGAAGACAACTCGATTCCCATAAAACACTCCCATCCCTATCGGTAGAGTCTACTCCCATCCTGACCTGAGTGATAAGAAGGTATACCCCGACTTGAACCGACAAAGGCGCTTGATTACCCAGTCCAGTAATATCCTATCAAGTCCCCTATCAAGTCCCCTTGTGTCCACACACAACACATGCCATGCGAAATCTACTTCGATTGTATGGCTACTTAAGTCTTCAACTGGATTCGGGATCAATCATAAAAATCCATTCGAGTTCATCAAACAAACTCCATGGAAACAATCGAATAAGCTCAGAATGAGTACGGACAGATACCACCACTAATCAAAGTTCCAACCTTTCAGACCTTCACAACAGAAATATCCCATTTTTTTTAGCCGTTCCAATGTAGACACTCCATTACAGCATTCCACACAGAAAATAGAGAATGCGCATTACTCCAGTCACCCAATCTGCTTGGGCAAGTTCATTCATTTCAATTCATACTCGAAGAAGGAATCAAACTCGATTACCAATGACAGCACAGCAGCTAATTCAAACTAACAGCCTCGCAGAAGAAGAAGCAAGACGGAAGCCGCCGTCGCACCTGGGAATTCTTGCTAGGGCTCCTCAAATGCGAGGACTCGTAGCCGGGGAACTCCCGGAACAGGTTGTAGATCTCGCGGGCCTTCACGTCCTCGGGCAGGCCGGCGACGAACAGCGTCCGGACCTCGTCGTACGCGCCGTGCGGCACGACGGGGGCCCCGTAGGAGGGGAACGGAGACTGATGGAGGTGCGGGAGGTAGGGCTGAGCCGGCGGCCCCGCCGCCGCCGCCGCCACGGCGGGGGGCTGGGGAGGGGGCGGCGCCTGGTAGTATGCGTAGGCGGGGAGGGTCCCCGGCGGCGGAGGGTAGTAGGCCGCCATGTCGTCCATCGGAGATAACCAGCGGAGGGCGGCGGCGGAGGGCCCTTTTTGCCCTTCAGCGGGTGGCCGCTGCTTTTCTAGCAATCATCTCGAGTGCAAAAGATGGCATGGGGCTAGTCGTTTGATCTTTTGTTCTGGTCGTCGTTATAATCTAAATTTCACTAACGAAGATTGAGATTAATAATCACTAGATTTTGCCTCAATATATAACAATGTTTTCGAATTTATAATTTATTCAATGCAATTTTTGAACTCTCATCAAATGTTTGATATAATTCTTTCGTTTATTCGAATGATTAATTAAATATTATTGACGTGATATGTTATAGATTAAGTTGGAGGTTTTAAGAAGGAAGAGTTAATCCATTCAATTCTTTGACTAGAAAAATGGAAAAATAAAATTAGGGTTTCATATCAACCTCTTCTCAAAATCAAAATTCTGGCACGAACCATTTGGAGCCTCGTGGATGAAGATGGTTTGACGAGTTGAGGTCGATGTCAATGATGATGCAGATCTTGGGATTGTGGGATGAAGATGGTTTGACGAGTTGAGGTTGATGTCAATGATGATGCAGATCTTGGGATTGTGGAATGTGCGCCATCTAATTTATGCCTATGTAGGTGAAGACACTGAATCCAGCCAAATTTGGGGTAAGGTTGCTCGAGTTGGAGAATTCTACCTCTTGCTTAGGCACTTCGGATCCAAGGATTCTCGAAGGAGAAAAAGGACCGATGGTTGACGAGCTCGCTTGTACCACGTCTTCGTTGTTAAGGAGCTGTTCGGTCACGGAGATTGCAACTTTTGGAAGGCCTTAATGCTCTAGTGACCGAGGAGAAGACCTTGAATATCAACAAATGCGAAATGGCCAAGTAATGTGTGGACGTCACACTGAGATCTTGAATTGCAAATCATAAATGATTCTAGAATCATTGAAGGAATGATGTACATCTTCCTTTCGGTTTTTACTAAGACGAGAGCAATGTTTTACGATTGTAATAGTTGAATAGCTAGAAGATTGGGATCTCCAATTTTACTAGTGATGATGCGTAAGAAATTGCTAGTGTTTTGCAATGAAAAATCCTTTTTAAAATGACAATGAAAATCTTGACTACCAATATTTTGCTATACCAAATGATGTTTCTTAAAATGAAAAAATTATTGAAATTGTTAGGAAATAAAATTCATGTCTACCTCTAAACAAGGTTGGCTTGTTGTTGTGGACAGAGCCTCACAGCAATGACCATAAATATACCTATAAAAGGCGAAAGATAGAATTGAGACAAATGCGAACGGCACGCATATGGATATGAAACCATTCGAGAGCGTGGATGCACAGAGCAAAGCTCAGCTCAGCTCGTTCCAATTTCGAGGTGTTCTATGTTGCGTTTTAAGGTAAGTACAAATTGCAACAGAAGCCAACCAATTCAGAATCCTCGATCATTTCTGACAATTCCTCCAGCCCCTGAAGATCTCTGTCTGAGCCAGAGTAACACCGCCCAATGGGAAATATTACTCTTCAAGGGACGTGGATGATGAAACCAGAATTCCGAGGAAGCAAATTTTCTTGATCCACTCGTATAGAAGATGCTTGATGAATGATGCTTGAAGAGAAGGGGAAGTTCTGATTTTATCCCCGGAAACTTCTTGCTTTAGGACAGTCCCTTAATGCATGCTCAATAGGCTCCTCTCCTTGCTGATGGTTGTTGCAAGGGGTCTGAAGTCCTCGCAAACAGGGCGATACCCTATTTAAGACATTTCCAGATGAAATGTTTTGTTTTCGGTGTGGTCTCCATTTTTCAAGATCAATGACCATATTGCCCTAAAAGACTTGTCTAGATGATCTTGGCATTCGATTCCATCTGCAGATTCAAATCTCCATCCGTTGTATCATTCCAATAAAAAGGGTCGACTAAGTTTCCCAATATAGAGTTTGGCATTAAATCGATGGTGGTGGGAACCTCTTCCGGTAAAACAAAAGGGAGATTTGGAAGATCATAAGCATTTTAATAGTAACTCGCTTTTTTCTCCCCTTCTTCCAGAGGCAAAGGACCGTGGACGATATCTTGCAACGATCATTCCAAATCAGTCCAGTTATGTTCCTAAAACAGCACACTGTCACGGTTCCGAAGAGGTTGTCTAATGCATTCCTCAAAATTCTTTCTCCAAAAGTCAGTCCTATAAGATCTCAGTGACAGATCCCTCACTTGGGTACTTGGTGGATCTTATCTTTCTTTGCAGACCCGCCACATAAATTTGGCAAGAAGAGCTCCTTTGCGGGTTCGAATCTAGCAAGGCCAAAGGAACGAAGTCCTCGTTTAGCTAATCTAACCGATCAAACGCCATAACGGGGAACTACGTATCAGCCACCACCATCTCGGGGCAAGAAATCCTACTTGTGCCCAACCAATCTCCGATGAAAGCAAAGCTTATCAATGCTCAAAGAGCACTCCTCGGCCACTGTAATAGACCTTTCCAGCGACGGTGTGCATTTTTCTGTTTCTCATATACCTTAACCGGGAACTACCGTATTTGCTTATTGTAATTAACTATGGCCTCATTAAAGGGACTTGATAAGAGCTACTTTTCCAAGCTTAAGAAAGCAAACCCGATCTCCATCGTACCATATTTTTCAATTTGCGTACAACAAACTTGAAATAAGTTATTTGATTGTTGTTATTACCCAGAGGAAATGTAAGACAGCGAACCTTGAAAGAACTTACTTGATTGAGAATTCGCATTGATGTGTCCTAATTGTTTTGCAATTTGAATCAACTGGTGTCAGTATGGAAAGGCAAAGATTTTATTTTGTGATAAATAATTCAATCATGACAAAAAATGTGCAGTCGTCTCTCATGACAATACATGAGATCACATGCATCTATCGTGTCGTGTGATGTTCGAATTTTCTCCATACTATTCGTGATTTCCATCCTCATGTCATGCATCCTGCTAGCGTGCGGTGTCTAGAGATCTAAAGACTAAAATAGAGAAGGACTACCGTCATCCTTACACTCACAAAACCGACATCCCACGATCCTGTTAAAGCAATTTTGAAAAGGATCAGCATCGAAGGGCCTTTCTCTCAAGGCTTTAAAGCACATCACCAAGTTTCTTCCTTTCCCACGTCCCTCGCCAACACCCTAGCCCCCCCCTTCCGGAGATCTGTCACGATTGGGAATTTTCTATATGACTAGCACGTCAAGATCAATTGTGGGCATTGGATCTACATGAGAATTAATGTAAGAGCGGGTTAATGTACTCTTAAGTAGAGGAAATCTCCATCTTTGTGAAAAAGGAGCTGGCTTCTATGATAGGCAACACATGTAACTCTATCCTCAAAATTGATGAACGAACGATATAAATAACTCCCTTGTAGCACTCTTACATCGAGTGCCAAAGTGAGTCAAATCTTGATTTACAGCACTCTTCTTCTTGCATAGAAATGAAGATTAAGTACCTAAGCCTTTGAAACAGCAGCTCAGTGAAATCTCTCTTCAAGTTTGCTGATAATTCCTCAGCAAAAGTAACTGACTTTGCTATCTTTCTCCCACATTGTGCAAAGCCATGAAAATATAGATTAGTCAACCACATGGGAAAAAAGGCATAATTTAGCGAAGCCAATAACATTGTTATCATAAATGATTCTTGCATCCATCATAAAAGTAAAGTTTCTCCCTGAAACTCATTGATAGTCATCCATAAGGAGATCCCTCAGCCAGACAAGTAAGATCTTCCAACATTCGACATTTAAGCCACCTTTCATCGATGTGAACAGAATGAACAGTTTGTTTATAGCGGTCTTCTATAGCAGTTGAAGCCCCAACACTATGTAAAAAGATGATATTGCTCAGAAGTACAAGTCTAGATATAAAGGTAACCAACAATTACCAAGTACAATCAGTCTGGCGTAAAAAGCAGAGACAAACATGGGCGAGAAATTGACAGAGATCAAGAACCACCAGAATGCAGGCCAATGTCAGATGAGCGAAGGATATTGCTTGGCCTGCTGTCGAACTCTCTTCTTGTACTCGGTGACATCCTGTGAGAGATCGAATACAATGTTGACTAGAGTTGCACTGGCATAACTAGAAATCAACAACTTCAGAGCATTTTTCCACAAGTAAATATGGCAGTAAGAGTAACGGATATCCTTGGAGCATCATCAGTCATGTGTAGAAGAACAAAACATAATACCATTTATTTCTTGCATTAAGCTTTATCAGGAAGAGGGGACTAAAGGACTGCTATATGCTCCAGCAAATGCATATATGGCCACTTCAAATAGATTTTCTTGTACTATGTAGTATCTGAGGTGATTCAGACAAAGGCTTTTGCAGTCTTAGAAGGGTGGCATGACTGACTGTTGAGGCTCTTCAAGGATCTGGCAGTTATTTACAGATCGGTGGAAATTAAATGAATCACAGAAGGGGAATACCTGGATGAAGAGGTGATACCCTTCAGTCTGCGCAGGATCTGCAGGATTTGGCTGGTCCAGTAAGTCCTGAATGCCAACAAGAATTTGTTTCACCGTGATAGCCGGTCTCCAACCCTGCACATAAGCTAAATTCTTATATGAACTCAATGGAAAGACATGACATGGTCTACAGACAATTACATGAACTATGTTTTAATCAAAAGAAGCAAAATGACTCACGCTATCTTCATTGAGGATTGATAGGCAAACAGTTCCAGAAGGGTACACATTCGGATGGAAGAACCCTTGAGGAAATTTACACTTAGGAGGTTTGCTTGGGTAGTCTTCACTGAAATGAAGTGTAAGGGGGTAGAAGCCGCCCTCCCAATCAGTCTGCAAAACAACATATAGAAATTCTTCATATCAGCTCCAAGATAAGCAGAAAGAAATTCTCACTGTCTGTCACATTACTTTTGCAGTACAACATCTACTACAAACCACAATGAATAAAGCTAACAATTCTCCTTTAGCAAGCAGAGAAATGTTTCCCCAGTATAAAACGTCAACAGTGACCTAAAAAAATAGTACGAGCATATGACCTACATTGGCAACCTAAGCTAAATCTGCAAATAAGTCACAACAAAGAGCAGATAATTACTTATTTAAGAAACAACTTGATTTGATAGCTCAAGCAAAGTGTTGTAAAGCCTAAAAAATTCTTGCAGAAGAGGTCAGTGATCAAGTGGATGTCCCTAGACACCCTATCTTATAGAATAGCATACTTTTCTTTATGAACAAAGATACAAAAAGAATGAGTATACTGTCCAATCCCATCCTTTAAGTCATGTCACTCGTAGTTGAATTTTTACTGTTGTGTTTTCTGCTACTGAGTGCAATAGCTTTGCAAATTTGTAGCAATCTAGATGTGTTAGGAAGAAATGCAATTTGAAATATGCTCAAACTTTTCTTAAGGTGTGATTGTTTCACTAAAAACTTTATGATAAAGGTTTCAAGGAAAATTGTTAATTTTCATTTCTTTGGTGGTTTATGATAAGTGATTTCCTTCTTGCCAGAAGGGTAAGGTAGTTTCCCCCAATTTAAGCTTCTTGTTTTCAGTCCATGTTTTCCGTTAATCAATTATTTTTTCGTCATCCAAACACTGGAAAATCAGAATCAATTTCTTGGAAATAGTTCTTCATAAAAAAAGAATTACAGCACGAATGGTCACAACCATGTCTTTCAATGATCTGCCGTTGATTGAATGAGGAAAGAATTTATCATGTCTTGAAAACCATGCTTTTAGTGACAGTTCAAGATTGGTAAGAGTACATAAGAATTTCTGCATGTCCGTGGAATGGAAAAGATAGTGGTAATTGAGCAGGTGGAATTTCATAAAAGTTTTTCAGAACAAACATCTAACTCACTGCCATAGGTTTAGAATATTATTAACTTAATCCACATAACATACAAAATAAAATATTTTAATGTTTATAGCTTTTGTCACAAGTTAAATATCCCTTCCTAGCTAAGTCATCATGCTGACTTAAACGGGTGCTTGGGAAAAATGGGTGATATCGGCAATCAAAAAGCAAAACTCCGCAATATTCACACTATGGGAAAAAACAAAAAGATAATAATCAGCCGAACTTGAAAGGCAGATTGACCAATTTACAGTTGTGCTCGTTCTGAATTCCGCATCAAGATGGCAACACCACAATTCTTCCCTTCCCCCCCTTTCCGTGAATCTCCTCGAACGTGTCATTTTCCCTCTCATCACCCCACAGGCACTACTCTCTAACTAGAGGCAGTGCCTCACCCAAACAAATCAGTCATGCAAATCCATCCTATCGAACAGCAGCACCCCACGAATTGCATCCCCAAGGCTACAGGTCCAATTCGACCTCACCACAAGAAAGTCCAATCATAGGCATAGGCATCAAGACTCCAATTCCATCGAAAAACACCCCCGCCCCCAAAACCCTCACATAACACGAGATACAACAGCAAACAATCTCAACCAAGACCCCGCAAGCCGGAGCCCCACGAAAACGATCACGGAACGAACTAGTCACGCCGGTCATCATATTCACAGCCACCCGCCAAAGACAACCAAAACGAACCCGGAATCGGGCTCCAATCGGCACCTCCTTCCACATCAAATTCGAGAATCAAAAGGGCGAGAGAGAGAGAGACGGCACTCACCCCGGGCTTCCCAGGTATTGTGCAATGCCACACCATCAGATTCACCGTGCCGTCGGGCAAAGTCTCCGGCTTCGCGACGAAACCCTAGAACCCAAACGAAAAAGAACCCACCAACAAAAAAAAAAACCCATCGATTAAACTTCCCGAACACGTGAAAAAACACATCAGAATCGCTGAACGAGAGAACAGCAGGAAGTACAGGACGAGGAAAATCGAAGAATCGGGAAACGAAAATTGAAAAAAAAAAAAAAAAAAAAAAAGCGCGTACGGACATGGGGGTGGTTCTTGCGCCACGCCTTCCGCTCCTCGGTGAGACGGCCTCTCGCAATGCCAGACATCTTCCCTCTCTCTCTCTCTCTCTCTCTCTCTCTCTCTCTCTCTCTCTCTCTCCTATCTTCTCTCTCCTCTTCTTCTTCTTCTTCTTCCTCTCCCTCTGGGCTCTGCGCAGTGCGTCTTTGTTCCGCTCCCTTGTTTCTTTCCTTCTTCTTTTACAGCCAAGCTGAAATGTGACCTCGGGGGCAGAGTGAGGTGCGGTTTTTCTTCTTCGCGAAGGGAGGCGAGGGGCGTGGGGGGTGAGATCGTACGGTCCAGATTTGATCGGGTACGGGAGCGACCACGAGGATGGGGGCCGCGGTGGGAAAGGAATCGCTGACTGCAGGAAGTCAATGGGTCGCTCGTTTCTTTTTTTTTCCTTTTTCTTTTTTATAAATATTCTCGACGATGCTCGCGTGGAGAAAACGCTACCGCGTTTGCTCTCTCCCCTTGGCAATTAACGGGCAAGAGGATGGCAGACATGGAATGAAATCGAAAGTTAGCTAAGGTTGTCCCTTTACCTTTTCTTTATTTTTTTTCGTATTTTTTTAAATTTTAGTTCTTTTTTTTTTTGGGCCATCAGGGAATCAGATTCCCTAACTGTTGACAAAAAGGAAAAGGGGGAAAAAAAAAAAGACAGTGCATCGTGCGTGTCCAAATCCATGGAGGAAGGAGTTCCTGCGCCATTGCCTATGAAATTTAGCGAAAAGCGAAGGTGGGTTTAGAACTAGAAGGCCAATGCTTGATATGGGCGGCCATTGAATTTGGCAGAGTATTGGACATGGGGAGAAGGAGAAAGGAGATCGAATGAAGGCGCCGATTGAAGACAAAGATGGATGATTAAGTAATTAGTGGCCTTGGGGGTTGTAATCGTCTATGGATAAAATCGGCGTACAAATAGGAAGCGTGGAACCTCGAAAATATAGTTCTAGTTCTAATTGTGCTTAGTATTATTATTGCTATAGACGATTATAATTAAGAGTTATATATGTGGTGGCATGTGATTACCTAGAGATTCATTCCCAACGTACTTTTGTCAATTTATTAATGCTAATGTTTACCTTAAAATTTATCGATTTTCTTTTTAGTTACACCAATTGAATTCTTGTCCAATATTGTCACTAAAATTATTTCATAAAAAACCAAATATCTAACTTTTTGGTGAAAAGTTTTTCACTACATGGGTCGACACCCACTTTGATTGAAACAACTTAACACTGTGTAGAGACTTTTTTGGGTCTTCAATGTGTTGAACAAGTGATTTGATTGATGTTTGATAAAGCTCCGCAATTTTGAATCGGATTCCAACTCGACGCTATCAATCTCTTCCTTGAGAATACCCTGAAAAACCCCAAACTGGTACACTTGTGACAATTTTACTCCAAACTATTTTTTTAACCATGAAAAACCTCAAACCGGTATACCTACGACAAATTTACCCTGACTGACTACCAAAAACCCTAAACTGGTACATTTATGACAAATTTATCCCAAACTAATTTATTCGACTGCAAAAAATCCCAAAATGGTAAATTTGTGACAAATATACCCTATACTCAATTCGATTAATACCACAAAAAATCACAAAAATTGTAAACGGTGACAAACGGAGCTTAAAATCCTAAATTAGTATACCGGTCAACTGTTACGTGTCATTTAACTTAATAATTTGATAATAAAATTTAACGAAAACTAACATAAGGTAAATTTGTCACAAATGTACCGGTTTGGGGTAAATTTGTCAAAGGTATATCAGTTTAGGGTTTTTGGTGGTTAAAAAAATAGTTTGAGGTAAATTTGTCACAAGTGTAACAGTTTGGGATTTTTCAGAGTATTAACCATTCTTCCTCTATAGCATAAGCTGCAATTTCTTCCTCTATAGCATGAGCTTCAACCTCAGTATCTTGAACAACTCCATCTATTAGTGGCCTAGTTTCATCTTTGGCCACAATCCCAGTTGCAGCAGCATTTCCTTCTTTGTGGAAAGCACCATCGCTATTGACTTTAACACTTCCATGTTGAGCCTTCTTCAGTTCTTTTCCCCGCAACAACAGCGTAATCTTCCCTCCAATAATTGACTCCCTTTGCTTAATATATTCCTCCAAAGCACAAGTCTTCCCTCTCTTCATGGACGGCTTCATTCTTATCTTTCCACATATACCAGCATGTAAAAGCTACTTTTGTACACGTTCTTTACTAGGACTAGTCGCTTGCTTTAGGATCTGCACTAGGCATCAATCAAAGGAAGTCCCATGCCGCCTGTCAATATACAAACCCATTATTCCAAACCACTAGCCACAGCTTTGATTGAATTCTCCCTTCCAACTAAAGATAAATGACAATTTTTTCCACCCTTGTAACTTCTTGGCCACCCTAATCTTCACCATCTTTAGAGACTCCTTGGATCTCCCCAATACTGTTGGTGAACCAGGGTATTTCCCTGGATTCAAAGTTTCTGTAACCCAAAAAACATTACAATCTCTTCCTTTTTTCTTTTTCTTTTTTTGTCTCTACATTAGAACTAAAGAAAATGCTCCACTTTCACAGATTCTTCTTTGACCTGAGGCTTCAATGTAATTCCTCCCAATCCTGCTTTACTCTCTTGCCATTGTCTTTGGTAGCTTCCGTAAAGAGAATATAATCGTCGACAAAAAATGAAGTGGAAATAAATAGGCCACTGTCTTATAATTTTTATGCCTCAAATCTTGTTATTCTCCACTAGTCCCCTCGGGTTGACAAATGGCACATCAGCAACAAATAAGAAAAAAGTATAAAGAGGGGGAATCCCTTAGTCGTGTGCCTCTAGAGACGAGCTACAAGAGACATTTTAACCCAAAATATAACCCGCCTAATGCACTTCCTATCAAACCCCTTTTTATCCATAACCTTGTTCAGAAAATCTCACTCAACTTTGTGATTAGGAGTGATGGACATCTTGAATACCAAAACTTGATACGGGGGACATTTGAATGTTAAAATCGAAGTAAAATGGATTAAGTAAGTACTAATGGCAAGAAAATTTGACTAACATGCTAATATGATGATTTTTTTGATGAGATAGGTGCAAAATGATGTTGTTTTGCAAGCTGACATTGCTAGACAAGTGCAAAAATAACATCGTTTTGCTGACATGACTAGATAATTAATATAAATAATAATTAAATTAAATTTAAGACTAAATTTATTCATTAAAAAAAAAGAGAGTGGAAAAAAATGAAAATTGTAGGCAACTGAGGGCCAACGACAGCGGGAAGGTAAAGGTTGAGTGTTGAGCACTCGACTTCTGCCTTCTCCTTTTTTTTTTTTTTTTAAATATAAAATAAATATAAATATTTTAATTTAATTAATATTTATGTTCAAATTCAAAAAAAGACAAAACGATATCATTTTGGTTGTTTGTTGCTGACTTGACTCTCTAACATGCCACGTAGTCGCATTATATTATTAAAAAATTGCCATATAGGATTTCTGATCACCTTCACCAGACTTAACACTCAAATGTCCCATTTTTCTAAAAATATGGCATTTAATGCTGCGTTTGGCAACTTGACAAATAGTAGCAATTTCTATTTTTTTGTTACCAAAGTAGATTTGGAACATAAATCCATTTGGTAATTTTTTTTATTCTCGAGAACAAATTTATTCTAGGGAATAGATTTGAAACAGAGTCAAGGAGTAAAAAAAAAGTTGATTCTTTGTTTTCAAAAATAATTATAAAATTAAGCCAACCAATTTTTTCTCTTCTTTTCTTCTTCCTTATCTTTTCTTCTTTAACTGCCGCCATCATTAGCTACCACTACTACCATCGATCACTAACGACCAATTGGGCGACATACAACGAGCTCGCCAGTGGTTAGGCGAGCCTCACCTAGGCCTCCCTTGGCCATCAGCAAGCCATGACTGGGTGAGGCTCGACCTTGCCCAGATTTGGCGAGGTCAAGCTCGCCCAACCATCGATAAGGCTCAACCTCACCGGGTCATTCGCGAGATTGGTGTCACTCGACCAAGGCGAGGCCAACCTCGTGGTGGCCTAGCGAGGTCAAGCCCGACCAACGGTTGGGCGAGCTTAGCCCTGCCGGATTTGGGCGAGACCGCTCACCCAGCCAAGGCTCGACTGACAAGGTACGTCCTCGCCAAGGGTCGGTGAGGTTGCCGGCCCTCATTTGGCTGATCGCCGATCATCCCAAGGTTGGCGATTGGCAAAGCTTGAAGAAGAAGAAGAAGAGAAAGAAAAAAAAAAAAAAAAAAAAAAAGAAGAAGAGAAGAGAAAGGAAATAATATTATTAAAAAAATGAAAAGAAAATGATTGGGATTAGAAATTTTTAGAATGTTACTAAACACAATTCTATTCCAAGTTTAAAAATTTTGGACAATTACCAAACGCTTTAAAATACTTAGAAATTATTCCCAAGAATATAATAAAAAAATCATTTATGATAAGAAATTATTTCCAGGGATAGAATAATTATTAAACACATCCTAAGTATCACTTTCGTAACTTTTGATACTTAAGTATTCTTTTGTGTTAAGTTTTGACACTCCAAATGTTCATTTTCTCTCCCGTGATTAGTCTTATTAATATCAATTTTAAGGGCACAAAAGTGTTCTATTCCTCTCTTTAGTTGTAAGGTGGTGAAACACTCAATGAGCAATGATTATATTATCTTAAATCCACTTCGTAGAAATTAAAGCGATTTAATTTGGAAAAATAAGAGTTTCCAAGAAAGGCTACGGTCTATTTACAAGTATTTTGGGATCACTTTATACAAGAAATTACACAAACTTATCAGATGGAAGTAAGAAACTTCCTTAGGTCAGTCTATTTTGGCTATAAGAACAACCTAAGTATGGGCTAAGGAACAAGGAATTTGAGATATAGAGTAGTAAGCCAAAACTTTCTATAAAGGACCCAAGAAAAGCCATCCGGTTTTGGTGCTCTCGAGGCTTCCAACTGCAATAGCCATCCTCACTTCCTCATCCTCATCCTCCTTAATCAACTTAGCATTCATATTATCAGTAACCACCATAGATATGGTCTCCATAGCCTCTCTCCAGTCCCTTACTCTTGAAGTGGTAAGGCTTCATAACATCCCTGGAACATCAAAGAAATCTCCCTTTCATCATCTACTCAATTTCCTTCAACATCCTTTACCTCAAAATTTTATTTCTCCTTCTTTGCAAAGTTGTCCGGTGGAAAAAAGTTGCATTTCTCTCATTATAATTAATCTAACTAATTTTAACCCTTTGATGCCAGAACATCTCGCTCATCCTTGGATCATTATTCATTTTTCAGTTCCCTCTCTAGTTCATCATTTCCCTCTTCATCTTTCTAAATCTGTTTCAATTTCGACGTGACTCGATTGATTCTTCCTCTATTATTTGGAAAAAATTCATTACTCTCCCTCAAAGCATCCCATAAAAGTTCAACTTTCTCATGATATTTCTCAAATCATCGTAGCCAACTGAATCACACCATGCCTTCTCTATAACCTCTTAAAATCCCCCTACTATAGTCCTCCTTTAATCAAATTAAAGCATCCTTCCTCTTCCCTTTCAAGTCTTGATGCTAATCACTAAGATTATCCTAGTGGCCACCCTTCTTGCATGAGACGGGAGAGGTGTGGAGTTTGATTCCTCATTTTTAGGGCGATTGGAGAGGGAATGATTACTTTCATGTGTGGAGTTTCACTCTCATATTTTGTAAAAACGTTGAGCAAAAATCTAAGAGTAAATTGAAAGCTAAAATAAGATAAACCCCAAAATAAATATAAAAAAAGTCTCGATGCTCAATTTGAACTAACACTTAACTATTATCTGATCTATTGCAGGTTCTGGAAAAGTAGTGTGCAAAGCCATTGACTCACCCAATGCGAAGAAACCAAGCTCCCATCAGATCTTTCCTTTTCTCTTCTGCTCCCATCTTTATTATTACGCCAAGTAAATTCCCACCCTGGAAAGCCAATGTCCACCAAACCAACCTCAGATTGAAGATCTTGAAAATTTATGACATTCCTCACTGCCTTCCTACTTTCCCCCCGTTTTTCATAATGGCTGCCAATCTCGTTAAAATCTCTCATTCACATCCATGGCCCCCTTACACTCTTTGCAATTCTTTTTGTGGCCTGTCAGTTCTCCATTCTTCTTTGAAATCTAAGTTCATAAATCCAGTCGATTTTTCCTCCCTGCCTCTTGTCTACAGAAGTCAGCCCTCCAACATTAGGCCAACCCTCCAGAAAGCATTTGAGGATCTACATAACATGCATATCTCATAATAGAAATGTTTATAGTGCTACTGAAGTTATTGTTTCTATTGCAGCGTGTCCCTAGTACTAGAAGGCTTGACTGTTATTTTGCGATCGTTTTTATGCACTTATGGTTTTGGCTTGATTGGTTATTTTTGTCAATCCCAGGGGAGCCACTACTTGTTTAATGGTAACTCTTTCGGAGATTTACAACCACCAAAATCTCCTTGGCTGGGGAAAAAAGGGAATAGTGAAGTTTCTTTTCTGATATTTTCTGCTGCAAATGTTGAGTAAACTAATCAGTAATTAGCGGAAGCACCTATTTGTTAGGTGGATTCGTGTGCAGGCCTGGTTTGATTTCCCTGTTATCGCTTGCACTAGTTTTCGCCAGCCATTGGCTCCTAGCCACCAAATGTAAAGGGGATTATACTTCTCGATCTGGAATTCAATGACATATTCTATGGTACTGTGCGACTATCACTGCTTTAGAAAAATATTTGGTGGTTGGACTGCAGCACTTTCCTGTCCGGGAAAGGTAGTCATAACGATGCAAAAGTCGGCACTAACTGGCTTTTCAGAAAAGCACATTATGGAAACCAAATGCTGATAGCATATTGTTGGGTGGCATGTAAATTAGTATGGTAAATTAGCCGCTTTGACTAAAAACTAGGATAGATCATCTCTCAAATTCCAGATTCTTATACAAAAATCTTATAGGTATGTTATAGGTTGCTCTACATAATTACGTCTCTTCATGGGTGGAAGCAAACTGAAGGTTTAACGGATGTAGTTGTGCCTTTGCTTCACACTCAGTTTTCCCATTTAAAGATCAGACGTGACGATGTTTCCAATTTGTAGGCACATGTGGTATCAGCCTTGTTACCACCTGGAGTACTTTGTTTATCAAACCGTCCTTCAATGACAAACGATCGTAAACTGATGCAAGCCTTACACTAGACTTGCGATGTATCGTGATATTTGTGGGTGATATCACAAGTTTGAGCCTTCCTAGGTCTCTTGTTTCGATCAACTGCCATGTGCAAACGAACCAATACACGCACCTAGCCTTGCAAAACTAGGGCATTTTCCTTCTAATATAGGCTTTAGCTTGTAATATTAGTGTAGCAAATCTGATGCCTCTCTCATTTGTAGCATCTGTGCCTTACGACATAACTCACATTAACCCCATTCACATAAACGTGACCAATTCCAAAGTAATCTTCCCTACGTCAAGGTACCATCTTGATTAGGCCGTCTGCTTAGGGAGGAAGTTAGAAGCGCCACGCTTCTACAGATCGCCAGAAGGTTGATAAGAAAGGCCCTGAACAACCTTAGAAGTCTCGGCTTAGAAGCAACTTGCTGTAGTTGCGTGCTCACCATAGCAACTTAGGTTCAGCCGATTCAAAACCTTCTTCCTTGTTTTCAGTGGGTAGAGGCCTTCACAAAACACTCTTAATCTTCATGTGACTAACGTGGAAACTGGAGAGTAGTTGTTGAAGCAAGAATTGTACAAAAAGTTCTAAATTCATTGTACAGTTGTCAATTCAGTCATAAATTTTTTCAATTATTTCAATTTAATCTTAAATATTTGGACAACTTACTAGAAATCGTTGATGTAATGGTCTAGCCATTGCCTAACGTCCTATGTGGCGTAGCTGGTAGTGAAATCTTTTTTTTTTTTAATTCTGAATTTATTTAATTTTTTATCCTTTTCTTTTTTCTCATGGCTTATGCCCATCGAGGGTTGCCCTTGCTAGATTGGATGAGGGTTGTAACAACCTTGCCAAATCTAGGTGAGGGCGTTGCGGCCTCACTGGCCACCCCTCACCCACAGTTAAGGCCCATGACCCTTGCCCTCACCAAATTTAGGGGAGTGATGCCGGGCGAGAGGAACCTTGCCCTTCTCGCCATCCATCGTTAAGATTGGCCAAAAGCTAAGAGAAAAAAAAAGGGGGAAGGAAAAAAAGAAGAAGAGAGGAAGAAAAAAAGAAAAGAAAAAGAATAAAAGGAAAAAATTAGAACAAATTCAAAAAATTATAAATTATAAAAAAATTATTTATGTCGTCTTCAACCGTAGTAAATAGGATAATGATATTGACTAGATCGTCACTTTAGCAATTTTCGACTAAATTAATTAGAATATCTCAATTGATAAATTATTAAAATGATTAGAATTAAATTAAATAATTGAAAAAGTTAATGATTGAATTAGTCGTCATAGATTAATTTTAGAACGTTTTGAATGACTTTTCTAGCTGATAAATGAAAGGGGCCTGGATTGAGCACGTGGGCTATAGCAAAAGCAGCTACTTCTGGACAACAATTCACCCCATCTTTGATTTCGGCCTGCGACTATGGTTGGCCGAAAGCGTGCATACACTATTGTCACTTTGATCGTATTGCAATCGGTCTCTGTCAGCGTTACGAGTGGAGAAAAAACGGAAAGTATTGCCAACCATGTCGCAAGACCGCGTCCAAAATTTCTGCAGCCTTCCCACGTGTACTGATCACAACCATCAAAAGCAATGCACATCACGCCCAAATGATGTCCTTCGTTGATGGACGAGGACATCGGCCAAAAGCACAAATTGAGTAAGGCATTTCTCATCCCGCATGAGAAGCAAAGATGAACTTTGCCTGGAAAGAAATTGAGTCTCTCTTGCATTTCTACCGCTGCATGACGATCTCCTGATGTCATGCTGGTGATAGATTGACGGATCAATGCTCCCTTTGCTGTAGGTTGGGCCACCACATGGACAATCATCGACCTGCCCCGCCCATTCCATATCGGATCGCCACCTCAGCAACGATCCATTTCATTGGTCACTGCAGATGGCCTCAGACCTCACATGCAACGCGATTAAATTCCATGAGGTCCCAGTCTCGGAGAAACGGTCGACAGTAGGAAAATTTAGAACACGAGATTACTATGGCCATACGGGGTACGTCGAACACATCAACCATTGGCCAGCTGAAAAGAGCACTGAACTTATCAAACTTTTTCCCCATAGACCCTCGCATGCATACCCTTCAATTTTATCTCCAAAATTGAGAGCATGCTTGATTCGAATGCAATGATTTACTCACTATTTGTCATGATCTTCATCAATAACGTGATAAAGCCATCATCTTGAAGTGGCCACGGGTCTCCACAGCAGCAACCCACCCCGTTCAGCACCGCGCTCGATTACCGGCCCCCCCAAGTTTGTCGCCGAGTGCCCTTGATTGAAAACCCCACTCGGACAAAAAGGCGACGCCCGAGTGGTCCACCAGTACCACCACTTCAGCTCCACCATCGTCGCCTGAACATGGGGACGCCCACATCACGTGCTGCTTCCCCCTTTAATTGCCATGTCCTACACCCCACACTGTCAAATCCCCCTCCAATTTCTCTCCCTTTTCCTCCCAAAAACCAAAACTTTTTTGACCTTTCGCTTTTGACAAAGCAGTCTCGTTCCCCAAGTTTCTCCCTCCCATTTTGCTCAACTCTTTTCACACTTTCATGCCCTATGCATCAGCATTTCCTATCATTAACCCAGTCTTGTCCCGTTTAGCTTTGTCCTTGCATGGTTGCTTTCATTCTTTACCTTTCCTAATCCCCGAGAAAAGATAAAGAGACGAAGGCAGCGAATGGGGAGGAAGTTTCAGGACTCCTTTTGTTTTGTGAAAGTTGATGAGAAACATCGGGACACGGCTCTGTTTTTATTAAAGCAGAGTGAAAACTTCGATGCCTTTCATTCAAAGAGACAAACGAGGAAAGACGAGAACAGTTTTTGAAGTTCCAAATCCAAGACCCCAACAAAGTGTTTTTAACTTTTTTCCAAGTGGTGAGCACATGTATTTATGTGCCGGCACGAACTTCGCCCGACGCAGTATAGTCATCAACTAGGTCTGACAGTGAGCCCCGCGCACTGCTGGGCCCGCTCCAGCTGAAATGGTATAGGGACAAGCTCGGCAAAGTACTCTCTACATGTCAAAACTCACACATTCTAGCGAAGTATTGCCTATATCCTGAGTATGGGCTTTGCAGGAAGAACCTATTGAAGAGGATATGCACATTAACAGGTTCATGTCAAAGCACGACCCTTCAAATCAGGGAGAATGTTGTCTACGATATAGATCTAAACAAAATTGGCTCAAAACCAGTGGAACTTTACTTATCTACCATCACATGGGTACAGCAGAAATCTCTGCAAGTCAAAACATACCCCTTAATTCACCGGCCAACGATATCCAATATCCTTTGTAAAATTTACCTCGTTCAGGCTTAATTTTTCTAACAAGCTGCTAATGCACGCTCAATCCCTACATCCCGTGTTTTCTCATCTTGAGAAATCTCGTGAGCAGACAAAAATCTACGCATACCCAACAGAAGCATTCTCCTCCATCATCACATCCTCCTTTATCTCCAGTATCATCTTCAAAACTTGCCGCATCACCGGCCTCTGTTCGGGCGATGTTACCCTACAGACAGTAGCTACTTCAACAAGCATCCCGAGTCTTTTATCCTCACTGTCTTCTTCCCTCATTGCCCTGACCCAATCCAGCATTTCACTAGGTGCAATGAAGGGATGTTGCAACGGGTGTTTACCGGTCAGGAGTTCCAGTAAGAGGACACCATAGGAATACACATCTGATTTTTGAGTGGCTCGACCGATGGGCTTTCGTGACTCTGGGGCTTTATAAGCAGCAGAATCAGGATCTTCATTTAGAGGGCATTCTGCGAGGGCTGCAAGGCAATAATCAGTGAGACAGGCCTCAAAGTCTGTGCCGAGAAGAACGTTGGTGGATTTCAGGTTCCCATGTATAAGTCTTGATGCTTGGTGAAGGTACGCAAGGCCTTGGGCTACATCTTCTGCTATTTTTAGGCATGATGTCCAGTGAAGGGGCTTTGCTCTTGCTGATCTTGAACCTGTATTGCAAATAAGATCTCCAAAGCATTAAAGAAATGGACATGTATGTGATCATAAGTTCTTCAGGCTGGTCTGCTTGAGCTATATTCATATGCCTAGGCCAGAATTGACACAATTGGAGTAGGCAAGCTTACAAAAAGCTATTTTGTCGAAAGGCTAGGAGTATCAGGGCCTGGACGTGTGAACTATGCTTTGGTAAAGGTCAACTTGCTAGATAATAGACAAAGTGTGGTACATTCAACATTAATTCGAGGAAAAATACTGGAAAGCACTCCACCAGAGCAGCCAGTTCATGGTCCCAACAGAGTAGAGATTGTCTAAGCCTCTACGTCTCAAGGATTTTTTGAGGAAATTGAAGAGTATTTATCGCCTAACAAGATGTTAGAAGTAATAAATCAAAATAATCTAGAGCAAACGCCTCCAGTAACTTCCTGGTAATCAAAAGTGTCAAAAGAACTCCATAAGATTAAAAATAATAATAATAATGTATAACAAGCTCACAAAGTAGACAGCCACAAGAAATTAAAACACGCTTGTTCTCAATTGAAGTGAGTCTTAAGATTGCTTAAGCAATCCCAGTGTTAATCCTAACATGAGACATACCTCAAAGTCTCCCTGTTGGCCAACACAGGGATTGCAAAGAACAAGCAGGCAAAATGTCAACCGAACCACATAACAAATTGACTTTTGCTCTATCTTGCGTACTTTAAGAGTATTCCCATTTCAGTTTTACAGTTGAATAGGAAATAGCAGATGGATGTCTGAGCTTCCATTAAAGAATAACAGCAAATTTAACAAATCATGGACCGTGACGCATTGATTACAAGTTGATTTCAATCTGTACTGGCTGTTCACATCCCCTCGCATTATTAGATATTATCAGTAGATTTTTTACTTGATACAACCACAATACGAAAGACCACGCTTTATCAATTTAATCAACGAGCTATCAGTTTCAGCTGTTGCTGATCTTACCAAACCAAAGCTCGAGCTCGAGTTGTTAAAGGCGACAACACTAGTGAGTGTGCCTCAGTACTTAACTGAATTTGATAATCTACTCCGTTCTTCCAGCATTTCTCAAGAAGTCAACAAGAAATGTTCCTACTTTACAACTGAGAAGGAAAATGCATAAATGAGAATTCGAAAAAGCTGCAACCTTCTGCAGCATTTACTCCAAAACATGGACAATAATGCAAAGATCGCACCCGGGAACCACCCACTGTACCAACAAACAAACGACTGGCTCTAACCGCATGCAGACACCAACCCATCTTCCCAAGTAGGCTCTTCGATGTCACTGAATACCCATGAAGTCTCCCCAGTACAACTCATCCGAGAAACCCATCAAAGAGATGCCTCAAAAGAAAAAAAGCCAAACTCATTGATGCTCAATGAACAAAGCAAAGCGTCCGATACATGCTAAAAGAATCGGATCAATGATCAAAATGTTATTCGCAAAATAAGTAAAATGTAAATACCATGAATGAGATTATAGAGGCTGCCGTTGGGTTGATAATCGAAGACCACAAGCCTCTCCCCTTTGGCCTGAAAGAAAGCCCTCATGGGCACCAAATTCGGGTGCCTCAACCAGCCCACGGAGTCCATGTGCCCCTCGAAAACCTCCTCGCTCGTGCCCGCCGTCTTGCCAGCGTCGAGCCGCTTCACCGTCACGATCAGCTGGTTGTCGAGCACGGCCTTGTACGTCGTCCCGATCGTGCCTCTGCCGAGCAACTCGGCGGACGCTCTCATGAGCTGCTCCAGCGTGTACAGCTGCGACTCTCCTGCGCAGAACACCAAGCACCCGCTCCTCTGAACTCTCTGCTGAGCCTCCTGAATCTTGATGTTGTACTTCTCTCGCAGCTCCGTCATCAAGTTCGGAGCCGCAGAATTCACGGCTCTCGCTTGAACAACTGGCTCGTCGGGCTCCGCGGGCCCTTTCGAGCTCGCGCGGGTCTGGCGTTTCCGGGTCTTGCACAGGATGAAGACGATCAACAATGCCGAAACCAGCAGTATGACCCCGAGCACGAAGCCCAGGATCGCGCCGGTTCTCTTGGGCTTCCTCCGCGACGAAGACGCAGGCGACACGACGACGCCGTTCTGAGACTGCGCGCTCTGCGCCAGCGGAGCCGGCACGGAGCTGCTCCCGTTGCCGCCGGAGGAGGTGGGCCCGAAGAACGGGGCGCCCGACGCGCACGCCTTGTTGATCACCTCGCCGCAGAGCCCCGGGTTCCCGGCGAACGCCGACGGGTTGAACCGGGACAGGGTCGGCGTGGCGGGGATCGGGCCGGTGAGGTTGTTGCCGGAGACGTTGAAAGCTTTGAGCAGCGTCTGGTTGAGGGGCGGCAGCGCGCCGCCGAACCGGTTGCCGTCGAGCAGGAGGGTGTCGAGCCGGTCCAGGGCGGTGATCTGGGCGGGGATCGGGCCGGCGAAGGCGTTGCGGCCTAGGTCGAGGACGCGGAGGCGGCGGAGGGAGAGGAGGGAGGAGGGGAAGGGGCCGGAGAAGGAGTTGAGGCCGAGGGAGAGGGAGCGGAGGTTGGCGAGGGGGAGAGGTCGGGGAGGGGGCCGGAGAGGGAGTTGTTGCGGAGGGAGAGGACGCGGAGCTGGTCGAGGCGGGAGAGGGTGGCGGCGGCGAGGGAGCCGCGGAGGCCGGAGGAGGGGAGGGCGAGGCGGACGACGCGGCCCTGGGCGCACTTCACCCCCGCCACTGGCAGAAGTCGAAGCGCTCGTTGAGGGCGAAGAGGAGGCGGTTGTCGAGGTCGGCGCGGGACTTGAAGGAGAGGAGCGCGACGGCGTCGGAGGGGAGGAGGGAGTCGAGGGGCGGGTCGGCGGCGGCGGCGGCGGCGGGCGGCGGCGGGAGGAGGAGGAGGAGGAGGAGGAGGAGAGGGCGGCGGTGGTGAGCGTCATTGCTTGGTTGGAGTGGAGTGGGAGTTTGGGGTCATGGGGGAGTGAGAAAAAGGTCACGTGAAAGTGGGGAATATGGTTGAAAATGTGAGTGACTTTTTTTGAAT
Organism: Eucalyptus erythrocorys; assembly: GCA_014182555.1. Taxonomy (NCBI): domain Eukaryota; kingdom Viridiplantae; phylum Streptophyta; class Magnoliopsida; order Myrtales; family Myrtaceae; genus Eucalyptus; species Eucalyptus erythrocorys. The sequence goes on from CM024604.1 coordinate 22,555,993, forward strand.
TCGAACGTCGCTGCTGGGAACTGACCAAAAAAAAAAAAAAAAACAAAACGTCGCTGCTGGGAAGACAGTATTATGGATTATTTTTGCTAGTGTTTGAGACTATTTCTTACTTTTTTTCTTTTAATGCCACCAGACAAAAAAATCTCAAATTATTAGACTTATGACAAATTTAATCCCGTTAACTTCTATTATATATTACTATCAATTTGCTAAGTTAAATGACATACGACAATTGACGAATGTACTAATTGAAGGTTTTACTCTCTATTTATCACATGTTTATTAGTTTGTGATTTTTTATAATATTAATTCAACTTAATGGAAACTAATAGAAGATAAATTTGTTATAAATATTTTTTGATAGAATTTGGGATTTATGATTTTTCATTATATTAATGCATTCTTTCTTTTTTAGATAATGACATCAATCACTTACTTGATTTTCAAACTAAGCACATGGACTTTTATTAAATCAAGTACCTTAATTTTTTAAAAACGTTATTAAAAAATGTGGTTTGCTTTTACTAAAAAATAAGAGTTTTCATTTAGTGTTTGCTTTCTTGAAAAGAATTCATATGACGGTAATAATGAGAAAATATTCTAGTAATTATTCCATTGACCAATTTAAAATTATCAACATATTATGATGTTGTGCAAGGAATAAAATAATCACTCACATATGTAGAACGTGCATGAAATTTAGTAATTAATATGGCAAAAATGTGCACATGAAAAGTGCATCTCATAAGTGTATATACTCAACTTTTCCGTAAATGTTACGTACAAGAAATATGGACAGTGTACGTATAACGAACCGAATGCATTTCTATTTAAAGAAAGAGAAGACAGAAGAAAGAAAGGGAAAAGGTTTGCAGACAACAGCGCAACTACACTCCTTTTTTGGGCTACTACTATCTTTGTACTATTGACATTGCTTCCCAGCAAGAGTTTTGACATTGCCGATCGCTGTGTGAGCATCGAGGTCGTTAAGAACAGTGGCTCGGCATTGCCGGACAATTGACCCCATTAGTCCATAACTCGACGCTAATGAATTCAATTTTTGTCGAAGAAGTGATGCAACCACCTGATTTTGGAGCCCGAATCTGAGTAAAAATCGAATCAAATCTAGGCCCGTTCGGCCCAATGGTTGGTTTGAGTGGTATATGTGATTTGATGACATCGAGGTCGTTAAAAAGCAAGTCATATCATTGAACATTTGACCCAATCTATCCAAAATTCGAAGCAAATTGAGTTCGATTTGTGGAAGAAGCAAAGCAACAACCGGATATGAGGGCCTGATTCTGAGTGAAACCCGCAGCAAATCAATGCTTGATCAACTCAATGGTTGGTTGAAGAGGCATGTGACAGGACTCACGGACAAAGCATGATTCAAGACCATCTGTGATGGGGCTGTGTTATGCACAAGAGCTTGTTCACGAGCAACCCATGATCGATCCATGAACGACCCATGACAAACACATAATTGGCCCATGTGCAATATGAACAAAAGCCCGTGACCGTTCACCTACTCCTTGTCAGGCAGCCTTGCTGGCCCTGCTCTGACTTTTGATATATGCCCTAAGCTTTCCCAAGGCCTAGCAATCGAGTGGCCTAATGTACAGACTTGTAATGATTTTGTTCAAACACAGCCATCGAATTGGAGGGAAGATCAACGGATGAAGTGAGACCTGAACTTGTATAAATAGGGTCTCTCCCCCTCATTGTATTCAGCTCGTTCATAGCAAATACACTCGCCCCTTTGTTCATACGACCCTTGTGTGTTGTGCGTGTGCATGTGAGGCTGGCTTGGGAGTAAAATCCTAAGGCCACACGGGTGTTTGATCGATCGTAATTGACGCATGCATGACGCAATCGCATTAAGCAATAAGTTTTTTAACATCGAATTATGATTCATGTAAAATGACAAATATAAGGTTGTATATGGTGATCATGAGCAGTTGAAGTGCACAATTATTTGCTATCATTATCACCTAACTTCTCTACCTGGTGAATAAGCTTTCATATAATTTAGTTGGTACAAATACCAAAAGTACTTATAGCGACTTTTCTTATCCTTAATAGTTACTTCTCATACTGAAAAAGCATGTGTGCTTCTAGTAGTAATAAGTAACATCTCATTTTATTAGTAATTTTTCAAGACATTGAGCAACTTTTGACAGCCCAATAATCATAAACTCCTCATTCCGCTAGTAAGTTATAATATTGAAATGGTAAGTGTCAATATACAATGTAATTACACTCAGTAACTTCTTTGCGCAGTAAGAGTAAATCTCTATATCGGAAAAGTAAGTGAGCATGCTTTTTGCTAGTGCCGGTCAGAGAAAGATTGGATCGCTCTCTCCTTGGTCGAAATCTAGTCGCGGAGATAGGGTGCGACAATATGAAAAAAGAGTGTCTAAAGAAAAAGAGGAGGAGAATAAACAGAGATATACGCAAGCGGAGGAAGATTATTGCTAATGAAAAAATTGTAGGATTAGCGGTGGTCAGCAACAATATCCTTTTTAATTACTTGGAATGAAAGAAGATTAGTTAGATGCGGCAAAAATGGCCCTTTTAAGATTCAAACAACACAGGAAGATTATCATACACAGGCCCATAGAGGTTAGCCCCCCTCTTTTATCTTCAAAAATAGTGATTTTATTACAAGCATGGTAACTTTTTTAGCCGGATAAGTAGTTTCTAAAATATTAGTAAGTGGTATATTTCCATATAATTGGTAATTAGTAACCTTCTGCGGGAAAATGTATAATATACGAAAAAGTGACTTTTAATTCAATTGATAACGTTTATATAGAAAAAAGGAAGTATGTACCTTTCACAATAGCTAGTAATTTCCTGGTTTGATTTTTAATTTATCTTAGGGAAAGATAAACTTTCAAGCCATTGAGATCTAGTAAATTTGAAAAGTCAATATTTACTTCCCACGTTTAAAAGTAACCTTAAACCTTTTAGTAACTAATTAATTTCTCCAAGTAGTTAGTAATTATTAATTATTGTAATTTTATAAAATGCCAACTAGTATAGCAAGAGTTGGTAACATTCACAAGTAGTAAATATTCTGAAACGTTGGAAAACCAAATATATTTATGTAGTCAGTATCTATACAACTGCAATAACTTCAATGATCCAGCAATAGCCAGTAAAAAGGGCATTAATTCCATCAGTTCTAAGCTAATGACATCATAGCGTCACCCATAATGGGAATCTAATCTGACACCTCAAGAAGAACATGACTCTGAATCCGAGGTTGTTCTTTACTGTTTTGTTTGCCAGAACAAGTACGAGAAAATATATTCTGTGCACATAAGTAGTTCTATTAACGTTTGAATAGGCTCGTATTTTTGTTCCTTTGTTAGATGTCTAGTTCATTGGCACTTATCACAATGTTGTGGGAAGATTGTTGTTGAGGAGAAGGCTCCATCTTTTTTCTTGAAAGAGAGATACCGGAGGGGTTGCTTATGACTTCACGTGGTCAGATGACAAGTTCCTAGGACAAGCTTTCTGTATTCCTACACAAGGAGGAAAAGAGGTTGCCATAGTCCAGATCCTACCACACATTATTGGCAAGAAGAGGAGATGGATTGCTCCATAAACACCATATGATCAAGCGAATTCTAATCATATGCGGCTTGCATATTCCAAATCAAGATCGCCGTGAAAAAGTCAATTTTGGTCAAGATGATTTGAATCATTTTCACCTTATAGCCATAGGGTAATCGGAGAAGTCTTGACAAAGCAGGGATTCCAAATGATGTGTGAGCAATTAAAGGACGATTTAAAGGCTGTGATTCCAAACAACCAGCGACTGAACTCAATCCTGCTTTCCTCTGTGTTGTTGGTCAGTAACCTACATTCTTTGAGGTTTATCATGTTCAGGTATCAATTAAATTCAAAGGAAGAGAGTTCAAGAGAAGCAGATTTACGGGGGAAGCCATCAGAACCAACTTTAGTCAATGAAATCCAATTTTGCATCAAGAGCTACGTAGGATATTGCACTTTGCGAAAATGGCCCAAATCGAACGGATAAAGAGGAAAGTGGCCCAACCAGCGCAGAGGAGAGCATGATAGGGCTGTAAAATGTTGAAGCTGGAATTGACGATTTATATTACGTCCAAAAAAATAAAATTGATAATTTATATCAACTAAATATGCATGACGATTTTGCGGAAACTCTAGTGACATAAATAATTATTGGGAAAGATAGATAAAATTCTTTGAGACTTCTAATGATGGATTTACAACCTTAGAATTATTGCTTTTACCTTTATCGAGAATAGTATGTTGAGAAAATGATTGAATAAACTTGTGTTAGCACCCAACTTACACGTTGTTTTTATTTTTTCTTCAAGTATTTTGAGCTTGTCCATTCAATCATGTTATGACCTTGTAATGTGGAATAATGAAGATGAGTTATAGTCCTTAAGAGAAAGTTCAACTTAGCAGAGAAACAATAATAAATGCTCCGTTTGTTTCACAAAAAAATAATTCATTTAAAAAATATTATTTCTAAAAATGATCATGTTGCTTAAAGTTGTTACTATCAACAACTATTTATTTCTAAATATTTCAGTGGACAATAAAAATACATTTCACTCATTTATTTTTATAAACAAAATAGACGATTATTTTTAAGAAAATATTATTTAAATAATTCATTTTTCGCAAAATAAAAAAACCAATAAAAAAAACTATTAAAAGCAAGATGGTTTCTCATAATGGCTAGTGGAAGACATGCAATGCAAGTAAGTTGGTGAGCAGTTGAATTACTCCGGAGGGCATTGAGGCAAAACAGCATGGATCAAGTGGTTGCCCACAAAATAGGAAAACTTCAAGCAAAGTGAACAGACATGGTACATCATCTTTCAAAGAAAATTAAAGAGGCTGGAGCTCTTGATGGCTCTCCAATTATTTGAATTTCGACGGTCTTGGCACACATCTATTTGGGTCAACATCTTTTTGACACACCCCCACATAATTTTTCCTCAACATTATTTTTTCACTCTGATCTTGGTGGTGAGCATATCATGACCAAGTATGTGAAAGCTAAATGGAAAATATGTATCCACTTGCTGGCTCAACACCTTAAAACGGCTCAATAGGTAAGTCGCATGATTCATTTCATGAATTTCCTAATGAGGCTCATGACTTAGGAAAAAAAAATTATTGTTAGAAACGAGAACTTCAGTGATGGGATGTGTCAACTTTTGGCCCAAATATGTAGAATATGCAGAACAATATCCAGTATTTACACACATACATAAGTTTCGCAATTGCAAATTGAGAAACATGTAATATGCATGTAAATAAAAGGAGTAGGGATAGAGGAATGCTTAGCCAATATACAATGGTTCAACCCAAACCGACGCCTACTCCACTCCTTAAGACCGCTCAAGAGTTATGCTCCATCCACCACACTTGAAGTCTTATACAAAAGTCACTGGACAATGGAGCCGACACCCCTTTTCAAATAGGTTGCCTCTTTTATAAAGAGACACTCACAAGATTCATCTCCTAAGAATTTGGCTGCGAAGTGTATACCAGAGGGATTTTGCAACTATTGGTTCTTTACATAATTACCCAAAACAATGAGCTACCCTATTTTTAGGGAAAAAGAAAACTGACTCAACCAGTCGTTACTAACACATCAAATGGTTAAAAATTCTTCAATCGAGAATTCTGGGTGTCTGACTAAAAAATGGCCTGGCCACTTGTTGGATTGAGCAGACAAATCCAAGTTACATAGGTATAGGAGCCCAGAGTTTGGAGGCAAACTGGCCGGGTTTCCGGCTAGCAGAGTACCCGGCCTTGTTTTTCAAGGCAGAGACGATCTTTTTTACCCTTTTGAAATTCTGCAAAAAGTATTTAAATACAGCGGATATAAATCCAAATAATCTCATCATATTCGAGTGAGTGTTGATATCATCAAAATTACATAGGAGTCAACAATCTTCTCTTTTTTTATGATATCGAAACCACACCAAATTAATCAACAGAATCTCCCAATGGAGAAAGTCCCCTTAAAAATTTTAACGAGGAAAAAAAAAAAGTAAACAACTTTCTCAATGAAATTTAAGGAGTTTGGGACACCTGGAGTGCAATAACTTGGCACGGGGGGACACTTAAGTGCCATAACTTTTTTTTGGTACATTTAAGTGCCACTTTTTTTTTTTCAAATGGGACACTTAAGTGCCACCTCCGGCAACCTTGCCGGAAATCCTACGTGGCACGTGTTTATTATTTTTTAATGCTTGCGTGGCTCGCCGGAGAGCCGAGTTGGCGTTGACTCGGCGAAACGACGCCGTTTATATAATAAAAAATTAATTAAATTAAATTAAAACTTAATTTAATTAAAAATACTCTAAAAAAAAAAAAAAAAGGGACGAAGGGGCGGGCGGGCGAGGGCCGAGCCCTCGCCGCCGCGCCTCCCGCCGTCGCGGGAAGGGCGGCGACGGAGGGGGAGGGTCGGCCGGGGTCGCCGGCCCTCGGCCGGCCGGCGGCGAGGGCCCGCGAGCCCTCCCCAGATCTCGGCGAGGGCCGCGAGCCCTCGCCGCAATCCGGCAAGGGCTCGCGGCCCCGCCGCCGGTCGGCGGGGGGCGGCGGCCCGGCCGACCCTCCCCCCTCCGTCGCCGGCCCTTCCCGGCGACGGTGGGAGGCAGCGAGGGCCCGCAGCCCTCGCCGGATCGCGACGAGGGCTCGCGGCCCTCGCCGGATCCGGGCGAGGGCTCGTGGGCCCTCACCGCAATCCGGCGAGGGCTCGCGGCCCTCGCCGCCGGCCGGCCGGGGCGGCGACCCGGCCGACCCTCCCCCTCCGTTCCGGCCCTTCCGGCGACGGCGGGGAGGCGGCGGCGGCGGCGAGGGCTCGGCCCTCGCCCGCTCACCCTTTCGTCCCCATTTTTTTTTTTTTAATTTTTAGAGTATTTTTATTTAAAATTAAGTTTTAATTTAATTTAATTAATTTTTTATTTTTTTACACGTTAGACGCAAAACGGCGTCGTTTTTGCATTTTTGGCCACATCAGCATGCAAAAATGACGCCGTTTTGGACCTCCATCGCCGGAAAATTGTGTTTGGCCGGATTTTCGCCGGAGTGGCACTTAAGTGTTCCATTTTACTCCGATATTGGCACTTAAGTGTTCCATTTGAAAAAAAGTGGCACTTAAGTGTACCGAAAAAAGTTATGGCACTTAAGTGTCCTCCCGTGCCAAGTTATGGCACTCCGGGTGTTCTTTACTCGAAATTTAAGTCCTTGATGCAATTTAAATCATAAGCTCCTTCTGCAAGAATGCTCATTAATCAAATTAAATATCCCCTTTTTCACATAACATCAAGATAGGCTTCAAAGGCAAATAAGTAGATCAAATGATTATAACAATTCAATGTGCTCAAGGCAAAGTGTTTAAATAAACTCATACCGTAACATGATGAAATGAATCTTGAACACATATTCTGGGAAGGAACAAGCCCAAATGTTCTTGAAAAATATTATAACACATGAAAAATCTTGTGAGGTGGTGGCGGAGGAGGAGGATATTACGGGAAAAAAAGGAGGATTATGGAGGAAAATTTGAGGGCAATTGAAGCTCCTCTCGAATTTCCTGGAATTCCTTGTTGCATTTCATTGCGGACCAAGTGTACCCCCCAAAAGCAAAGTAAGTTCGGTAGCGGGACCCTTATCTTCATTTTGTCTTCATGTCAACATCGACTACTAGCCTAATACAACGATGATGGCAATACATTTTGGGTTCAGGATGGACACCCCAAGCAACTCTTCCTTGTTCAAACTTTTCCTCTCTTCTTAGGTGTACATGATAATTATTCTATTTCTCTATTTTTTTTTTATTCTTTGAAATATGTTTAGAATAAAAATCCCTTTGGTAGTTTAATTTCATTTTTCTATTTATGGAATAAATTTTTAGTCCATAAATAGATTTGAAATAGAAATTAGAAGTAAAAAATTTCTAATTTTATATTCTAGAATGAGAAATAAAAACTATTCTTATCACTTACCCTTGCTACTTGCTAGCCGCCTAATTGCAGCTCATTAATCGCTGGTGTCTACCAGTCATCGTCTGTCACTCAGGCGGGAGAAATTTTGTGTTGTTACAAAACGCATCTTTTTCCTTATAAACTTGTGTATGTAATAGAAATAGAAAAATCTATTTTTGATCAGAAATTGACTTCTAGAACAAAATGATTATCGTTTGTGCCCTTAATACCCAAACTTTTAAATGTGGATTCTCCAATAAATTGGCAATTGGTTAGAACTCCAGGAGTCCCACCCTCGAGATCGACATAAAAAGTTTCAAAAGTTATTAGTTAAGCCAATGATTTAAAGATTTTGAAGGGTGAAAAAATTCATATGAAGCGATTCTGAATGTTAAGAGGTGCTAACGTGCTTCTTAGATTTTTTTTTTTTGGTCGAAAGAGATATATATATTCGATTAAGAGGAAGCTTCTTCATAGAAGAGGGGGGGTTTATGCACCCAATTAAGAGGAAGCTTCTTCATTCTATGCATGCAAGCCAGCCAATGCACAGCTTTGTTGGCGTCGCGGGGGGAATATGCTATAGAAATATCTTCAGACTTTGCTAACTCCTCTTGACAGCTTTGAATAATGGTTTTAATGGGCCATGGTGTCTCGACCCGGCCCAAGATGGAGTCCACCACAGCCAAACAATCACTTTCACACGTCCACAAACCTGTTTCACTTCTGAAGTGTTGCACATGTTTCAGCTTTACTTCTTGGAGGAATCGAAGACCGTGCAGCATTGCTTCGGCTTCTCCTTGCAAGGCCGAAGAAACCCTAACAGAAGCTGCGAAGCCATCAGCGACGCACCCATCGCTGTTCCGCACCACACCAGCGACCGATCCAAGGAATTCGCCAGAGATCCATGCTGTATCAATGTTGATCTTCATTTCCAGGTGCCTCGGTGGTTTCCAGAACACGGGTAAGCGAGGATCGTTGCTAGAGAGTTTACGCTTCGTTGCTCCTCTACTGAACAAGTTGTTCTGGGATTTTGCAAGGTCGATGAGATATGCCGGTTTGGGGCTCGTTCCTCTGAAAATCCAGGCATTCTGAGCCTTCCAAATTTGCCAGAGCAGCTCCACGAAGAACTCCCGACCAGGTAGGTTCTTTTTCGGGTCAAAAACCTCCATTAACCAGAGATCTATTCTTGTGATATGTTTCGTGACATTAGCCTCCTGCAAACATGGATTTTGCCAGATTTGCCGTGTCCATGTACAAAGAAGGAAGAGGTGTTCGGCCGTTTCGACATGCTGATGGCACATCGGACAGAGAGGATCAGGAGTAATCTTCCGTATAAAGAGATTTTCTTTAGTTGGAAGTGCGTTTTGACAAATACCCCAGGTGAAAGTTCGGATCTTTGGTGGAACTGAAAGACTCCATATGCTTGTCCATAGTGTGCGTGGCGGTGCGTAGGAGCATGTGGCTCGTTGATGATCTTGTCTGTTGATTGTTGTTAGAGCCCTATTGTAGCCACTCTTTAAAATACACTTTTGTTTATTTTTCTTTAACCCAGGCATCAGAAACTTGATCTCTATTAAATTTAAAACTAGGTAAGCCACGAACCAAACTAAGCATAGAAAGCTTTGAGATGGAGCCCATACTAATATGTCCTAGTTTTTTATGCCATTAATCAAGGATCGTTTTCATTTGAAACAACAAACAAGTTGCATCATTTGAGTTTAAGAATTCTGGCTTAATCACATACACATTTCCCCGCTGTTTTGCAATAACCTGAGCAATACCATAAGTAGTATCAATAATAGAGGAAGAAAAAGATTAAAAATTAACTCGAAAGCCTTTATCAAAATAATGACCAATATTAAGCAACTTATGTCTCAAACATTTGGCGTTCAATTCATCATTTTTCTTTTTCAGATCCTCCAATTTCTTTTGCAGCTTCTTGACATATTCTTGATCTCATTTTTGCCGTGCTTCAAAATCATTTCTTTTTCAAGACCGTCACTCTTTTTCTTCAAAGATTCAAATTCAACCATCAATCTCTTGTTTATATCAATAGAGAATCATTTGATTTCTTTAACGGAGAATTTTCTTACTAATTTTTCAAAATTTACCACAAGATCATCCAAGGCACCTTGAAGCTCTTCAAAAGTATAGACAAAAGTAGGATAAGTTACCTCATTTTCTCAATCGCTGTGAGCCAGAGACATGGATTGGCAACCTCTTGATCACTAGAGGTATCATCCAACACGCTTTCGCTCCTTGTCGATGTCAATGCCTTCTTTCATTTCACCAACTTTCTACAAATTTTCTTCACATTCTTATCCCTTCTATCCATTTTCTCAAATCGCCCCTTCTCGTCCCTCTTGCCCTTGGAGGTGACAAGTCTCGGTCATTTGTAGCGTTGATGGCCCGGCTTGTTGCACTCGTGGCATTTAATGTTCTTTCTCCAATTTAGATTTCCTTATGTGCGCCTTTCATCATTTTTGAAGCTTTTGTTCTTGAGAAAATGCTGGAACTTCCGCGTGATCATAGTCATATCCTCGTCACTGCGTTCTTTTGGCTCTGCATCCGAGTTAGCGGATCGAATAGCAATTGACTTGTTTTTCTTTGAATCTTCCTCAAACCGAGCCTTAACTTGATTTTATGTGTAATGAGCTTTCGAGAAGCTCATCAAGAGACACCATGGAAAGATCACGAACTTCATTAATGGCTGACACTTTAGGCTCCCAAACGTCCGGCAAAGCTATTCAAATCTTTTGGTTTAGCTCTCTTTGAGGATAAACCTTGCCAAGAGATTTGTATAAAATAATAATATCGGTAAAGCGAGTAAACGTATCAAACGATGGACTCCCTCGTATTCATAGTAGATGGCTCATCCGAATGAGTCAGCATGCTAATTTCAAACTTTTTAACTCGATCGGTCATTTCAAAGGGGACTTCCAGTTTTTCTCATATCTCTTTGGCACTAGAACACGATTCATGTGGCACCCCTCGACGGCCCCCGATTCGTTGGGGTCGTCACAGTTCGCTTACTTCTCTTTCTTGACCTGAAGGTCTATCAATCCTAGGGGCATATGTCTTTTAGGTTGGTCCCTGCGCAATTTATATGGCGAAAGCGTATCCGACAACTTCCTTCCTTACATTCAGAAAACAATGCACACCAACTAAACATTTTATATAAGTTAAAGCCGTACACTTTTATTTACATAACTTGATGGACATCATTAGTCGGTACATCAAAGTGCCAAGGCTTTCTATACTCGGCTATATTTCAAAAGATGACCAACATCTCTTCCAACAGTCATATACTTAAAGTCCATCGATCAATGTCGGCGTCCAAAAGTTCCTTCCTCTGCTGTCCTCATCCTCGTAGCCATATCCAACCACTCGGTCCATCTGCTGGTGGCGGTGGCGGCAGAGGTCCCTTGTCTAGTCTGAAATGTTAGTCCCCAAACGGGGTGAGTACAACCACTCAGCAGTAAAAGATTCATCAAGCTATATCAAGCATTACTACTAATATCTAGGTTCATGCAAGATAATCAGGGTAGACAATCAATGAATGAGTATGCATCCAAAACATGTAACTTTTCAATGCAATGATCAGTGCATTTCCAACTAATAAGATGCATCGTGTCCAGCCATACAAGTCCCGATCATGGGGCCAAACTGTAATGACACGTTCCATTCCATGCCATACAATTTAATCCCATAACCAGACCACACTCACATTTTATATAATCATCAGTTTTAATCATTCAAAAGGTTTCATCCCCCAGAGGACCAATGTTTGCATCCTTTTGGGATTCCGCACCCAACCTGGCATCACGGAAGCCTCCAGGCATGTATTCAAAATACAACTGGGCATCCAGAGGGCATCGACTTATTGGAACCTCTAGGCATCTCGCACCCCACCTGGCATCATGAGGAATCACTGGGGACCGTAGACATGGTTACCTCTACCATCCGGGCATGCATCATAATACAACCCCTCACCCTTCGGGCATGTATCATAATACAACCGGGCATCCCGACACTCCCGGGGAAAACCTCTGGGCATGTATTCATAATACAACCAGGCATCCAAAGGGTATCGACTCATTCGAACCTTTCGGCATCCCGACTCCCGGGGCATCGTTGACCCGAGGGTCCAACAGCAACATTAACATCTTAATTTATTTCAATACCAAAACACTTTCAATGCAACAACGGCAAGCTTTGAAATCATATGTCATTTCTATGTCAAGAAATCCATTCACAAAATTCCAGCAATGTAATATCAGTTCATAAATCCATTTCCACGTTTCACCTTCAAAGCATTTCAAGAATCCATGTGTAAAATCTCGGGTTGTACTTGTGCGTCACGGCCAAATTCCAAAAGAGTTATCAAACACAAATAGATTGAATTCAGCACCTTGGGAACCCAAAGCTACACTCCCGACTTCAAGATTTACAAAGATTAGTTCGTGCAAAGATTTGTAATTTCGAAGGCACCAAAAATATTTTATTTTCCTTTTTGAATCATTGATGAACGGTGCCTCGGTAAGTAGAAATTTCAGTACAAGTCAGGAGTTTTTTTCCAATTTGGACTATCGCCAGGTTTTGTTCAAAACAATAAATGAGTTTAGAACTTGTATAGTAAGTCCGAAGCGTCAACCCGATCTCTAATGGTTTCAAAAGAATTGATACAGAATTTCAAATATGAAAGCACCGTACATTTTCTTAAAACATTTGAGGCCGGTGCCGTGGTAAGTAAAACTTCAAATACGGATCGGGAGGTTTTTCTTTTTCAACTCAAATCAATGGCCAAATTCTACGAGATTCCATAGTCATAAATTCTGTTTTGGATGAAGTCCAAAGAAATCGAAACCAGATATGAAAAATCCAGACATTTCCTCAATCCTTTAGCCTCAAAATAGTCTCGGTAGCTCAATAAATCATCATTTAGCATCAAAATCCAACAATCCAGAATTATAGCATAAACCAAGTGCAACCAAAACTTTAAAGGAATGTCAAATCCACGTAGGCAAAAACATTTTGTAAAAATCAAGATCTTTAAGCACTAAGTCGATCATGATCAAATTCATGGTCTCATCCCCGAAATACCTTCGAAACTCACATGCATGGACTTCAATCATTTTCAAATTTCATAAGTTCATAATCTCCGTATAAAACAGTTCGTGTATAAAGCCAAAAATTTTCTGCAATACCAAGGTCAGTAACTCACGGGTCTACAAAACAAAATTTGACCATAAATAGCACGTACTTCTCTCCCGCTTTAGGTTTAAATCCGTGGTCACCCAAAAACAACATTCAGCTTTCGATTTCAATATTTCCTCAAGTCTACTTGCACTACTTGCCTTGGGTCCTACAATGTTGACGACGAGACTCAAGAAGCTCACGGTCACGGACACGGCTCGGCAACCAAGTGCGAGCGGTGTTGGCGTCGGCAGTGCGTGTGCAGTAGCAAAGGGGACGATCCCTTTCTTTCTCTCGCTGCTTACTCTCTCGCTCACTATTCTCTCTCTCTTTCTTTCGCTTGCTCGCTCGCCTGCTGCTTATTCTCTCTCTCACGGTTTCTCTGTGTTCCGAAGCTGCCCCATTTTCTCTTTTAATTGACCAACTCGATCAATATCCATGCCATTCGGTGGCCGCACGCGCAAGGGGCAGCTGTTAAAGACGTGGCCTCCTGCATGCGGATCCTTCCTTTGCCGAGACAGTTGGACCCCCATGCAAGACGTGGCTTTTCTCTCGGTCAAATTCTTCCTTTAGTTGACCGCCGGATTCATTACCGCTCGCCACTTTGCATGTTACATGCAAGACGTGCCCTTCGTCCGCATTTCCCCTATTGCCAGCGCAAACGTCTTCATTACGTGGCTTTGTTTGGTTGACTCAATAAAGCCACGTTGGCCAAGATTTTCCTCCTTTGTTGACCGGTTTCGACGGGGGGAAAAAGAAAGCATGGCCGCAAGGGCCGTGCATGGTGGTCCAATGGACATGGCTCTCGGACATTGCATGGAGGGGATAGACTTACGTGAGTGCATGGCCTGCATGGGGCTGCTCGTATGGCCGTCTAAGGGGAGGATGGTGGCGATAGTGCACATAAAAATCAAGGTCTTCAACTCAATTAGTTGGCGAAATGGCTCGGGATTCACGCTTGTTGATAAATTAATTAGAACGAATCTCGGTTTCAATAGTAATGCTACGTAGGCAAGATCTCCGACGGTACTATAACTCATTGGACGATCAGACCATTACCAGACATAACATTTCAATTTGGCGTGGATGGCGAAACGGTGTCCACAAGTGGTGCTAATGATGTGGTCTCACATACTCGAGGTCCGACGAAAACCGGGATGTCACAATTCAATGAATTAGCATCCAAAGCACAATACAACATGTTCATTGCCCTAGCATTTAATCAAACTAGTTTGATATTATTAGCACTCCCTTCATTCACATTTGACTAATAGCACAAATGATCCTTCAACTTTGATCCAATATGCAAAGTCGTCCCTAAATTTTTAATTTGCGCAATGTGGTCCCTGAACTTTGGACTAATGTGCATTGCCATCCCTAGACTTTTAATTTGTTCAATGTAGTCCTTAAAGTATTGGTAAAAGTTCAATATAATTCCTAGACTATATGAAAATGTTTAAAAATTCAAGAACCACATCAAACATTAAACCAAAGTTCAAGGACTGCGTTAAACAAATTAAAAGTTCAAGAATCACATTGCATATTGATCAAAGTTTGGGGACCACATTAAACAAAAGTTAAGGAACAACATTGCACATTGGACCAAAATCCAAAAACCATTTGTATCATTTTCCTTTTTCATTTTAATATATGATAGTTTCAACTGCAGTTCTACTAGGCACATAAGGGCCATTAGTAATGCATTGCCACCACAATTCATAGTCTAATTGATTGAACAAAAATTCTCATATGAGCCTTCAAATAATTAGAATTTGTTCCAAAAAATAAAGGTGCTCCACAATAGATTGACCTTCGGGTAGAAAATAACGGCATATGATGCCATGATAGTTAGCTCAAAAAATTCAAATAAACACAATAAATACTAAGGAAGAATTGATTGAGAAACCGCTGTGATACCAATTTTCGGCCCAAATGTAGAATATGCGCCACAATATCAAGTATTTAGGCACAAATACAAGTTAAGCAATTTGTTAAACAAGTGATCACTATATTATATAGGGAGTAAGATAGATAAATACTCTGTTGATTTATAGTTTCCTTGAGACTGTTCAATAGTATGTCCGATTCACTATACCCTTGAAGCCTCGTATAAAGGTCGGTTTCTGACGGAGCCAACATTCTCTAACAAATAGAGTGCACTCTTTTATGAAGAAATGCTATTACAAGTATTATCTTTCAAAATTTTGATTGCAAATTGTATACAAAAGGGATTCTACGAGGGAAAATTACTAAAAACATCTTAAACCTATTGTAATTACACCAATTTAGCCATAAACCTTTATATTTTTGCTAATTGAGTCTTAAACCTTTTACATTTTTGTCAATTTAGTCTATCAGACAAATTTTGGTTGGTCGATGACCGATCAACACTGATATGAATGCTGGTTATCCTATGTGGTGTCTCAGGCGCTGACGTGGACAAACTTTTTTATTTTTTTTATAATTTATTTTCTTTTCCTTTTCTTTCTTTACTTCCTTCTTCCTCTAGCCAATCATTGGCTCACGACGAGCTAGAGGCAAGGTTGGCGAGAGACCTCGCCAACCTTGGAGCAATCTAGCCATGGCTGGGTGAGGCTCGACCCTTGTCAGCCCAAAGCTTAGCTAGCCTAGCAATTGGCTTGGGCGAGGCCGCCCTCGTAGCCTATGGAGAGGCCACAAGTTGGGCCAGGCTCAATTGGCAAGGTCAAGCTCGCCCAACCATGGTCAAGCTTGCTAGTGGGTGGCAATTCACTATGGGAAGAAGAAGTGAAGAATAAACAAAGAAAAAAATAAAAAAAAATGAAAAGAAAAATAAATAAATATTAAAAGATTTGAAAAATATGAAAATATAATTAAAAATTATCCATGTTAGTGTTGTTGGCTTGACGTAGGATGACCGGGTCAAAATTGGTCGAATGAACCGAATTGACACAAATAGAAAAATGTTTATGATTCAATTAGCTAAAAAAATATTTACGACTAAATTGACATAATTGCAATAGATTTAAAATGTTTTGGTAATTTTCCCGTTTTACAAGTGCTGATAGTGTACATAATTACCCAAAACAATGAGTAATCCTATTTTAAAAAAAAAAAAAAAAAAAAAACTCAATACAGACGTTACTAACACTTCGTACGGCTAAAAAATTTGACCGTTAAGAATTTTAAATATCCGGCTAAAAATGATCCGGACACCTGCTGGATTTGGTGGAAAACCCCAAATTTAAAACTACAGGAGCTATCCAGAGGTTAACCGCAAAATATACTTGGCCTTGTGCTTTTTGGCAGGGACGGTTTTTTTTTACACTTTCCAAAATCCTGCAAAATATACTTGAGTACAACAAATATAATTCCAAATAACAAATAACATAATTGAGTGAGTTTCATAATAATCAAAATCAAATTAGGCTCAACATAGATCTAGTTCATAACTTTGAGTATAGTTATGAAAAAATGGTATGAAGTGCAAGGACCATCACTGTCCCAAAATGGTTTGGTTTGATGCTGAGGGGCAAGTAGGGGTGTGCAAAATACCCGGGAACCGCCCGGACCGCCCGGAACCGGACCGGAACCGCCCGGAACCGGCGGTTCTTGAGGGAACCGGTGGGTACCGGTCCGGTTCCCGGTTCCATGGGCGGATCCGCCCACTCGGACCGGACCGGAACCTTTTTAATATTAAAAAAAAATACTAAAATAAACCATAGATTAGATCCCATCTCCTCACTCCCTACATCTTCGGTTCTCTCTCTCTTTGTCTCTTCCTCGGTTCCTCTTAATCCTATCGCCATTTCAATTCCTCCCCGAGTGTTGATGCCGTCGCCGCTGCTCCTCCGCCGCTACTATTTGCCCCCTCGCGTCGGCCGCCACCCGCCACAGCCGCAGAAAATTGTTTTGCGACCGTTCTATGTTGAAAACCCGACCATAGACCTCCTCCTCTCCTTCCCAACTTATAGACCCGACCGTTCTATGTTGAAAACCAAAATTATTTCGCGTCAAGATCGGTTCCATGGATCCACTCGGGAACCGGACCGGACCGGCGGTCCGGTTCCCGGGTGGATCCATGCAACAAACGGGTGGATCCCGGTTCCAATTTTTCGGAACCGGTCCTTAGCGGGCGGTTCCCGGTTCTAGGTTGGGAATCGCCCGCCCGGACCATGCACACCCCTAGGGGCAAGTGCCACTTGACTCTTGTGAGGAATATTTCTTTAACGCTATGGAAAATTTTTATGTAAGTCCTGAAAATGAAATAGGATGAGTTGATTATTTTGTGGCTAAAGAGATGACCCTGGCATTGGGGCTCGTTAGGTATTTGAACGAAATCACAACTTATTGTAGCTTTCTAAGTAGTCTTAGTTTAAATCACGGAGCATTTTTAAAATATAATGAGGAAAATCTTCAAATAAGGACCTAAAATGAGGTCACTTTTTTAAAAGAGGGCCTAGAGTGAAAATCATTTCAATAAAAGCTTGAAGCAACTAAATTAGTGTCAAATAAAGACTTGAGCTCATCAGCGGCCAAATATTTGCTGGTTGATGAGCACGCGATATTTCCGACAATTAGAATAGGGATATTTTTGTAAGGAAATGCAGTGGAAATGAGCCGGTGGACTCAAGTCTTGGATTTCCTCTAGATATAAGAATGTGGGAGGAACAACGCAGGGGGCCACCTGCCCATCAAAATCAACTTTATCATTTTTCTTTTTCTAACGGGAAGTTGCGTGGAGGGAAGCTGGCATGAAAGTGATGAGCTAACATTCCTTTGCGCTTTTGACTAAGCAAAAAAGACGGCGAAAAAAAAGAGGAGAGATATCGTCAAATCACATGGAATTCATAATGGTCGGTGTAGTTAGTGCGCTTGATTAATATTAATAATGTTTATTTGCAATATTGATTTAGATAGTATTAAAATAAGCTAAGCTCCAAACACAATCTCTATCACATCCTAAATGTTAGGGGATGCTTTATGCTTTACGTTTTTGAAGCGCCATCCTTCATTAAAATCCAAATGCAGAAATCCTCTTTTGGACTAAATCATCTTAGTGTTCTTTCACACCTAGGTGAAGTCTTTCTTACTAACTCTTGTATGAAGTATCCAATGCTTTTGAAAATGACTTGCACTTTGATGGGAAATAACATCACTAAGCAAATGAATTCTAAAAAGCATCCAATGAAAAAGGCCCACTTGAGCGAAAGATCCTTCACTCTAAAGTAAAAGAAAATAAGCTATTCACATATTAATTAATCATTTAAGGGTGTTCTTCTAGAAAAATTTCTCATTTCTTTGATTTTATACGTTAAAAACAACCACATTACTTTCAACTGAGCAAAAAGCTTGATCTATTTTCATGCCCAAGCTATGAACAAAAACTTTCACACAAGTGACTGTATACCCTCTTCCTCTTACTATATGTCATAAAAGGTGAGCACAATGGACTTAAAATGTTTTATGTGCTAGCTATTTGGTAATCTGCATTCAGACTCTTGTGTGGACACAAAAGTGTCCTTGCTATGGTGAGGGACCTCATCGTTTATGTGGTCAATAAGCTCAATCATTATGTTGATGAGGCCTCCGGTGCAAGAACATCACCAAAAACCAACATTTTTTGCTGCTAAGGTGAGGGATCTTACCCTTGGCATCGTCAATGTGCTATAACTCAAAAACCATTAAAAAAAAAATAAAAACAACAACACTTAAATTCGATGCCATGCTCACAAGTTTTGGTCATTAATGACAAAACATACGCTAGAAAAAAAAATGAGAGCATTAACAAATTTGCAAAATAGGAGCCACTACCAACATGTAGGACCATGATGGTGGCCAATCCAATTCAAAAATATGCAATAGATGCAACTAATATGCATTAATTTGGACGAAAGAAGACATAATGCATCAATTCTTTAAAAAAAAAAAAAGTCTCCTGCCATTGCCGTCGCTCCTATTGATGTGATATTCCACTACATGCCCACACCTTGTCAACACTTCAACAAAATGCAATTGCTTTCTCTTGGATGATTGCAGTAGCAGCTGCACTAATTTGAATAAAACTAACCTCAGTTAAACATAAGTGGAGATCGAAGTAAATCGCAAACTTGGGAAAAGATGATGGAGAATCAAGGCCCTTGTGTTATATGTGAGTATTGACTAACGAGAGGTGGGTCTTACCTGAACTTAGTTTTTTTCTCTCAATAGAAACAAAGATTGGAAGGAGAGAAAGAACACGTGAAGAAACAAAGGAAGAAGTGTTTTGAATATTTTTTTGGGGCCTTTAATTTTTTACTTAAATTTTTCTTGGACAAAAGTACCCATATTCTGGCCAATGGAAAAATCACATGCTCATCGACCAACAAACATTTAGCCGATTAGTGAGTTTAGGTTTTTACGTGAGTTTGATTTAGCCACTTTAGGTTATTATTTAAAATAATATCCATTTTAGGCCCATTTTTGATAAAATAGCCTTATTTGATGTCCTTATTTAGAATTTTTGCAAATAAGAACTATCAAGCCGTTTCTATTAATAGCAAAAAAAAAATAAAATAAAAGAAGATAGAAAATGTAATGGAAATGAACCACTGCACTCAAGCCTTGGATTCGCTCTAGATATGAGCATGAAGAAGGAACAAGGTGGTGGGGCCATCTGCCCACCCAAATTAACTTTCATAATTTTTCTTTCCAGAGCAAAGTTGCATGGAGTGAAACTAGCACGAAAGTGATGAGCAAATACTCCCTTCCACTTTTGACTAAGCAAAAGGAGACTAAAAAAAAAAGGAGAGACATCATCAAAACACATGGAGCATTCAACTTTGGTGGAAGCTTTACACTTTTGAAGTGCCATTCTTCCTTAAAGTCCGAACGCGGAAATCCTCTTTTGGACTAAATGATCTGAATGAAATGTATTCTTTCACACCTAAACGAAGTCTTTCTTATAAACTTTCGCATGAAGTATCCAATTCTTTTAAGAATGACTTGCACTTCAATTTGATTGGGAATAACATCCTTTAGCAAGTGAATTCCAAAAAAGCATCTATTGAAAAGGCCCTACCCGAGCAAAAGATCCTTTGCTCCAAAGTAATAGAAAATAAGCTATCAACATACCAATTAATCATTTAAAGGTGTTCTTCTACAAAATTTCAAATTTCTTTGAATTTATACATTCGAACCAACTGTATTATTTTCAACTAAACAAAAGACTTGATATATTTTCATGCTTGAGATATGGAAGGAAAGGGTAATCCTTTTTCATTACAAAAGCTTATAAAATTGCCTGACGACTATTGCTTTATGAAATGTGGGGAAAGGGGAAAAAGGACGCATGTGCCTCTCTACTTTTGGCACATGAATGTATCAAATTCCTCTTACACTTGTTGATCATACTATTGTTTAATTATGTATTGCGATGAAAATGTATCACCATGTGATGGCATGATGCCATGATATTTAGCTTTAAAAATTCAAATAAACATGAGAATTTTGGGCCCAAATATAGAATATGCTGCATAGTATTAAGTTTATACGCACAAATATAAGTTAAGCAATTTATTAAATATGTTTTATGCATATAAACAAAAAGGAGTAGCGATAGCGAAATGCAAAACCAAGAGAAATTGACGTAATTTGACAATCATTGGTTGAAGAGTTACATCTCCCACACTCACGTTGTTATAGACAGGTTAGGTCCATATAGACCTAATTTTATAATTCTTGAGGATGGTTGTGAATGTTTGGTTCGGGTGAGTATAACGTGTAGTAGACTTATAGTGCAAATATTTGCATTGTTTGATTTACATTAATTCATTATTGAAGCCTCAAGGAGATATGAAATTGTGACTGGTGATGACGAATGCTTTGCAGTGCACGAACCGTCACTGTCCTGAGTGGCTTGGTTTAGCGCGCGGGTGCAAGTTCTGCTCGATTTTCATGAAGAATATTTCTTTAATGAAATGGTAAATTTTTATTTAAGTCCTGCAAAAGAAATAGGCCGGGTCGATTATTTTGCAGCCAAAGAAGTGACACCTGCACTGCACTGGGTCTCGTTTTCGGAAAGCTCGCCCAAAAATATTCGGTCAAAATCACGGGTTTGCTGGCTTTCCAAGTTTCCTCAGTCGAAATGGCGGGTAAAAGGAGTTATGCGACTGTTACTTCCTCGGAAAAGTTTGTGTAAATGTCGAACGACATTATATATATACACGCGCATTTTCATGTGTATTACAATGCAAAATATAGACCGTTATCCTCTCTACATATATTTTTTTAGAAAAAATAATTATATAGACAATAAAAGAAAATTTTTAAATTTGACGAGTAAATGCACTTCAATAATTGCAACTTACAGTAAAGCAAGCAAGGAAAACATAAGTAGACAAATTAATGTGAAAATGCAAATGACTCCCCCATACCATTCTTAAACAAAAGATGGTTACTTAAAAATATCAAAAGCAGTTAATGGAAAGAAAAAACTAGTATGTGGTACGTGTTTTGAAGATCTATTTTATTACTCATCTTTTGAAGACATAGGAATTTGAACAATTTCTTAGCTATTATAAAAATTCCTAAGAATCGGACCTGAGCAAGTCTTTAAAAGGCTCGAGGGAAAGAAACTGGGGGGAGAATCGCCTTGGAGTGAGAGATCTCGCAATGTCATTTCCGTATTCCCTCTATGATAGATATGGAATTAGGGGGTCTCACAGTGGTGAAGGTAAACATCACGTCAGGACTTCGGTCCTAGCTACCACCGAGTAGGCAAGTATAATAGTTTTCCGCATCTGGAGTGAGTGAGGAGAGGTGAAAAGCCCACTACAGGCCTGGCATGCCTTTTGGCACTGTCATTGAATTGACTGGCTAGGACTGTACCCTCGGTTCAGTGACTGTGCTGTCAATGATGTGCAAGATATGTTGCCATCCATAGAAGATGAAATATTCGAATGAAATATATCGGAATTGGATTGAGAATGAGACAATTACATTTAATTAGCAATCTTCACAATTTCCAATGCTCTCCGGCAAATTATCTTAGAGTGCATGAACTTGTCTTTACGTGTGAGCTCTCCGGCAAATTATCTTCCTTGGTATTTCACTTCTTACTTCAAAATGATGAGCACTCCAACGAACTTTGAAGTCTCAACAACATTTACAGATGAAGTTGCCTCTACACTAAAGGATTGTAGCTCACTCTATAAGTACACGTTACTTCACTCTATACTGAAAATAACTCTTTTAAAATGATTACACCAGCACTTCTTAGATACATTCGGATTTCAGAATTATTCTTTAATTATTAAAACGTAAGTATAAAAAGTAAGGACAAGATTTAGTTTTAGAGCGTTTTGATCCCTCGGCCGCCTTCAAGTCTCACTTTGACACGTACATAGGCTGCGTTTGGAAAGACTTTTGGGAAAAGTCCTTGAGAAAATGTAAAGACCTTTAAGGTAAGGGTGTTTTTCAAAATACAAAGTGTGTTTGGTAAATTTATTTGTGAAAGTCCATTGTGAAATATATTTGTGCAAAATAGTGTTTGGATGAATTAAATTTGTAAAAGACTTTTTATTATTAAAAAAAAAAAAGGACATTGGCTGGCCAAAGCTTCACCGATTACCGCCGGCCAAGGGTAGGCGATCCGGTGAGGGTCGCGGCGACCCTCGCCGCGCTGCCGCACGCCGTCGCGCAACCCATCGCGTTGCGGAGGTCGCCGGCGACCCATCTGGTCGCGCGCAAAGGTCGCGACTATATCTGCGACCAGATGGGTCGCGCGAAGGTCGCGACCTCCGCAAAGGTCGCCTGAAGCGTGACCGGCGACGCTACCAGATTTACGTTGCGACCTCCGCGAAGGTCGCGGTCGGCGACCCATCTAGTCGCAGCGCGAAGGTCGCGGCCGGCGACGCGGCCGGCGACCCATCTGGTCGCAGCGCGAAGGTCGCGGCCGGCGACCAGATCTGCTACCAAATGGGTCGCGGTGGCGACCTCCGCGGCGACCTCTCGAGCAGGGTCACACGACCCTCGCCGAAGGGTCGCGCGGCGGCGGCGGAGGTCGTGGCACGGTGGGTCGGCGTGGCGGGCGCGACGGCCGCCGGCGACTCCCTGCCCTTCGTCGGACACTGCTCACGAAGAAGAAAGAAGAAGAAGATGAACAGTCAGGGTAAAAAGGGAAAAACGAAAAATGAACGAGGACAATTTGGGAAGAAAATTTTTTATTTAGGCTCACCTTCAGCATGCCGAAAATGCTGAAAGCCCAAGGCAGGTCCCACCGCCTTGGGCTTTCAGCTTTAGGAATGCTTGGCATTCCCCAAATGGGCCTTGAAAGTTTTTACCAAACACCCACACATTCCCCCAAGGAGCTTTGGAGGTTCAAAGGGCCTTCCAAATGTCAATTCCAAACGCACCCATATAGCCCTTGAAGCTTCCTCCACGCGTTAGGGACTTTGAATAGGTCAATAGCTGTTGGAAAGGGTAATTTTAGATCAGTAGCATTACTATGGAAAATGGAATAACGAGTTTCAAAGCGTTATTCCATTTGCATAAATAAAAACATTTGCCTGGCTTTGCGTGTGCACCTTTCGGACCAAACCCGTGGCCTCCGAATCGACGACACTAGAATTCTTCTCGCTCTCTCTCTCTCTCTCTCTCTCTCTCTCTCTCTCTCTCTCTCTCTCTTCGAAAGCACTTTGGCGATGGCTCTGCAACTGTGGGAGACCCTCAAAGAATCCATCGTCGCCTTCAAGGGCCTGGCCCGGCGACTTTCTTCACCGTCCTTGCCCTTGGGCTCATCCTCTACTATGTCGTGTCCGGCCTCTTCGGGTCGTTATCCGACCGCCACCAGAGAGCGAGGGACTACCCGGAGCAGATGCAGCCTCTCCCTCCTCCTGTTCAGCTTGTCGAGACCTTCGAGGACGAGCTCAAGCAGTACGACGGCACCGACCCCAAGAAGTCTCTCTTGATGGCCAATAGGGGGCAGATCTACGATGTCTCTCAGTGCAGGTATGCTGCGACCTTCTTCGTTGTATCGGATAAAATTGTTATGCTCATCGAGCGGTTTTGGTTGTTCCCTGCGGCAGTCGTGGGTTATGGATCGGATCGTCACTCTCTTCTTAGGCTAATCCTACATGAATTTGTTGATTGCAATAGACTGTCTATTCACGTGCGAAGTTAATGCTGCGGTGAAATCGGCCTATGTGAAGCTTAAAAGAAATGGTTGAGAGTTATTCGTCCACACGCGGTCAAATTAATCATACAAAATACCCTTTTTTGTGGGATCTGAAAGCCTGGTTAATAAAATGGGAGTAGAGTTTGCTTCAATGAATGTCGGTTGACGACTGGCACAGACGTTACTCAATTTGCTGAAGTTCTCTGTAAATAAGACCAAGAAAAATTGCTACACAAGAATGTTGATGAAGATACCAAATAGAGAAGAATACGTGTAAAAGAAAGGAAAGAGATGTAACAACCACACCCCGGGCCTGCGGCGGACGGATGCTTTTAAGGTACAATGTTGTGCCATAACATATAAACGACAGTTGTTATATTGAGATGAGAAGATTTCGGCCGAGATCGGTCGTTCCATCCCCTAGAAAATGGAAGTGAAATTTACAATTCTTTAAACACTAGCAAATGGATGTTCGTTGTAGTAAAAGTCACATATAGTGACATATTACGATGTCATGTTGTTGGTTATGACCGTGTGAAAAGTCACCCCCACATTCATATTGTCTCTAACTTTACTTCCTTGTCTAATGATGGAACGACTCCCATGCTCTAGCAATTGAAGTTTTTATTTGCAACCAGAACTTTAAATTTTATGTCCTCACTAATTTTGGAGCTTGGACCCGATAATTTTTTTTTTTAAATTTATAATTTCCAACATGTATCCGAATATGCATTTTTTTTGTTCAATTTAATGTATTTGTTGGGAATAAGTAATATATGGCCTATCTTGTAGTTAGACTTCAAGACACGGGGTATAAGGATTTTATTATACATAGTTGGGGTGTAAAGTTCAGTCCAAATTAAAAATCCAAGTTGCCTTTGCAATCATCTCTAAAGTGTAACACATAGTTCAATACATTCTTGGACCACTTTCACTTCTTATTCAACAAAGATTGGTACGCATGTTGCCACCACAGATCTCATGGCACCTTTTTCATTTTATAATAACAAGAAATTAATTGATTAGTATCCTAATATCCGGTCAACTAATCTAGAAGTGCATCAATTGTCACTCACAAATTTACCATATACCACAGCGGAGTATCTTTTTAATGTGATCAAACTTTTTTTTTTTACTATACTATAGAAGAAAAAAAAATGAAGGATTGAAAAGAATAGAAACCATTTCCCCTGAAGCCAAATAAATCAACCAAAAAATTGGCCTTTAATTAGGACAGTATGATACTATGGTCATAGAAATTTACCCTATGTTCAATAGTCAAATTTATTAAAAATTCAATTTTGCAATAAATTCAACATTAACCAAAGGTATGTGGCGAAGACACATCTAACTAGTGTGATAAATGTGATCTTCCATAAAGAAAAGTTTAATGTACATATTGTCAACACTTCATGTGCGTGAAGAGCACTCCTATGCTAAAGTGTCGGCTCATCCTTGAGCACTTTTATTAAAATATTCTTTGTTGACCCACGTCAAAAGGAGGTCATGCGCCTGGGAGTCAACATATGAGGAGAAGATCAAATGGCGAACAAACTACCACTCGCAAACTACCAAATCTTAGGCAACTCATTGCTTATTGTTAACCATTTCTGTTTTCTGATTCTAATGGCTTCTCCTCCTTCTTCCAAGCACAGAAGGAGCTATGATGTCTTTCTGAGTTTTAGAGGCACAGACGTCCGCAACTATTTTCTTGGTCATCTCTACACAGCTCTTGTTCAAAGTGGAATAAACACTTACATGGACAGTGACGATCTAAAGAAAGGGTAATCAAAAAAAAGATCTAAAGAAAGGAGAGCAAATATCACCCGCACTCATGGAGGCAATCGAGGAATCACAAATTGCGATCATTGTTTTCTCCAAGGACTATGCCTCATCACCGTGGTGTTTGGAGGAGGTGGCGAAAATCATGGAGTGCAAGGAGCAAAGAGGCCTCATGGTCTTTCTGGTGTTTTATAAAGTGGAACCTAGAGAAGTGAGAGGGCAGAGACAGAGACAGGGTTATGCAGAAGCTATGGCCAAACATGTGGTCAAGTTTGGGGAGGATTCAGGGAAAGTAAAGCGATGGAAGAAAGCTCTTCTTGATGCTGGGAGCTTGTCAGGATGGCATTTTATGGATTGGTACGTGAAAACACTTCTACTGCTTCAAACAGTGTAATTCTTTTGATATTCGATCTTCTTTAAGGTTTGGGATCCTCTAAAGTTCGGCTAATCTATCCCGGCTCTCTCTCTCATTTGCCTCGTCTCTCTCTCTCTCTCTCTCTCTCTCTCTCTCTCTCGCATTAGACACACAGCACAGAAAACACTTGCACAGAACACGAAACAGAGTACCATGGACGAGCCGTTCGTCCTCTCCGACCCTCTGCCGATTCTCGACACGCCGCCGTCGGATTTTTCACGTCCCAACGCCACCCCAGCCGCATCATCTCAGCCCGTCTCTGTGTCTCTGTGTCTAGGGGCTTTAGGCTGCGAATCAGGCTCGCGACCCCGGATCTGGGGCTTCAAGCCCACGTCAGCGGTCGCTAGCCTCGCGCAGCGCGCAGTGGTCGCCTGAGACTCTCCTGTCTTCCGTGACAGAGGGACAAGAACACGGAAAGAGGGCGCACCAACTGCGCTAGGACAGGCGATGGTGATGGGTACATCACGGTGGCAGGGACATGGCAGCGGGGGGAGCAGATGAGGGCGGCCACGGGGCAGTGGCAAATGCGGAGGGGAGTGGAGAGAGAGGGGTGGGGGAAATTTGGGTTTGAGCTTTGAGCCTAGGCATTTTCTTATTTTTCAAGTAAAATTTAACAAAAAATTCTAGAAACTATAAAAGAAAATTAAAAAAACTTGAAACTTTTAATTCACAAATTGAGATATTGGTTAGAAGAAAAGGTGCACAACATTCAAATATAATAAGTTTCTTCGATATCAAAAACCGTCATAATACATTAAAATCACGTATATTAATCTATATCCTATGTCTACTGGATAAAATTCAAGCCGGGTTTAAGAGAAAGTTTCCTTCTATGCTCACCAACATGGGAGGTAAAATTGCTCTGTGATTGCCACATGGATAGTTGTGTCATACAACCCATATTCAGTCAATTTTCATTTTAGTGATTTGTCCTTTATCTTGAAATACATTTTTAACAAATATATGTTTGTTTACAAAAAATCATGATAGTAAAGTTATCGACTTAATTTGAAAGTTTAAATTCTAATAATTTGAGATTCGAAAAAATAACACAAAAATAAAATATCTTGAAATAAACATTTTAACTAGCATATATGATCAAATGTAATTCATGATCAAACAAATATCCATTTGGTTTAAAGTATGAGAATTATAAGTCATTAAATCAATGACACGGATAATGCAAGTTATTGTCATTATAAACCATGGTATTAGTCCGTATTTAATTACGTAAATAATACGTTTAAACCATAGATAAGCTACTCCTAATTGAAAATACAGATCATTTCATAACGTGATCTAACTTCATATGGTATTAGCTTCCACTTGGCAATCTGGATAAGGCTATCACTCATGAAAGACTCATGCGAGTGGCACCCTCATGTTTTAACCAATTTTAAGGATTTTGTAGTTCTAGATAACAGACTATATCCTCTTAAGAAAAAGATTAGCTTAAAAATCTATAGAAGTGTATTTTCGTGGACTTCGGCTTTCCAATTGGGGCGGGAAGTTTGGGCTCCCATGTTCCAACCCCGTTACTGTTAGCTGGAGGGTCTTTTGTACTGCTGGCATGCCTCTGCTTCTTGTTGAGGTTTTGAGCTATCAGTCTCTCACGGACGCAGACCCAGACTAAAATCACTTAGAGAGTAAGAATTGTAGAGAAAGCTTTCTCTACTGATTTCGCCTCCCCTTTCAACTGAAGAGGGATCAGCTATATACATACAAAAGCTGGTGCCTGTGGGATGTTGCCAGCTCACTTCAACATTTACAAGCGGACATTAACAAAAGTGAGCTGCCTACGCCTGTACATATAAGACATTATACCCCGTCTAACCCATGGGGATTATCCTTTCTAATCCATGCATTTTCTCTTCTTCTGAGAAAATTAGTTTTTGACGTCTTGTACTGCTGAGTGCTGACGTAGTAATCACCCATCTGAAGGCTGGCCCTGGGTCTTTTCTTCTAAATTGGGCGTGATTATTTCGTTCCTTTTTCTCTTCAAGTCGCTGATCTTGTGTTTGGGAGATCGTCCAAACTTCAAAAACATCAGCCCTGAAATATAAGCTCTGTCCTCTAAGCCAGAAACTTAGGGCGCGCATGATTGCGCGCTATTTTTGTTCCAGAAATTGTTTTTCTATTTCAGAAACAATTCTGGAATAGAAATCCGTTTGGTAAAATTATTCCACTTTTCTATTTCTGAAATAGATTTTGGTTCCAGAAATAGATCGGACAAGAAATCGAAATAGAAAAAAGCTATTTTTCTATTTCGAAATGAAAATGAGAAATAAAAAAAAATTTTATCGTTCATCGCCGGCTGGCGATCGCCGACCGTCGGCCGTCGCCGCCGGCGATCGCCGACCGCCGGCCGTCGCCGCCGGCGATCGCCGCCGTCGGACGCCGTCGCCGGCCACCATCGTCGCCGATCGCCGGATGCCGGACACCGCCACCCGGTTGTCGAACGCCGGACGCCGCCATCGGTTGCCGACGCCGCCGCTGCCACCGGACGCCGCTGCCGCCGCCGAACGCCACCATCGCCGTCGGTCGCCGGCCGCCGGTCGCCGGTCGCCGGCCGCCACCGTCCGAAAGAAAGAAATTTTTGTATCGTTATCAAACGAATTTCTATTTTTAGAGTAGAAATTTTGTGTCATTATCAAACGGTTATTTTGCTTAGAAATTCATCCAGAAATAGAGATAGAAAAATCTATTTCTGTTCCAGAAACTATTTTTGGAACAGAAATAGAATCATGCGCGCCCTAAGGGGCCAGATCGATTACTTTCTCTCGTTTTCTCTCTCGGACTTCTTTTTATTTAAAGCTCATATAACCCTTGAGAATGATGATGAAAATTCTTCCATCACCTCACAGATAATACTTTTGTTTGTTGCCTATTGCATGCTCTAGGACGGCTTTAAAGAATTCGATTTCAGTGGCTTTAGTGATAAAAATAACATGTCTCACCGCATTTTTATGTTTCTCTTGATTTTGTTTGGTTTTGCAAGTTGTTGAATTTCCCAGATCTATTAGACATGATCTATTTCCTTTCATCAGCCAGTTCCCCTCATCGTGCTGGTAACAATCACTGTAGAAAATCTAGGACCATATCCTAAGCAGCTTGAAGCATGTAGTACCAACGGTTTAACTTTACTGACAAGGTGTAGATAGCCTCTGTCAATGTTGATCGAGTCTGCAAACCCTGCTTCTACAAGCGGGAGTCCAGTTTCTGCTACGCTGGTGTGAAGTTTCTAGCTTAGTCATCCTTGTCCTTCCCAATGGAGATAAGGATTTAGAGCAGAGAGTTCCTCTAAAGAAAAGTGTCTTTTTGAGCCTATTATATTTCTTTATTAAGGTCAAATCTCCAGGTAGTAGAGCTTCAGAGAATACGCACCTTAACTTTCCATTATTCAAGGAACTCTTCTCCGATTTTTTTTGTAAAATTTTAACTCAACTTCTAGAATCTTTATGTGTGAAGCAGGATCTTTGATGAACCATTCAAGTTGCTGGAAATCTCTTTCTCAAGTCTAACTAGCAACTCTGCATAGATTTTAGTACCCTTCCCATGAAGGCCGTGATTGATGGAATCAATATGTAGTTATCAAGCTTAACATATTCAAATTTTTTATTTTTGACGTTTTTATCACTAGATTCAATGTCAAAATCTTCTGGAATAGGATTATGATTCTCAGGAATATTTTCCTCATGATTATTTTATAGCCATCTGGTGCAAACTTTCCACGAGCTTCATTGTCAAGATCTTGCTCCCATAACTTTATTGAGGCCATATATGCCAGATAGTTCACCTAAAAAACACATAACCATTTCTGAATCAGATTATACTTGCTGTGTGCGTTGGTTTGCCAAACATATCATCTTCTACCTGATTTTAATCTTCAAGGGTATCTCCTTTAATTCTTTTGGGACTAAATCAAAAGAGGCTTGTGAACTTCGACTGTCTTTTCAACCAACCAGTTCATTCTCTTGGCAACTCTCTCACAGTATTCATTCCCCACATTCATTGAACGGATGATATTAAGGCTTTTTTCCATTCCTCTATAATTCTAAAATGAGAAAAAATAACTCTGTCTTTTGCATGGCCAACTAATATTTGTTTTCGTTCTAATAGAAGCATAGCTTTTGCTCTCATTCTCCTTCTGTCTCTTTGAGCACTTCTTCCGTGGATGCCCGTCTTGCTTGCATACCCGAAAATTTTTTCTTTCTGCTGTAGGATTTATCTGCACAGCAAGACAATTTACGAGAGAGAGAGAGAGAGAGAGAGAGAGAGAGAGAGAGAGAGAGAAGCAGCTAAGATTTTTTATCTGGGGGAATATATTCTATGTCAAAGTTGTAATAACTATACCATTCTTGTATAATGAGAAGCCTAGTTTGCTGAGCTTCTTTCAGATTCAGATACAAGAACCTTTCGACATATTCAGTGTTGGTTCTCATTACAAATCTTTTTGGGGTAAGGAATATGTAAAAGAGAGGGATAATATGGAGCGGACCGGTGTGTCCAGCCCAGTTAGCAGAATTTTCAGCCCACCTTCTTGTGTCTTTCTAGGCTCAATTTTCTTTCTTTCTTTTAGGCCCATACTTCTTTTTCTCACCAATCGACGACGCCATCCCGTTTCTCGGTGACCGTACGTCAGCTCACCACTTGCCGTCGGCGACCTCAAGGAGCGGCGACCGGCGATTTCGATTGATAGATTCGGTAGCCGTTCGTCGGAATCAACCTCACAGAGCTTCATCTCTCCAAATTTGATACGCTTACTCCAAAGATGGTGGAGCGAGCGATTGCAGGGCCTAAAGAACCGATCAATGGCGGTCGGCTAAAGCAACAAACGGAACGAACGCGACGATGATGGAAATCCATCAACCAGTAGTTTCATACCCGTCCTTGTCATTTCATCATCAAGATATCTCTGCCGCCGATGCTTTTTCTCTCCGGCCTTGTCGCTGGTCTTACGATCTTGCTATCTGCTCAAGATGAATCATCGTCTTAGCATTCGCCTTTGTCTCGCTTCGGTTCATTCAATACACTCAATTTGATGAAATGGCACAGTGAAGGACTGATCGAGACTCTTTTGATGAAATAGCATTCACCTGTTTTATATCTACTTAATGACATCCTCACGATGTTTTCATGAAACTTAATCATTTCTTTGAATTGCTGAATCAATATGTCAAGTACCATTCCGGTTTTTTTTTCAGAATTGAAGCGGAGTTTATAAAGAAAATTGTGAGCGAGATCTCTATGCAGATTGACCAAAGACCCGTACATGTTGCTGAGCATCTGATTGGGATACATCCTCAATTGATAGAGCTGAATTCAATGTTAAAACTTGGGTCTGATGAGGATGTTCGCATGACAGGATTATGGGGACCGGGAGGCATAGGGAAGACAACTTTAGGTTTAGCCCTGTACAATAATATTTCTAGGCAATTTGAGGGTTCATGTTTTTTGGAGGATGTTCGCAAAGCTTCGGAAGACCCCAAGGATTTAGCTGCTTTGCAAGAACAATTGTTATCTGACATATTACTGAGACGAAGATTCATGGTGTCTAATGTTCATAAAGGTATTAGTTTAATGCAAGATGAACTTCGTGGCAAGAAAGTTCTCCTTGTTCTCGACAATGTCACTGACAGAAAGCAGTTAGATGCTTTAGCTAGAAATCTGATAGAGTTTGGTGCAGGAAGTAGGATCATCTTTATAACGAGAGATAAGCATTTGCTAATTTCTCGTAAGATAGATGAAGATAATATCTATGAAGTTGAACCTCTAGAGAATTGCGATGCTTTTGAACTTCTCCGTGGACATGCTTTTCTGAGTAACAACAGTATAAGGGCGGATCTTGTCAATGAGGTTTTGCATTATGCTAGTGGGCATCCTTTGACACTTACGGAATTGGGTCATTACCTGTGTTGTAGAAGTGAAAGTGAGTGGGAAAGTTCATTGCATATTCTAGCCAAAATTCTTTAAAAAAACCTGCTATGATTATTTTAAGTGGAGTTACGATGGACTAGATGACAATGCAAAGAAAATCTACCTTGATATTGCCTATTTCTTCACGGGGTACTCTAAAGAGTATATTATGGAAGTTCTTGATTTTTGCTTTCAACCTACTATTGGAGTAAAAGTTCTTGTCGAGAAGTCCTTGGTAACTGAAAAGAGAAAGACCCTACATATGTGTAACATGATTTGATTGATGGCCATGGATATCATTAGACAAGAACATCCCAATGATCCTGGAAGACGTAGCAGGTTATGGCTTTTTGATGATTTTCGTAATGTTCTGTCAGGACAATTGGTAAGATTTGCTGGTGTTGATATTGATTTTGCTCTCATTATTTAATTTTGTATATTAATTGCACTGCAAATTCTATAAATACATGTAACATTACAGGTAACATATGCACTATAGTCGATAGTTTTAAATTTACCTGAGCCAGAGAAGATAAAACATGGGAGCTCTTACAAATTTGAGAAGGTTGAAGAAGCTCATCATGAAGAATGTGCATAACTCTTCCCAAGATCCCATCTATCTTCCTGATGAATTAATATGGTTTGAATGGCCTGAATGTTGTCCTTGCATCCCAAAATCTTCCTCCGTTCCTGAGAAGTTAGCTCAACTTTGTTCGTATGCAAGCAACATCCATGCAATGATTAAGCATTTTGAGGTGCGCATTTAAATGAATAGTCTTTATCTCCTTATCTTCTACGTATCCATTCTATTTGCATATGAATATGAATATGCATGTGTATTACTAAGAACTTTGAATGCGACACTTACTAACTCGGATGATGCTGTTAATGTTCTTAATAAACATCCGCATCTATTAAATTGTTTTTTTTTTTTGGTAAAAGTAAAGTAACCGCATCTATTAAATTGTTTATATTTGATTAAAGCATTAATTACATGATGTCGATCTACCACATGAACCAACATAAATTGAATCCTCCCGTTTTAGGGGATTCTTAAGCACTTTCCCATGAGAATCATGATGTTCATTTGAACAAAATGTATTCAAGAAGAAAGTCCAATCTCATTTTCAATATATTACAGGTACTGAAACTTAAAAGAACAATGAATAGAAAGCATCGATAACCCTTGAGTGTCAAAATTTGGAAGAAAAACTTATCGGTGATATAATTTGACCATTGAATGATGAATGGGCTTACATTTTTAATAAACACAAATGGCAATTTCATTTTTTTTTTTTTTTTTTGAAATGATAAGACTCTGAAAATGTTATTCAAGATTCTATATTGTACAGTAAAGACGGGCTGTCTAAATTCTTTTCAAATTTGTGTGTGGAAAGAGAGAGATTTTTCTTGTTATCTACCTAATCATGAAGTGAGTTTGCATTAAATACTTTTGATCGAACCTCCCATTGTTCTCTCCAATAGTATGTGGCTGAAAATGAAATGACATGTAGAAAGTGTGTAGTGAAGAATGCCTATAGGAAGCTAGTCTTACTTAAATTGGTCCAAGCTTGACAACTCTCAAACAACGACAAAAAGGTCCCATGTCTCTTTCGGTTGGGCTAACCTAATCGACGATTTCCGACATTTATTTCTTTATATCTAGAGGGAAGAAAGAAGCAAAACTGCAAGAATTTTAATGGATGACAAGTTCTATTTCAAATATAGTTGGACTTTTCATCCAGGGAATCTGTCCTTCTCCTTCCCAATATGTAACTCTTTCCCCTCCTTTCCTTTCAATTGTGACATCGGTCAGTGCCTTCAATCTAATCCTGATGTAAGAAATCACGGGATGGAAAGCGACTCTTCTCATCCCCTTATTGGGGCATCCTCTCGCCTTAGCGGTAGAACAACTAGGGTAATAGATTGATCATCCAATTATATCTCTCGCTTTGGAAAACAAGGCTTGTGGAGTGCGGCTCCATTGAAGAGCCTTCCTCTATAGATATGCTAGGGCGCTGGGTCCAGCACTTGGGCCACCTTATCATGAAAATTCCACGCAAATAGCTTGCTCGCCTTTTCGCAGCATACCGATGGCAAAAAGGTGGAGAATTCAACACAATCAAGGAAAGTTATTAAAAGAGAGGAGTTTACATTATTGCCTGTTGCTTTCATTTTTTTAAGCTCCGTTGGTTTCGCGAAAAACAACTCTTAGGAAAATGTTTTCTGGATTTTTTAACGTTCGTTTCACGAAAAATGAATTAGTCAATAAAAACGTTTTCTTTTATTGGAAAAAACACATTCAAAAGTGGGCAAAATATTTTCCACTTTTGAGAAAGTTAAAAACATTTTCCATAACTTCTTCCACCTCACAATCTTTTATCAAATACATTTTTATTTTATTTTTATGTTTTCTTTTCCTTTTTTTATTTGTTTTAAATCACTTTTTTAATTTCCTTTTTCTTTGTTTTTTCTTCTTCTTTGGTCGATGAACGGCCATTAGCGAGCTTTGACCTAGCCATAGGCGAGCAAGGCTCCACCTCGCTTGATTTGGTGAAGCCGAGCTTAGACCTCGGCGAATTTGGTGAGTTGGGCATGACTTGGGCCTCGCCAAAGGTCGCTAGAGCCTCGCTAACCTCTAGTGACCTTGAGTGAGGCTCGAGCCCCACCCAGCTTGTCCGAGCTTGCCAATGGCCAATTGTTGGCCATTCGACGATCGGCCAAGGCCAAGAAAAAGAAGGAAAAGAAAAAGGAAGAAAAGAAAAAGAAAAAAAGAAAAGGAAAGTAAACAATTAAAAATTAAAAATTGGTTTTTAAAAAATAAAAGAAATAAGTGCAATAGAAGTCTCAAAATATGTTATGAAAATGCAATTGAATCCTAAAACTTACAAAAAGTACAATCAAGTCCTAAAACTTCTTAAATTAGTTCAATTGAGTCTTAAAGTTAACATCGTCAAATTTACAAACGAAAAATGCCGACGTGGCGCAGATGTGACATTTTAATTAAAATTTCATTTTCCACATGGATTTTTTTAATTATTTTTTAATTTTTTTAAAAATATTTTAAAACTAAAGAAGAAAAACTAAGTTTTTTTTAAATTTTTTTAAAAAGAGAAAATGGCATCTCCTCCATCGCCGCCGCTTATTGCCGAAGGGTTTGGCAAAAGTCGTTGGCCTTGGGTGAAGGTGGTGGTCGCCGCTCGACTAGGGCTAGGCCTTGCCGACCCTAAGCGAGGGTCGGCGAGGGCGCCTAGGTCCGAGCACGCCAATCCTCACGGGGGACCAGTGAGCGTCACCCGGGGTGGATGACAAGGTGGGCTAGCGAGGCCTTACCTAGGGCTAGTGATGCTCGTCGGCCCATCGTCGGGGCCTCACCTGGGGCAATGCTCGCTGGGCCCCCGTGAGGGCCGACATGCCCGGATCGGGGCGCCCTCACCTACGCTTGATGAGGCTCGCCGCCCGGGGTTGGCGAGGCCTCGCCCCGGTCGGGTGGTAGCCGGCCACCTCCGCCCAAGGTCGCCGTCCCCTCGGTGATAGGCGGTGGCGGCGGCAAAGGAGCTGTCATTTTCTGTGTGTTTTACTTTAACAATTTTTTTTTTTTTTTTAAATTGGCTTTTCTTTTTAGTTTTTAAATCTAATTTTGAATAAAAAATAATTAAAAAAAGCCATGTGGAAAATGAAAATTTATTTAAAATGTCTCGTCGCGCCATATCAGCATTTTCCGTTAGTAAGTTTGACGATATTAATTTTAGGACTCAATTGAATCAATTTGACAAGTTTTAGGACTTAATTGCACTTTTTGCAAGTTTTATGATTTAATTGCATTTTTTTTAACAAGGTTTAGGATTTCTATTGCATTTATCCCAAAATAAAATAATAAAAATATTGAAAATGAGTGCATGTAGGAAAAGATTTTCCTGATCGAATGGAAAAAAAATATTTTCAATTCATTTTCAAATTTTAGTCAAGCATCGAAAAATAGGATTATTTTCTTGGAAAATGGCTTCTTGAAAAACAATTTCCGAAAACGCCATATTTTTCGCAAAATGAACGGAGCAATTCATATTATTTTACATGCTCGAAATATTGCATATACTTATATTATTATTCAATAAACACTGCGATTTTATGTCTTATGGTTACTTCTAATCAGAGAGTAAGTCTCCATGATGAGGTTTGGATTAACTTTAAATAAAGTTTCACGTAAACTCTAGTGTAGAATTTGATTATTGTGGATATTTTTTGTTGTTATTGTTTTCTGCATATATCATATTTCTCTTGTGAGAAATTCACTTCGGTATCAATAATTAAAACAATACAAACACACAGGCATCTTACTAGTTTTCTATAAAACATTGGTAACTTTAACTTATTGGTAATTTACTTAAACATATGGGTAAATTATTATTTTAGTTGGTAATTTAAAACTATCAAGTAACTGATCTTAAGTGTGTTGTTAACTTACCGATGCATTGCTTCTGGTCAAAGTTTTGTTAGCCATGTAATTTGATAGTTACTAATGTCTTTCACCTTTTACCAGCACGTAACAGTGATCCGATTTTTGCACTATGGAACAGTAGAATCGTCCTTCTGTTATATGTTTAAAAAAACTATGAGGAAAATCTATTCGATCGTGGACAAATAGAAGTACTTACTTGTTCTTCTAAGTTTTCCGATGATGCTTATGAGTTATGATGTGTGAAAAATTTTATATATAAATTCCCAGTATATGAACACACCACTAGCTTTTTATAAAAAATCAGAGACAGTTTTGAATTGAAAATTTGTCATAGATTTTCTCTTTTGTCCAGAATGTCTATCCTTATTGGTTTCATTGTTCTGGCAGGATTCTGGAAGATTGAAGCCCAATAACTTCAGTGAATGCCCGACACTGGTTTATATGCAGAACTTCTTCAATTATCGGAGCAAAAACCAATTATTGCGAACTGTTCTTCTTCGTGGGCGTTTAGCATCCATAGAAAATCGTAAAGCTTTAGAGAAATTCAATAGACGATAAACACCTAAATTTCGATATGCCAACAATCCTTAATGAGTCTGGTGGGTGAGAGCAGAGAGCCTTGTTTCTGGGGGGTTGGCTGGTGGTTGGTTCGTCTTTTGGTTGCGGTTACCTTGCTACTGCTTGGCGGTTTACTGTTCCTTTTGATAGAGAGGCGGACAGTTTCCTGCTGGTCTTTCCCGTGTCCTGGCCGAGTGCAAGGGTGGTTGTTGGCGGGGGGCTTGTTAGCCTTTGCTGTTTTTTTTTTTTTTTTCGCCGCCGTTTGGCCTCTGGTGCTTTTTCTTGCTTGTTTGTCTTGCCTTTGTTGGCTTTTGCTGGTGGCTTGTTGGTGGCTCTGTTTCTTTTCTGTCGGCACCCTTCCACTTGTTTTGACTAGTTTGTCATTAGGTGTGTAAGTTTTTGGTGCTGGACCTCTTGTATAGTTTTTGGTTAAAGCTCAATATATTCTTATTTTACCCAAAAAAAAAAAAAAAAAAACAATTCTTAATGAGAGCTCAAAATTGTAAGCAAATGCAGGAAGTTCAAAATGGGCTTCCTTTAAGCGATTCTAAGCCAATGTGAGAAGTTATTTCATTATCTGATTTATTTTCCAACAAATGATCAATTGATTCATAAGTGCCACATTTCCAAATATGTTTTCTAATTTAGTGCGGATTTTAATGGATTCTAAATTGCCAAAAGTGGTCGCAGAACATAACCCAGGTTGATTCCGGTAAATAATAGTGCATTTCTATCACTTCTGTAAAATTAATAGTTCAATTCTTAGATGTCCTTCGTTTTAGTTCGTTCATCTTCTAAGTAGTGACGGCAAGGTTTTTCTTTTGCCCCTATCTAATGTCTCTGAAGAGACGTTAATGAGGTACGTCTAAGAAGTGTAAAATGTTGCAGATATTGATCAGTTTTTTTTTTTTTTTTTTTTTTTGTTCTTTTTCTTTTGGCCAATACAAGATTAAAAACATACAAAATTCTAACTTCATCAGTGAACTAAGGTCGTTCATTTGTATCATACAATTATTAACTTGATTTCTTGATTTTTTTTATACATTGTCTATATCATCTTCTAGGTTTACAAGTCTATTTCTTATTGTTCAACAAAATCCATATTTTTTATTAAGTATAATTTCTGTTTTCTTTTTTTGAGAAAGCTGCGCGACATATGAGAATTATTTTCGGCACACCACAAAATCACTCTCTTTTCAATTTACTTGTGGATATTCAACAACTTAAAGATAGCCCTTTACCAATCTCCCTCATGTGCTCCATTCCAAGAATCTTCAACTTCTCTATCCTAATGATGGCTCAAAATTGTAAAGATTCCTCAAATTCCATATAAAATCAAAGGCTTGTGAAGACTTTATTAAATGTGCACTTCAACCGAGGAATTTTCAGCATCCATAAAAAATTTGGTCTCTCTGGAGATAATGTACTTATGTTACTGCATGTTAACATGTGAATTTTTGTTGGCACATCAAGCATATATTTTTTGTAATAAATATATAAATAAATAAAAAGAAGAAAGAAAAGAACAAAAAAGAAAGGGCTCCAATTCGGTAAAAATGGAAAAGGCCTGATCCAAGGTACCCAAGCCCGGCCAATCAATTTGCACGACCCGGAAATTCAATCCAATTGATCACACGCACAAGCCACAAGATCATTTAAAAAGCCCACATAGCCCGTAAAAAGAAAAAGCCCATGACACTTGAAAAGGTAGAATCCCGCCCCAACCCCCCTCCCTCTCTCTCTCTCTCTCCCTCTCCCTCTCTATCTTCTGGATAGATTTAACCAATATCCTCCTCCGGTACCCTCTCCTTCGCTGGCCCCCAATCGACGCCAACATCCGCCGTTCCCCATATCCAACCGCAATCCCTCTGGTCACTGGCCGACGGAGAACCGTTGAATACCAGAGCAAAGAGGAGGACATGAAAAATTTCATTATCTCTGATGAAGAGGATTCCTTAGCTTCTGGACCACAAATCGACGCTAGCATTCACCGCTCATCACCTCCAATCGCTGAATACTTCCATATTTTCCAGTTGCTGGCCACGATAGACGAAGTTCAGTGATCTCTCTCTCTCTCTCTCTCTCTCTCTCTCTAAGCATTTCCTTACCCTAATTCATCTTCTCCAACGTTCTCAGGCTACTGACAATCATCGCCATCGCCGTTTGACGTTTCCTAGCTAAAGTCGAACCAGCTCTGTTTGCCCCTGTTTCGAGCCAAGGAGCCCGAAGCGTTCAGCTCTTTCTCAAGACTCTTCCATATGTTCCTAAGATTCCATTTATAACAGAGGGAGCATGACAAAATCTTCCCATGTAAAAGGGTGCTTAAAATAATTTAAAGAAACTTATAGTTTAATAAGGGTTAATACCCTAAAAACCCCAAACCCAGACAGTGACAAATTTACCCCAAACTATTTTTTGATCACCAAAAACCCCAAACCTGGTACATATGTGACAAATCTACCCTCCGTTAGCTTCCGTTCGATTTTGCCGTTAATTTTTGCTGACGTGGTTCGACGTGGCAAGCCATATGGAAATTCATAAGTTTAATACCGTTAAAAACCCCAAACCTGGTATATTTATGACAAATTTACCCCAAACTGGTATATTTGTGACAAATTTACCCCAAAGCAGTATATTTATGACAAATTTACCCCAAGCAAGTATATTTATGAGAAATTTACTCTAAATTAATTTTTTCGATCATAAAAAACCTAAATGGGTACACATGCGGCACATTTACCCTCTTTCAATTTTCCCAAATTTGATCGAGTTGTGATTACCAATTAATTTTATTTTCCGGATTATTTTCTACGTGGCATTAACCTTACTAAAACATGTAATATAAGATTAAAACAATGTCGTTTAGGCTCAAATCCTAATTTTTAACTAACATCTTAATTGAATTAGATTAAAGAAAAGCTATTTTTTCTCTAAAAAATAAAAAATAAATAAAAAGGAAAGGAAAAAAAGACAAGGGCTACAGGCCCTTGTTTTGGCTATAGAAAAAGGGTCGGTGAGGGCTCGGTGAGGATCACAATTGATTAATTTAAATTGAATAACTTACGTGAATAATCCATGCATAGCATTTTTTTCCACCGTTCAAACGTATCGAATTAGAAACCAAATTAGCAAATTCCATTAACTTGAATCAATGAAATGATCACATTAAATATTTTCATAATAATATAAAATGAAATTAAGCAACTATCAAAAGTTCATATTGTTTTAATCTTATATTACATGTTTTAGTAAGGTTAATGCCACGTAGAAAATAATCCGGAAAATAAAATTGATTGGTAATCACAACTCAATCAAATTTGGAAAAATTGACAGAGGGTAAATGTGCCGCACATGTACCCATTTAGGTTTTTTATGATCGAAAAAATTAATTTAGAGTAAATTTCTCGTAAATATACTTGCTTGGGGTAAATTTGTCATAAATATACCAGTTTGGGGTAAATTTGTCACAAATATACCAGTTTGGGTTAAATTTGTCATAAATATACAAGTTTGGGATTTTTAACGGTATTAAACTTATGAATTTTCACATGGCTTGCCACGTCAGCAACCACGTCAGCAAAATTAACGGCAAAATCGAACGGAAGCTAACGGAGGGTAGATTTGTCACATATGTACCGGTTTGGGGTTTTTGGTGGTCAAAAAAATAGTTTGGGGTAAATTTGTCACAGGTGTACCAGTTTGGGGTTTTTTAGGGTATTAACCCGTTTAATAAACATGTTTTTGGGAAAGCGCCACGTCTATGTGGAGTGCGTCCTTATATAATTTGGGTGGTGGTGGACCGGTTAATCACCAAACCAAAAAACCAAGATGAGCTTTTTTTTTTTTTTTTTTTTAACAAACGCATCCGTTCCGAGAAAAAGATATATATATCCCATGCCTTCATAGTCTTCAAATAGATAAGTGGAATGCATCTTCCTTAAAAAAATATGGCATATATATAGGCTTTCCTATCGTAGGAAGGCGCAATCATATTATGATGATCGTAAGTTGCAGAAATTATTAAAATTCCACAAAACTATAAAACGGACACCTTGTCATCGAACTAGTTTTTTCTATGAAGAGCTAGAATCTAGACTATAGAGATGGTCCATCTTGGTTGGATGAACTAAGCATTTGAACTTACCGAAGAAGAATCAATTCACATGGGCTTCTTCATGAACTAATCAATCCTTTTGCTTTTCAGTAACTCATCTACGGATTCCCGCTTCCCTCATGAAGTGCGTATCAACGGCAAGTTATTGAAGGGAAATTTTTCTTCCTCTTCGCAATCATCTTGGTTAAGGAAAGCAGCTTTTTTTTTTTTTTTTTTTTTCTAATGAATTTGAGGCTAGTTCGCATTGAGAGGCCATCTCTGCGACTTTATTAAAACTGTCCAACTCGCGGGAAGAACCTTGTCCGCTCTCAACTACAAAACACTACCGCGATTGCAGTTATTTACATTTTAATCTCAAAGAATGCTTCTTGTTGAGAATTACGCCCATTGACTCACTTCTTACGAATTTGGGAAACTGTTACCCAAAAGTGTAGACAGCTTTAGAGAGAAAGAAGTTTGATTACCGGAACATGATGGAAACTCTTTTGATCAAATTATCTACAAGATTTGTTTTCTGACACTGATGTGCATATTTGATTGACTGAATTACGCATGATGCTCTGCACGCGTGGGATGACCTGAAGTTTTGGGCAAGACCAGACAAATAGCTT
The DNA here is from genome assembly GCA_014182555.1 of Eucalyptus erythrocorys. Lineage (NCBI taxonomy): Eukaryota > Viridiplantae > Streptophyta > Magnoliopsida > Myrtales > Myrtaceae > Eucalyptus > Eucalyptus erythrocorys. The sequence goes on from CM024604.1 coordinate 22,598,184, forward strand.
GATCGGGATCAGGAGAAACCATGAAACAAGAATAGAAGAGCTCGTCACACTCTATGAGGAAATATTTCCTAGTAACCTCCTTGATCCGTGCACATTTTGAATTCATTTCATAATTAAATTTTATAAAATCGAACAGAAACAGATATCAATACAACTAATGGTAGGAGCAGATGAAAGCTTAAACACCTTTTCTTTGGATGTCCGCTGCTCCTGCTTGTTGGCTAGGTGGTACTATTCTCCATGATTTCCATATTGACAGGCAATTACAAGGTTGATGTTCAGAGTTCCACTGGGCCCATGAAACATCTGAAGTGGAAAGCATTCCATGATTCGAAGCTTCATCAACATAAGTCTTTTGATGTTGAACAGATCAAACCACATATTTTCTTTATGCTGTTTATTGTCCATTTTGCAGTTAATATGAATTCATTCTTTGATTTAACTTTGAGCATGTGGTAGGTTACTTACTCCCCTGCTTTTTCCAGTCGAATTCATTTGTACTTACGCATAAAATAAGAATAATGATGACTTGAATAATTCGCAGTTAAATGGTGCCTAAGTTAGAGGCTTCCCTAGCTAACACGCTAATCTCCCGTGACGTCCGGACCTCAAGAAAAATGAAAGTGCAGAGAAGGAGGGGACGACAATGAAAGGGGAGCAGGTAAGGCTTCTGGAATGGCACATTCCCTATCCCTCTTCCACGTTCTTGTTTCTTTTCATATTCGACTTTGCAAATGACGCTTTCTTCGGACCAATCAAGTTAATTTTTTTATTATATTGGCGGATATTTTCTATGTCAATACTAGTCAGTTCTTCTCATCTTGTGTACTTGACTGTGGATTATATTATAATTGATGTTATAATAAATGAGCAAATAAGCAAGGGGTCCCATTGCAATTGGAGTTCATAAGCAATATCGATTTGATTCTCCCAAGCAGGCCTGACTTCGATACTGATTGCATATATTAAACAATCTATCGCGCAAAAAATTTTGCGATATGGTCCATGGAATGAGTCAAAAACTTTTGTTTGATACAAACTCGGTCAAAGGATATATTCTGACCTAGATATCTATTTCCAGCTTATCATCTTCTCGGAATTTCATAAATCGTTATTGCCATGCTTTTAACAATTATTGTTGGGTAGAAGAGACAGAAAATGGGGATCCAAATGATGTTACTGTTTCTTGCGGAAAGAAAAAGGAAATGGTGAGTTGCGTTGATGGTGTAAAATTATGGCCCAATTATTAAGATGAGATTGAAAGATCAAAGAATAGGTCGAGGAAAAGGTAAGTGGCTGGAATCGAGATCAAATTAATTGAAACACCAAATTGGAGGTCAGCCAATCTAACTTCAACGTAATCTATATGATGATTGATCTCGATCGAAGAATCACTTCGATCAGAGTAAAACCAAGCACTTTGCTCTATTTATAATAAATTACACATAATAATTTAAATTTTTGGGTGGAACTTTACAATATGATATTAAAACATATAAATTATACCTTCATCAATAGCTTAAATCCTATAGAATTTGACATGGTATTAGATATTATAAATACAAATCTTTCCAAACCCTATTCACTTCCTCAATTTCGTATTTCCACACTTTGAGCTTAAGCCAAAGTTTAGCCTAGTGAAAGATGGTATTAGTATATTTAAATATTATTTCAAGCCTTCATCTAATCTAACAGTTTAAATTTTTAGAACAATTATCATTCTACATTATTGTCTAACATGTGTTGTCTATAGAAAATTAGAGCATAGTGATTGGATGTAAATTGACCTTGAGTGTTTGACCTTACCATAGAAGAATCAAATCATGCAAATTTCTTCATAAACTAATTAATCCTTCTGCTTTTCTGTAACTCTATTTATTTGTAACTCATCAAGGGATTCTTGCTTCCCTCATGAAGTGCATCTTTGATTGTCTAAATTACACTTTGTGTTCCGCATGCGTACAATTACTTGAAATTTGAGGCGAGAATAAACAGACAGATTGATCAAGATTAAGAGAAATCGTGCACCAAGATAGGAAAGCTTGTCCTAGCTATGAGTAAATATTTCATCATAGCCTTGTTGTACCATGCACTTTTTAAAATTATTTTCTAATTAAATTAAACAAAATCGTAGAGACAGAATTAAGCATAATTAAGAGCAGGGGCAGATGAAGTTTAGCACCATTTCTTTGGATGTCCCACTGTTTTCGCTTGTTGGTTAGGTTTAATTCTTCATGAAACATCTTAAGGGGAAAGCATTCCATGATATGAAGCTTCATCAACATAACTCTTTTAATGGACAGATCAAACTACAGGCTATCTTATGCTTTTTATTGTCCTTCTCAAGTCAATATGAATTCACTCTTTGATTTATTTTTAAGCTTGCTTTTTTCAGTCATATTCATTCGTACTTACCCATAAAAAAAGAATAACTATGACTTGAATAATGGCAGTTAAATGGTGCCTTAGTTACAGCCTTCCCTAAGCTAACACGCTAATCTCCCGTGACCTCAGGACTTGGAAGAAAGGAAGCAAGCAATTAAAGAAAGTGCAGAGGAGGAGGTGATGATGACGAAAGTGGGAAAGGGTAAGGACACAGGAGTGGGACGTCTTCTTCAGATCCAACTTTGCAAATTTCGCCTTCTTCACACCAATCAATCTTTTTTCATATTATTTTTGGCGACTACTTTTGTGCATTCATACAAAGTCAGTTGTTATCATGTTTGGGCGCGTGTGGATTACATGAATATAGATGAGCCAAAAAAAAAAAAAAAGAAATCTAAAATTTACAACGTTCTATCCTTCATTATAATGTAATGTCGTAAATATTTATAAACTGTCATAATTTCAAAGTTTTCAAATTTATGGCACTTTGTTCTTGATTACAACAGAACGCGTAACTCTTTGTAAATCCTCATAATTAATATACATATTTAGGCCTTATTATTTTTTGTTACAACCATGCGTCCCAACCCTTTATAAATTGTTGCAATTGAAAATATCCAAGTTTTATGATGTTTTGTTCTTAATTGTAATAAACCATCGTAAGTTTCCAAATAGCGAATTGTTGTGTAATTTTCAAGTTGTTACCATTATTTGGAAGTGTAATTAAGCCGACCCAAGTCAATAATCTTCTGAGCTCGAGCTCAACTCCACCCGTAGACTCGGTACTCTAAATTCAATTCAAGTGGAAAATTGAGATACTCAAACTTGACTCGACTCGACTTGATCACAATCAACATACAAATTAACCTTGATCCCAGATTGTATAATCTCAAATATTATGTAACTTTTAGTAATCTGAAACAATAAAAAAAATTTATAATGATACAACAAATTTACATTAAGCTCTTCAGCCCATCGAGCTAGTGTTGAGAAGTTCAAGCACAACTCGATTAGCACGAACTCAAGCTCGAGGAGCTTTCGGGGTTCCCGATCAACATTCTTCACACCATGATCAAGATCAGGCTTGGTGGATTCACCCCCCCTCCCCGGGACCTTTATGGAATATTTTGTGTTCAGACCTTAATATGGCTTGATTTTGTAAGACTTCTCTTTAATTGCAATCCAAGTACTATCTTTTGACAAAAAAATAAAGAAGATCAGGCTTGTCATGATGCTTACCGGGGGCATCTGCTTGTTGTTCTCGACGCTGCAGTACCCTGGCTCCTTGGCGGCGGAGCTCAAGCTCAGCATGTTGAGCCCCGCGGGCCCCACCGATTCCTTCCCTTCATTTCTCTCATCTCTCTCTTCAGCTTTGCCCGGAAAGCAAAAAATTAGTTTAATTCCATCTCCTTAATTAATCCTATTTTATTTTCTTAGATGCTTTTTTACCCCCATTTTCCATAGTGACTATGGTTTCAACTCAAATGTGGTACGACAAAATGTAATTTCATTTGCTAAGTTAATGATAAATTTGGGTGAGATAAGAATTCAATCGTTCGACATGCATAAAAGAATTTCATACTTTGGTTACTAAATATAATTGTCCAACTTTTGAAGCAAAAATGCGAGAGGGCTAGTATACTATAATGTGCACATAGGTAAAAAAAAAAAAAAAAAAAAAAGAGAGAGAGAGAGAGAGAGAGAGAGAGAGAGAGAGAGAGAGAGAGAGAGAGAAAACCTAGAAATGAAATATATTTTGGGTAGTCACGAATATTTATTTATAATTTTGCAAAAATAAAAAAGAATAAAATAATGAAGGCAAAGATGGATAATGATATTTTGTTGACATACTAAGAAGAAAAAATAAATTATCTTATGTTAACAAAAGGCTGAGATGGCTATTGGAAAGAAGTAAAGACAAAAAGGCTGAGAGGGCAGTGAGGGTTAAGCCAATTTTTTTGGCAGTGTATCTTTGTGCCATTTGATTGTCCTCATCTCTTTGTCCATCCAATTCCACCCCTCTCTATTATTGTTATTAACATGTCCTCAGAAGTTATTGGCTCTTTCTAAACTCGAGTCTACGCCGATTTTTGGGTTTTATTATGTGTTAACATACCATTAGCAAAGGCCTATTGACTTGTAGTGTCCCTAATCTTGTTGCTATGTTTCTAACTTTTTTTGTTTATTTAGCCTCATCACGTTCGCATGCATTGAATGGTAATGGCATGGCAGGCATCTCCTCATTTTTCTTGGTCCTCGCACATTTGTTGACATCGTGTTTGATTGACTAATTTGGCTTATAGCTTTTTGGAAGTTATTATTGAAAATTGGATTAGATATCAATGTTTTACCTAATACGCATTTCAGAACCAATCTAACCAATCGGGCCTCCAATCAGGAAGTTATAAAATTATTGTCATAAAAACTTATCTTATGTTGACGCAGCAAATTAATTAGCAATTTTATTAACAATAACTTTAACGTTAAAAAAAGATCTGTGCTCATCAGATCTAATTACAAAGAATAGTTTCATGCGCAAATTTTCGCCACTATCAGGCGTGCAAAATAATATTATTAAAAGACCTAATAATATCCTAAAAAAAAAAAAAAAAGACCTTATAATATTCTTTGTTGACCCCAAAAACGAAAGTCATGGCATCTCGGTATAAAGAATTAGGGATGCGCAACTGGACTGGGTATACCCGACGGCCTACCTAGAAAACAGGGTCAGGAATCGGTTCCCATTGAAATCGGTCCGGGAACCGGTTCCCAAAATTCAGAATTAGTTTAAACCAGTTCGGGAACTGGATCCGATTGACTATCCACCCAGGGACCAGTTCCCAAACCAGTTTTGGAACCGGTTTGGAAACTAGTTTTGTAAGTATAGGTCTAAAACTCTTTTTTTCCCCTTATTTTTATTTTTACTCCCGCAATCACACAGTGTTTTTCCTCTTGGTTTTCTCAAACACACACGGCACTCCTCTTTCATCGTTTCTCTTCCTCACTTGCTTCCCTCCCTCATCGGCTCCCTCTTGCATCGTCTGACAGACAGAGGGTGTTTGTTGTCATCAAATTCTTGTGTACCACATGAATTGACTCGTCTAATTTCTCTTTTGTAGGAGTTATGCTTGCATAAATGAGTAGTTTTATGTAGTAGTTGTAGGAATAAGACTGATATTGGACCCATGTTTGTTGCTAATTCTTTGCCTTTTGATTTTATTTATTATAATTAGCCCTGTGGATCCTTAAATTTTCATTGAATCAAAAAGTTCATGTACTTATTTATTACAAGTTCTTAATGTTTCAATACAAATTATGAGGATTATGTTATTTTCTTGCATATATATATATATATATATAATTCAAATTCGTATAGGATATTGGGATATTACAAAATAGATTAAGTGAAAACAGGGTTTGACCCTGAAACCAGACTGAAAAAACAGGGTAGGTCAGGTAAAAGGTCCAATACAAACAGAGTCAAATACAGAGTCCAAAAAAGGGAAACCGGTTATAACAGGGTCGAGTGGATCCAATATAAACAGAGTCGGATATAGTTTCATCTTATTAATTAATGTCCGTCCACCAATCTAAAGGTACATCGATCCTCTAAATCTGCCATATAATCACAACGAAACATGTCCTTAGGGCACGTTTGGTAACGATTCTATTCCCGGGAACTGATTCTGACAAGAAATGATTATTTTTGATTCTGTTCCCGGGAACTGATTCTGAGTAAAATAACGCGTTTGGTAACTGTTTAAAATTTCTGATTCTGGAATAGAATTACGTTTGATAACATGTTCATTGATTCTGTTCCAAATTAATTTCTTTTAATCTTTAAATAATTTTTTTTTAGTTTTTTAGTTTTTTTCTTTTTTTTTTTTTTTTCCTTTTTTTCCTTTTTTCTTTTCTTTTCTTTCCTTTTTCTCCCATTCATCTTCTTCTTCTTATGGTCGGTCGCCGGACCGGCGACCGGCCGAACGAGGGCCGGCGACCTCACCGGAGCATCGCCGGCCCTCGTTGGTCGAGCCTCGCCGGTGGCCGGGCGGGCCTCGCCCGCCCCGACGAGGTGCGCTTGGCCCCGGCAAGGCTCGGCCTCGCCGGATCCCGGCAAGGTCGAGCCTCGGTGGCCGGGCTTGCCTTCGGCGAGCTCGTCGGACCTCACCCCGGCCGGGTGAGCATCGGCGAGCTCGCCGGACCGGCGGCCAGCGGGTGGTGGCGATCACCGATGGCGGTGGGCGGCGGCGGACAGCGGGGGTGGCGGCGGGCGACGGTCGCGGGATGACGGAAGGGAAGAAGAAGAATTTTATTGTGTTGATTCTTTTTTTGATTCTCGAACATAGAATCATATATATATTTTTTTATTCTCAAATCTTGTCCCAAACTGATTCGGGGAACAATTTGTTCCGGAATCAGTTGGGACAAGAATTTTACCAAATATGATTCTCGTCCCAAGCGATTCGAGAACAAAAAATCAAAATCAAACACCGTTTGGCATGTTACCAAACATGGCCTTAATGACTGAAGAGATTGAAGTCATTTTCTCCGAAGCCAATCAGCCAATCCATCATGATGCCTCTGATCAGGAGATTATGAGGTTATGATTATTGAAATTTATTTTATAATCATGGATCAAATTTATCAACGATTCAACTAGTAATATATTCCAAATTAAACAAATACTTTTTATAGATTAGACATCTAACTAATGCAGCAAATGTGATCTTCAGTGAAGACAAATTTCACGTGCAAATCGTCAAGACTTAAGGCGCCTAAAGTGCACATCGGCTCATCCTGAAGCACCAACTTTTTTAATTTATCAACATGTGATGTCATTATATTAGCTCTAAAAATTTAAATAAATACGAGCAATTATTGGCCCAAACATGAAATATGGTCCACAGTGTCAATTATCTATGCACAAAATTAAGCTAAGAAATTTATTAAACGAGTTATATGCATATAAATAACGAGAAGTAGCGGAAGAGAAATGCAAACTGTTTTATAGTGGTCCGGGCCAAATGGGGGTGCCATTCCATTTCCAGAGGATGTTCAAGAGTTATGCCTAATCAACTACTTGAAGCCTCATATGGAGCCAATATTCATTTATAAACATGGCACACTTTTTAACAAAGAAGTGCTTGTACAAAATTGACCTCTCAAGAATTTGATTGCAAAGCGTATACAAAAAGGATTTTGCAAGTAGTAGTAATGTACAGCCAAAAAAGAAAAGAAAAGAACAGTTGGTAAAAAAGAGTCACTAATCACCTAATTTTCCAATAAGAGATTATAGACACGTCAATGAAATATATTATGTACTTCTATCAAATTTTGTATTCAAAATATGATGTGTATAATTCTTAATTAAATAGAATGTAATACATGAATAAAATAATTATACACATTAGACCTTCGTGAAGCATACATTCACGTACCCACCCATTGAATATAACAACATGCGAACAGAAGTGCTGTCCATTAATTTTTCTTTTCTTTTTTTTTTCGTTATCCATTAATTCAAGTTTTATTGTTACTCCACTCCTTTTTCTAGTGGGTGGAGAGTAGAGCGTCGATGTATCATTAGCTTTCTCAATCGAATAGCCTTCTACCTGTCGTGATGCGGAAGAATATAATGTGGCACACTGGCCGCGGTTACTCAATTTTGCTGAAGTTATCTATAAATAAGACCAAGGAAAAGAGGTAAACAAAGAATGTTAATGGAGATATCTAATAGAGAAGTATACAAATGAAAGAAAGGAAAGAGATGTAAACCAAAAGAAGAAGAAAAAAAAAAACGAAAGAAAGGAGACCTTCAACACACAATATTGAACCATACCTTACGAATGTCAATTGTTATGTTGAGATGAGAAGATTTCCGCCGTTGAATTTGAGCCAGTTGCAATTGATTATGCACAAAGTTCGATATTCCACCCGCTATAAAATGAAAGCGAAATTTACAATACTTTACACACTTGCTAATGGACCTCCAACATAGTAAAAGTCATATTTAATGACAATTTATGACGCCAAGTTCTTGATTATGAGAGAGTATTGCAAACCTTTGTAAATTGTCATAATAATAATAATAATAATAATAATAATAATAATAATAAATATATAGTCAAACTTGCGGCCTTAAGTTGTTGATTACGATTGAACATTGTAGAGCTTTAAATGCCAAAGCACAGAGCTAAAGTTGACGGTGGGGGTCCAGTTAAAAAAGTAGGTACAACTGACACGGCACATGGGATGTGACGTGGAACTTTAACAATGTATGACGATTTATGTTAGATTGAATTGTTTGGCTTTTAGCTTCCCAGAGGAACACGGGATTGTCATCGACGTTTGTATTGGGTTATCGATACAAATATTTTCGTAATGCCGCTTCCTACACTTTTAAAAGGCTTTCTTTTTACATTTAATATGAATTCATTATTTCATTTGACTTTGAGCATATAGTAGGTATTGGTAGTGTATATTATTACCCTGGATAGTGAGTTATCCTCTTTTAAAAGGAAAAACAAACTCAACTAACCATTGTTAACACATCAAACCACTCCAAATTTGACTATTGAGAATTCTAGGTGTCTGGATAAAAATGGTTTGGACACCTGCTGGATTGGGTGAACGAATCCAAATTCAAAATTGCAAGAACTAGATGTTTGGAGCTAAATTAGTCGGTTAGTTGGCCGTTGTTTTAGGGCAAGGACGGCCTTATCCTTTTCGAACAACTTGCAAAAAAATTCTTAGCTACAGCAATATGATATCCAAGAATAAATAGCTTATTTGAATGAATTTTCAAACATCAAAATCAGATTAGGGTCCACATAGACCAAGTTTTATAATTCTTGAGGATTGTTGTGAATTTTTTATTCATGTGAAAATAACGTGTAGTAGACTTTTAGTGGAAATATTTGCATGGTTTGATTTACATTAATCCATTATTGGAGCCTCAAGAAGATATGAAATTGTGAATGGTGATGATGAATGCTTTGAAATGGAAGGATCGTCACTGTCCCGAGTGGCTTGGTTTAGAGCTTGGGGGCAACTTCTGCTCGATTTTCATGAAGGATATTTCTCTAATGAAATGGTAAAATTTTATTTAAGTCCTGCAAAGGAAATAGACCGTGTTGATTTCTTTGCAGCCAAAGAAGTGACACCGGCACTGGGTCTCGTTTTCGGAAAGCTCGCCCAAAGAATTGGCTAAAAATATTCGGTCGAAATCACAGCTTAATGGCTTTCAAAGCTGTCTTCGTCGAAATGGCTGGTAAAAAGAGTTATGCAACTGTTACTTCCTCGGAAAAGTTTTTAGTGTGAATGTTGAACAACACTAGTATTTACCAAGCTCGTTGGCCGGAATCTTCCATATATATCATCATCATGTGTATTACAAAGCAAAGCGCAGACCATTAACCTCTCTGCATATTTTTTTTTTCAAGAAAGATAATCATATAGATAGAAAAAAAAAGAATATTTTCAAATCTGACAAATAAATGCATTTAAATAAATGCAACTTAAGTTAGCGCAAGCAAGGCAATTATAACTATTCACATCTTGATAAAATAATGCAAAAAAGCATATGACTCCATCGTACCATTCTTAAACAAAAGATGGCTACTTAAAATATATCAAAATCAGTTAATGAGAAAATAACAAAATTGTATATGGTATGCATTTTGAAAATCTATTTCTTGACTCATCTTTTGAAGACACGATGATTTTTTTTTTAAATTTAAATAAGCATAAAATCTAAACAATTTCTTTGCTACTATACAAATTCTTGAGAAGCTAAGATCAACAATGCGCAAGATATGTTGCCATCCATAGAAGATGAAATATTGGAATGAAATACATCATAATTGGGTTGAGAATGAGACAAATACATTTTTTTTTGGTCAGAGAGACAAATACATTTAATTAGCAATCTTTACAATTTCTCATGCTCTCTGGCAAATTACCTTAGAGTGAAGTTAGCACGAAATTGTCTTCACATGAGAGCTCTCCAGCAAGTTATCTTCCTTTGTTTTTCACTTCTTACTTCAAGTGATGAACTCTTTGGTAATGCTTGAAGTCTTTAACAACATTTATATTTACAAAGGAAGTTGCCTCTACACTGAAGGATTATAGCTCACTCTAGGAGTAGAGCTTACTTCACTCTATGCTGAAAATACGCCTCTTAACATGACAACACCTGCACTCTCTTATTTCACAAGTTTATATATATTAAAAAGTACAAAAAGTAAGAACAAGTTTTAGTTTTAGAGCGATTTGATCCCTCGGCCGCCTTCAAGTCTCGCTTTGACACGTTCATATAGCCCTTCAAGCTTCCTCCACGCTTTGGAGACTTTTTCTTTTGATCGAACACGCGTTGGAGACTTTGAATAGGTAAATAACTGTTAAAAAGGGTGATTCTAGATCAGTAGGATCACCATGGAAAATGGAATAACGAGTTTCAAAGCGCTATACCATTTGCATAAATAAAAACATTTGCCGGTCTTTGCGTGCGCACCAAATTTCGGACCAAACCCGTGGCCTCCGAATCGACAACCGACCTAGAATTCTTCTCTCTCTCTCTCTCTCTCTCTCTCTTCCAAAGCACTATGTCCGGCCTCTTCAGGTCGTTATTCGACCGCCACCAGAGGCCGAGGGACTACCAGGAGCAGATGCAGCCTCTCCCTCCTCCTGTTCAGCTTGTCGAGACCTCCGAGGGTGAGCTCAAGCAGCACGACGGCACCGACCACAAGAAGTCTCTCTTGATGGCCAACAGGGGGCAGATCTACAATGTCTCTCAACGCAGGTATGCTGCGACCTTCTTCGTAGCATCGGATAAAATTGTTATGCTCATCGCGCGATTTTGATTGTTCCCTGTGGCAGTCGTGGGTTGTGGGTCGGATCGTCACTGTCTTCTTAGGCTCATCCTACATGAATTTGTTGATTGCAATATACTGTCGATTCACGTGCGAAGTTAATGCTGCGGTGAAATTGGCCTATGTGAAGCTTAAAAGAAATGGTTGAGAATTTTTCGTCCACACGCGGTCAAATTAATGAAACAAAATACCCTTTCTGTGGGATCTAAAAGCCTGGTTAATAAAATGGGAGTAGAGTTCGCTTCAATGAATGTCGGTTGACAATTGGCTCAGACGTTACTCAATTTGCTGAAATTATCTGTAAAAAAGACTAAGAAAAATTGCTAAACAAGAATGTTGATGAAGATATCAAATAGAGAAGAATACGTATAAAAGAAAGGAAAGAGGGCGGGGGAAAAATAGTATACTTTTAAGGTACAACAATGTTGTACCATAACATATAAACGATAGTTGTTATATTGAGATGAGAAGATTTCGGCCGAGATCTGTCGTTCCACCTGCTAGAAAAAGGAAGTGAAATTTACAATTCTTTAAACACTAGCAAATGGACGTTCGCCGCAGTAAAAGTAATATATAGTGACATATTACGACGTCATGTTCTTGGTTATGGCCGTGTGAAAAGTCAAGCCCCACATTCACATTGTCTCTAATTTTACTTCCTTGTCTAATGATGGAATGACTCCCATGCTCTAGCAATTGAAGTTTCTATTTGCAACCTAAACTTTAAATTTTATGTCCTCACTAATTTTGTAGCTTGAACCCAATATATATATATATATATATATATATATATATATATATTTTTTTAATTCGTAACTTCCAACATGTATTTGAATATGCACTTTTTGTTCAATTTAATAAATTTGTTGGGAATAAGTAATGTATGGCCTATCTTGTAGTTAAATTTCAAGACAGGGGTATAAGGGTTTTATTATACATAGGTGGGGTGTAAAGTTCAGTCCAAATCAAAAATCCAAGTTGCCTTTGCAATCATCTCTAGAGTGTAACACATAGTTCAATACCATTCTTGGACCACTTTGACTTCGCATTCAACAAAGACTGGTATGCATGTTGCCATCGCAGATCTCATAGCACCTTTTTTCATTTTATAATAACAGGAAATTAATTGATTAGTATCCGGTCAACTAATCTAGAAGTGCATCAATCGTGACTCACAAATTTATCATATACCACAGGGAAGTATCTTTTTTTAATGTGATCAAGACTTCATGATCTACATAAGAAAAAGAAAAATGAAGGACTGAAAAAATAGAAATCATTTCCCCTGAAGCCAAATAAATCAACCAGAAAATTGGCCTTTAATTAGGACAGTATGATACTATGGTCATAGAAATTTACCCTATGTTGAATAGTCAAATTTATTAAAAATTCAATTTAGCAATAAATTCAACATTGACCAAAGGTATGTGACGAAGACACATCTAACTAATGTGACAAATTTGATCTTCCATGAAGAAAAGTTTAATGTACATATTATCAACACTTCATGTGCGTGAAAAGCACTCCTACGCTAAAGTGTCGGCTCATCCTTGAGCACTTTTATTAGAATATTCTTTGTTGATCCACGTCAAAAGGAAGTCATGCACCTGGAAGTCAACATATAAGGAGAAGATCAAATTGCGAACAAACTACCACTCACAAAGTACCAAATCTTAGGCAACTCATTGCTTATTGTTAACCATTTCTCTTTCCTGATTCTAATGGCTTCTTCTCCTTCTTCCAAAAGCGTAGAAGGAGCTATGATGTCTTTCTAAGTTTTAGAGGCAAGGATGTCCGCAAATATTTCCTCAGTCATCTCTACACAGCTCTTGTTCAAAGTGGAATAAACACTTACATGGACAGTGAAGATCTAAAGAAGGGAGAGCAAATATCACCCGCACTCATGGATGCAATCGAGGAATCGCTAATCGCAATCGTTGTTTTCTCCAAGGACTATGCCTCATCACCGTGGTGTTTGGAGGAGGTGGCGAAAATCATGGAGTGCAAGGACCAAAGAGGCCTCATGGTCTTTCCGGTGTTTTACAAAGTAGAACCTAGAGAAGTGAGAGGGCAAAAACAGGGTTATGGAAAAGCTATGGCCAAACATGAGGTCAAGTTTGGAAAGGATTCCGAGAAAGTAAAGAGATGGAAAAAAGCTCTTCTTGATGCTGGTAGCTTGTCTGGGTTGCACTTTATAGACGGGTACGGGTACGTGAATAACACTTCTACTACTTCAATTAGTGTAATTCTTTTGATATTTGATCTTCTTTAAGGTTCGGGGTCCTCTAAAGTTCGGCATAATCCATCCCGTCTCTCTCTCTCTCACACACGCATCAGACATACAGCGCAGAAAACACTTGCACATAACACGAAACAGAGTACCATGGGCAAGCCGTTCGTCCTCTCCGACCCTCTGCCGATTCTCGCCACGCCACCGTCGGATTGCTCACGTCCCAACGCCACCCCAGCCGCATCATCTCAGCCCGTCTCTGTGTCTCTGTGTCTAGGGGCTTTAGGCTGCGAATCATGCTCGCGACCCCGGATCTGGGGCTTCAAGCCCAGGTCAGCGGTCGCTAGCCTCGGGCAGTGGTCACCTGAGACTCTCCTGCCTACCGTGACAGAGGGACAAGAACACGGAAGGAGGAAGGAGGGCGCAGCAACTGCGCTAGGACAGGCGATGGTGATGGGTACATCACGGTGGCAGGGACATGGCAGTGGGGGGAACAGATGAGGGCGGCCACGGGGCAGTGGCAAATGCGGAGGGGAGTGGAGAGAGACAGAGGGGTGGGGGAAATTTGGGTTTGAGTTTTGAGCCTAGGCATTTTCTTATTTTCTAAGTAAATTCAACAAAGCAAAATTCTAGAAAATGTAAACGAAAATTAAAAAAACTTGAAACTTTGAATTCACAAATTGAGATATTGGTTAGAAGAAAAGTTGCACAATATTCAAATATAATAAGTTTCTTCGAAATCAAAAACTGTCATAATACATCAAAACCACATGTACTAATCTATATCCTATGTCTCCTATATATAGTTTAAGCGGGGTTTAAGAGGAAGTTTCCTTCTTTGCTCGCCAACGTGGGAGGTAATATTGCTATGTCATTGCCACATGGCATAGTTGTGTCATACGACCCATATTTGGTTAATTTTCATTTTAGCAATTTGTATTTTATCTTGAAATACATTTTTAACAAATAAATTTTTGTTTACAATAAATCATTATAGTAAAGTTATCGACTTAATTTGAAAATTAAATTCTAATAATTTGAAATTCGAAAAAATAACACTAAGATAAAATATCTTGAAATGAACTCTTTTACTAGCATATATTATTAAATGTAATTTATGACCAAACAAATATCCATTTGGTTTAAAGTTAAAGTATGAGAAATATAAGTCATTAATTCAATGACACAGATAATGCAAGTTATTGTCATTATAAACCATGATATCAGTCTGTATATAATTACATAAATAATACAAATAAACCATAGATAAGTCACTCCTAATTGGAAATATAGATTATTTCACAATGTGATCTAACTTCATTTGGTATTAGCTTAAATTTGGCAATCTGGATTAGGCTATCTTCCATGAAAGACTCATGCGATTAGCACCCTCATTCTTCGACCAATTATAAGGATTCGTGGACTTCGGACTTCCAATTCGGACAAGAAGTTAGTAGACGGAGCTTGCGCTCCCATGTCCCATCCCCGTTACTGTTAGTTGGAGGGTCTTTTGTACCGCTGGCATGCCTCTGCTTCTTGTTGAAGTTTTGAGCTCGCACTCTCTCATTCACAGATCCAGACTAAAATCACTTAGAGAGTAAGAATTGCAGAGAAAGCTTTCTCTACTGATTTCCCATCTCCTTTCAACTGAAGAGGTATCAGCTAATATACATACAAAAGCTAATGCCTGTAGGATGTTGCCAGCTTACTTCAACATTTTACAAGCGGACAAAAAAAAAAAAAAAAAAAAAAAGTGAGCTGCGTACGCCTATACAAGACATTATACGCTGTCTAACCAATGGAGATTATCTTTTCTGCGTTTGCTTAAAAGGTTTCACTGATGCAAGATTTTTTTTTTTTTTTAAATTCTTGATCGTGCAAATTCCTTTCTATTGGTTTTGTAATCGTTTTTTCCATTTGAATCTTTTTAATCTAATCTGTACGCTTCCAATCCATGAATTTTCTCTTCTTCTGAGAAAATTAGTTTTTCGTGTCTTGTACTGCTGACCTCGTAACCACTCCATCTGAAGGCTGGCCTTGGGCCTTTTCATCTAAATTGGGCGTGATTATCTCGTTCCGTTTTCTCTTCCGGTGGCTGATCTTGGGTTTGGGAGATCTTCCAGACTTCAAAAACATCAGCTCTGATACATAAGCTTTGTTAACTAAGCCAGAAACTTCGTAGGCAGATCAATTACTCTCCCTCAGTTTCTCTCTTGGACTTCTTTTTTTTAAAGCTCATATAACCCTTGAGAATGATGATGAAATTCTTTCATCACCACGCAGATAATACTTTGTTTGTTACCTATTACATGCTCTAGGACAGCTTTAAAAATTCAATTTGAGTGGCTTTAGTAATAAAAATAATACGTGCCCCAACTTTTCTATGTTTCTCTGGGTTTTGTTTGGTTCTGCAAGTTGTTGAATTTTCCAGATCTGTCAGGAATACTCTCTTCTTTCATCCAGTTCCATTCATGGTAACAATCACTGCAGCATATCTAGGACCATCTAAGCAGCTTAAAGCATATTTTACCAACGGATGGAGTTTACTAACAAGGTGTAGATACCCTCTGTCAATGTTGATCGAGTCTGTAAACCCTGCGTCTACAAGCGGGAGTCCAGTTTCCGCTATGCTTATGTGAAGTTTCTAGCTTAGTCATCCTTGTCCTTCCGAATGGAGATAAGGATTTAGAACACAGAGTTCCTGAAAAGAAAAGTGTCTCGAGTCTATTATATTTCTTTATTAGCGTCATATCTCCAGGTAGTAGAGCTTTAGAGAATACGTACCTTTACTTTCCATTAATCAAGGAACTCTTCTCCAGTTGTTTTGTAAAATTTCAACTCAACTTCTAGAATCTTTATCTGTGAAGCAGGATCTTTCATGAACCATTGAAGTTGATGGAAATCTTTTTCTCAAGTCTACCCAGCAACTCCGCATAGATTTTAGTATTCTTCCCTCGAGGGCTGTGATCGTTGGAATCAATCTGTAGATATCAAAACTTAACATTCAAATTTTATATTTTCGAGCTTTTTATCACCAGATTCAATGTCAAAATCTTCTGGATTAGGATTATGATTCTCAGGAATTTTTCGCTCGTGATTTCTCTATGGTCATCTGGTACAAATTTTCCAAGATCTTCATTTTCAAGATCTTGTTCTCATAATATTGAAGCCATATATGCCCGATGGTTCACCTGATAAACCCATAGCCATTTTTGAATCAGATCACTTCGTGAGTGTGGTTGTTTGCCAAACATATCATATTCTACCTGATTTTAATCTTCAAGGATATCTCCTTTAATTTTTTTGGGACTCAATCAAAAGAGGCTTGTGAACTTCAACTGTCTTTTCAACCAACTAGTTCATTCTCCTGGCAAGTCTTTCACGGTATTCATACCCCACAGTCATTCAACAGATGATATTAAGGCTTTTTCTTTTCCTCCTATATGATTCTAAAATGAGAAAAAAGAACTCTTAGGTCTTTTGCATAGCCAACTAATATTTGCTTTCGTTCTCACAGAACCATAGCTTTTGCTCTCATTCTCCTTCTGTCTCTTTGGAGACTTCTTCCTTGGATGCCCCTCTTGCTTGCATAGCCAAAAAGATTTTCTTTCTGCTGTAGGATTTATCTGCACAACAAGACAATTTACGAGAGAGAGAGAGAGAGAGAGAGAAGCAGCTAAGACAATTTTTATCTGGAGGAATATATTCTACGTCAAAGTTGTGATAACTATACTATTCTTGTATAATTAGAAGCCTAGTTTGCTGAGTTTCTTTCAAATTCAGATTCAAAATCTTTCGACACATTCAGAGTTGGTTCTCACTACAAACCTTGTTGGGGCTAGGAATATGTAAAAAGTTTTTTGTACAAATTTTCATGGCAAGTACATCCTTTTCATGTATCAAATAAATGAGTTCAGATCATTTAAATGTGGCAGATTAATATTGATAGAAGTTTTAGTTATTTTCTTTATTTAGTTTTTTGTACTTCTCCCCAGCATTCATTTGATGCATCAGAAGGTGATAATATGATGGCAAATGCTTTACCTTTTCTTTTACCTAGTGCTTGAGTGTCTTCATCATCCCAAAATTGAGATGCATTACTTGGAGCTTTCTTGGGTAACCTACTAAGATATTTTAAAATTGTCTGGCCTAGTTAGGACTTAGCAGATCTACAGTACCTCTGAACTTTTTATCTTCTACTTTGTCAAGAAAGTTTATTATATCTCGCAAATTTAGGTTTGTAATGCTAGCTTTTTTTTTTTTTTTTTTTTTCTCTACTTCCTACTTCCATACCCAAGCAATTTTCTTTTTCCTTTATCCATTTTACCTTCTTTTATATAGGATCATGCCTTTTTTCTTAAAGATATTTGTCAGTAGTCATAAGTGATTCATTTGCATCTCTTCACTTTTGCCGAAGACTATTACATTGCGTATAAACGCAGCACAAAATGCCTAGGGCATTCTGTCTATGAGATCTTCTGCCGTAGCTATCTTATAGTCATCATCCTTGTTGGTTTGCTGAGCTGAAGATAGTCTGCAACAATTCACGCTTTTCCTCATACCTGCTTTGCATGGTTAATGGGTTAGAGTGCGGAATATAACCATCTCTCATAAAACCTTTGGAGCACAGATCAGGAATTTGTTTTTCAAATACCTCTACCAACTCACAGTTTTTGCTGAAATGATGATAATTGGATCTTTTAGCTCAAGTCTGGCTTTTACACCATTAAGACTCCACAATTTGACTTACATTTTACCAAAAAAAAAAAAAAAAAAAAGAAAGAGTAAAAAGACTCGACAATTTGTGGATCTTCACGAAAGTTATTTTTCAATTTCGGCAGGAACTTATTCCATTTTGTTCCTGGCAGTTGGATACTCCAAAATTTTCCTTGTTCTAGGCAGAACAAATTTTGACAGTAGAAGGTATCATTTGGAAATGAAGATTTTTCGCATCCAAATGGCTTATGCTCCCATTATTTACCACGCAGTGCTCACACTATGAATGCTTGGTCACATGGACAGTCTCCACAAAACTCTGATTGTTTCTCAGGATAAACCTCAAATTTGTCTTAACCAAGGATTTAGAAGAGTGACGCCTGCTATAGTAATCATGGTGCTTTCTTGCACAAAAGACCATTTTTCGTTTTGTCCCTTAAGAAAGCATTACCAAGAATGACATCCTCGTCTAGTGTCAGGAAAGGAAAATCCGTCTAACACTGAACATTGATTCCCACCAGCCATTCTTAATGCAATAGGCTCTGTTAATGGTCCCCACCATTCGTCTGGTGATGCATTGGGTCTTGCACAATTAGTACAAGCTCCAGTGTCTCTAATGAATATGGATAACACCCGGGAAACTTAAACATCACAACCACGTAAGTGCTTAACCCAGGTCAGTTGGTATGCCATTTGGGAGGAGGGTTCGATAATATTTCAAACTTTGTCCATGGCTATAGACCATCGCCTTGCTGTATTCCCAAAGCTTGGAAACCTTCATGTATGTCTTGGGATGCGGATCTTTTCTCCTTCGAAGTGAATTACGATTAGAACACTATTATCCTTTGACTATGTATCCTCTTCTTCATAGACAGGCATATTGATTTGTTTGTATCCTATGATCCTTCTTTCTAAGGTTATTGAGTTTACTGACCTTTGAGATGCAACCTCCTCCCCGTTGACTTCTTGTACAGTATCCGGTGGTACAGTAAGAGGTTCAAAATTCCCTAATTTCCTAGCAAAGAGAGTGTAGACAATGTTCTAAACATAAGTTTATTTTTAGGGTGAGCATATTGGAACGCCCAAATCGGGAACCACCAAGACCAGACTGGATGGACCGGACTAGATCGGATTGGACTGGGTTCTTGGAGGGATCGATCTGGTTTCCAGTTTTGTAGAAATGGAACTGGTAATTCTTAGTCTGGTTCTCAGTTCTAGAGAGAACTGATCGGGCTGGCCTTGCTCTTTTTTTTTTTTTTTTTTAAATAAAAAAACAAATTAATTTATTTAAATAGCAATAAACTCTAAAATAATAACTCTAGTATTTTAATTTTTAATTTATTTTTTTTGCTAAGTGATTGGTTCCCGGTCCTAGGACCGTCTAGTCCAATCAACTGGTCCAAAAAATTGAGAATTGGTCCTCTCGATTTAATTCCCGATTTCTAGGTGGAACCGGATCAAATTACAAACGGATAACCCCTAGTTATTTTTGCTCCCCTCTATTGGACCCGAGATGCACTAATCTCTCTAGATGCTCCAGTATTTTCCACCATAGTTGAACTCCTAGGCTGTGTAATTCTAGGGGGTTAATTTTTTACCTACAACCTACAAAATTGTTTGTAATCGTGTGAACCTCTTCAGCTGCTATCTAACTTCCGTTCTCTAGGATTTGTGGCATTCACGAATCTATAAATCATCCTAGTGTGATACACCAAACATTTGACCTGTGGGTTCATCCTCTCCATGTTTAAAGAATCAATTCTCAATGTTAATGAATTCCCCAAACAAATATCATTTAGAGCCATCAAATTATTTGGATGGGCTTGGAAGCAGACTGGCCCATGTGCTATAGATTGGCTAGTCTTCCTGATATCAATTAATCTCGAAGATCCGTCCATCTTTGATCCAATACAGTTTCAATCACAAAATTGCCAACAGGAAGAGGAAATAGCGGGACCTATCCTATTCCGATTAACCCTACTTATGTATATAACGGCATGTGCCTCTTGTTCTTTCTCTTGTCTCTCTAATTTTTTGAAGATTTAGCATAGGCACATCTAAGGTTTGAAGTTCAGTATACGACATCTTTGCCATTGGTGTCGATCGTGAGAAAGTTATTGCCTATTTAGAGTTAAATCTTAATAATCAATAAACAGCCCTAACGTCTACTTCGAGCAGCCTCCACTCCAAAGTTGATCCTGACAATAAATCTTGTCGAAAAGTTTCTTCTAATACCTAAAATGTTGACTTTAAGGGCACTATATCATCACATGCGTTCGTCATTGATAATTGTTCACTACATTATTTTGAATCTTCTTCATCTGTCTCGTATTCTGAGAAAACTTCATAGAGACATTTAACCTGAAAGTATAAATTTTCTAGTTCCTACTGATCTATAGGTTTATAAGCAGGTTCCTCATGAAGAGTGACATCTTCGAAAATACTCCACAAATATTCTCTTTTCGTGTATACTTTTATTGACAAGCATGAAGCTTGTGGGGTTTGAATCCACAAAATAGAACAAAAGCTACAACTGCTTAACGGGGTTTACCTTGAGGAAAACGAGGTGTTCTTCTGTGTTTCCTTTTAAAGGCCTCAATTCTTTGTAAATCTGGATGGCTTTTCAGAATTATGAGGCCTTAGTTATCCCCTTGGTACACTTTTTTCATATCAAATAAACTATCTTCTTTTCGATTCTTTAGGAAAGTGTCTTGCAGTTCTGGTTTCTCGACGGATGTTACAGCCATATCTACACTGCACATATTAAATCAAAGGGCAACGACTCTTATTTAAATAAGAAAACTATTTAGTTGCTTCCTTCGCTTAGAATTCATTACTCACTCTCCTCATCGTATACATTTTTGCCTGGATTCACCCACCTGGACCTTCTACTACCTCTTTTTCTCAAAGGAGCAAGTCGTAAACCTTCTTTGTGACCTCTGGCCATGGCTTCGGAAGTTTGTCAAAGAAAGTCTTTGAGATTGTTGAAATTCACAGTGCCAAAATAGCACATATCAAAAGTCTGTACTTTCATTAGAGCATCTCAAGGCTATACTATCTACTATTTCTGTAAAAAGCAATAAATCACAGAATTCTCTTTTTAAGACATCTGTTACGATGGCTTATATTCCATATGCAATAAGCTCTTGTCTATTTATACCTTAAACCTGTTTGAGATAATAAGAATTTCCCAAACATCTGAGTGTTACTGACAAGAGTGGCTTCACATACTTCATACGTAGTGTTGGACTTTATCCTCCTGCATTTGTGATCAAATCATTGGTTGTGACCCATTCATCTATCCTGTCAAACACATGTTTTCCGTATCAAGATTAAGAAAAGCACCAAGAACTAACCAGAGGCCTCAATGGATTAACCATTAAACAAACTATGATTTGCTCTATGTGGATAACCAGGCTTGTATAAAGTCCATTTTCGCTGTTAAAGCTCAATAAATATTCTATCATCAATAGTATCAGAGATTCTTTAGCCAATCCCAAAGATTGCCGAAGATGTTGGGCTAACTTACTAGTATCATTACCATTAAGGTTAGCTGCTCCTTTTACGGAACCTAAAATCAATGGTGTTACCTTTCTTTGCTACATTTTTTGGACTTGAAGGACTTGATTTGAATCTCGTCCCTCAGGCTTTTTTTAATTAGTCTCTGTTTCAATTACATCAAGCCTTTCATTAACCAATAAAGACATCTCTCTTGCAATAGCATTTCTCCCTTGTATCTACATAGTCATTTTCATTATGTATGCCATTATGCATAGGAGAAGATAAATCTGTTATTCTATCAGCCTGTTTTATTTATTAGAAATGTTTATTTAATTTTTCTAAGAAGAAAGAATGAAAAGCTAGGATTTCTTCCTTACCAAAAAAAAAAAAATTCCTTACCAAAAAAAAAGCTAGGATTTCTTTTCTTTAAAGAAAATACAGGCCTAATGGTATTTTTGTAAATACTTGAGGCAGTAAAGAGCAAAAGGTAATAACATGACAGATCTCTATAGGAACCAACAGTAGGCCATGTTTGTCCAAACAGCCAAAGAACGGGTCTTTATTTTTCCGCTTTCAGAAGTGGGCCTAAAGTTGTCTTAAAGGATAAAGTACTTGATTTTAATTAGGATTTACCCTTTTGGAAATGCTAATCTAGACTTCACGTAGGTTATTTTTATCACAGATATTGCTTCGCAAAGGAATATACCAGATAATTGGGTTGGTATTTGGACAATTAAACAAAAGACAAGCCAATTTCAATGAACTTTGTAAAGAGATGAAAACAATGCCTATCAATGATTTAGTATATCCAATAATTAACTTGAATTATTGATAAATGCAAAATAGATTAACATACAGCATTTAGAATAACATGAAGAATATTGTTTTAGTTTTGCTTAGACTTAGACATTTTGCTGGTTGAACATATTTAGACATTCATCACCATATTTATTGTAGACTAGCTTCTTACTCTACGATTCTCTTTGAATATTTATTCATTTCTTTGGATTACTCTAAAAGCACTTTCTACTAATTTTCCCTTGTCAGATATGAAGCGGGGCTTATACAACATATTGTACAGGAAATCTCAATTCAACTTGATCGAACGCCATTAAATGTAGCTAAGTATCCGGTTGGGATAGATATCCGAGTACAAGAGCTTCCAACAATCCTAAATCTATGGTCCAAGGATGATATTTTTATGGTAGGATTATGGGGACAAGGAGGCATAGGGAAAACAACCCTTGCCAAAGCCATTTATAACGCTATTTTTAGAGAGTTTCAAGGTTCTAGTTTCTTGGACCGTATTCGCGAAAATTCCAAGAGTTTCACTGATTTGGTTTATTTACAGGAAAAATTGCTATCGCAGGTACTGCGAAAAAAATTGACAGTCTCCAGTGTTGATGCAGGAAGTCAGTTGATTCAAAATAGACTTTGCAATAAGAAAGTTCTTATTATTCTTGATGATGTGGATGATGAACGCCAGTTAAATGCTTTAGCTGGAGATTGTGAGTGGTTCGGTAAAGGAAGTAGGATAATTATCACAACAAGAAACAAGCGTTTGCTAACTTCTCATGGAATACATTTGGATCATTTGTATAGAGTTCCAGTTCTCAAGTATGGTGAAGCTCTCGAACTTTTTAGAAAGCATGCTTTTCTAAGAAATCAAAAAATAGAAATTAGCAACAATCTTGTTGATAGGGTTTTGGATTATGCCGGAGGCCTCCCTTTGGCTCTTGAGGTGTTGGGTTCTTTCTTGTGTGGTAGAGGAGAACAGGAATGGGAAAGTGCCTTGCAAAAACTTTCTAGAAGTCCTGACAAAAAAATTAGTGATGTATTGAAGGTAAGTTATGATGGATTGGAGGACTATGTAAAGGAGATTTTTCTCGATATTGCCTGTTTCTTCAAGGGGCGAAAGACAAAGTACATTAAGAAAGTTCTTGATGGTTGCGATTTTGACACGACTATTGGGGTTGAAATTCTCATTGAGCGCTCCTTGATTAGTAAAGAGGGAAGGACCTTACAAATGCATGACTTGATACAATCGATGGGTATGGATATTGTTAAAGGAGAATGTCGTGATGATCCTAGCAAACGCAGTAGGTTATGGCATTATGATGATGTTCTTGAGGTTCTATCAGGAGATGCGGTAAGAGTTTCTAGTGTATAAGAATTCATATTCTATTATTACCATTGACTTTGTTTACTATAGTTACAAAGTAACCTAAGTATATTCGAATATATAAACAGGGAACAAATGCGATAAAAGCCATAGTTTTGAAGCTACCGAATACGGAAGAGACATTCATTTGTCCCAATGCTTTCACAAACATGAGAAAGTTGAGGTTGCTCATCCTGCATAATGTACATTATTCTTTCCAAGGTCCCATCCATCTCCCTAATCAATTAAGGTGGTTGGAATGTCATAATTGTGCCTTGATTCCAGAATTTGGCTACGGTGCAAAGAAGTTAGTTGGACTCAATATGCAAAACAGCATGATCAGGCAAGCACCGAATTTGAAGGTACGCATTCCTCTTTTCATTACTTATTCCTATATGTAGTAAATCAAATTATGTATGTTATTGTCCTGAGGAAAACATCTACAATTACTATATTCCTTATACATATCAAACCATCACATGTAGGCTGGCAATCTAGTGCATAGAACCAATGCAGCTAAAATCTTCTGTTTGTAAATATTCTACCTTATAATTGACAACTTGTTGATCATAGTCGAAATACATATATACCAAAGATTTCATTTTTAATTCTTGTACTTTAACTGTTTTCCCAATCACGTCCATGTGGCTTTAATTTTTTTTCAACCAAGTCATTCTATTTACACAAATTGTATGATAAAGTTTCACCGGCATCAAATATGGTTAAATTCAGCTGACGTGGCCATAGGAGGATGTTGGAGTATAACATAAATTAAATAGTGTCCTTGTGGTCACCCCTTGTAAATATGAGTGGTGGCAGCTACCACAACCTGTTTTTCTTTTTGGGTCAATTGGTCAAAACGATAATTTGTCTGACTAGCTTCTGTTGGAGACAATTTTATGATTGCTAAATGAATCTAATGTCCTCATTAGATAGATTTGGTTAGATTTGGTACGGGAGAATTTTGATTAGAAAATTTATGTAAGTAGAAGGAGTTTATTAGAAAAATTATAAGTACTTGACTAAAAAGGTAGTGAAAGTGCACGAATGAAAAGTAAAGTCTTCCGTACTTCAAAAAAAAAAAAAAAAAAAAAAAAAAAAAAAAAGAAACAGTGAGCTCAAGCCATGATGACTTTGAGCTGAAAATTGAAACCTATACTTCTTCGTATGCAATTTAAAGTCTGAACGTACAATGTACTTAAGCTATACAAGGAGACTTTTTATTTGATTTGTAGGCTTTTGATATATGTAATAGTCCCAATATCTTTAAAGACCCCTCCCACGAGAGAATTGAGAAGCCACACACTCATTACTCTATGGATGGTAATAGATAAATCTACTTTACTTGTTAAGTTTCAAATAGTGTACACGATAAAATATTAGAATGTCAAAATGAAATTTAACTAATTCGTGGAGAATTAACAATTTTATCAGTGTGACTAAGCTTGACTAAGGCTTTGATTTTTCATGCTAAACCCAAGAAGCTGTTGTCCATCTCATGTTAGAAAATTACAAAAAAAAAAAATGCTTTATTCATAATTAAGTACAAAAAAGAAACTTCAGAGAAAAGTCATTGTTCGGTTTTGATTACTTACTCCCAATTCTTGAGAAGTAGCAGCATCGCTATATACTGTAGATTTCTAGCGTTTCATGCGTAAAAAACTCAATACTATTTCATGCTAGTAATTTCTTAAGAGCATAAGTAAATTTCAAAATCAATGGTAACTAAATTTTGATCAGCAACTTATTTGACAGGTAATTAGTAAATTGCCAATAGTTTTATGGCAGAACCAATAAATACTTAGCCTATAAATGTGCTAGAGGTTACCAAAAGCTTTGTGGAAGTATCGACAGTTATTTGATTATTTTAAATTACCAACTTTTTTTTAAATAACCAATATTACTTGCAAAGCTTCCAACGTATTAAAGTTACTAATTTTATAGGAAATTGCCAACTTGTATTTGAGTCTATATATCAACTTTTATTTGATTTTATAAATATTACTAATTGGTTCAAGAACTTATGAAATTGCTAAAATTAGCATCGTATTAAAGTTACTAACTCTTATAGCAAATTACCAATATTAGTTTGAGTGATGTATCAGCTCTTCGCAGGTTAAGTTACCATTTTATTTTAGTTATTAACTCTTATTTGATTAAGTTACCCACGCTTATCTAATTGTTGCGAATTCACTTATTGTTTTAATAATTTACCAATGTTTATTTGTTCATGTTTTCAGCATGTTCAGACTAGGACCTCTTACGAAACTTGTATTTGAGTCTATATATCAACTTTTATTTGATTTTATAAATATTACTAATTGGTTCAAGAACTTATGAAATTGCTAAAATTAGCATCATATTAAAGTTACTAACTCTTATAGCAAATTACCAATATTAGTTTGAGTGATGTATCAGCTCTTCACAGGTTAAGTTACCATTTTATTTTAGTTATTAACTCTTATTTGATTAAGTTACCAACGCTTATCTAATTGTTGCAAATTCACTTATTGTTTTAATAATTTACCAATGTTTATTTGTTCATGTTTTCAGCATGTTCAGACTAGGACCTCTTACGAAACTTGTATTTGAGTCTATATATCAACTTTTATTTGATTTTGTAAATATTACTAATTGGCTCAAGAACTTACCAAATTGCTAAAATTAGTATCATATTAAAGTTACTAACTCTTATAGCAAATTACCAATATTAGTTTGATTGATATACCAGCTCTTCACAGGTTAAGTTACCGTTTTATTTTAGTTATTAACTCTTATTTGATTAAGTTATCCATGCTTATCTAATTGTTGCGAATTCACTTATTGTTTTAATAATTTACCAATGTTTATTTGTTCATGTTTTCAGCATGTTCAAACTAGGACCTCTTACGAAACAATTGCCAATGTTTATTTGAGTACATTTACTAATTTATAATTGATTGTAACTTAAATGTTCTAGAAAGCTCCCCAAACAAATGTGGGTATATTAACAAAATAATAGATACTTTGAAACTATCAAATAGAAGTTGATAAGTTGGCAACTAAACATTGATAGATTATTAAAATATTTGATAATTTCAAAACAATAAAGAGAGTTAATAAAAAAAATTTAACCAATAAATGATGGTAAAGTATTTGAATGATCAAGCAAACACCAGGAAAATGACTCAAACAAGAGTTCATAATTTCATATAAGAAAAAGTAAATTTAGCGTGTTGGTAAGCTCCGCAAATGAACACAAGTAAATAATTATGACCAATGGTAATTTCAAAACAATCAAATAGATGTTGGTAACTTTACCCACATAAGAGTTAGGGCCCTTTTGGTAAAACCAAAAAAGCTAAAAACTTATGTACTGAATATATACAGGAATTGAAAAATACAATGTTGTTTGATAATAGATTAACTTCTTGCCAAATACAAAATAGTGATTGAAATTTCAAGATAATCAGATAAACACTAGTAAATGGACTCAAATAAGAGTTATAAATAAGCAGTTGAGGCTCGTGCAAGGTTGAGCTACGTGGCATGCTCACGCATTAGCTTAGCTAAATAATTCGGTTTTTATTGTCACTTTAGGAATCTTTTTCTACATGTCTAATTGTTACACATATTTCAATAATAATCGATATAACTTTATATTCTATTGCAAAATTATTTTATAGAATAATGCAAATTTCGGTAATAAATGTTGGAAAATAATATTTTTATGTATATATAGATTCTATTTAGAAATACATGTGTATTATATGCTTATATGATTATCTATAATGAGGTCTGAAAAGAATTTAATCCATCTCATATTTGACTTACATTTAACAAACAATGATAAATGAAAAGATTAAATTCATATTTGGCTCATATTTTACAAATAAATCATTGAAATCATATTTGAGAAATAATCGTGAGGCCCCCGATGTTTAGTGGATCATCCATCCAAACTCCTTGTGGAGTTCATGTTGGGTAGAAACTGATTGCCCAATTATATTGATCTTGGGGATGAGTCTACCATGACCACTTTCTTGGCCCAATAATGATCCTGAGGCCCACTTTTGGTCCACCTTGGATTTGTTAGTTAATCCTAACTACAGCCCACGCCCTATTGCATGTTGTTGGACCTAACAAAGAAAAGTGCCCTTTAAAAACGAAAATCGATCCGAGAACCTTGGCTTGTCGGATTTATTCATACGCGGGTCATACTAAACCAAAAGAAATGCGCAACTAGTCCGTCCAATTAGAACGCATGCAAAAGACAATACTTACAGATACAGAAGTTACTAATGGTGAAAATTATCCAATGTCATTCCTCGATTAGTGCTTTTTAATTTTGCTGGGGGCTTTTGCACATAAAATCTATTCAAGAAGGTACATGTTTCTGGGCTTTGGTCAGATTCCATTAAGGGACACCCAAATCAACGTGTTACTCATTTTTCCAGGCCATGTACGGTGGGTAAAGGTTATTGCCTAAGGGCATCCAAGTGACAGATGAGTCCTTCAGTGCACGAAGTTGTTAGGAGTAGTACTCATTGATATAATGTGTCAAAAACCAAAGCCTTACTCAGTTTTTCCAATTTGGATTTAATATCATCAACATGTAAATTTTTCACGTTGAATCTATGATTCTCTAAATCAAATCCGTGTTGCAGTTGTCTACCATGTGTCTTGATAGATTTGCATTACGAAGGATCAATTTGGGCTAGAGGTATCAACTTGAGATTTTTGTGAGGGAAAAGTTAGTCTGACATAAATATATCATGGGAGACTAGTTTAGGATCTTTCATGATATTAATCCCGTATTAGTTAGAGGATAAACCTGCTAATTCCATATAAGCTCTAGCAAAGAATTTCATTGATGTGTATAGTTATTTTGTTATAATTTTCTGCACATATTTTATCTCTCTTGCGAAAAAGTCATGTCGATATCTAACACTAAGAATATTAAATATAGTTTTATCCATGTGATGCACATGCATCTTACCGCATCTTACCAGTTTTCCATAAAAGTCAATATCATTAACTTATTGGTAAGCTACATAATGAAATAGTTTGTAATTTCAAACTATGCAGTAACTTAAAAGTATTGGTTAAAAGTACTGGTTACTTACCAAAGCATTACCGTTAAACAAGTTTCAGTGAAAATTTTGCTGGCAACAAAATTTGAAAATCGACTTGCCCAAAATTCTATTAACAGCCTTAGCTTTTCTATCGGTTTGAGGATGGCTAGCATAATTAAACTAAGGTGGAGTCTCCTCTTTTCACCATAAGGAATGCCAAAAGTGACACAAACTTGACATCATTATTAGAAGGGGGATGCTTTTGGAATACCATCTAGGCGCACAATTCACTAATATGAAACTCAATAACATGTAAACCATCGAGTCTCCATGACGATAATTTAAAATTTTTTACCATATAAAAACTGTCCGGTAAGCCCCTTCCTACTAATAGCAACATTTCCATTCACAATGCGCATGCGCGAGGGAAAGTGTTGATTAGGTTTGTCTCAATTTAAGAAGTTTAATTGATATTCCTGACTTGCCCTATATAAACACTCACCACCTTTATCTTTCGAGGGATACGCCTTCAAATACAATTTCAGATATGACATGTCAAATCTCATTCCTTAGACTCCCTTTCATTTAATACTCTTTTCTTCCTTCGGAACGATGTGCTATAATTTTAGAAAATTCATTGAAAATTTACCGTATCGAAAATATCCAAATCATCATGGAATGACTACTCATTGACAAAGGTGTCTCAAGAATAAAGTAGTTAAAGCTTAATCAAACGAAGGTGCAAAAAGACTTACCATGTATTTGGCGGACGTGCACCATAGAGGTTTAATAAATCACACATGAAGTGGGTGCACACTAAATGCTTTTGACTAAACCTCCCATTGTCCCCTCTCTGATTGCATGGAGCGGATAATGACAAGATACATAGAAAATGTGTTGTGAAGGATCTGTATTGGAAGCCAGTCTTTACTTAGGTAGGTACAAGCTTGATAATTCTATAACAATGGCCGACAAATCCTGTCTTTTTTTGGTCGGACTAACCTAATCAGCCATTCCTAACAAATATTTCTTTATCTTTAGAGGGAGGAAGAAGCTGAACTAAAGGAAAGCTTTCTTTATCTTTATGGATAATAAATTCATTTTCAAAAATTTGGAAAATTTTACCTAAAAAATCTCTCCCCTTTCCCGTCTTTTTTTTTTTTTTTTTTTTTTTCAATAGAGCCATCCGTTAAAGCCCTCACTCTTTCTTCGAGAGGTAACGAAACACGGATGGAAGCGATTCTTCACGTTCCCTTGTTGGGTGTCCTCTAGCCTAGCAGTAGAACAGAAGGCGAAATAGATTGACAATCCAATTCTTTCTTCTGCTTAAATTTTTTTAAAAGAAAAAGAAGAAAGATTGTGGAGTACTGACTCCATAGAAGAGACTTCATCTATGGAGGTGTTAGTGCTATTCATCTGGCACTTCGAAGCCGGCTGAAGTATGCATGCTAGAGGGGCACAACGGTTTTCAAGCTTGACTAAAGGGGTTTTTCTAGAGAGAAGTCAGTAATGGGCTCACCTCGCTAATTTAAATATACTTAAATCTAAATCTAATCTAAGGTTATACATGTATTATGTATTTGTAATTATATTTATATGCATATCATCTACATCAGTATACAAAACCAAGAGGACCTTCTACAGGATCTCAATTTTGTTTCTTCACGCAAATGTGTCAATTACTTATTTTGCAAACATTTTATCCACAGAGAAATGCATAAGTTAATAAGTTTAATTAACCTCTCACACGTTTCCCATTAAGTGCTTCTAATTTGGTGATTTCACTCAATTTTTCAAATATCAATTATAGTACTATGTCTATAAAAAGGCACAATAATGACTAGTGACCAAACAAAGGCGAGGGATGAGCTTGCTGGAGGTTGGTGAGGCTCAAGCTTGCATGGCCTAGCATCCAGCCGAAGAACAAGGAAAAAGTAAAAAATGAAAAAAAAAATCAATTTTTTTAAAGAATAAAAGAAATAAGAAATAATATTTTTTAAAGGAGTACACAAACCAAATAGTGAAAAATATTTTCTAATTTATCTTCAGGTTTCAGTCAATATCATAAATAGAATTATTTTTCTGAAAAATGAATTCTCAAAAAATATTTTCAGAAACATAACCGTTTTTACAAAACGCATGAAATCATTGTCTTTTAATTTTCCTGTCATGCTTGTCGGTCCCACGGACTTCGGATTGTGTTGAACGAGCAAATAAAAAAAGGGTATTTTTTTTTTTTTTTTTTATCTTAGTGTGGTGGAAAACGCCACAATGAATAGGAAGGATGAGACTGGATAATCTAGGTCTTCCTCAGCCGAATCACCACTTTTGTACGCCACTCGAAGGTCTCAACACTCTCTTGATCGCTCGTGGATACTAGGAATCCATTAAAGGGCCAGACAGACGAAGGAAAATTTATAAGGGACAACACCCAGGAATAAAACTTCATTTAATAATGCTGTGTTTACAATGAGGGACCAAGATGGTGTTTATAGCAAGTAGCCTAAGATACCTTTGAATAACCTCCAATTAAGTAAAAACAACCTACCTAATTTACGAAATTCATATGTGCAACAATATAATCAAAATTTTGATCGAGATCAAAGCATTCCTAAATATAGTATAAACAAACTTACAGATCAAGAAAATATATTATTTCCCCACTATTCAAATCACAAGAGAGGATCTTGAAATCTTTTGATACGGATTCGAAGTACTTCCAATGTCAATCTCCCTCTTTTGGAAAAGACTTGTCCTCAAGGCCAACCTCATGAAGCTCCTGGTCTTCATGATATGAAGATAGATTAAATTACATACTCTCCACAAAGCTCACTTTTGTAACCGCCTAATTTCCTTAGCTCTTTCTTCAGAATATCCACTAAATTGGCGTTTAGTGGGCAGTGGTGTAAGATCCAAAGAACTTCAAAGATGTTTTCGGTACACAACTGCAAATTGGTATTTTCCTATAGTTTGACTCACCGAATTATCATTAGCAAATTCACATTGAAACAATAACAAATCTCATTGTTTAAAATGCTTTCCAATAAAACTACTTGATAAATTGCCCAAAATTCTATTAACAGCCTCAGCTTTTCTATCGATTTGAGAATGGCTAGCAGAATTGAACTAAGGTGGAGTCCCCTCTTTTCACCATAAAGAATGCCAAAAGTGACACAAACTTCACATCACTATTGGAAGGGGGATGTTTTTGGAATACCATCTAGGCGCACAATTCACTAATATGAAATTCAATAACATTTAAATCATCCAGGCTCCATGATGATCATTTTCAAATTTTTTACCATATAAAAACTGTTCGATAAGCCCCTTCCTACTAATAGCAACATTTCCATTCACAATGCGCATGTGCGAGGGAAAGTGTTGATTAGGTTTGTCTCAATTTATGAAGTTTAATTGACATTCTTGACTTGCCCTATATAAACGCTCACCACCTATATCTTTGGAGAGATATGCCTTCAAATACAATTTCAGATATGACATGTCAAATCTCATTCCTTAGACTCCCTTTCTTTTAATACTCTTTTCTTCCTTCGGAACGATGTGCTATAATTTTAGAAAATTCATTGAAAATTTACCGTATCAAAAATATCCAAATCATTATGGAATGACAACTCATTGATAAAGGCGTCTCAAGAATAAAGTACTTAAAGCTTAATCAAAAGAAGGCACAAAAAGACTTACCATGTTGGACATGCACCATAGAGGTTTAATAAATCACACATGAAATCCACTGGATCGAGATGTCAAAGTCTATCGATGCATCTACATTTTTTTATTTATGTATACAAATGCAAGGTATATATGTGGTGGTTGTGTTTATTATGATATAGTAAACTTTGAGCTCTTACACTACACCAACGTATATCTAGCTCAAAGAAAAAAACTATGCAAGACGGCTCGGACTCTATTATTTTTCATATTTTTGTTATGTTTATGACCAATCAGGCATACACAATATGTCTTCTTTTTTAAAAAAACGATCAACCAATCACCATTTCTTAATAAGTGATGAATAGAAGAAATTCCCGACCTTCCACTGCCATTGTGGGATCTGTAGGTGGGTGGTTGTGAATCTCTACATAAGATTCCAGATGTTAGCTTAAATGCATGTGATGAATTAGTTGGCAAAGGAATGATCGTGGCTCATGTGCTCCCACTTGAGATTACACAATCTTTCTCTCTAAATCACAAGTATTGTTTATGCACGTATACATAGTGGAAGTGGCCACGCCATTCTAGCGCATAGTGAAATTACGAGCGTTGGTGAATTTACAAGGATTACTTACTAGACTCATATTTATAGAGTGAGATGGTGTGCTCTATATAAACCATATGATCTAGTGAATTTTGATCACATGTGGCTTCAATTATGATCAAGTGATTTTTATTTCAAAATCACAGCCAAATTTTGACATGAATGTATATCTCACTTTTTTTCTTTGATCGTTCTGGAATGTCTATGCAAGTTGGTTTATTGTTCTTGTAGGACTTTGAAAAATTGAAGTTCATTAACTTTGGTAAATGCCAGTCACTGGTTTGTACACCGGACCTCTCTTATATTCCAAATCTCGAGGAATTGAAGATCTATATGTGCAAAAACTTGAAGCATGTCCATATCTCAATTGCAAATCATTGTAAGTTACGGGAGTTGAATCTTGAAGGGTGCCATCTATCAGAAGAAGAGTTCCCAGAAAATCTTTCCTGTCCTCGCTTATTTATATTAAAATTGTCTGGAAACAATTTTACTACCCTTCCCACATTAGAGAGACTAAATGACTTGGAAGATTTGGAGGTTTCAAATTGCCAACAATTACAAGAGATCCCCAAGATTCCGGGGAAATTGAGAAGACTAGAGGCAAATAATTGCAAATCTCTAACTAGAATTCCCTCCAACATACGTGACGTTGAAAATGTTGAGTTATATTCAAGTCGGGAGCTACTTCGTAATGGGTTCCCCATTACTAATTTGTTCATGCCTGAGGTTAGACTCTCTCTCTCTCTCTCTCTCTCTCTCTCTCTCTCTCTCTCTCTCTCTCTCTCTCTCTCTCTCTCTCGCATTGATATGGAGTAGGGTACGTTTGTGGCTTGCATTGGGTGTTTGTGCATTGCAAAAGGCTACTTAAAAAAAAGGAAAAAACAAACATATAAAAAGTGATTGTGTAGACATATAGTGGAGGTTGCTCTAAGACAATGCAAAGGATATTCTCTTTATTTATAGAACTCTAGTTCACTGTTAAATTACAAGGACCGCCCAATGAAAAACTTCCATAACACATATTCATCCGGTTACAAAATATTCAACAATACATTTCATGTTTCCACCAATTAAGTACAAAAAAAAAATCTTTGTATTGCTATTGCTAACTATATATAAAACTCTAGGATTGCCACTTAACTCATTCATACTCCTCCTTTTAGGTGCCAATTTAAAAAAAAAAAAAAAAAAAAAACTATCTAACGGTCTACATCTATGACAGAAATTTCATTGCCAACCAAATCATCGAGTTGTTCTACCTGGAGGAGAGATGCCAAAGTGGTTGCTACCCAATAAAGAGGGTTATATATCTTTCGCGGCTTCAAAGGACTTATATGAAAAGATCCTAGGAGTAGCTTTTGGTGTTGTATTTCAAGTGTTGCATAGGTCACGTGAGAGTACTGCATTCGAGGTTATAGGATCTGTTAATTGCAAAGCTGCAATACACGAAAAGCGTTTCAAGTTCTTTGATTTGGATAATGTGTGGCTGGAGTATATGGAATTAAAGGATTTGTGGACAGTAGACCATTTTGGTCCAAATGACCGGACTGATTTCCGCATTAGCATTAGAGTATGCAATTATCACGAATTACTTGTGAAGAAGTGTGGATTCCGACTAATATGCAAGCCACTAGAGAATGATTCAGAGGTTTTGCTTCAAGAGATTTTGCTTCAAGACGATCAGTTGCTAGATCCAGCTTTATTCTACGAGGTTTCACATGAAGATAATCCAATGAGCACAAAGGAAAAAGGATTGGACATGATTGATTCGTCAATCGAGGTATCTCTCTCTCTTCCCCTCCCCCTCCCCCTCCCCCTTCTCCCAATGTGTGCGTGTGTATATCCGTGTGTATGTGCATGTGTTGATACGGTGTACATTGGGTGCATGTAATGAAAACTATAAATTCTAGACAAACAAACAAATTTAATATATAGCGATTCTACACGTGTATAAAACTTAACAAAGTCTCAACTTGATGCAATGATGAAGACCCGATGTTCGTAATTTCTGTATTGAAAAATATGGTTGAAATCTTAGAAAATCTAACGAACAAATGGACACGTGGTTCTTGATGTTGTGGTTGATCATAACAACTGACACCAATAATAGTACTAGATCAACTCTACGGACTAAGATAAAACTGTACAACTATAATAATTCAATAATTCGACATGAGACCTTTTTCACTCTTAGGTATTTGTTGCTATTAGGATAGGGGACCGTCGTACTACATGCCTTGCTAGCCACATGCGGGTTACTTGGACAGTGTGATTTAATTTTATTAATAGAGAGTATTGCATTTAAGATTCTCCTTTTATATAAAGTTAAAGCGGACATAAAAGGGGCAAGTGGTTGGATGAGACTGGTCTGTGGAGAGGGCATGCATTAGATTTTCCTTTCCAATTTTCGTTAGTTTGAGTGCAAGTAGAATTTTTTTAATTTATTTTAATAATTTTAAATTTGTTGCACATGAGTAGGAGTTCAATTAGGACAATTTGTACTGAAGTGAACTCGTAACAATGAACATTAGACAATGGGGTTTGACGAGGACGATTAATTTCTTGGATATGTTGTTCTATTTTCCATCAATTTTTCACTTCCTATATATTACACTCGTATTGTATGAACTGCATTTAGGGGGATTCAATCTAACATTAGGGGTGGGTAGCACTTGCAAGGGAATGATTTCCAACATAAGCAAGGATCAATATGTCTAATTATTATTTTTACCCAAAAAAATATATGTCTAATTATTACAGAACTCTTGCTTTAGTTGAATTACTAGGAATATGCACAAATCAACTCTTTTTCTTGAACTAATTACAAACTTGGATACTTCTAATAATTTACACATATAACAGAGGCATCGCTATTCTAGCCTTTGGTCTAATCATGGGATCGTTAGCCCCGGAAGAGAGATGCCAAAGGGGTTCGTTCGTGTTGAAGATGGTAGTATCTCTTTCAAGGCTTCGCAAGACTTGTACAACAAGTTCGTAGGATTTTTTCTCTGTGTTGTCTTTGATGTAGAAGATGGAGAAAAGGAAGTATCTTTTGACATCGTACCACAAGTCAACAAACAAAGGCGGAATGAGGTATCGGGAACTCTCGGTTCATTTGATACAGATCAAGTGTGGCTTCAATTTTTCAGACCAAATGCGTTGTGGGGATTGTTGGAGGGAGTAGTCGACTTTGGTCAATTTGACGAGAGTTATCCGACATTTAGCCTTAATATTAGAGTAAAGGGTGCAACCGTTAAAAAGCTAGGATATGTGTTGCAATCCAATCCTCTAGAGGATACTTTGAAGGTTGAGATTGAAAAGAATTGCTTAATGGATCCGGCTTCACTCTTTGAGGAAAGGAAGGATCCACAGTACTATGCGTGGATAGGATTTAAGGATTGTGTGGATGGAAGGATAGGATGGAAGGCATTGTGCAAGAGACTCAAAGATATGCATGGAGGGAGAGACTCAATATATTAGAAGAGGGGCATCATGCCTAGCTCATGTGTCTTCAACATGGGGGTGCTGCGGGAGGTAAAGCAGAGGCTTTGCGAAAAGATTCGGAGTCATTTCCAAGTT
This sequence comes from Eucalyptus erythrocorys, assembly GCA_014182555.1. Classification (NCBI taxonomy): domain Eukaryota; kingdom Viridiplantae; phylum Streptophyta; class Magnoliopsida; order Myrtales; family Myrtaceae; genus Eucalyptus; species Eucalyptus erythrocorys. The sequence goes on from CM024604.1 coordinate 22,634,956, forward strand.
ATTTGTATTAAGGTTTGTGTGAATGTGTGTGAGTGATTGATAGTATCCACGTGTATAAGGGTTGCGAGTGTGTCTTATTTCTGTTTTTTGTTTTTTTTTTTCAATTTCTATTTTTTCTTCCTTTTGTGGCCCAATGGGGGTGGGGTAAAATCCCACCGTTTCTATATTTGGGCTACTTTCTTGCCTTAGTGTTTCTTTTTTTTTTTTTTTTTTTCCTTTTGTTAAACAAATCATTTGATTGAAGAACCATTCCAAAAAAAAATTGCTATTTGTATTGTTAGTTGAGCAAACCCAATGAGCTTTTCCATCTCAAGCTTTTGCCAAAATAAAAAAAAAATATATAGATACCCCATGCATATTTTAAAATACACTATACTTGTACATAACTATAGATGAACGAAATCATAACTTGAGATAATGAAGATGATTCGTAGTCTACCGATTAACGTCTTATCTTTTAAATATGAATACAAAAGAATTCTCTACTATTTATTGTCTTACCTTCTAAAAGAGGTTAAAAATTTTACACACTAACAAATATCATGATGCTGCATATACATAAGAAATTGATATTTTGAAAGTTGGACAAAGTAAATATATTATTTGCATGTAATAAACATGACATACCATTTTGCTATACTTCTTGTCTTGTTTTATTGTGCTTTAGCTTTAAATCCTAAATTTTTTAGCATTTAATACTAAATGCTACAAATTTTGAGAAATTTATACAATGTTCTAGTAATTAAAAATCATTTGAAATGCTTTTACATGCTTACTTTGTTTGAAATATATGTGATCTTAAACAAACGAAAGAATTTTGTAATCAAATCTACCGTAAAAGTTATACGTGTGTCATGTGACTGATTTAAATTATATTGTTATGTAATGGTCAAAATTATGTTATTTCGTCAATATTTAAATCATTAAATCATGGAAATAAATAGTTGGTGAAATACACAACATGAAAGAATGCGATTGAGGATGCCACTTCCTCACGGCTCCATCACCATAAATCGATCGTCTGTACCGTCTCCGATCGGTGACACCCGCCATCAAATCTCCCTCGCCGGTAACCGCAACCTCGGTTGCGACGGAGCAGAGAACGGATGCTCATCACCACCGATCGAAACTTCTCTCGTGCTCTTTCTCCCTCGCTTGGTGCGTGCGGGAGAGCTGAGGAACCGAGCGAAGCAAGAATGCACGCGCACAGACCGAGAAAAATATCTTCCTCTCTCATCTTGAGCGCTCTGGACTGAATCCAGTGTCCACGCCCGCGGTCGAAGCCAGTTGCAGCTGAATATCTTCGTCAAGCAATTTCGTTGCTGAATTGATTCGTCGCCTTAGCTTCGTCTTCGTGAGATTCTCCAAGTCTTTTCGTGTCTTCATTTATTAACAGGTAACTGTTCGGATCGGATCTCCCCAAGGTAGGACGTGGTCGATTCATAGAGACTCGATCATACGATTGTTCTGTGTTTGCCTTTTGCCGAGAGCTTCAAATTGTTGTCTCAAATTGCTCGTGTTATATTGCTCGCCAATTTATAGGAATTCCTATTTGTAGAACACCTCACCCTTCATGATCACCACCAGTTCGACGTTTTGCCTCAGAGATGACAATGAGGAATTTGTCTTCATCATCGATCAATCTGAGATTGCATAGAGTGATCTGGATGTTCTTGTTCGACATGCTAATCATATATTATATTGTGAATTTTGATGCTTCATCCTTTGATGGCAGAGAGTTCTCTTTCCCTTGGTGCTTCGGTTAACTTTGTCTCCTTTGGTTGTGTGACTAAATTGTCGTCTGTTGTCAATATACATTGGTGGTGAATAAATCACAGCCAAGCTATATCAAGTTCATTCTCATTTTGATGCTCATAAAAGACCATTCCACCAAAGTTTGAGAGAGAGAGTCTTCAACCTAATTTAAATTCAAAATAAGCGGAAACGGTATGAGGAATGCTCAGGGATTGGAACTTTAGTTATGTTGAGAAATTATGGATATATGAAAGCAGTTAAGTGAAGAAATCATGGATATATAAAAGAAGTTAGGTTAAGAAATGGACATCCACCTAGTAATAATCAAAGGGAATTTAAGACTAATGAATAGAAGATATGCAGAGGAAAAAAGATATGTTGAAATTAGGCTGGAACACTGCCAAAATTACTGCTGATTTCCCTTTGAGTATTGTCGTAACATCGATGTCAATATCTCCATTCGAGTGTCATTTGTACAAACTGATTAATTTCAATTCCAGCAATGTCAATGTCCTAGTAATCTTGTTTTCAGTTAATTTCGTTCAGCTCATTCCTTGGAGTTTAGTGTTCTTTGCTTTGATTTCCTTTATTCCCTGCATTGCACCTTTAAATAATTCACGGTACTTCCACTTTAATTTCCAAGCAATTTGCTATTCCTGTCATTTAGATCGATTTCTATCAAACAATTTCATCCATTGCTTCCAGGAGCTAGCATGCATACACGCACACCATCAAAGCCATCTTTGTAAAAATTGTTTGTGGACAATTTAAACACTTTAGAGCCAAAGCTAGAATCAGAAGCTTGAAACATAATAACGAAAAATATCTAATTCACTAGCTATGAAAACCTGCAATATACCGAAATTCACCTCGATTAATCCCTTCGGAATAATATGTATATATAAAAAAAAAGATCCCAATAAAAAAAATGATTATCGGGTTCTTCATCATGTTTATCTTAAGCTACTCCGCGATCCTTAAACCACAGCCTCATCCCGTCATGATAGATCGATCGATGATGCTCCCGCTCCCTCGAATCGGAAAAAGCAGCGGAAAAGCGGCCTCTTCCGCCGTCGAGTTTTTGAGCGGTTGTGGCAGGCGACGGTGGAGGCGGGACTCTTTATCTCTTGGTTTTTCGTTTGTTTTCTCCGTTTGGCTTCCTGCGGGCGCCGTTTTAGCTGCCACCGGCGGTAGCCCGTGGGCAGACACGTGTTGAGCGGCCAAAACGAAACTGCCCCTGTCGCGAGAGAAGAGCCCCCCGGCTGGGCCGTTCCCAGATCGCCTTTCGCACCGTTGGATTATCCACCAGTCCAACGGATCGTGCGATCAATCTCTCCCTCTCTCCCTCTCTCTCTTTGCTTTCTTAGCTTTCTTCGCTTTTTGGCTTTGACGGCCAGCGGTCAGCGGGCGGAGGGGCTAAACAGGTTCGTATCGGCTTTTCGGGGGAAAATGATTGGGTGCGACGCGGCGTAGATGGGGTAGTTAGTTCGCGGCTGTTGCCGCCTCCCTTGGCTCTTCGGTACTCGTTTTGTTGCTGTAATGACGCCCGCGTTGACCGTCAATTTCGAATTTCCGTAATTGTTTATTTTTTTTTTTGGTGACCCAGGAACCCCCGCACGGCCGACAGCCGGAGAGTAAACCCTGGGGTGACGCTAACGGAGGACCCACCACCCTGACGCCACACTTAAGAATCCCTGGTGACCGTGAGGGGATTTGAACTCCTCCCTTTGCGTTAGGGGGAGAGAGCCCAAACCATCGTGGCCACCGCAGCGGTGGTGAATTTCTGTAATTGTTGAACGTGAAGAATTCCATGATCGTTTTTGATTTCCCAATGACCCCATCTCTGAGCATCTTTGATTCCCCACCCCCCCCCCCCCAGGGGAAATAGCAACAACAACAAAAATGGAGTAAATCTGGCCATCTCACCGACATCCAAATTTTTGAAGAACATACGTGTAGAAAAATATGTAAGGATTTGACGGTTCATCCTAACGAGGTTTAAGAGGTAACTTCCACCAAGTAACATTTTGTCACGTGTGGCATTTAGTTCTCATTGTACACAAATGCCAATCCATATTCGATGCACATGTATGATGTCATCTATTCACGTATCTCATGCTCAATGTCTTACATAATGAATAATGATTTTTCAAGTAGATTTGTGATAGACAAGTATATACTTGTTTTCCATCCCCATATGATATTCAATAAAAGTAATCATTCCAAAGACAAAGGAATGTACCGAATCTACATACTAGATTGAGCTAGCTCTAGAATAACTTGTTACATGTCTACTCGGTAAATTCCAAATCGAAATCCGTGTTGATGCAAGCTTTACCATCAAATTACTAACACGCCAAGAGAATTGTTAGGTGCATGAATTATGGCTTAAAATTATCAATCAAAAAGCATGATATATAGTTTCTACTTCCCTTTTGATATATATGAAGAGCAATGTACCAGAACTAAATTTGGTAATAGTGGTTTGAATTTTCCTTGCGGGATTTCAATGGATAGACTTAATTCTTGCTCAGCTCATAAATCAGAAAATTTTCAGCATGAATATAAGTATTTTCTTTTTTTGCCTAATCAACATGAAAATATGAGAGGGCTAGCTTGCTTAATGTGTGAGGATGTATTTTATCGATATCTTCCATGACTCTGATAATGCCATATTCTTGGAAAACCGATTCAATTTTTTTTTTTTTTTTTTTTTTTGTGAGTGGAGTGAATAGGATGGTGTATAAAGATTATCCATCTGCTAGTTTTACTAAATAAGATAATCTGCATGTCACGTTTTGCTCAGATAAAAGAGTGAGAAGTTAGATAGAAAGGTATTTTGGTTTTATAATGTATCATTAGTTCTTGAACTTTTGGTAGCCAATTTGAATCTCAAACAACCTAATTTTATTTTAACGAGACCGGAGCTACTGAAAATTTACTACCTTATGGTATACAAAATGAGGTGACAGTTGACGAGGCCGACTACGTGGGCACTTGACACGTCACTTGGTAAACGCCAAGTCTGTAAAAATAATGGAAAAAAAAAGGGGAAAAAAAAAGCAACTCAGGATAGCTGAAGATCAGGTCTCGGATCAAACGTTTCAGTCTTCTTCAAGTCTCCATCGTCTGTATTTCCTCCTTTTTTTTTTTTTTTTCCCGATGACTTTAAAGAAGCTCGATTGATCTCTTGTGCGTCGTGATTCTCCTTTGCAGCCGTGGTACTCTATCCTCTCGCCTTCTTCCAAACGTTCCTTTACACGTCGTGAGTTTTGCTTTGTGCTTGAGCGAAGGCTGTGGCGCAATTACAATGGGGATATTGCAGTGCTGCGGCGGGAATGATAATGGTGAGGCAGAGAGCAAGGGTGATAGAGTCCCCTGCTTTGTTATGAATAATGGCTTAGCCACGGATTGAGAGTTTAGAGCTTCGAAAACCATTGAAAACTGCCTAAACAAGATCATCTCCTACCGCCAGTGCTTGTCCCTTTTCACTTTAGTCTGAAGAAACCCCACTGTGTGACGTCCACCGGATGTTTGTGATTTTGCCTACCCGAATCCAGCTTTTAACAAACCCCTCATCCCAAGAAAAACCAAACCCATTGTTTTTAATTCAAGGAATTAAACGTTTTGACTACTAGTTTCGTGAATTTAGTACTCTTATTTGTTTTTAAGATATGTAGTGTTAGAAGATACGCGTTATCAATCAAAGGAGATACAGGAGGAGATCACATATCAGATGAGATCAATTAATATCAAATCCAATCATCTCTAATTTGTACCTTTTTGTATAGAATATTTAGTTGCTTTAATTATACATTCCATGTAACTTGAAATAGAGGAACTGTACATTGTATACTCAGTGAATGATACACAAAATTCACCATTTTACACTTCCTACTCCAAATTCTTACATGGTATCAGAGCGGTTCTGATCCTGCTCCAAATCTTCATCTGAATTACCTTTCGATCTACTTGTTCTTGTTGCTGCACAATAGCTTGGCAGAACAGAACAGGACTCGGAAGAAATTCCTCTTGAATCCTTTTGCTCGAAGATCTTTTTCTTGCCGAGAAGCCTTCTCCCTTACACACCTGCATCATCAGATAACATTATCAATTCTTTTTCATGGCAAAATCAGACACACATACCTTGTCCTCCAGTGATGAGCAACCAAGAGAAGTGGTCCAAGAGTCCACTGTCGTCGCTGCTACTCCCCAGCAGCAAGTCCCAATGCAAATTCAATCCCAACCGATGCAGCGGGGACCTATTCCGGCTCAATTCAACCTGGGGCAGCCAATTTCTGGCTATCCTTACCAGTGGATGCCATTTCCATGAATCCATACATCATTGCCAGGTCAAGGGGCACAGATTGATGGAGGCCTACCAGCCAATTTTGGGGCAGGCTCAGCCATCAACATTGAGCAGACGGGCGGATCGAATATCGATTCACACACCGGAGCAGATTCAAATGCGGCAACAACAGGGGCTACGGGGCCCTTTAACCCAAATTTCCCGACAGGCACAGCGGGGCCAAATTTTCCGACAGGCACAGGGGCTATAGGGCCCTTCAATCAAACATTTCCGACAAGCTACATACCATTTCCTTTTGCGGCCACCATGGGTCGACCGGAACCTGGCGACGCCCTGTACGTGTCTAACACCGATGGACCCGAGTTGCGGCTGATAAGCCACCTTCTTACAGGGCCAGCGAACTATCCACACTGGGCGCGCGAATTCCGTAGAGCCCTCGTAACAAAAGACAAAGGGGGGTTTATAGATGGATCAATACCGATGCCAACAGACGAGAAATCAGCGCGACAGTGGAAAAAGTGCAACCAATTGGTTTGCACATGGATAGGAAATTGCATCGTGTAACTTGACTACCAATGATAGAAATTTCATTTTACATTCCAGAATAGGTCACAGTTCTTTCTTTCCATCCCCTCATTGCAACATCTGTCCTATTGCCAAAAAGTCGCGCACTCCTTTCCCACTAAGCTCAAGCCGGGCATCCGAGATTTTTTCCTTAATTCATATGGATGTCTGGGGACCATATCATACCTTAAATCACGATGGATCTAGATTTTTCCTCACCATCGTGGATGATCATTCCAGAGCTACCTGGATTTTTCTTATGCAGTCAAAGAGCCAAGTACTCTCTCATTTAAAAACCTTCCTTTCACTTTCCAAAACTCAATTTGGAAAAAATGTCCAAAGAATTCGGACAGATAATGGGACAAAATTTTTCAATCATGATTGTGCCACATTGCTATCATCACGGGGAATCCTCCATGAAAGCACCTGCACATACACACCACAGCAGAATGGCTTAGTGGAGCGAAAACATCGCCACTTACTGGAGGTTGCCAGGGCTTTGAAATTTCAGGCATTAATTCCAGATGATTTTTGGGGAGACTGTGTCTTAACTGCAGCTTATTTGATAAATCGCATGTTGACCAAAATCCTCAATGGTCGGACCCCCTTTGAGACATTGTTTGGGAAGAAGCCAGAGTTGGGACACTTGAGGATATTCGGCTGTTTATGTTATGCTTCCTTAGTGGGTCCCAGAGATAAGATGAGCCCAAGGGCTCGCCGAGGGATATTCATGGGATACCCTACCTTACAAAAGGGTTATCGAATATATGATCCTTCTACAGGAGAATTCTTTGTTAGTAGAGATGTGCATTTCCAGGAGCATTCTTTTCCATTTGCTACAGAGCAATCACCTACAAATGATGAGAGAACTTCATACTCCTTCCCTATGGAGGAATTCACCACTGACCCAGGATATGTTCTCCTGCCATATTCCCAAGATGTAGGAGCTAATTATTCCCCTACCAATGCTACGCCATCATTAGAGATTATGGAGACTCAGCCCTCAACTGAAGAGATTACTCAAGAACCAGCACCCCTGGCCATTCCACAAATTACTGAGGGGCCTATTCGAAATCCTGAGGAGCAACAGCCACGACGTTCCGGACGAGCGACACGTCCCCCTACTTGGACTAAGGATTACATTTGTGGGGTAAGGAACCAATCAGGTATCCGCTTTCCCATTTCTTCATATGTATCCTTTGATCGTCATCGTCGAAGAGCATAAATGTTGCATTGCCCGCATCTCTGAGGAACGCGAACCGTCCAGCTATAATGAGGCCAAGACTGATCCACGCTGGAAGAAGGCTATGGAGGCAGAGCTGCAAGCGCTGATGGACAACAACACATGGGAACTTGTCAGTCTACCTTCCCATCGGAAGGCAATTGGGTGCAAATGGGTCTACAAGATCAAATATCGGGCTAATGGTTCGGTTGAGTGATACAAAGCCCGTCTTGTAGCAAAGGGCTTCACTCAGAAAGAAGGTTTTGACTACCATGAGACCTTCTCTCCTGTCGCCAAAGATGCCACAATCAGGACCTTTCTTTGTGTCGCAGCCTTTCAGGATTGGCATTTGCACCAGATGGACGTCCACAATGCCTTTCTACATGGAGACCTCGATGAAGAAATCTATATGGAGGTACCACAAGGTTTACGGAGACAGGGGGAGGATAAAGTGTGTCGTCTCCGCAAATCCTTGTACGGGCTGAAACAAGCTTCCAGGCAGTGGTACGCGAAGTTTTCTGATTCACTAATAGCGACTGGTTTCCAACAATCCAAATTCGACTATGCTATTTTCACTTGGACCAAAGGTATATCATCCATCTACCTGATGATATATGTAGATGATATTTTGATCATGGGAAATGATAAAGTAGCCATTAAAAGTTTCAAACAGTATTTGCATTCAACTTTCCATATAAAGGACTTGGGACCACCAAAGTTCTTTCTTGGAATCAAGATTGCCCGATCGGATCAAGGAATATCCCTCAGTCAGAGGAAATTTACCTTGGAAATCATATCAGAGGCAGGATTATCAGGATGCCGACCAGCTGTCATTCCCATTGAGCAAAATATCAAGCTCACTACAGTAGAATATGATGTTGGAACCTCTGGAGAAGACGACACTACATTGCAGGACCCGACCAGTTATCAGAAACTTGTTGGAAAACTCATATATCTGACTATGATGAGGCCGGATATTATTTATGCAGTGCAGACTCTCAGTCAGTTTATGCACACTCCTAAGCAGTCTCATATGAGTGCTGCACTCAAGGTAGTAAAGTATCTGAAGAAATGTCCTGGGCTTGGAATTCTTCTCTCCAGAAATTGCGATATGAAGATGACTGCCTATTGCGATTCGGATTATGCAGCTTGTCCGATGAGCAGACGATCCATAACCGGATTTTGTATCAAGCTAGGGGATTCTCTTCTTTCATGGCGAACAAAAAAACAACCGACTGTTTCGTTATCCTCAACCGAAGCTGAATATCGAGCTATGGCAAAGACAACATGTGAAATAGTATGGTTACGAGGACTACTTCAGGACCTTGGAGTACGAATTGAAGAACCAACTAAATTGTTTTGCGATAATGACGCAGCCCTCAAGCTTGCATCAAATCCCATTGTGCACGAAAGGACAAAACACATAGAAATGGATTGTCACTTTACGCGAGAAAAAATCCAGGAAGGTGTGATCAAGACCCAAGGGATTCGAACAAAAGAACAACCGGCAGATATCTTTACCAAGCCTCTATGTCAGAAACAACATGCGTATCTCTTGAGCAAGCTAGGTGTCTTGGATATCTACAAGCCACCAGCTTGAGAGGGAGTGTTAGAAGATACGTGTTATCAATCAAAGGAGATACAGGAGGAGATCACATATCAGATGAGATCAATTAATATCAAATCCAATCATCTCTAATTTGTACCTTTTTGTATAGAATATTTAGTTGCTTTAATTATACATTCCATGTAACTTGAAATAGAGGAACTGTACATTGTATACTCAGTGAATGATACACAAAATTCACCATTTTACACTTCCTACTCCAAATTCTTACATGTAGCAGCTTGTTCCAAAGCAAAGTGACCTTCAATCTATTGTAGAAACTTTTGGAAGGGATGCTGTTGTCCCTCGGTGTAATGTAGCCGTGTCCTGTAGACTAGTCCTAATTGAGAATTGTTCTTATTGTGTTTGAGAGGCAGAGTCTGTTGGTAGGTATCCATTGATATCATTATGTTGTTAGTTTTTATGTTGATATAGTATGACTTATGTTCTTCACAGGTTTAGAAGTTCCAACAATGGTTGGAAAGTTGAAGTCAACTCTTGAAAACAGCACTTAGTGGAAGACTCTAATGGAGCCTAACTAATCGCAAGAGAGACGACAGAGCATGGGGGGAAAGTTTTGCATTTGAAAATATATGAAGTTCTGGTTAGGTACCATTTGAGAAGGTAACATTGCTGGAGTTGTGATTATTTTTTCCATTATGTGTTCCACTAGAAAGAATGATGTGGAGATGACATTGTTTTCTTATGAATCAGAAATTAGAAATGAGAAAAAAAGTTTGTGTTGGATGGCACTCAGTCGAATGTTAGCTGATCCCATGTTTATAATGCATCAATTATGGGTGCACAGATGGAAAATATCGTGCATGCTGGAATTGATTGGACAAATGGTCGGTAGCTTTGTTGAGTAAATGGTACTCAAAGATGGTCCTTTTTACCCTTTCGAAACTCTCCCAAAAATGCTTAAATACAACATCTATAATTCCAAATAATCAAAGAACATATTTAGGTGAGAATTTTAATTATAAAAATTAAATTAGGGTCATAAATCTCTTCCTTTTTTATGCTAACAAAATTACATTAAATTAATCAAATAGAAAATCGAGATGTAGAAAGTCCCCCTATATATATAAATGAGGAAAACATAATTAAAAAACTTTCTCGATGCAATTTAAGTCTTTGGTGAAATTTAAATCATGTGGAAAGTAAGCTCGGTGGAGGGAGCCTCTTACCGATGGATCATCTTCATTTTCGTCCTCATGTCAACTTCGTCGGCTTGCCTATTGTGACGATGGTGGTGATACCCCTCGGTTTCAAGTCAGCCATCCCAATCATTCTTCCTCATCCAAACTATTAAATTAATGACTCGAGTTTGGATTTAGATAACAATTTGTTAAATCGACTTTGTTGATAAAGTTTTCCCAAGTAGATTTCAAATTGGATGAGGAAGTTCATGGGACTCCATGAAGGTTTATAAAAGAGGAAATAAAATAGAATTAAAGAAAAAAGGCAACAAAGTTTTCTTCTTCGTCTGCAGGAGGAGGCCAAATAAGGTTAGTTATGCGGGGCCCACACACATATTCCACGGCGAAGAAAGAAGCCAAAAGTGGGTCCAAGTCAAACTCTTCTCCTTGGGCGCACATATAAATAAAGTGCCGAAGTCTCCAAGAGGTTTTCTTTTGGATTGCCAAAACCCTACGAAATAAAGAAAGGAGCCGCACGTCCACGCTGTTTCCGAAGAGCCGCAAGTTTCCTTGAAGCCACACAAAGCTTTCCAAAGGAACACGAAGATTTACGTATGTGGACCAAAGATGAATGCCTGAGTTCTTGATTTTGGCGTACGTAGAGCGTTTTGTTTTGAGCTTGAGCGTGCGGTAATTTTGTACCATAAGTTTATATCCAAGTGAGTTGTTTATTTATAAATACTTTGGGTTTGGGATTAAATGTAGGTGTAGGAAACACTCGAGTGTGTGAGTGATTGTAAACTATGATTCTCCGATTATAGTGGATTATTTGCTGCTGGCTCCCCCCGTTAGCATACGAATCAATATTCAGACTGAACCACATAAATTTTTTGTATCCTTATTATTTCTCGTTTATTTCTCTAGTTATTTCGCATTGACGTAAATTGCAAGATCCTATCATTTCCGCATATTATATTCCAACAATTAGTATCATAGCTTGGATCATATTTCTTAATTGTGATTCGGAGCTTTAGCTTATCTAATTATTATCTAGAAATTCTGTTATTGCAATTATGTTTGAGAAGGAATTTGAAATTGAGAAATTTAACGGGAGCAACAACTTTATGTTATGAAGCATCAAAATGCGGGCTTTATTGACAACCCAAGGTTTGGCCAAGGCACTGGATGGTGAAGATGAGTTGTCTATTATAATGAAAGCCTCAGAGAGGGTAGAGCTGATGGAAAAAGTAAAGAGTACAATTTTGTTAAATTTGTCGGATGAGGTCTTAATAGAGATTGCTGAGGAGAAAGATGCCGCAACATTATGGCCAAAATTTCAAGCACTCTGTGACATCTTGGATTTTTCAGTTCTGCTTTCAATTAAATTAATTGGGCCTTTCATTGACGCGCCTATAGTGCTATTCTCAAAACCGATCACTCGTGAGATAACTAGATCATCTGGGGAAGCCATTAAGGAATTTTAATGTATTAGACTTGAGAGTTCGACCAAGGATCGGCCGCTCAACTGTGCTTATCTATGGAGGTCGTTATGGCACAGTTAAAAATCGATAAAGTATTAGAGATAGGTCGGTTCGACTGAGATGTGTGGCTAAAGGTGGGTGATTCCACTAAATTGCCAAATTCTCGTTGATCAGCATTAGACTGATTTTTCTGTCTTTTTGGTACCTTATGTCCATATTTGAAACCTCGAGATTTTCACGACCATCGAGAGTCGCCAATGTGTCGAATGAGTTCATTGTGGTTTAAAGGAAATCGACAACGGGTCATTTGCACTAAAAATTTCTAAAAGCTACCCGATAGCCTAGGTCATGCTAAAATCGTACTGGATTGAAATTAACCACGAATTTGCCGATTTCAGAAATTGAAAATTTTGTCATGCCACAAGTCATTTTAGGAACGTCGACTCAGTCTCCGAAGATTTTTCAGTAAATCGAGACTTTTTGGGAAAAAGTCGATGTAGGGTCGTTTTTGTCCAGAAAATTCAGATGACCGTTTTTTTTTATTGCGAAATTGGGATGCAAGTGGGTCCTATTAGTGTGGGAAAATGCCAATTTGATTAAGGGTACGATGATTGGATTTTTAGAGGCCAAATTAGGGATAAGTACACTAATGGTGCTCTAAGTTGTGTACGGTGCTCACTTTGGTGCCAAAAGTTTTTGTCGGATCACTTAAGTGTCAAAAAATTTGAAAAACGCTCACTTTGGTGCCAACACTGATCTGAACTGCCGGAAATCCGACGTGGCCTTTTCTAATAATTTTTTATATTGATGTGGCTTGCCGGAGAGTCCAGTCAGTGTGTAAACCACCAAACGACATCGTTTGGCGTCTTAAATCCCAAGTCAAAACCCTAAATCCCCAAATAGAGAGAGAGAGAGAGAGAGAGAGAGAGAGAGAGAGAGAGAGAGGCCATGGCGGTGACGTTGTCTTCTTCCCGGAAGAATAACACCAGCACAGAGAGAGAGAGAGAGAGAAGCCATGGCGGCATTGTGTTTTTCTCCGAAGAACAACACCAGCACAGAGAGAGAGAAGCCATGGCGATGTCGTCTTCTTCCCCAAAAAACAACACCAAGAGAGAGAGAGAGAGAGAGAGAGAGAGAGAGAGAAGCCATGGCGGCCGCGTCTTCTTCCCCGAAGAATAACACCAGCACCAGCCACTCTTTCCCTCGCACTCCTCGTCTTCTCTCTTTCTCTGCACCTTTAATCCCCCTTCTTCCTCCTCCTCATTTGCCCTCGCCTCCTATTTTCCCATTACTTCTTGGCCAAGCGATGGTGGCCGAGCTTGGTGGCCGAGTGACGGTGGTCGAGCACGGCAGCCGAGCACGGTGGCCCAGCGACGACAGCCGAGCGCGGTGGGTCGGCAAGGATGAACAAAAAAAACCCTAATTTCAATCACAAATGGGCTATACGACGTCGTTTTTCCTAAGCCATCCACATAGGATAGCAAAACGACGCCGTTTTCTTAAGTAGGACAAAAAATGACGTCGTTTAAAGGGTTAATCGAATTTTTTTTTAAAAAAAATATAAAGCCACGTAATCATTTTGGCTGGAATTTCTTGCCGGTGGCACCAAAGTGATCGTTTTTTCTCCGATTTGACACTTAAATGATCCGGCGGAAACTTTTGGCACCAAAGTGAGCGCCATACGCAACTTATGGCACCATTAGTGTACTTATCCCGACCAAATTAGGTTGATTCAAGAGCCATTTAAGTCCAAATTGAACCAATTGCCTCTAAAATTCGTATGCCCCCATGGACCCAACCTTTTGGACCACTTCAAGCTTCTAGAAGAGGGCACTTTTGTTTGGAAATTGGCTGACCAAGCCAGCTGGTGGTGGGGACCAATTTTGGGGAACAAAGAGATAAAAAGACAAGACCAAGTGGTCCCCCCCCCCCTCAAGCAACTTGTCTCCTTCCTTCTTCCTCCCCTCTCACTCATCGAGCACTCCTCTCTCCCCCTTCTTCTTGCTACTTTGAGCTCAACAAATTGAGGAACCGAACCAGTAAATGTTGAGTATCCCCACCAGAGCCATCATGCGCCACCGGCGTCCACTTGCTCGTGCCAAGCCTCCCCCGCGATCACCTTGCATGCCCGCGCCTCCAGCCGCTCGTTTCGCCCTTGCTCGCAGCCGCCCAAAGTTGCCAGGCAGCCGTATGTCGCCAGCGTGGACGCCTAGGCTGCCGCTAGTCACCGGAGCCATCCACTTGAACCGTTGCTCCGTCGCCGTTCATCCTTGCCTCAACCAGCCGACTGACCGTCCTCTCTCAGCCAAGATCAGTCCAACCACAGAAGCTGAAGCTAGTGAGTATTTCCAGCCGTTGTTGGCCTGTTTTCAAGCCGTTCCTGACCTCAGAAGTCAGTCTCGCTTTGGAGTTTCTCATCCCTCGTCGCGTCCCCGTCGTCTTGATCTGAGCAGATCATTAAACAAGTGATTTTAACTCACTAATCCTCACTTAGTAAGTTAATGATTTTTAAGGGTTGATTAGTTTAGACTAAGCATAGATTATGTGGATAGTTAGAATAGATTAGTGATTTAATTAATTATTGATGAATGTTAGGTGGTTAGTTTAGTACAATTAGGGCCTAGACAAGCTCTTATATTTATCTAGAGTGATTCGAAAATTTTCCGGGCCCGTCTCGGCTTTTAATTAGGCTTTACGGGCCTAAGTATGCATTTTTGGCATTTATTAATTATTTTCTGTAATATTTAATTAATTATTTAATTTCTGGAAATTAGACCGTGATAGTCGATGACCGGAATTCTGTGCTGATTCAAGTAGTGTGATCTGTTTATCTAATTGAGTTCTAATTTGTGCTGATTGTGAGTGATTTGTGATTTTGGGTTTTATCCTAAAATTAGTTAATTTTGATAATTAATCAGAAAATTACTGGGCGTCGGTTTATAGTGCTAAAAATGTGTTTTTGGGCTATTGAAATTGGTGGGACTTTTAAAGGAAAAATATGGTATTTTAGCTAAGGCCGACCGTATACCTACACACGATTATTTTTATTGAGTATGATAAAATAGCAAAAATGTTAGATGGTCAAGATGGTATACTATATCAACCTATGGGCTCTGATATGGCAGCTTAGAGTGAGCAGTATAACGGTATACTATATCAACATACGGACTCTGATATGTTAGCTTGGCGCGAGCAGTATACCTTATCAACTTAGAATGAGCTATACTATTTATCAACTTAAAGTGAGCATTATTATTATGCTATATTAGCCTACGGGTGATATGTCAGTTTAGAGCAAGCAGTATACTATTTATTAGCTTAGAGCGAGCTATACTATCTACTATCAGCTTAGAGTGAGCAGTCTTAATATGATCGGATTTTATAGATAGTATTGATTGAGATGACCGGGAAAGGGTTTTGATGACATGGAATCAACTGAGTCAATTGATTGATGATTCAATCCAGTTAGATGAATTGATCTGTGAAGTGATTGATTGAAATGATTATTTGAATTATATTGACTGGCAGGAAGGAACTGAGGCCAAGGTAAGCCATTTGACTCGTGTTTGTGCCTAAGTAGCTCTCAGGGCATATTTTCTTCCTAGTCAAGTCTTAGGGGGTTGAACTCGCTGAGACGTCGTCTCACCCCCTTGTGAGATAACATTTCAGGTCCATAGATGGCAACTCCTCCTGAGCATTTTGGGCAACCCAAGAAGATGACCGAACAGAGGCATTACATTCCGATTCATGGACACCTTAACGGGTTAGAGTATGAACTGGTGCAGTTCATAATCTGGGTTGATGCGGGCTTACCTAAAAAAGTACCCCATTATTACAGATCATGGTATCGCTAGGATCGTAACGGACTGAGAGAGGGCCCCATACCAAAATCGAAGATACCTCTGTATGTATTAGAGGTTGCATTTGCGAAGGGCACTGGAGACCCTAAAAGAGGTTCGGTGGTAGACCCTAAGCTTGAAGATCCAACATCTCCTGTGTATTCTACTATAGGCTCCAGCTGGAGTGTGGAGGGAGATGACGGGGAGGACAAGAACCCGTAGTTATCTGGAAACCCCACCTCCGTTTGCAGACCCTGTTTTATGAACTGGTTTTGTGTAGGACCTGACTTTGATAGTTCAGATTGTAATATATACAACTTAGTTTGCTTTGTATATATAAGTGTGTGGTTGGGTTTTTTTTTAGTTCGAAAATTACGGCCCTACTTTCCTATCCCATTGTGTTATTATCTGGGATTACATAATTGCTTCCACATGTGCATTTAAAATGAATGGGTCGGCGATGCATCCTGGGACGTTGTTATTCAATCAACCAAGCCGGGATAGGCACGCGCTCGAGGATTGGGGTGTGACACATTCGATGTGAAGAAAGGTTTGAACAATCGCTTGTATATGTTGAAGAAGATGTTTCAATTTAGATATACTGAAGGTACGTCTATCATAACCCACCTGGATGAATTTAATAAACTCATGATGGATTTGAAGAACGTCGGCAAGATACTTGATGATGAAGAACGGGGCATGATGTTGTTAGCCTTTTTACCAGAGTCATGGGAGCACTTTACTGATTCACTGTTGCAGGGGTGTATTACAATTATCTTAGAAGAGGTAAAGTCCGCCTTATTCTCTAAAGAGTGGTAGAGAAAGTTGCGAGATGACAGCTTGGTGCAAGGAGTAGCGTAAGCACTAACAATTAGGGGTAGAGAACAACATCGAGGGCCTAGTAATAGCAGAGGTAAAAGCATATCGAAATCACGTTATAGAAAGTCCAAGGGACGCGTGAAGTGCTTCGAGTGTCACGAGGAGGGGCACATCAGGAGAGATTGTCCAAAGCAGAGGAATAAAGCTGATAAACAGAATGCCACAAGCAGTGTGGCAAACATTGCCGATTGGAGCAATAGTGATGCAGAAGCTATTTTATGTGTGACTACTACTTCATCAGGAGACGAATGGGTGTTGGATTCGGGATGTTCTTATCATATGACGCCTCATAAGAATTGGTTTACTACTTACCAGACTATAGATGGTGGTAGAGTTTTTTTGGGGAATAATGCAGTCTGTAAGGCTATGGGGATAGGGATAATTCGGATTCGGATGCACGATGGGGTGGTGCACACATTGACAGATGTGAGGCATGTACCGAAGCTCAAGAAGAACCTTATTTCTCTAGGGACACTAGATGACATCAGGTGTAGGTACACCGTTGTAGGTGGAGTACTGAAAATCTCTCAAGGTGCTATGACAGTGATAAAGGGGAAGAAAGTGAATACTCTCTATCATCTACTAGGAGAGACTGTGACTGAAATTGCTGTAGTTTCATCAAGTGAGTCAAACTCTAACTTTGACTCAGTTATGGCATATGCGTTTAGGGCACATGAGTGAGGCAGGTATGCTGATACTAAGTGCAAGGGGGTTGTTGAAGGGTCAAAAGACAAGGAAGCTGGACTTATGTGAGCACTGCATCTTTGAAAAGCAGCATCGAGTTAAGTTTACTACAGCTATTCATTCGACCAAACGATCAGTTGAATATATTCATTTAGACGTCTGGGGCTCGTCTTCGGTTCCTTCAAAAGGAAGTGCCCGATATATGTCGACATTTATCGACGATTATTCGAGGAAGGTGTGGATATACTTTCTGAAGTACAAATATGATGTATTTAATCGGTTCAAGAAATTTAAAGCATTAATTGAGAAGCAGTTAGATAAACTGATCAAGTGCCTGAGAACCGATAATGGCATGGAGTTTCGTGGTAAAGATTTTATCAAGTTCTGCGAGAAAGAAGGTGTTGCGAGACACCGCACAATACCTGGGACACCATAGCAGAATGGTATGGCAGAACGGATTATGTATATTCAGATGTCCTGCGTATGCTCATGCGAGTGATGGTAAGCTTGAGCCGAGGGTGAAGAAGTGCATATTTCTAGGTTATGCACATGGGGTGAAAGGCTACTGGCTGTGATGCACTGATCCCAGATCACCTAGTTTCTAATTAGTAGAGATGTAATCTTCGACGAGACTGCAATGATTCGACAGAGGAGTTTTGAGACACAACTAGCAGATAAGACAGATCATGGTGTCATTAGTGAGGTGGAGCTTCAAGTGGAGACTCCGGAGACCTTGAAGGTAACAGAAATTGAGACTACAAATGAAGCCACAGTTTTCTGAAGTCGGTGATAGTGAATAACCAGTAAAGCCACAACACACTATAGCCGCAAATAAATAAAGAAGGCAAATTAAATCACTGGTACATTATGGTTATATAAATATGGCTTATGCGTTAACTATAGGTGATGAGGTAAAGACATATCAACTTTCGTCTTACTCTGAGGCGATGGCTAGTTTGGAGTCGTCGCAGTGGTTAGGGGCTATGAGTTAAGAGATGGGATCACTCCATTGAGATCAGACATGGGAGCTAGTCAAAGTACTCAAGAGCCAAAAGATTGTCGGAAGTAAATGGGTTTTTAAATGGAAAGAGGGCATTCCTGGTGTCAAGGTAGCGAGGTATAAGGCGATACTTGTGGCGAAGGGATATACACAACGTGAGGGCATTAACTATAATGAAGTATTCTCTCTCTCTTATGGTAAGACATACTTCTATTTGTGTTTTACTTGCCTTAGTTGTTTCGCAAAATCTCGAATTAAAGCAACTAGATGTGAAAACTGTGTTTCTTCATGGTGAGTAAGAGAAGCAGATTTACATGAGGCAACCAGAGGGATTTGCTATTTCAGGTAAGGAAGATCATGTTTGCTTGTTAAAGAAATTTTTTTATGGGCTAAAATAGTCTCCTAGCCAGTGGTATAAACGTTTTGATGCTTTCATTGCTAGTCAAGACTACACAAAAAGTCAGATGGATAGCTGTGACTTTAATAGATTGGAGAATGGTTTTTTTTTATTTATCTACTCTTATATGTTGATGATATGCTAATAGCAGTTAAAAATATGTCTAATATTGATGTGCTGAAGAGGTGGTTAAATGCTGAATTTGAGATGAAAGATTTAAGTGCTGCAAAGAAAATTTTGGGTATGGAGATTTTGTGTGACAAGGCTGCAGGAATTTTACATCTATCTTAAAAGAAATATATTGAGAAGATTGTGGCACATTTTAATATGCAGTCAGCAAAATCCATAAGTACACATTTAGTAAAGCACTTTAAACTTTTAAATAAATTATCACCACAAACTAAGGAGGAGGAGAAGCATATGTCCTGTGTTACTTATTCTAGTGCCGTAGGTAGTATTATGTATGCTATGGTGTGCACTAGACCTGATATTTCACAAGTTGTGAGCGTGGTTAGTTGCTATATGAAGTGTCCTGGTAAAACTCATTGAGAAGCTGTGAAGTGGATCCTCAAACATTTGAAGGGGACAATAGATGTGGGTATAGTGTATCGAAAGGACAGCAATGGTAGTGAGACCACTTGTTTTGTGGATTCGGATCACGTTGGTGACTTGGATGATTGCAAGTCTTTAGCAGGGTACGTATTTACGCTAGCAGGTGGTGCAATTAGTTGGAAAGCATCCTTACAGGATTAAATTGCCTTGTCTTTGATTGAGGTAGAGTACATAGCACTAACTTTTGTGGCGAAAGAGGCAATATGGTTACAAAGTTTGCTATCAGACTTTGGATTAGAATAGAATAGTGTGGATACACACTATGATAACCAAGGTGCGATATATTTGGCATATAATCCAGTTTATCATGAGCGAGTGAAGCATATTAACATCAGGTACCACTTCATCCGAGATGTCTTAGTTAAGGGTAATGTTATTGTTAAAAAGATTGCTACAGTAGATAACCCGGTAAACATGATGACTAATTCTGTTTTTTTGGCAGAGCTCAAGCTCAGTTTGAGCTCTATTGACGTCTATAGAGAGTAAGCACCCATTGGGGCGTTGGGAGAGCAGCATGAATGATGAGCACTATAACTTGGCTTCAAACATCGAGTCAAGGTGGAGAATTGTTAAATTAATTACTCGAGCGAATTTGTTAATAAAGTTTTCCCAAGTAAATTTCAAATTGGATGAGGAACTTCATGGGACTCCATGAAGGTTTACAAAAGAGGAAATAAAATAGAATTAAAAAAAAAAAAAAGTAGCAAAGCTTTCTTCTTCGTTTGTAGGAGGAGGCCGAATAAGGTTAGTTATGTGGGGCTCAAAGTCAAATGTTTGACTTTGGGCACACACGTGTTCCACGCCGAAAAAAGAAGCCAAAAATGGGCCCAGGTCAAACTCTTTTCCTTGGGCACACATATAAATAAAGTGTCGAAGTCTCTAGGAGGTTTTCTTTTGGACTACCGAAACCCTACGAAACAAAGAAAGGAGCCACATGTCTACGCTATTTCCGAAGAGCCGCAAGTTTCCTTGAAGCCATGCGAAGCTTTCCAAAGGAATGCGAAGATTTACGTACGTGGACCAAAGATGAACGTCGGAGTTCTTGATTTTGGCGTACGTTTGTTTTGAGCTTGAACGCGCGATAATTTTGTATCGTGAGTTTATATCCAAGTGAATTGTTTATTTGTAAACATTTTGGCTGCGTTTGGCAGTCGGATAAAATTTGAGATATAATATAATTTACCCCATCCTACATTTGGTATTCGCTCAAGACATGATAAAGTCATATATAAGGGAGATATAGACAGGATAAAATTATCTTATGGGGGAGGTGGGATAAAGGTGGATAGAATTTCTAATATTTATAATAGAAAAGCAATTTTTCTCAAATAACAAACTTATTAAATTAACAAAATTGAAATTATATTTCAAAATAAATAATATTTGAATGTTAATTTAAGAAATTAAAAATAAAAAATAAAAAATATTTTTAATTAATCTTATTTTAATTTATACATTCAACTTTAATTCTATCTTATAATAAACATACAATCTATAAATTAAATATTTATATTTATTATATATTTTAGGTATTTTTGCATTTTAGGTATGTTAGTACAATTTACTATTTGATAAAATTTTATTAAAGAATGATGAAGGGGACAAAAAGAAATAATAAAGAAAATAATATAAAATAGAGGAAAAATAAAATTTTAAAAAAAAAAAAAATTAAGGAATTGTGTTATGAGAGATTTTCGCCATCTCCGTTTATGAACATTTAGGTTTATTTACAATGATATGCCGTTTATATAAAAAAAAATGTACATGATATGATGTAAACATATCCGACTTTAATATTATGATTCACCAAACATGGACATGATATAAAAAAATCCCAAAAATTGATATCATATCCTATCTAATCATATCCCGATTAGAAATTCAGACGACCAAACATAGCCTTTAGGTTTGGGGTTAAATGTAAGTGCGGGAAACACTCGAGCGTGTGAGTGATTGTAAACTCTGATTCTTCGATTATAGTGGATTATTTGCTGCTAGCTCTCCCCATGAACGTAAGTACCAATACTCGGATCAAACCACGTAAATTTCTGATGTCCTTATTATTTCTCGTTTATTTCTTTGGCAATTTCGCGTTGACATAAATTGTAAGATCATGTCGTTTCCGCGTATTTTATTCCAACACAAACCTTTCTCTTCTTGATGTCCAAACATTTAATGTAGACTGTCCAATAGATTGGCAGTCAATTAGAACTCTAGGAGTCTCGCCCTCAAGATCGACATCAAAAGTATCATCCAACTAAAGGCCATCCCATGCGGAAAATCCTGTCCTTTTGGGCCAGGGCATTTCATCATACTATCACGGATTAGGCGGCACAAGGAGACCATTTAACCATTGTTGACCTTGAACTTTAGCTTGGTTTGTTCCTCAAATGAATTAGTTCTATGGCCAGAAATGCGAAGTAGACAATATATCACAATCGTCTGGATAATGCACATATTGACATCCAAATGTCGCCTCTTAGGATCCTAAACTGATTGCCTCACGTCTTCAGAAAAAAAAAAAAAAAAATTATTGGTCATAGTCATATAAGTATCATCAACAGCTAAATGCCTCCAATCACCCTGAGATTAATGCTTAAGAGTAATCGATATTTCATTCACAAAAGATTCGTAGATCGTCACATCAAATTAGCACAAAATCGTTTTAGATCTTCAGAATAAATCTCCTCAGAAATTGACAGAAAACCAATCCAACCTGCTCACCTAAACCGTCCAAACAAAAATCTATCCCAGGTGAAAAACTCAAAAGTCTATCTCTTGTCCTTCCAACACACTTCTAGCATCAAATGTTCGATATCTGTCAAAGCAAATCTCTATGTTGGTAATTATTATGGAAGTTGTCAAGACGGATTATGATTTGATGAAAATTTTGCAGATGCTCAAACGAAGACCGTATAAGAAACGAATGATAATACGGCTCGTGTTTCTTTTCCTTTCTAATTCGAACCCAGTGGGAAATTGGCGTACATGCCGGTTTGAAAGTATTGCGCGCTTATTTTCTATGAGGAGTGGAGGCAACTTTGCTACTTCAATTTGCTTTATTTAATAAAAGCGAAAGCGCACTTGAGATGATTCTGTCCAGATGAGATTATTCAATGGCCACAATGGCTGGCGACTGTTGTTTTGTCCTAGATTGACAATATTTAAAGGCCCAACTGGTGAGACAACCTCTGAACTATTCTTGAACAGATTCATTTGGCTAAGGAAAGTGTGGACCCTCGGAGATGATGGTATTATTTCTTTGGGGATCATGTGCTTGGTGCTCCATTATCGATTCGGCGAGCCACATGCTTGATTGGGAGGTCTGAGTATGGTTGTCTTGATGTGTTGGACTGGTCAAAAATCCACATTTCATAAGCAACTTTTGCAATTTCCTATGCTCATTGTGAAGAGAATCCACCAGACAAAAAAAAAAAAAAAAAAAAAAAGTGGTAGCTCATTGGGAACAGAATCCACCAGACACAAGAAAAAAGGGTACGAACCACATGCTACGTTACATTCAATCCACCAGGATCCACTCATTAGAAACAGCAAATTGAACTTCCCCACATACCATCATCACCAAACTGAGTCTCTTAAAAAAAAAAAAAAAGTGCTATGAAAAAGCCTTAAAAATTGAGAGCCAAGAGACAACACTACAAATTATCTTCTTTCAACACTACAAATTATCTTCTTTTGTTTCTTACTCCTTCCTTTTTTTATAAAAGTGACGGGCAAGGATATATGAATCGAGGTGCGAGCGTGTGTCGATAAAAGTAAACGTGGGTTAGTATAAAAAAAAAAAAAAAAAAAAAAAAAAAAAAAAAAAAAAAAAAAAAAAATACCTTAAAGTAAATGATTTTGCGCGAAATTTTGGTTCCCACTTGTTCCGCATCTCATTTTAAGGGGTGCTTAGTGTCAGCATGAGTAACATTTGACAAATATATCACGTAGACTCACCATTTTATATAAAAGAGACAATAAATCAATTGTTGAAGAAAAGCAATTTCGCATTTTGGAGACTACATAATCAAATTGAAGAAAAATTGGCCGAAAGGTGACTCCTAGTTTAAAAAGCACCGACATTCTCTAGAAACCTTCGTGTCATGTCTAACACTTCGACAGCGGTCGATGAGTCTTAAAAACTCTGACACGCAATCAACTCTCCCCAACATACTCTGACACACGAGCCCATAATTCTAACAAACGATTCCGATGTGTACATGGTCAATTTTAAAAATTTTCAATACTTGAGATGTTAAAAAAATAAATACATTAAAAATAATAAAAATAACAAAAATAGGGAACCAAAAACCCAAACTAATCATCTCCTTTCTCCTCCCTCCATCGCAATAGAAGATGGCAATAGAAGATAAAGAGCCACTCCATTCCAACTAGCCTCCGCCGTCTTCCTCTACCTCCCTGCCGTCACTGCTGACCTTCTTCGCCCCCATCGAAGGAGCTCGATGAGTTATGCGCATCGGCCGCCATCGCTGTTAAGCTCCGACCAGCTG
Organism: Eucalyptus erythrocorys; assembly: GCA_014182555.1. Classification (NCBI taxonomy): domain Eukaryota; kingdom Viridiplantae; phylum Streptophyta; class Magnoliopsida; order Myrtales; family Myrtaceae; genus Eucalyptus; species Eucalyptus erythrocorys. The sequence continues at coordinate 22,658,960 of CM024604.1, forward strand.
ATCCTCAGCAGCCGAGAGGTGGAAACGAGGCATCGCAAATGCTGAGCCTACAGCCCCCTCAGTGCCTATTCTCTCTCCTCATCACTTTATCTAGATCCGGCGGCGGCACAAGGTCCCTTTCTTCCTCGCCCCTGGGTGGAAGCCGGCGAGTCAGGTGCGATTCAGCGTCGGACTGTCGGTGCGGAAGCCGTGGCTTGCGGAGGAAGGCCGCGAGAGTGAGGAGCGTAGGGAAGGAGGAGGCCAAGCTTGTAGTTAGATTGATTTAGTGTCGAAGATCAAGCGCGCATCCACAGACTTCTGTGGCCCTTAAACGAAGGACTCCCTTTCTCGGTGCGCCGCTGATATTTAATCTTAAACACACTATGGATGATATTAAAATTTTTGTCGTCCAAAAATGAATGAATTTTATTGTCTTTTAATTTTTTTCATTTAATTTAGTTACATAATTTAGATGTTCGGATTTGGAGTGTAATTGCGATTTTATCTTGGCAAATCTTTGACGAGGTTTTTGTTATTTCATCTTTTCTTCCCATCACCTATTATGTGCATAAAAAAGTGCACTGATTAAGAAAAGTTTGATGTTGATATGCACCACAAAAATAAAAGCATGTGAATATTTGAATGGGTTAAGAAGTCATTCTAAAATTGTATGACATTATTACTTTATTAGTTATTCTTTTTTGACATGACAATATAATATTCCTCTTACTTATTATGATTTTCTATTTTTATTTTATTTTATTAAATAAGGTATTATAGTGATCAATAGTTCAATGAAGATCCTACTCAAATTTCCCCATACAAAAATGGGGATATCAAGAAAGACTAAAATAATTTAGGAAATACTTTTCTAAAATGAATGAGCGCAACAAAGTGAATTTGGAGTCTATAAATTCATTATAGACTCTTTTTAATATTTATTTATTTATTTATGAATTTAAATGATAATTTATCATTTATATATATAAATTATATTTAATATATAACATATCCTAAACACGTCGAATACTTATTTTTGAGAAATAATGTATTCGACACGTCATCACGTCGCGTATCACGTGTCATGTGTTGGTATCAGTCTACATAGGCTACATGTGAGTGTCTAATTAACAAAGAGGTGGTCCTTGTTCAAGCTTTGTCTTCTTCTCTCAAAAGAAACAAAGACGAAAAGCAAAGAAGAGAAATGGGAAGAAACAAAAGTATCCATATACTAGTGTTTGAAAAAATCACATGCTTGCAAATGTTTGGCCGATTGGTGAGTTCAAGTACTTATGCGAGATTGATTTAGTCATTTTAAATTAATATTTGAAATAATGTATACTTTGAGCCATTTTTCAAATAAATGACTCTACTTTATGCTGTTTTTTAGAATATTCCGGGATAATAACTATGAAGCCTTTCTGTTAATTAAAAAAAGAATAAAAAAATGTAATGGAAATGAACGACTGGAGCCAAGCCTTGGATTCGCATGTAGAAGGTACCCGGGACCCGCGGGGGGGGCCACCTGCTCGTCAAAATAATCTTCGATAATTTTTCTTTCCAGAGCAAAGTCGTGTTTGGGTTTTTTTTTGGGCGGGGGGGACGCGCCACCTGCTCGTCAAAATAAGCTTCGATAAGTGGTGTGGGGGGAAGCTAGCACGAAAGTGAGCAAATATATCCTTGTGCTTTCCACTAAGAGAAAACAACAAATAAAAACAGGGTGAGATTATGATCAAATCACATAGAGCATCCAACCTTAGTGGATGCTATATACTTTTGAAGTGCCGTTTTTCATTGAAATCCAAACGCGAAAATCCTCTTATGAACTTTGAATACATATTCTTCACACCTAGACGAAGACTTTCTAATGAAGTATCCAATTGTGTTGGAAATGATTTGCACTTTAATTTGACCGAAAGCAACACCACTTAGCAAGTGGGTTCCCAAAAGAAGCATCCAATGAAAAAGCCCCACCCAAGCAAAAAATCCTTTACTCCAAATTAATAGAAATAAGCTATTGGCGCACCAATTAATCATTTAAACATGTTCTAAAAAATTTCTCATTTCTTTGAATTTATACATTAGAACCAATTGTATTATTTTCAACTAGATATAAAGCTTGTTCTATTTCCATTACAAAAGGTTATAAAATTGTTTGCTGACCATTGCTTTGTGAAACGTGGGAAAAAAGGCAACAGGTTACATGTGCCTCTCCACATTTGGTGAATGAATGTATCAGATTCCTCCTCTGATATTTGTTGAGCATAATATTGTTTAATTATGTATTGCGATAAAAATGTATCATCAACTCTTTTAATTTATCAAATGCCATGATATTTAGCTCTAAAAAGTCAAGTAAACGCGCACAATCCCAAATATAGAATATGCTTCTAGTATCAAGCACTTACGCACAAATATAAGTTAAGCAATATATTACACTCGTTATATGCATATAAATAAAAAAAGGAGTAGCGACAAAGGAATGCGGAACTGCTTTCTAGTGGTTTGGTCCGAATCAGTGCCAACTACATTTCCAGAAACTATTCGGGAGTTATGCTTGATCAACTATACTTGAAGCCTTGTGCATAGATTGGTTCACGATGGAGCCCACATTCATTTATAAACACAGCACACTCTTTTACAGAGAACTGCTCTCACGTCGATTTCTCAAGAATTTGATTGCAAAGTGTATGCAAGAGGGATTTTGCAATATTACCCAAGGCAATGAGTTATTCTATTTATAGGGGAAAAGAACAAAGTCAAATAGCCATTAAAAGCACTTCAAATGGTTAGCTGAATTGGGCGGACAAGTCCAAATCCAAAACTGCAGGAGCTGGATGTTTGAAGGTAAACTGGCCCGGCGTTCGTTCATTACTCAATTGAAAATGCCCAAATTTTATTTAAGTACTGCAAAAGACATAGATTTTTTTTTTTTTTTTTTGGCCGAAGAAGTGACAATGGCATTGGGCTAGGGGTGAGCATGGTCCAAGTTGGGCCGGTCCACCCCCTAATCCTAGAACTAACTTGCATCGTATTAATCCTCAATTTTTGAGACCGAGGACCGATTCTATTGAGCTTGGAACCGAGGACCAAATCGACCTAGTGGGCTTGGTTCGGTTCCAGGGTTGACCAAGATTAACCGATAATTTTTTTGTTTCATTTTTTGTATTCTCTGAAAATGCAAACCTACAATTTCAAATTACATATCCATCAACAATGCGGCATTGTGCAAAGAAATGATAAATACCGGTATTATATTCAACAAATTTAAAATAAGGTTTTTTTGTTTTTGGTAACCGAGGATCTGCCGGAGCCCCCTTTCGCTTACGCTATTCGGGGTCTCAAGGTCCTCTAGCACCCAATAGCACCTTCGGACACAACAACAATTATACCTTGGGAAAGACTAGCACAAGACTCCACCACCATGGCCCTCTACTTACAATGCTAGTAACTGTGGATTTCGAACTCTCGACCTCAGTGATAAATGAGAAACTCTCAACCAACACAGCTGTCCACCATTGGGTAATTTAAAATAAGTTTTTTTTTTTTTTGGTGATTCGGGAACCCCCGAACAGCCGGTAGCCGGCGGGATAAACTCGGGGCGAACTAGGCCACCACCACAGATCCAGCCGTGGGTGAGTCGCGCAATGGGGACGCAGGGTTTCGAACCCCTCCCTCCTCGGTGGGGGAGAAAACGCGAAACCATCGTGACCACCGTAGGTGGTGGTAATTTAAAATAAGGTTCATACCTACTAAAAGCAAGAAACCACAAAACAATTAAGACAACTCATAAAGATATAGGATAAGATGGGAAGTTGAGCAGCGAGCAAGGAAGTTGAGTGGCTTGAGTGTTGAGCAGCGAGCGGCGAGCAAGGAATTTGTTTCTTTTGATTTTAGCAAATGGAATACTAAGAGGATAAATAAGATAGAAGAGAACGAGTACTGGAGGAGGACACCATGAGGAGCCATTTAATGCTATTGATGTTGTTTAACTTAAAGTTTTCTCTTTGGAATATATGAAAAAAATTATAAATAATATATTAGTTATATAATATATATAGTAAGCGTTGGTCCGAGTTTAATCGATCTTAAACTCTTAGGACTAAAGACCAACCCACACAGTATTGGTCTATGGATCATAAGACCAAAGACCAATTTTGTCTCCTTGGAAACCGGATTAGGACCAATAGGGTTGGGTCGGTCCAGGGTTAACCCTTGATAGATACTCACCCCTAATTGAGACTTGTTTTCATAAAGCTCGCCAAATGAATTAATAATATCCATATATATAATAGATACTCACCCCTAATTGAGACTTGTTTTCATAAAGCTCGCCAAATGAATTAATAATATCCATATATAAATCACAGGGCATTACATCGTTCAAAGTGGGTCGTAGTCAAAATGAATGTAAACATGCACATGACTCCCCCATTCCATTTTTAAACAAAAGATGGCTACTTAAAAATATGAAAATCAATTAATGGGGAAAAAATAAAATTTTATCTGGTATGTGTTAAAAAATCTATTTCATAACAATTCTAGAGACACGATGAGTTGAATAAGCACAAAATGTAAACAGTTTCCTACCTCAAAATGTGAAAGATATGTTGCCATTGATAGAAGATGAAATATTGGAATGGAATATATAAAAGTTGGGTTGAGAATGATAATTTCTTTTTTATTGTGATACATAAATTCATAGCTAATTTTTTTATATGCTCTAAATAATATTGAACTTTGGCAAATACATAAAGTAGTAGTGATTGGCCCTTGATCTGGTTTAATGAAATTGGTCACTTTTTTATGCATAACAAGAGAAAGTAACAAATCTTAAGACATTGATGGAAGCGGTGATGAGTAAAAAGTCATTGTGCCGTAGCGATGCCGTTAGACAAGATAATGTTTAGTTCATATTTGACCGAATTTTTTGCAGAAATTAAAATAAAAAAAGTACATATAGTCGTTTTGGTCTGGTTCCGTAAGGCACAAAACAAACAATTTTTAAAATAAAAATGAACGAAAGAGAACTTCTCGTCTATTTATGAAAATGAAAAGGAAAGACAAAAATGAAAAGGCGCTTTTCCTGACACGGCGATGTTTCTCAGTGCGCATCGATTTCTTGACCAACTCCACGATAAAAAGCATCACTCATTGCTCGGCCCGAATCCAAACTTTGCTCAGATTCTATCTTAATGTCGTCGTCTTCTTCTTCTTCCGAAGCGAAATGGCTGTACGATGTCTTCCTCAGCTTCAGAGGCGAGGACGTCCGCCGCGGCTTCCTCGCTGACCTCCACAGGTGTCTGCTTCATCGAGGCATCAACGCCTACATCGACAGCGAGGACTTGAGGCCCGGGGACCAGATCTCGCCGGCGCTGATGAAGGCCATTGAGGAGTCGCGGATCGCCGTGCTCGTCTTCTCCGAGAACTACGCTTCGTCTCGGTGGTGCTTGGACGAGCTGGTGAAGGTAATGGAGTGTAAGAGGCTCAAGGGGCAGCTGGTGTTGCCCGTGTTCTACAGAGTGGAACCGAGGGAGGTTCGAGGGCAGAGAGAGAGTTATGTCAAGGCATTGAAAAGGCACGAGGAGAAACTGGGAAAGGATTCTGAGAGGGTGGAGAAATGGAGGCAAGCCCTAATTGAAGCCGCCAATTTGTCCGGTTGGCATTATGACCATGGGTAATAGTAGTATTCCTATTCGACCCTAGAAAAGAATTTGGAATTTTCTAATTTTATTAATACATGATGACATCGATTAGTGCATTAAGAGTCATTTTTGGGAATGCCACAGAGTAATTGTTTCCTTCGTGTTAGTTTTAGTTGGTTCAATGGATTGTATATTTCCATTTATCCGCGTTCTTTTTGCTGCTTTGTTTTGGCAGAGATGATACCGAGTTCATTGAGAACATCGTCAAAGAGATCTCAGCTATAGTAGGGCGTGTACCCTTGAGTGTTGCCCAGTATCCCGTCGGTGTAGCTTGCCGGGTAGAAAAAGTAATGTCGTTGTTGAGTATGGGCTTGGATGATGCTCAGATGATAGGAATATGGGGAACTGGAGGTGTAGGGAAAACCACTATCGCTAAAGATGTGTATAATAGTATTGCTAGTCAGTTTGATGGGTGCAGCTTTCTTGCAAATGTTAGAGAAACTTCCAGTAGACCTGACGGCCTAGTTCACTTGCAGAAAATGCTTCTATCCCAGATATTATGGAAAGAAAATTTAGTGGTCTTAAGTGTGGATGGAGGCGCTAATTTGATACGAGATATACTTCGCTGCAGGAAGATTCTGCTTGTGCTTGATGATGTGGACCATGGGAAACAGTTAAATGCATTAGCTAGAGAATGTGAATGGTTTGGAAAAGGGAGCAGGATCATCGTTACGACAAGAGATAAACATGTGCTAACTTCTCATGGGATAGATCAGGTATATGAAGTTGAACCATTAGATCAAGTTGAAGCTTTTGAACTTCTGAGTTCACATGCTTTTCCCAGAAACTCGACCAAAGACATACACAAGGATCTCATATATAATATTTTGGGCTATGCTAATGGCCTTCCCTTAGGGATTGTGGTCTTGGGTCCCCTTTTATGTGGTAGAAGCAAAGAAGCATGGGAGAGTATATTGAAAAACCTTGCTGAAAGTCCTCTTACAGATATAAACCGTGTCCTCAAGATAAGTTTTGATGAGCTGGACAACAATCAGAAGGACATTTTTTTTGACATTGCTTGCTTCTTTAAGGGGAAAGAAAGGGATTATGTAACTAGAGTTCTTGATAGCTGTGATTTACACACGTTAATTGGGATTCAGACTCTAATAGAGAGATCCTTAGTAACAATTGAGAATGAGAGAATAGTACAAATGCATGACTTGATTCAACTGATGGGTCAAGATATCATTAAACAAGAGTGTCCAAATTACCCCGGGAGACGGAGTAGATTATGGTGCTATGATGATGTTTATGAAGTACTGTCGGCGGCTATGGTGAGAGCTTCTCATGAAACCACCAATAATCTTATCTTCTTTAATTTACATGCTATAACTGAATTGCAGTTGGTTATAAATGATTATTTTCTTTTTCTTTGACAGGGAACCAATGATGTTAAAGGCATAGTGCTGCAATTGTGGAGACCAGTAGAGCTACATATCAGTCCCGGTGCTTTCACCCACATGAGGAGACTGAAATTGCTCATACTTTCGAATGCACGAATCAGCGGAGGTCCTGTATGTCTTCCTGATGATTTAAGGTGGCTTGAATGGTATAGCTGTCATTCATCCACTCTAAAGTTTAGTGCTGGTCCAAAGAAACTTGTTTGCTTTGATGTGGGTGGCAGCTGGATTAAGAAATTTGGAGGGAGCTTAAAGGTACGTCATAAAAGCTTTAATTGACGGTTTTCATTTTCGGCGCATACAAAGTGAATTGATCAAAATCTTGTTCAGCTGTTCTTTTTATATGCAGCGTTTTAGGAATTTGAAGTTTCTGAATTTTTAGCCATTGTTAGTTGCTGATTTGTGTCCCTGACCTTTTAGAGGTGCCAAATTTAGAGATATTGAACTTAAGTAGGTGGTCGACCCTCAAGGAGCTTCCAAGTTACCAATATTAATTTGAGTGATTTACCAACTCCTCACGGGTTAGGTTACCATCTAGTGTTAGTTTTTCTAACTCTTATTTGATTCAATTAATGACGTTTTCGAAGTCACTTTATGATTTAACAATTTACTAAAATTTAATTTGCAGATGTTATCAACATGTCGAAGTTACCAACTCTTACAAATTTTACCAAATTTTATTTGAGTCCATTTACCAATATTTATTTGATTGTAACTTAAACAAGTTGGAACGTTCCCCAAGCAAACGTGGTAAATTATGTGAATAGTTGATACTTTTGAAACAATCAAACAAAAGTTAGTAAGTGACTCAAATAGGATTGTGTAACTTAATCACCACAAATGATGGCAATTATAAAGATGTTAGTAATATTCAGCAGAATTGTTAATTTAATAGAAGAGTGGTAATGTTAACATGCTAGTAGGCTTTCCAAATTAACCTTGGTAAACTATTGAAACAATGGGTACTTCTTCAATAATGTCAAATAACTCAATAAGAGTTGATAATTTTGGATATAAGTTATCAAACCTTTTCAGTTGGCAAGTTGCCACAAATGTCGGTAAATTATCAGAATGGTTAATACCTTTGAAGCAATCAAATAAATATTGATAACTAACTCAAATATCTATTAGTATTTTCATGTAAGAATTCTTAAATTAGCTCTGCGTATAATTGTTGGTAAATTATTGGATTAGTTAGTAATTTAGGGAAAAGTAGGTAATGTAGTATAGGGGTTAGTTCAACTGGTCAATAACTTCAACAAATAAATATCGTTAAATTATAGAAACAAATTTAATTTTTGCAAAAAACCTAATAAACGTTGGCAAGGGGACTCAGTTAGCAGTTGATAATTTTCTAGAAGAAATAGTAACTTAGACAAGTTGGTAAGCTGGCATATAAAAATTCATAGATTATTAAAACAGTTGATAATTTCGAAACACTAGAAAAAACATTAGTAGTGATTCAAATAAAAATTGGCTATTTTCTAAAAGGAATTGTAAATTTAACACATTGGTAACTCAAACAAGAAAATGCAATACGGAAAAAACGGTTGGTAATTCCAAAAATGAAATAAATGTCAGCAAAAGGATTCAAACGAGAGTGGGTAGTTTTATAAAATTTAGTGAAAATACCATTTTAGTAAGCTCCGCAAATAAATGTTACTAAATCATTATAACCTTTAATAATTTCGAAACAATAAAATAAATGTTGGTAACTCATTCAAATAAGATTTAGGGCAAAATGTGGAATCGACTAGCGAGAACAAATGCAAACATTAATGATCAACGAGAAATCAGATGCAGAATATTAAACACGTGCACAATTACTTACATGGTGTCCCGTGTCCAGTCAATTGTGCATACATCCTCAAAAAGAAATTGAGTTTTCAAAAGATTAAGTTCCTAAGAAGGTCTCACCGAATTTCGAAAAAGTGCAAAATCAATTTGATAGGGGCATGCTTTAGCGTGTTGTTGCTTTTACTAGAACTATAATATCTTTTGGTTTGCTCGGGACTCATTCGCCGATCCTACTCCACACCTAACCTCCATATCACCAGCTTGGGTAGTCCCTCCTTGCTTGGTTAGCAAGTTTTCTCTCTCGGTTATGTCGAGAGTTCTTCTACGAGCTTCGTAGTTTTCAATTCTTCTTCTTTCACTTCCTTTCCTTTCCGTTTATCCCTGTCTTCTCTCCACAGCCCAGTGGCTCTCTACCTGACCTCACCCTTCTTTGGCGCTCGTTTCTAATGGATTGCTCTGAGGGGCGTCGAGGTTGGTGCGTTCGCTTGGGTTAGTTTTTTCTTGCTCTGCATGTTGGAATCTCGCTCTGAAATGCATCTCGGTCTGGTTGTGCCGCTATTTTCCACTATCCTTGCTCTGCATGTTGGGTTGATGGTCCTCGAAGGATATATATGACGGTCTCCTCGGCAATTGGCGGTGCATTTGACTCCGTATATAATGGGTAATTCACTTTCTCCAATCCGGCTCCTCTAATTCCTTTGTTCAGCGGATTTTCTTCATAGATCGTTTGTGGCGAGTCCTTTTAGTAGAAAATCATGAATCCGGAAGCTTTGCATGAGCATGATCGAGTGGCCGCGCTGTGTTCAAAGCTGGGTCGGCTGACTACTGAACAGAATCTTGAAATTTGGGATGACCCGCCACCTCCTGAGAAAATAGAAGATTGCAGGTTAAGTCCGGTGGGTCGAATCATGTCCGACCCTTCAATTAATGTCCCTGCATTTCAAGTTGCATTAAGGCGTGCTTGGCGCACGGATCAAGTGGATATTACTCAAAAGGAAACGGGTTTATATGTTGCTAAATTTCGCTCTTATGCTGAGAAACAGAGGATTGAAGCAGGGGGCCCATGGTTGTTTTCTGGCCATCTTGTTATCTTTAAACCGTGGATTCCCAATACCCCCTCGCAGTGTTACGATTTCTCTACTTGTTTGTTCTGGATTCAAGTGTTCGGCCTCCCATTAGAATGGACTACTGAGCACATGCTTCGCAAAGTAGTTCAAGACATTGGACAAGTTACAGAAGTCCGACTAGAAAATAGAGATGGCAATTCTATTGGAGCAGGCAGGGTAAGGGTGGAATTACAATTAACCGAACCTTTGCGTACAGGAAAGCTCATCCGTCTCCATGGTAAGACCCTGTGGTTGGATTTCCGTTATGAGAGGCTTTGCCATTTCTGCTATACCTGTTGGATTTTGGGACATCATGCGGCTAGTTGTAAGAAAAGGGCGTTAGCAGAAGCAAGAATCGATGGACATCTAGCCTACGAACAATGGCTTCGAGCTGAGGTCAAGGAACATAGTCCTTATTGGCGTACCTTTTATGATCCTCAGCCACCTCCACCTCCACCTGAGGAGCGTGTTCCCGAAACCCCTCCATCCCAGATTCCCCGCCTCCCTTTGTTGCTTCCTGCGCCAACTCCTATAGGGACAATCCCTAACCCTTCAGTTAATATGTCAATACCCCCATCACAGGGGGGTGAGTTGCACGCACCTCAGCCAGGGTCTTCCCAGGGATGTGATCATCATACTGCTCTGATCCCTGCAGCTGAGAAAATGAAAGGCATTCAGAGTCCCGAAACCCCCACCCCCAAAGTGAAAAAGTCTAAACACTCTCGAATACCTCCCAAGGTCGGCATCGCCAAGAAGCAGAAACGGCCAAGTATTCCTGAGGCGACGGCTCGTCTTTTTGATACTCTAGATGATGCTGACCTTTTGGAGAACCCGGTTTTTGATGCAATAGAAGCTGGATCATGGGCTTTGGCGGCTGGCCCTCAACAGCCTCCAGCTCACAAATGAAGACCCTATGCTGGAACTGTCAGGGTCTGGGGAATCCCCTGACAGTTCAAGCGCTCAAGGCCCTGGCGGCCAAAGAGAAACCCCAGCTGGTGTTACTCATGGAATCAAAAAATTCTGATCAGAAGATACAGCGTGAGCAGAGAAGTTTAAAGTTCAATAATGTATATATAGTCAATCCGATCGGTCTTGCGGGAGGTCTAGTCGTTTTCTAGACACATCTATTATCTGTTAAGGTGTTGCAAGCTTTGCAGCATTATGTTGATATGACAGTCCAAGAAGGGGAGGATGGTATGGCTTATCGACTCACTTGTATTCATGCCCCTTATCTTTTCCATGCTAGACAGCAACTATGGGATGATATTCGACACATTCACAGCTCTAATACCCTACCGTGGATAATTATGGGAGATTTTAATGAGATTGTTTATCCATGGGAGAAGGTTGGTAAGAGACCTGCTGATCCTATTCGTATGTCATCCTTTCGATCCTTTATTTCTGATTGTGAGTTAATGGAGTTACCTTCGAAAGGATGTCAATTTACCTGGATGAATAACAGAGAGGAGGAGGAATTGGTGAAGGAAAGGTTGGACAGGATGTTCTGTTCCATTGATTGGAGATTGGTCTTTCCAGACGCTGAAGTGTTAGCCCTTCCAGCTGTGGGCTCGGATCATTGCCCTTTACTCCTTGATACCACAGCTCCTGTAAAAAGGCGACATAAATATTTTGTTTATGAGAGCTTCTGGGATAGGGAAGCAGAGTGTCAGGAACTTATCTCAAAAGTTTGGCAAGTTGCGCAGGTGCCTAATCCTGGATTTTCTTTTAAGCTCAGGAAAGTCGCTCAAGCTTTGCAACAATGGAGTCGCCGGCACTTTTCCAGGGCAGATCTTCAGATCTCTCACCTTCATCAGCAACTCCAAATTATTATAAATGATAGAACGCTTCATTATGATAAGGCAGCGGTGTCTAAAATTAAGGAGGAGATTCGAAATACCTGGTAGCGCGAGGAACAATTCTGGGCTATGAGATCGAGGATTCAATGGCTAACTTGAGGTGATAAAAATACAAAATTCTTCCATGCCACTACAGTGCAACGCAGACAAAGGAATCGAATTAGCACTTTACAGAATGACAACCAACAATGGATTCATGAGCCTCAGGAGGTACAGCAAATGACTCTTAACTTTTTCTCTAGTCTTTACACTTCAGTGGGCCCAAGAAATTACAGTCCTATCATTGCTCAGTGTTCACAGACAGTTACATTAGAGATAAATGCTCAGTTATTACATCCGGTAACATTAGAAGAGATTCATCAGGCAGTTTTCCAGTTAGGACCAACTAAGGCTCCTGGCCCCGATGGGTTTAACGGGCTTTTTTACAGGACCCACTGGAATACCATTAAAGAGGACCTGCTCTCTCTTGTACAAAATTTTCTCAATTTAGGCTCATTGCCAACAGCTTTAAACAGAACTTACCTTGTGTTGATCCCTAAAGTATCTCACCCTGAGCGCCTTGATCAATTCCGACCCATCAGCTTGTGTAACTTTGCCTATAAGATCATTTCCAAACTTCTTGCCAATCACCTTAAACTGTGGCTTCCAGCTTTGATCTCTCCTGAGCAAGCAGCTTTTGTTAGTGGTCGTCAAATTCAAGATAACATAATGATTGTGCAAGAAGTGCTACATCAACTCAAGATTCATAAATCGACTCGAAAGTTTAGAGCTATCATCAAAACAGATATGCAGAAAGCCTACGACAGAGTGGAGTGGGATTTCTTGAATTATTATTTTCTGAAATTGGGTTTCCATCCTGTTTGGGTCCAATGGGTGATGCAATGCATTACTTCAGTGTCCTATAGTGTGAAAATGAATGGGGACCAGCTTCCGTTTTTTCATCCAACCCGTGGTTTGAGGCAAGGTGACCCCCTTTCCCCTTATATTTTCATATTACTAGCGAATGTGCTGTCCGGCCAAATTAACCAAGCCATTTCCATTGGCCATCTCAAAGGGATCAAGCTTAACCGATGGTGTCCCACTCTTTCTCATTTATTTTTCGCTGATGATGCCCTATTTTTCTTAGAGGGGAGTATTAGTGAATTTCAGAATTTTGGCAGCATCTTAAATCAATATTGCATGGCAACAGGACAAGCTTTAAATCGTAACAAATCAGGGATAATATTAGGCAAACATTGTCCTATTAGTCTGCAGCGAAACCTGTCTATGGAATTGCGTATTCCAGTGATCAACAAATGTGGAAAGTACCTGGGAATACCTTCAGAGTTGGGTCGATCTAAAAAGGAGATGTTTTCATGGTTGGTGGGCCGCATCCATTCAAAGCTGCAAGGATGGAAAGAGAAATTATTATCTAAAGGAGGTAAGGACACTCTGATCAAAGCAGTCATTCAAGCAATTCCTACATATGCTATGTCGATTTTTAAGATTCCTTTGTCCATATGTCAAGCTGTAGAGAAGAGCATAGCTCGTTTCTGGTGGAAAAATGATCAAACTAAAGCTGGCATCCATTGGCTACAATGGTCTACGCTTCAACGAAGTAAGCGAGATGGTGGTTTAGGCTTCCGTGACCTATTTTAGTTTAACAAAGCCATGCTTGGTAAACAAGCATGGCGGCTCTTGCAGAATCCTCATTCATTATGGAGTAGACTTTTTAAGGGCTTATACTTTCATTCTACGGATTTTCAATGTGCTGTGAGGGGCTCGCGACCGTCCTGGGGTTGGCAGAGTATCTTGCTAGGTCGGGATTCAATTCTTCCTAATGTGCACTGGTCAGTGGGTGATGGCAAAATGATCAGAATTAGAGAAGACAGATGGTTACCTAGAGGTATTCTCGGTGGCCCAGCCAACCGACAGGACCCTATCTTCGTGGCTGACTTAATAGACTTCAATCATAATTGCTGGAATTTATCAGCACTTCAGCGCATGTTTGATGATCAGCTTGTTGAGGAGATCATTTCCATCCCTGTCAGACCGCAATACACTTCAGATAAGTTAATCTGGTCCACTTCAGCTAACGGTCTATATTCTGTTGAGAGTAGTTATTATATTCTTCAACAACTGACAGCAAATTCTAGCACTCAAACAGCCTCCTCGTCATACCAAACCCCCACAGTATTATGGCGCCGTATTTGGGGAATGCAGGCAGAACCTAAAATCCATATTTTTTTTATGGTCGGTTTGTCATAACTCCCTTCCTTCTAGGGCTAATTTGTTTAGTCGTCATATTATTGATAACCCTTTCTGTCAGCTGTGTAAAGATCGCATCCCAGAAACCCTTGAACATCTCTTTCTAACCTGTACCAATACCAAAGCGGTCTGGACTCACCCCTCTATCAGACTTATTATGCAGCCTAACAGGATGAATCGAATAGATGACTGGCTAATGTCTCAGATCGAAGCTGACAACTCACCGAAATTGGAAGAGATTGCATATATCCTCTGGAACGTGTGGCGCCAACAGAACTCTGTAATATTTCGGCATCGTCCCCTGAACTTGCAACACGCAGTTGATGCAGCTCTATCCCAGCAGCGTCTGGTTCGATCTTCGACATTGCTCAGCTCAAAGAAAAAGAAAAAAAAAGTTAGATCCTCGGCAGCTTTGGAGACCTCCTGAACAGGGGGTAATCAAGTGCAACATCGACGCTTCTTACCTTCAGGGCAGCTCAGAGGGATCTATGGCGGCGATTTGCAGAGATCACCGAGGAGTGCTTTTAGATGTGTTTTCCAGCAGCTTTTCGGCCTCCTCTGCTTTGGAATCGGAAGTACAAGCCTTAATCTTGGCCTTGCAGCACCTCTTCGACAAGCATCTTCGACAGACCCCGTTAGTTCTGGAGTCGGATTGCAGCGTTTTGGTTGATTCCATTGCTGGGAAGATGATGCCGCCGTGGAGCCTCAGACCTCTCTTCGCGGAGGCATCTGCGCATCTCTCCAAGTTTCAAACCCTAGATCTACGATTCTACTAGAGGGAGGCGAATTTGGTGGCTGACTGGGCTGCTAAGGCCCACGCGCGAGACAATTCGGCCCAGCTTTGGACTGCCCCTTTTCCTATTTCGTTCCTTAACCGCTTGTATTTAGACGCTATAAACTCTGGCTGTCTTCGCTCCTCTTAGTTTATATAATAGTACTTGGTTTGATAAATAAATAAAAAACCTCCATATCACCAAGCATGCTCTTTCAGATTTTGACATTAAGTACATCATGTCAGCAATTTAATTTTTATGTTCCGCTCAACACGTGAGTACTCTCTTGAGCTACTCCAGTAATCATTCAATATGTACAGGACAATAGATAAACAACACGACCAAATTAATCGATTACTAAGGGCATCTCAAACCTCCCCACTATATACACGAGAATTCTCCCAAATTTGCCACTAACTCTTCGCACGTAGGACAGCACATCATATTTTAGTTAAATAAGCCTACCTCGGACGATTATTTGCATGGTGTATCCACAGAGAAATGCCTAAGTAAGTTTAACATACTGGTAACTTTTCACATGTTGGTTGTTCCATAAAGTAAGTCATATACGTGTGTATGTACGTGTAATTATACTCGCATTCATATAATCTATAGTACAATATAAATTAAACAGGTGCTTCGGTGGGTTCTCTCTCTCTGTCTTTTTTTTTTTTAACCCCAAAATGTAGTCAATTACTTATTTTGCAAATGTTGTATCTATAGAGAAATGCGTGAGTTAGTAAGTTTATTTGATCTCTAACATGTTTCAATATCAAAATTATGAATTCTTTTTATGCGACAACAAATTTTTTATTTGAAATCTTGAAATATCCTTTTTTGTCCATATACATGTATATATTTCTATGTATTGCGTATTTTATCAACAATTTCTTTCCATTAATATTTCTAAATTGGTGATTTTGCTCAACTTCACAAGTATCAATTTTTTCCATCCACAGTACACTTAACCTGTGTTTACGTAGTACTATATGTATAAAAAGTTCCTCATATTTCTGTTCCCATGCTTCATATGAGATAAACATACGCTTTGCTTGTTTCATGGGAAATATTTTTCAGGAAAATGTTTTCCTCATTTTCCTGTATTCGGTTTGCTTAGGCAAATGAGTCCACTGAATGAGTCCACTGATTAGTTAACGGAATACCTATACTTAAGTTTAGGAAAATGATTTTCCTCTTTCAAAAACCAAAAAACATTTTTCAAAATATGACTATTGGTGCTCAGACCCAAAATTCTACACTCAGACATGAAAACTCTAACATTCATTCCTGGATCCCGGCGTTCAGGTTTAGGTCTCCAACAGCCAGGCTTGAGCCCCCAGTGCCCATGCTTGAGTTCATCGAGGCTAAGCTTGAATCCTTGATGCTTGTGTTCGATTCCCTAGCACCCAAGCTGGGGACCATAAAGGTAGTGCTCAAGTCCCTAGTACTAAAGCTCTTGTCCACAAAGGCTATGAGCGAGTCCTTAGTGCTCGGGCTTGCGACCTTGATTAGTGAAATGTTTGTTCTTATAAAAATATATATTTTTAAAATTCATTTTTTAATTATTTTTAGTTTTCTTTTCTTTTTCTTATTTTCTTTTCTTTCGTTTTCTTTTTCCTTCTTCCTAGGCCGGTGGCCAGCCATGACAATGGCGGGCGACCGGCCACAAGCAAGGGACGAGCTCGCCGACACCGGTGGTGGCCATGGCTAGCCTTTGGTTGAGGAAGAAGGAAAAATGAAAAGAAATAAAAGAAGTAAAAAAAAAAAAAAAAAAAAAGAGGAATAAATAAATAAAGAAAAGAAAAAAATTAAAAATTAAAAATTTGATTTTTTTGGTAATTTTTCTCTGGAAAGTCTAGTTTCCCTACCAAATGGCAAAAAATATTTTCCAATTCATTTTTAGGTTTCTACCGAATATAAGAAATGTTATCATTTTCTTGAATAATGACTTTTTAAAATATATTTTCTAAAAATGTCACAATTTTCGCCAAACGAACGGAGCCTTATTGTCTTTTCGATACAAAACTTCAATTTGGCATTTTCTGATAGTTTGGCTCATCCAATTATTATCTGCAAATTCATTTTGAACCAATAACAAATCCTATCGTTTAACATGTTTTCCAATACAACTCCTCATTAAATTGCCCAAAATTCCATTAACAGCTTCAGCTTGTCCATCGATTTGAGGATGGCTAATAGAACTATACTATTGTTGAGTCCCTGTTAATGAACACCAATGTAACTCTCCATAACATGTAAACTATCAATGCTCCATGACCAATCATTTACAATTTTTTTTACCATATAAAAATCATCCCGTAAGCCCCTTCCTACTGATAGCAAAATTTCCATTGATAATGCTAGTGGGCGAGGGAAAGTGTTGATTAGGTTTGTCTGAATTTAAAAAGTTCAATTGACATTCTTCACTTGTCCCATGAAAAAACTCACTACCTTTATCTTTTGAGAGATACACCTTCAAATAAAATTTCATATATAGCATTTCAAATCTTATTCCTTAAACTCCCTTTCATTTAATATTCTTTTCATCCTTTAGAACGATAGTGCTATAATTTTGGAGAGTTCATTGAGAATTTACCGTATCAAAAATATGCTAATCATTATGGAATGACGACTCATTGATAAAGAGGTCTAAAAAAGAAACCAGTTAAAACTTAATTGAAAGAAAGCGCAAAAAGACTCATTATATATTTGACGGTGCGCACCATAGAGGTTTAATAAATTGCACATGAGATCCACTAGATCGAGATGTCAAAGTCTATCAATGCATCTACATTTTTTATTTATCTAAACACATGCAAGGTATAAATGTGGTGGTTGTTTTTATAATGATATATTAAACTTTGAGCTCTTACACAACACCAACCTATATAATATATGTAGCTTAAAAATAAAAAACTACGCAAGATGGCTTGGACTCTATTATTTTTCATTTTTTTTTTTGGTTATATTTATGATCATCTAGGCGTACAAAATAAGTACTTCCTAATAAGTGATGAATAGAAGAGGTTCCCAACCTTCCACTGCCTCTAGGGGATCTACAGGCAGGTGTGAATCTATACATAAGATTCCAGATGTTAGCTTAAATACATGTGATGAGTTAGTTCGCAAAGGAATGATTGTGGCTCATGTGCTCCTACTTGAGGTTACACACTCTTTCTCTCTAAATTACAAGTATTGTTTCTGCACGTATACATAGTGTAAGTGGCCACGCCATTCTAGCTTGTAGTGAAATTACGAGCGTTGGTGAATTTACAAGGATTACTTACTGGACCCATATTTATAAAGTGAGAGGGTTTGCTCTATATATACCATATGATCTAGTGAATTTTGATAACATATGGCTTGGATTATGATCAAGTGATTTTTATTTCAATCACAACCAAGTTTTGAAATGAATATATATCTCACTTTTTTTCTTTGATCGTTCAGAGTGTCTATGCAAGTTGGTTTTATTGTTCTTGTAGGACTTTGAAAAATTGAAGTTCATTAACTTGGGTGAATGCCAGTCGCTGGTTCATATGCCGGACGTCTCTTGTATTCCAAATTTCGAGGAATTGAATCTCCAAGGGTGCAAAAACTTGGAGTGTGTCCATGATTCAGTTGCAAATCACTGTAAGTTACAGTTGTTGAAGTTAGGAGATTGCTCTAAATTGCAAAGGTTCCCTGATATTCCAAATAGGAACAAAAGCTTGCGAGAAATTGGTCTACGAAGGACTTCAATTGAAGAACTTCCTACATCCGTAAAAAATCTTGTCTCTCTCGAGGTGATGTATTTCGATGATTGCAAGAAATTGGCAATCCTTCCATCTAGCATTTACAAGTTGCAAAATCCTGGAATCTTGCAACTTAGGGTGCGCATGGCAACGCTTCTGGGCTGGGGAGTAGTTTTTCTTGAGAAATGCTTCTTTTCTATTTCTATTCTGGGGACAATTTCTAGGTAAAAAAACCCGTTTGGTAACTACACAAAATTTCTACTCTAGAAATAGAAAAAGAATAGAAATGCGTTTGGTAAAAAACAGTTTCTTTTTTATATTTATTTGTTTTTTATTTTTGTTGGCCGATCGCCGCGGACGCCGCCGCCGCCGTCGGCCGACCGCCGCCCGCCGCCGCATGTCGCGCCGGTCGACCGCCGGCCACCGACCGACCGACCGCCGCCGCCGCCGCCGCCGGCCGCACCGCCCATTGGCCGCCGTCGACCGTCGGCCACCGGCCGCATGCGGCGGCGGGCGACGGCGGCGTCCGGCGGCGGCGGGCGCGGCGGTCGGTCGGTGGTCGGCCGGCGGCGGGGGCCGATCGACCTCCCGCAACCGACGGCGGTCGGCGGCCGGGCGGCGGCGGCGGCGGTCGTCGGCCGGCGGCGGCGGCGGCGATCGGCCGGTGGCGACGGCGGCGTGCGGCGGCGAGTGGCGGTCAATGGGCCGTGTGCAAGAGAAGAATAAAAAAAAAAATTTCACTTATTTCTTAAACTTGTTCCGGGAACCGAAGCAACTTTTTTACTTCGATTTTTGTTCCAAAACTATTCTCGGGCTAACTTTTTGTTCCCGGGAATAAAAAAACAACTCGACGTTATCAAACGGATTTCTGCTCTTTTTTATTCCGGAGAACAAAAAAACAGAAATTGGGAGAATGAGAAATGTTACCATGCGCACACTTAGTGGCTGCTCACAACTAATCAAGTTTCCAAAGGAGGAGTAGGAGGAGGATTTGAGTGAACCCCATACAAAGACAGGATTTCCTTTGTTAGGGTGTTTGAATCTTGAAGGGTGCCATCTATCAGAAGTAGAGTTCCTGGAAAATCTTTCCTGTCCCCGCTTATTCAAATTAATATTGTCTGGAAACAATTTTACTAACCTCCCTACATTGGAGAGACTAAATGACTTGGAAGATTTGGGGGTTTCGAATTGCCAACAACTATAAGAGATCCCCAAGATTCCAGGGAAATTGAGAACACTAAAGGCAAATAATTGCAAATCTCTAACTAGAATTCCCTCCAACATATGTGACGTTGAGGACGTTGAGTTAAATTCAAGTCGGGAGCTAGTCCGTAATGGGTTCCCGTGAATGATTTGTTCATTCTTGAGGTTAGGCTCTCTCTCTCTCTCTCTCTCTCTCTCTCTCTCTCTCTCTCGCATTAATATGGAGTAGGGTACATTGTGGCTTGCGTTGGGTGTTTGTGCATTGCAAAAGGCTAAAAATCCCGAAATGGTGGGCTAATTAAAAAAAAAAAAAAAAAAAAAAGCAAACATATAGAAAGTGATTGTGCAGACATATAGCAGAGGTTGCTGTAAGACAATGCAAAGGATATTCTCTTTATTTATAGAACTCTAGTTTCCTGTTAAATTACAAGGACCACCCAATGAAAAACTTCAATAACACATATTCATCAGGTTACAAAATCTACAACGATACATGTCGTGCTTCCACCAATTAAGTACAAAAAAAATCTTTGTATTGCTATTGCTAACTATATATAAAACTCTAGGATTGCCACTTAACTCATTCATACTCCTCCTTTTAGGTGCCAATTTCAAAAAAAAAACTATCTAACAGTCTACATCTATGACAGAATTTTCATTGCCAACCAAATTGTCGAGTTGTTCTACCTGGAGGAGAGATGCCGAAGTGGTTGTTGCCCAATGAAGAGGGTTATATATCTTTCATGGCTTCAAAGGACTTATATGAAAAGATCCTAAGAGTCGTATTTCAAGTAGAAGCAGGGTCGTATGAGCCATATAAATCTTGCCCATTTGAGCTTGTGGGAATTGTTAATTGCAAAGCCAAAAGACAAATCAGGTATTTCGAGTTATTTGATTTGGATAATGTGTGGCTTGAGTATATGGAACCAAAGGAGTTGTGGACAGTAGACCATTTTGGTCCAAATGACCTGACTCATTTCCACATTAGCATTAGAGTATTAGATTATACCTATTATTACAAACTACTTGTGAAGAAGTGTGGGTTCCGACTGATATGCAAGCCACTAGAGAATGATCCGGAGATTTTGCTTCAAGATGATCAATTGCTAGATCCAGCTTTATTCTATGAGGTTTTGCATGAAGATAATCCAACAAGTTGGAGTAAAACAAAGACAAAAGCATTGGGCATAGTTGATTTTTCAATCGAGGTCTCTCTCTCTCTCTCTCTCTCTCTCTCTCTCTCTCTCTCTCTCTTCCCTCCTCCCCCCTCTCTCTCTCTCAATGTGTGCGTGTGTATATGCATGTGTTGATACAGTGTTCATTGGGTGCATGTAATGCAAAACTGTAAATTCTAGACAAACAAACAAATTTAATATAAAGTGATCCTACACATGTATAAAGCTTAACAAAATCTCAACTTGATGCAATGACGAAGACCCAATGTTCGTAATTCCTGTATTGAAATATACGATTGAAATCTTAGAAAATCTAATGAACAAATGGACACGTGGTTCTTTATGTTACGGTTGATCATAACAACTGACACCAATAATAGCACTAGATCAACTCTACAGACTAAAATAAATTGCACAACTATAATGATACAATAATTCGACATGAGACCTTTTTCACTCTTAGGTGTTTGTTGCTATTATGATAGGGAACCGTCGCACTACATGCATTGCTAGCCACATGCAGATCACTTGGACAGTGTGATTTAATTTTATTAATAGAGAGTATTGCATTTGGGGTTCTGCTTTTATATGAAGTTAGAGCAAACATAGAAGGGGCAAGTGGTTGGATGAGGCTGGTATGTGGAGAGGGCATGCATTAGATTTTCCTTTCCAATTTTCCATTAGTTTGACTACAAGTAGAAGTTTTTTCTTTAATTTGTTTTAATAATGTTAAGTTTGTTGCAAGCAAGTTGGAGTTCAATTAGGACAGTTTGTACTAAAGAATCGGCGATCTCTAAAGTGAACTCATAACAATGAACATTAGACAATGGGGTATGACGGGGGCAATTAATTTCTTGGACGTGCCATTCTATTTCCCATCAATTTTTCACTACCTATATAGTACACTCGTATTGTATGAGCTACGTCTAGGGTGATTCAATCTAATATTAGAGGTGGCTAGCACTTGCAAGGGAAGGATTTCCAACATAAGCAAGGATCAATATGTTTAATTATTCCATCGCCTTGATGGCCGCGATGGTTTGGGCTCTCTTTCCCTAACGCAAGGAGAAGAGTTCGAATTTCCTCACGGTCGCTTGGGAACTTAAGTGTGAGGCCGGGAGTGGTGGGTCCTCTCACTTACGTGTCACCCTAGGGTTTACCCTCCGGCTGCCGGCCGTGCAAGGGTTTCCTAGGTAATAAAAAATATATATGTTAAATAAAAAATATATATGTTTAATTATTACAGAACTCTAGCTTTAGTTGAATTACTAAGAATATGCATAAATCAAACTCTTCTTCTTGAACTAATTACAAACTTGGATATTTCTAACAATTTACTTGTATAAAAGAGGCATCGCTATTCTAGCTATTGGTGTCATTACCGAAATGTTAGCCCCGGAAGAGAGATGCCCAAGGGGTTCGTTGTTGTTGAAGACGGTATTATATCTTTCAAGGCTTCGCAAGACTTGTACAACAAGTTCATAGGATTGTATCTCTGTGTTGTCTTTGATGTAGAAGATGGAGAAAAGGAAGTATCTTTCGACATCATACCATGTGTCAACGGCCAAAGGCGAAATGAGCATTCAGGAACTCTTGGTTCATTTGATACGGATCACGTGTGGTTTCAACTCTTCAGACCAAATGTGCTGTGGGGATTCTTGGAGGGAGCAGTTGACTTTAATCAATTTGACGAGAGTTATATGAGATTTAGCCTTAATATTATAATAGCAGGTGCAACTGTGAAAAGGTTGGGATATGTGATGCAATATAATCCACTAGAGGATGCTTTGAAGGTTGAGCTCGAAAAGAATCGTTTAATGGATCCATCTTCACTCTTTGAGGATGAGAATAGTCCATTTTACTATGGGACCAACGGATGGGAGGACTTGTGCGAGACACTCAAAGATATGCATGGAGGGAGAGACTCAATATATTAGAAGATGGGCATCATGCCTGGCTCACGTGTCCTCAGCATGGGGCGCTGCGGGAGGTAAAGTAGAGGTTTTGCGAAAAGATTTGTAGTCATTTCCAAGTTATTTGTATTAGGGTTTGTATGAATGTATGTGAGTGATTGATAGTATCTATGTGTGTAAGGGTTGCAAGTGTGTCTTATTTTTGTGTTTTTTTTTTTTCAATTTCTATTTCTTCTTCCTTTTGTGGCCCATTGGGGGCGGGTAAAATCCCTCCTTTTCTATATTTGGGCTAGTTTCTCGCCTTAGTGTTTCTTTTTTTCTTTTTTTTTGTTAAAAAAAATCATTTGATTGAAGAACCATTCCAAAAAGAAATTGCTATTTGTATTGTTAATTGAGCAAACCCAATGAGCATTTCCATCTTGAGCTTTTCCCCCGAAAAAAAAAAAAAAAATTATATAGACACCCTATGCATATATGTAAAATACACTATGCTGGTAGATAATTATAGATGGACAAAATCATAACTTGAGATAATGAAGATGATTCGGAGCTTAGCGATTAACCTCTTATAATACAAAAGAATTCTCTAATATTTATTGTCTTACCTTCCAAATGAGGTTAAAATCTTTACAAATTAGCAAATATCACAGCATTGCATGCATGCAATAAATTGGTATTTAAAAGTTTAAGGAAGGTAAGATCCTTGCATGTAGTAGACATGACAGTACCATTTTACTGGACTTCGTCTTGTTTCACTGTACTTTAGCCTTAAATCCTAATTTTTTTAGCATTTAATACAAAATTCTACAAATTTTAAGAAATTTATACAATGTTCTAGTAATTAAAGATCGTTTGAAATGCTTACTTTGTTTGGGATATATGTGATATTAAACAAAAGAAAGAATTATATAATGAAATCTTACTGTAAAAGTTATACGTGTTGTCATGTGACTGATTTGAATCATAGCGTTACACACGTGCCACCAGGTAAGTCACCTTGCGACGCGCGGGGAGGAGGCCCAAAGCCAACTACGCCACCCAGGTGGGTGGTCAGATTATGTTATTTTGTCTGGATTATGTTATTTGTAATATTTAAATCATTAAATCATGGAAATGAATAGTTGATGAGATGCACAACATGAAGAATGTGATTGAGAACGCCCCTCCCTCTCAGCTCCGTCACCATCACCATCGATCGATCGTCTATACCATCTCCGATCGGTGACAGCCGCCGTCAAATCTCCCTCGCCGGTCACCGCAACCGCGGCCGTGACGGAGCAGAGCGCGGACGCTCATCACCACCGATCGAAACTTCTCTCGTGCTCTTTCTCCCTCGCCTGGTGCGTGCGGCAGAGCTGAGGAACCGAGCGAAGCAAGAACAGACGCACAGACCGAATAAATTATCTTCCTGTTTCATCTTGAGCACTCTGGACCAAATCCAGTGTCCACGCCCGCGGTCAAAGCCAGTTGCAGCTGAATATCTTCGTCAAGCAATTTCGTCGCTGAATCGATTCGTCGCCCTAGCTTCGTCTTCGTGAGGTTCTTGAAGTCTTTCAGTGTCTTCATTTATTAGCAGGTAACCATTCGGCAGGACGCGGTCGTTTCATCAAGACTCGATCATACGATTGGTCTGTGTTTGCCTTTTGCCGAGAGCTTCAAATTGTTATCTCGAATTGCTCATGTTATATTGCTCGCCGATTGATGGGAATTCTTATTTGTAGAACACCTCACCCGTCATGATCACCACCTGTTCGACGTTTTGCCTCACAGATGATAATGACGAATTTGTCTTCATCATTGATCAATCTGAGATTGCATAGCGTGATCTGGATGTTCTTGTTCGACACGCTGATCATATACTGTGAATTTTGACGCTGCATCCTTTGATGACAGAGAGTTCTCTTTCCCTTGGTGCTTCGGTTTACTTTGTCTCCTTTGGTTGTGTGACTGAATTGTCGTTTGGTATAATAACAGTAAGTCACTATACATTGGTGGTGAATAAATCACAGCCAAACTATATCAAGTTCAATCTCATTTTGATGCTCATAAAAGACCAGTCCACCAAAGTTTGAGGAAGAGAGTCTTCAACCTAATTTAAATTCAAACTAAGCGGAAACAGTACGAGAAATGCTCAGGGATCGGAAGTTTAGTTAAGTTGAGATTTTATGGATATATAAAAGCAGTTAAGAAATCATGGATATGTAAAAGAAGTTAAGTGAAGAAATGGACATTGACCTAGTAATAAATAAAGGGAATATAAGACTTATGAATATAAGATATGCGGAGGAAAAAGATGTGTTGAAATTATGCCACAATCCTGCCAAAATTACTGCTGATTTCCCTTTGAGTATCGCCGTAACGTCGATGTCAATGTCTCCATTTGATTGTCAATTGTACAAACTGTGATTAATTTCAATTCCAGCAATGTCAATGTCCTAGAAATCTTGTTTTCAGTTAATTTCGTTTGGCTCATTCCTTTTAATGTTCTTTGCTTTGATTTCCTTTGTTCCCTGCATTGCACCTTTAAATAATTCACAGAACTTCCACTTTAATTTCTGAGCAAAATTTGCTATTCCTGTCATTTAGATCGATTTCCATCAAACAATTTCATCCATTGCTTCCAGGAGCTAGCATGCATACACACACACCATCAAAGCCATCTTTGGAAAAATTGTTTGTGGACAGTTTAATCAGTTTAAAGCCAAGCTAGAATCAGAAAGTAAGCTTGTTATTTGTTTTCCCAACTGCTTGACAGCCAGATCAACTAACATCTAGCGCATTTGCTACAACAATATCATATAGCTAAACAAGCCAATGTACCCATGTGGTTGCACTATAATAGGATTCTAAAGTTAGCCACCACTGGTTCAAGAGGTGACTTTCGCCATGTCATAGTTTTTCCTAACAAGGCTCTAGAGGCGGCTTCCACAACATAACACTTTGTCCCATGTGGCATTTGGTTTGCATTGTACACAAATGTCATTCCATATTCGATGTACACATATCTCATGCTCAATAGTTCACGCAATGAATAATGATTCCTTGAGCAGATTTGTGGTATGCGGTTATTTACTTGCTTTCTGAAGGAATGTCCCAAATCTACATACCAAATTGAGCTGGCTCTAGAAGAACTTGTTACATGTCTGCTTGCTATATTCCACTTCAGAATCCATGTTGATGCAAGCTTTGCCATCAAACTACTGACATACCAATAGAATTGTTGGTTGCAAACATTACAGAGTAAATTATGGCTCAAAATTATCAGTCAAAAAACATGATAGACACTTTCTACCTTTGCTTTTGATATTATGAAGAGCAGTGTACTAGACCTATAATTGGCGATAGCTCTTCGAATTTTCTTTGCTGGAGTTCGGTGTGTAGACTTAATTCTTACTCAGCTCATAAATCCAAAAATTCTCAATATGAATAGAAGTATCTTCTGGCCTGATAAACATGAAAATATGAGAGAGCAAGCTTGCTTCATGTCATAGGGTGTGTTTGACTGATACATTCCATGACTCTGATAATGCCATATTCTGGGAAAACTGATTCAATAGTTATTTCATGAGTGCCATGAATGGATGATATATGAAGATTATTCATCTGCTAGCTTTACAAAATGAGACCGTATGTTATGTTTTCTTGCATAAAAAAGGAAGAAGTTAGACAGAAAGGGATTTTGGTTTTATAATGTACCATTAGTTCTTGAACTTTTTATAGCCAATTGAGACCTTAAACAACCTAATTTTATTTTTACTCTTTTTTTGTCCCCTGACTTTAAAGTAGCTTTATTGATCTCTCGTGCATCGCAATTCTCATTGGCAGCTGTGGTGCTCTATCCTCTTGTCTTCTTCAAAGCGACTTTTTTGCACATCGTGATTTTTTTTTCACGCTCGAGTGAAAGCTGGGGCACAATTACAAGGGGATAATGGAGTGCTGCAATGGAAATGATGATTGATGAGGTGGAGAGCGTGGGTGATAGAGTCCATTTGGACTGCTCTCTTCTGTCCAAAATTCCACGAGGTAAGAATGGAACAAACTCATCCATGAATTTGAATGATGGCTTGGGCATAGAGGGAGAGTTTAGAGCTTCCAAAGCCATTGAAAGCTGCATGAACAAGCTTATCTTCCACCGCCAGTTTTTTGTCCCTTCTCTATTTATTCCACTGCCAGCTGCGTAGACTCTATTATTCGTCTGCTAGCTTTACAAGTTCATCCATGAATTTGTGATTTTGCCTAACTGAATCCAGCTTTAAACCAGCCGCGCCCCCACCCCCCAAGGGGAAAAAAACCAAACCCGTTGTTTAATTTACCAGTTTAAATGTTTTGACTACTAGTTTTGTGAAGTTTGTTCTATTTGTTTTGTTTAGTATTTTTATGTAGCAGCTTGTTTCAAAGCAAAGTGATATTCAATCTATTATATCAATGCTCAGGTCAATTTAGATGGATCAGGATATTCTATATACACAAAATTTCATGTGAAGTTTTTTTGGAGGATTGCTGCTATCCCTTGGTGCAATGCTGGAATAAAACCAGCGTAATGGGATCTTGTCTTGTAGACTCGCTGTGGATGAGAATTGTTCTTGTTGCTCTTGGGAGGCAGTCTCTTATAATCTCATGCTGTTGGTACATATCCACTAGCATCTATTTGTTTTTCCTCCCAATCCTGTTAAGTTGTTCGCTTTTATATTGATATAGGAAGGACTTATGTTATCACAGGTTTAAAAGTACCAACTATGGATGGAAAGTTGAAGTTAGCTCTTGAAATAACTGGTCAGTGGAGGACTCTAACTGAGTTTATTATTTTTTTTTTTCAAAACTTCTGTGCATCATTGCTAGAAAGGATGGTGTCGAGATAACTTTGTTTTCTCTTTTTTTTTTTTTTTTTTTGGGGGGTCAGATTGTTTTCTTATAAATTAAAAAGTAGAAATGAGAAACTAATTTGAGTTGGATGGCCTTGACTCAATGCTAGGTGGCCCCAAGTTTATAATGCATCAATTGTGGTGGCATAGATGGAAATATTCTTGCATGCTAGAAGTGCTTGGATAGATAGCATACGCATCAGATATGGGTGATAATTTTAAGAAACATATACCATAGACAATCCTTGTTGGGGAATCATCAAGCAAAGGGCCACATGAAGCCAAGGTCAAACCATAAAAAAATGAACTCTCCACTACTCAATTTATAGGTCATTGGCTGCCTGGCCTTTTTACGTGTCTTTGGAAAATGAAAATCTCTTTAATAAGCGCCAATGTTTTGTCATGAAGAAACTGACCGGCTAGTTCACCATCAGAACTTCAAAGACATGAACATTGCAGAATGCACAATTAATTGATCGCCCTTCAATATACAGAAGACCATCTAGATGGTGAAACCTTCCATATGAACTCTCAAGAGTTAACTCCCATTGTTTTCCAAAACTTGGATCCTCTTCATACAAATCTTTGACGACTTCAAATACACCAACATTGATTTACATGGTAGAAGAGAGGAGCGCATATCAGCGGCATAAAGCGTTCTCGACTGGATTTTAAGTGCCAGATTTATGTTTGAGAAAGGAATGGAAAGGACTGCAGGAATCCATTCCAGGTTGCGTGTGGGCAATTAAGCTTCTGTTGAGAGTTGCACCTGTTAAGTGGTCAATGATCAGAGTACAAAACAAACTCTTTTGCTAGCAAATGGTGCCTCCACTGCTTGAGGGCACGGACTGTAGCATAAAACTCATCATAGGTTGAATACTTCAGCTCGACATCATTCAAATTTTCATTGACAGGGACAAATGGACGACCTTCTTGATTGAGAACAGCACCAATGCCAAAATTGGAAGCATTGCAATGAACCTCGAAAACCAAATCAGCGTTCGGTGGTGCTAACATAGGAGCTTTAGTTAATTTCTTCTTTAAGGGTTCAAAACTCTTTTGTGCCTTTTCATTCCACCGAAACCACTCTTCTTTTAAGCATTCCGTAATTGGTGCAGCAATGGAACTGAAACTCTTTCTAAATCCCGTGAAAGCTTCGCATGTCATGATGCAACTTCGATTCACAAGCTTTCCCGCAGGAATGCTCATTGATCCAATCAAATGTCACGCACGTCCTCGCTCTTTTTGTCATAGCATCAAAAAGGGCTTCAGGGGCAAATAAGTAGATCAAGTGCTTTCAACAATTCTATGTACTCGAGCTCAGGTGTACACATAAGCTCACAAGGCAACATGATCAGAAGAATCTTAAAACACATCTTCAAGTAAGAAACAAGCCAGTGTTCTTGAAAAATAAAGACAACACATAATAACTCTAATAAGTTGGTGGAGGAAGAGGATATTGTGGAAAGAAATGAGGATTTTAGAGGAAAATCGAAGCAAATCGACTGAACAATTGAAGTTCCTCCATAATTTCCCGCAAATCTCATTGCAGACCAAGTGGGATCTCCCTCAAAGCCAAGTAAGCTGGATGTAGAGGGCCTCTACCGATGGATCAGCCCCATTTCCATAGTATCAACTCCAACAGCTCGGTCTTATACAGTTGTGGGCTATACCCCTCAAGTTTAGTTTGGCCATCCCAAGCATTCTTCCACATCCAAACTTCTCCTTTCTTTCAGATGTCCATATTTGTTAGTGTGGACTCTCCGATAAATTGGTGGTCGTTTAGGACTCTAGGTGTCTCACACCCAAGGTCGACATCAAAAGTTCCAAATATGCCAGTTAAGGCCATCCCCCGCACGGCAAATTTGGTCCTTTTGGAGGTTGCTTCGGGAGACCTAAAAACTGTTCTTGGACCTTGAATGTCAGCTTGAACAAATCAGCTCTGAGACTAGGAACAGGAAGTAGGCAGTATTTCACCATCGTATGGAGACTATGCTATGCATATTGACATTCTAATGCAGCGTGTTAGGATCATGAACTAATTGCTTCACTTGTTCTGAAAAAAATGTCATTCTTTCTCATGGTCACGTAAGCATCACCGACAACTAAAGTCATCCTCAGAATGAATGTTAACAAATAATCAACGTTCCATTGATAAAAAGACTCGTAAATTATTTTCTTCTTCTTATCATCCTCACCTTTAATCAAATGAGTATAAAACACTTTCATAGCTTCAAAATAAATCTCCTTGGACACCGACAAAATACCAAAAAAATCCAACTCGATTGGCTAAACCATATGTCTAATTGGAAATCTCTCCCATGTGAAAAAACTCTGTCTATGTCCCATCTCTTCCAACACACTTCTAGTAGCAAACATGTCGGAACGAGACAAATACATTTGATTAGCAATTTTCACAATTTTACATTTCACTATCAGTAAGCTTAACCAAACATGGGTGTTGACACTTGAATTTTACTTGATAAATCAAATATGCATTTAAGTAACAAAAAAATATATGAAAAATGAGAAAGAGAAAAAGAAAAGAAAAAGCCCTATCCATCAATTCATGTGGCCCTATTCGCGCAACTCTAGCCCATCTATAGAACCTCCCCATTTCAGCATTCTTAAGAGGGATTGGGGGACAACACGTGAAAAAGAAAAAGGTCAAAAAAGAAGATCTTCTTCCATATACGGCGTCCTCCCTCCAGAACCGAAGGGGGAGACCAGATAATATTCATCCTTATCTTCATCATCATTGGTAATTCTCTCTCAGACCTTTCTCTCTCCATAACCGCTCGCGCGAAGGACGCAACGCAAAGGTGGGAATGTCGGTTTTTTTCTGAGCAAGAGGGGACAGAGGATCGTGTTTCGGGGCAATGTCACAGGTAAGAAATTGACATAGAAATTACTCTGGAAGAAAAAACACGGAGTGGGGATGAAAATAAATTTTGAGAGCACTCCGGGAGATTTTCAGACTCCTTCCCTCGCGGTCAGACGTCTTCCGTTGTCACTCGCGGCCATTCCCTTACCACAGCCCAAAAATTCTCTGTTATCCGTTGGTCTCACATTCAATCCATCCTATGTTTTACACTGATCACTGTAGCCAGCGTACTTGGAGTCCTCATTCCGGCTTTCGATCATTGCTCGTCGCTTTGGATCTCTTGCTTCTGTGAAGATCGGGAGGACCGTTGCCTTGCCTCGTTTTGTAGGCAAAAACTCTAGAGCTGTCAAGTCCCGCTCGATCTCCACGAATCCATCTCAAGTTCGTTGATCGACACTTACCTGAACTTCCGTGGACGAGTCTAATCAGCTGTCGTGGTGGAAAATCCTCCCTCGGCAAGGTTGGTTTTGCAACACTTTTTGGTCATTTCATAAATGAAGATTGAGTTTGACGTTGACGCTGGTGTATGCCTGGGAAGAGACCAGGTTTGAAATCATTTTTTTTTTTTTTTTGTCTCGATGAATCAAACCCTTTCTGCAAGGAAAGAAGTATTTGGATTGTTTTGTGGTGTTGATACACTCATCATGTCTTTTTTCCTGAGATGCTCGCCAACTGTTTGATATAATGCATGAGTTAAATCTGTGACCCTCGCCTCGTGTCGTTGATTGATTAGGAAACAAAACTGACACATTCGGATTGATTTTGTTGAAAGATACTGGTTATGGGATGTGGTTTCTAGTCTAAGCATTGTGGATTAATTTTTTTTCCCCATTCACTACGGTTTTGCTTTCCAGTACACTTTATGGTCTCCCAATTTTTGCCATTTTTTGCATCTCTATGGCCACATGGTGTGGTCGTTTTTCTTGGCGAGAAATGTGGCTCGAAATCTTTGACCCGTACGTTGATTAGCTGGTTAAATCTCGCGCTGGATGAGGTCCAGTTCTTTACGCTCATATCCCGCGAGTCTTTCCTCTAATCTGGGTTTATGCATGACGATTAACGAACGATGGCCGTGCTCCAGGCGACTGAAGCCAGACAACAGCGACGTTACATTCAATGCTTGAATACGTTGATCGTTGATGAGGTTGAGTTGGTTTCTTTAGCAGAGCAGAGCTCTCAGGATGTGCGCGAGGAAGATTATAGGAAGAAGACGGTAGGGCCTAAAAG
Source organism: Eucalyptus erythrocorys (assembly GCA_014182555.1). NCBI lineage: Eukaryota > Viridiplantae > Streptophyta > Magnoliopsida > Myrtales > Myrtaceae > Eucalyptus > Eucalyptus erythrocorys. The sequence continues at coordinate 22,690,821 of CM024604.1, forward strand.
AAGAATGAGAAGGAGAGAAGAGAATAAATAGGAAAAATTTATACCAAAAAAAACAAAAAGGAAAATGGGCCTCTTAATGGACAATGAATTCATCGTTGGCTTAGCTTGAGAAAGTTGGGTTAGTGCCGTTATGTTCAATATCGGTTTTGCTGTTTATGGGCTTAGACCTCGTTTTAATATAGCGAATTTGGGTTTGATTAGTTTCAAGAGGGAATTGGGCTCAATCCTATGATTTAAGCCCAGTTTGAGTTTTTTTATTGAACCCTCTGAAGGCAAAAGCCCAGTGAATTGTGCCCATGGATCTGATATGTGTCAGCCCGTGTCAGTGCCAGGTCTGAAGGCCCAGCCTAGATCCCTTTTTCGAAATATATAATAAGAATATTAATAATAAATGAATAAAATTTAATGATATAAAAATATAAAAAATAGAAAAAAAGTGAAATATGGTTAGAAACATAGACCTTGATTAGGTCGGTAAGCCACAATGTTCTTGAAAAATACGGACAACACGTAAAAACTCTAATAAACTTGCTGGATGAGGAGGATACTGTGAAAAGAAGTGAGAATTTTGGAGGAAAATTGAAGCAAATCGACTGAACAATTGAAGTTCCTCTCTAATTTCCCGCAAATCCTTGTCTCATCTTATTGCAAACCATGTAAAACTCCCCTCAAAGCCAAGTAAGCTCAGTAGAGAGAGCCCCCACCAACGGATCACCTTCATTTTCATCCTAATATAAACTCTGATAGCTAGCCACATATAGTGACAGTGCCTATACCCCTTGAGTTTGGTTTGGCCATGCCAAGCATTTTTCCTTATCCAAACTTCTCCTTTCTTCTTGTGATGTCCATACCTTTTAGCGTGGACTGTCCAATAAATTGGCAGTTGTCTAGGACTCTAGGCGTCTCACCCCCAAGGTCGACGTCAAAAGTTTCAAAAGAATCAAGTTAAGGCGATTACCCTCCTTTTGGAGGTTGCCTAACTTATTTGGAAAAAATCATCATTTTTCTCATAGTCACGTAAGTATCATTGATGGCTAAACGCCTCAAATCACCCTCAGGATTAATGGTTGAGAATAATCAAAATTCCATCAACAAAAGACTTGTAAATATTTTCTTCTTATCATTCTCACCTTTGGTCAAATGAGTATAAAATCATTCATAGCTTCAGGATAAATCTCCACGGACACCGATAGAAAACCAAATCCAACCCCACAGGCTAAACCATTTGCCCAAACGAAAATCTCCCCCGTGTGAAAAAACTGAAAAGTCTGTACTCCGTCTCTTCCAACACAGTTCTAGCAACAAATGTGTGATATCTATGGAACCAAACTTGTCTTCATTCGTGGAACCCAAATTGCATAGCAATCGACGCGACCTCCTCTTTGCTTTGTTATGCCTTCTAGTGTGATGAAGAATTGCTTCCCCCCTCTTCTAGCTATGTGTTTGATCAGGCTGCATCCACAGGTTGCGAGCTTTTAGATATATTTATGCAAATGGTTACTCAAAGCTTTGTAAGTTTCTGCACAAGATGGAGAATAATTTAGTCGTTCTGGATTGCGCCATTAGATTGCTAAATCTAATTCATCTGGATCTAAGAAATTACAGTCTATCAGAAGTGGATTTTCTCATGGATGATACTTGTTTTTCCACCTTGATGTAATATAATGTCGATCAAGACATCTAATTAATGTAGAAAAGGTTCACGCACAAATAGGTTAGGTCTATGCACATGCTAATATTGTTAAAACACCTAATAATACTCTTTCTAGAAGAAAGTCATGCAATTGGGTGTTAGAGAATATATAGATAAGATCAAATGGGGAATAAATTACCCAAAAAAAGTACCAAATCTTAGGCACCTTGTTAAAATATATAGAGAAGATCAAATGGGAATAAGCACCCAAACAAAGTACCAAATCTTGGGCAACTCATTGTTCATTGTTAACTTATGTTTCCTGATTCTAATGGCGTCTTCTTCTTCTTTCAATTCCAGAACAAGTTTCAAAGTCTTTGTATGTTTCAGAGAAGAGAACTTTGGCGACAACTTTGTCACACATCTATACGCAGTCCATGCTGGAATATCCTACTTCCATGTTCAACAAAGGGGGAAAGATGAAGAGAATCTAATGGTCACGGTTCCAAAGATGATCGAGGAATCAGACCTTGCAATCATGGTTTTCTCTTAGGACAACATCTATTCGGAGTCGTGTTTGGAAGAGGTGGCAAAGATCATGGAGTGCAAGAAGCAAAGCGACCTCAAGTTCTTTCCAAAGTGAAATTAGATACAGTAAGTGGATTGAAAGGGAGTTACGGAACTGGTCTTCAATATTTTCAAAAGAGGCTTTGTAAGGATGTGAGGAGATCGATGAGATGGAAGGACACTCTCCAGTAGGCAGGTAGCTTGTCCAGGCGGTACTTGGATGATGATAAGTAAGTAGTAATTTTGCCACTAACTCTCTCTCTCTCTCTCTCTCTCTCTCTCTCTCTCAACACACTCTCCGACGCTCACACAGCACGGAGCACACTTACGCTGCACAAGAAACAGAGAAACTTCTCTCCAAGCCTCGGTCAATTCACCACGCCGCCCTAGCTGCGTCACCTTAACCCCCCTCTATCTCTCTATGTCCATCGGCATTGGGGAATGAATCTAAGCTCGCGATTCCAAATCTAGGGTCGCTACCCTCGGGCAATGGTCACCTGAGGCTAGCTACGGCTAAGACGTTCCGCTTGTCTTCCGTCACAGAGGAACAAAAATAGAGAAAGAGAGGTGCAACCATGGCTAGGATAGGCGATGGTGACTAGAACGCCACGGTGGCGAGGACATGATGGTGGGGCGAATGCGATGACAGTGATGGCAAAGCAGTGGCGAAGGCAGCGGGGAGAAGCGAAAGGGGCGGGGGAAACTTAAGTTGCTTTTAAGCGTAAAGTAACAAATTAAATTCAGATTTTGTATATATATCCACAACTCAAAATTCTGAACGTGCGAATTGAGATATTTATTAAAAGAAAAATTGCGCAAATTTCAAATGATTAAGTGTAGTCAATATCAAAGACACCACATAATTCATAATCATCTTGCCTATATTAACCTATATCTATATACTAAATTTCCTATATATAGTTATAATCAAATCTGAAAGAATATTTACTGTACTCGCCACATAATTGTTCAAAATGTGCTCTATTATTGTCACTTGGTAAGGCACATGGCATAATTGTTCCACTTGGCTCATAATCTTAGGTGCGTTTGGTAATGTTTCTGTTTAAAAATTATTTCTGGGAATAGAAATAGAAAAAAACATTTCTGCTTTAGAGAATAATTTTTTAACAGAAGAATGCGTTTGGTAAATTTATTCCAGAAATAAAAAAAGAACATAAACATGTTTGGTAAATTTATATAATTTTTTTATTTCTTTTAATTTTTTAATTTTAATTTTCCTATTTTCTTTCTTATTTATTTTTCATTTTTTTCATTTTTCATTTTTCTTCTTTTGGCCGGTCGCTGGCCTCGGCCATGGCCAACGACCGGTCGACGAGGGCCGGTGGCCTCGCCCAGCCACGGCGAGGCTCGCTAGCCCCTAGTGAGGCCGAGCCTCACCGTAGTTGGGCGAGGCTAGGCCTCACCTTGGCCGGGCGAGCTTGAGCTCCCCCGACTCGGCAAGGCCGAGCTCGCCCAACGGACGGCGAGGCTCGGCCTCACCGGATTGGGGCGAGCTCGAGCTCGAGCTCGCCCGGCCAAGGCGAGGCCCGGCCTTGCCAAGGGCCGGTGACGCTCGGCCTCACCGGGGGCTGGCGACGCTCCGACAAGGTCGCTAACCATGGCCGCAGCCGGCAACCGGCCAAAGAAAAAAGAAAGAAAAAAGAAGAAAAAGAAAGAGAGAAGAAAATAGAGGAGAGAGAGAAATTATTCTTAAATTTTGGAACAAAAACGCAAACAAACGCGTTTCTGTTCCTTTTTTGTTTCTTGGAACAAAAAAACAAAAAAATCTGTTTAAAAACAGAAATAAGAAACAAAAACAAACATCCCCAGTACATTTTGAAATATGTGTCTGTTTGAAATTAAAATTTAAGTAACATATACTTAGATTTTTTTTTTCCCAAACTTATGTTAAGTTTTAAAGTGTGAGAAATTTGACTCAATAATATAGATAATGCAAGTTATTGTGAATATAAATCATGATACTCAACTATATATAAATACGTAGACAGTACAAATAAATCATAGATAATCTAGTCCTAATTGAAAATAATGTGATTTAACTTCATTAGGTATTAGCTTAATTGACCTACTACAAAGAAATTAGTTAAAGAACAATTAAATTTATAAAAGAGGACGAAAATCAAACACAAATAAAAAAAAAAAATTATCAAGTAATTTGAAATTAAAATTATATCTTATTTCTTTACATGATCAAATTCAGTTAACAATTAAAATCGCTTTAGTTGGCGATGATAAGAAAATTAATTAAAGAAATATTTAAAAGATAAAACCTATAAAATATTAAAATAGTAATATGAAAATAAAAAAGAAATCCTCCTAATAAAAGCATAATAAAAGTGCACCTATTATATTAACTGATAAATTATACTTAATTCCCTTGATTAAATAATACAGTATGAATAAAAATTAAGCTTAACTTATCCGATTGTTTTATTTCATATTTCTCGGTCCTTTTAAAATAAACTTGAATGGAAAATTAACTTGTCGTCGTTTCTGGAAAAAATTGAAGAGGAAAGAGCATCACATTCGGGCGCGCATGATTGTATTTTTGTTCCGAAATAGTTTCTAGAACAGAAATAGATTTTTCTATTTCTATTTCGGGACGAGTTTCTAAGCAAAAATAACCATTTGATAACGATACAAAATTTCTACTCTAAAAATAGAAATTCGTTTGATAACGACACAAAAATTTCTTTCTTTCGGACGGCGGCGGCTGGCGTCCGGCGACCGGCGGGCGGCGGGGCGTCCGGTGACCGGTGGCGGCGTTCGGCGATCGGTGGCGGTGGCGACGCCCGGCCACCTGCGGCGCGGCGGCCACGGAGCGGCGGCGACGCAACGGCGGCGACCGGCGGCGGCGACGGCCGGCAACCGGCGGCGGGCGGCGGCGGAGGGCGGCGACAGCCGGCGATGAGCGGCGACGGGCGGGCGGCGGTCGGCGATCGCGGCGGCGGCGGCGGCGGCGGCGACGACGATGAACGATGAAATTTTTTTTTTTATTTTTCATTTCGTTTCGAAATAGAAAAATAGCTTTTTTCTATTTCGATTTCTTGTCCGGATCTATTTACGGAACCAAAATCTATTTGAAATAGAAAAATGGAATAATTTTACCAAACGGATTTCTATTCCAGAATTGTTTCGAAATAGAAAAACAATTTCTGAAACGAAATAACGCGCAATCATGCGCCCCCTCAATCTTCCAGTGCGGCCGTCGTCATCTCCTTCTTCTTCCGCAGCAAGATGGCCGTTCGACGTCTTCCTCCGCTTCAGAGGCGAGGACGCCCGCCCCGGCTTCCTCCCTTCACGGCGGCATCGACGCCCACATCGACGGCGAGGGCTTGAGGGCCGGGGTGCGAGATCCTACCGGGCGCTCACGAGGGCCGCCGAGGAGTCGTGGATTGCCGTGCTCATCTTCTCCAAGGACCACGCTTCGTCTAGGTGGTGCTTGGACGAGCGCAGTGAAGGAAGGTGATGGAGTGGAAGGGGCTCAAGGGGACAGCTGGTGTTGCCCCTGTCCTACAGTGTGGAGCCGAGGGAGATTCGATGGCAGAGAGAGAGAGAGAGGGTTATGGCAAGGCATTGGCTAGTTGTCGATTTGTTCGGTTGGCATTATTATGACCATGGGTAAGCGCAGTATTCCCGTTCGACCTTGTAAAAGAATATGGAATTCTCTAATCTGTTGATACTTGATGGGATCGATTAATGCGATGGAGTCATTTTTTGGAATGTTACGGAGTGGTTGTTTTCTTCGTGTTAGTTTTTATTCAGTTCAATGGATCGTATATTGCCATTATTGTTTTGGCGGAGATGAGATCAAGTTCATCGAGAGCATCGTCAAAGAGATCTCGACTACAGACGAGTACCCTCCAGTGTTGCCAAGCATCCTGTCGGTGTAGGTTGCTGGGTAGAGAAAGTAAGATCGTAGTTAAGTATGGACTAGGATGAGGTTCGGTTGATAGGAATATGGCGAGCGGGAGGTATAGGGAAGAGCACTTTCGCTAAAGCTGTCTACAAGAGTATCACTAGTCAAACACTATAACTGGTTAGTTTGGTGGGTGTAGCTTTCTTGCAAATGTTATAGAAACTTCTAGTAAACCCGATGGCCTAGTTCATTTGCAAAGAACACTCTTCTCCGAGATACTGTGCAAAGAAAATTTAGTGGTCTTCAATATGGATAGGGGCGTTAACCTAATACGAAATAGACTTTGCTGCAGGAAGATTTTGCTCGTGCTTAAAAATGTGGATCATGGAGACCAGTTGAATGCGTTAGCTAGAGAATGTGAATAGTTTGGAAAAGGGAGCACGATCATTATTACAACAAGAGATAAACATGTACTGACTTCCCACGGGATTGATTAGGTATATGAAGTTAAATCATTAGATCATGGTGAAGCTTTTGAACTTTTGAGTTCATATGCTTTTCCAAGAAACCATAAGGAAGACATACATTGTGATCTCATACATAATATTTTGGGCTAGGCTAATGGCCATCCCTTAACGGTTCTGGTCTCGGGTCCCCTTTTATGTGGTAGAAGCATAGGGGAATGGGAGAGCACATTGGGTAAACTTGCCGAAAGTCCTAATAAAGATATAAACAGCATTCTGAAGATAAGTTTTGATACATTGGGGGACAATGAAAATGACATTTTTCTTGACATTGCTTGCATATTTAAAGGAAGGGATAGTGATTATGTAACCAAAGTTCTTGATAATTGTGGTTTAAAGACATTAATTGGGATTAAAACTTTAATAGAGAGATCTTTAATAAACGTTGAGAATTAGAGAACAGTACAAATGCATGACTTGATTTGGTTGCTGGATCAGAATATCATGAAACAAGAGTATCCAGATGACCTGGGAAATGGAGTAGATGATGGTGCTACAATGATGTTTTCGAAGAATTTTTGGAGGATATTGCGAGAGCTTCTCATGACATCATTGATAATCTTATCTTCTTTAATTTACACACTATTGTAATTCGGGCTAGGTAATAATGATTATTTTGTTTTCCTTGATAGGGAACCAATGTTGTTAGAGGCATAGTGCTGGACTTACCTACACAAGAAGAGCTAGACATCAATCCCAGTGCTTTCACATATATGAGGAGACCGAGATTGCTCCTAGTCCTGAATGCACAGCTCGGCAGAGGTCCCAAATGTCTTCTAAAAGATTTAAGGTGGCTTGAATGGCCTAAGTATCCTTTATCAACTCTGAAGTTTAGTGCTGGTCTAAAGACACTTGTTTGGTTTGATGTGCATAATAGCCAAATTAAGGAATTAGGAGATAACTTGAAGGTACATCATACATTCTTATATTGACGGTTTCCATTTTCGTGCCTTTCACAAAGTGAAATTTATCAAAACCTTGTTTGGCTGTTCTTTTTAATTTGTAGCATTTTAGGAATTTGAAGTTCCTGATTGATAGTTGTTGTAAGTCTCTGATTAGTGTTCTGGACATCTCAGAGGTGCCAAATTTGGAGACAGTGAACTTAAATAGGTGCTCAAACCTCAGGGAGCTTCCAAGCAAACTGAAGCAGAAATATCTTCAAAACTTGATATAACCAGCTGCTCTAAGCTTGATAAATTTCCTGATATTAAGGATATGGAGAGCTTAACAAAACTTCATATATCTCAAATCTCCATTAAATAACTTCATGCGTCAATTGGAAACCTTATCTCTGTTGAGGATTGTGGAAAAGTCTTATCAATCTTCCTAGTAGCATTTTAGAGATGCAAAATCTAGAGCACCTTCCTCTTGAAGGGTTGTTCACTGTTTAACTTGTTTCCAAGGAGCAGTTGAGAGCTCCAATCTCCCTAATGGTAGACTTGGATTCCAAATTTGGTCTCCGCGAAGCTTACTGGGTGCAAGTTGTCAGAGGAAGAATTTCTTTAGTCTTACCTGCTTCTCTGCTGTAAATATTTTGCATCTCTATGAAAATAATTTTGTTAGTCTTTCTACATGCATTAGCAAGTTTGAGGAGTTGATGGTCCATTAAAAATTAGATGACTGTAAGTAGCTATAGGAGATCTTGGAGCTTCCACCAAACATTTGCACCCTTGAAGCAAATGGCCGCAGTGCATTGTCCATATTTCCAAAACTACCTATTCAGTGCATTTAGTCCTCCGTGTCAGTGTACATTCACTTAGATTCTTGTCATGGATTTGTTCGTGAAGGTATCGATCTAGCTAACATTATACATGTGCATGAGTTGATGTGATTTCTGATTTGATAGATTTGCTATAGCCGGATGTTGGTGAGATTGGTCACTACATGGATACTATATTTCCTAGGAGAGGGATAGCATGTTGGTTTATCCAAAGTCAAGAGCGATATGTCTCTTTCTGGGTTCCTTGAGATTTGCATGGGAGTAACCTTGGGTTTTGTGTGTTGCTTTTGGATTGGAGGAGGAAAATGAGGCTAATTTTTCATTTGAGGTTAGGGTATTGGTGAATCATGTTCATAGTAATTATGATACAAGAACATTCTCTTTTTACAGTTTCATCACTTGTGGTTTAAATATATTACACGCCGTTCATTTGAGGAGCTAGATGAGATGTTAGAGACTGAGTGGAGTCTCTTCTAGGTTTCATTTGAAGTATCATAAGAAAAACTAAGAAGGTGTAGGTTTGGCCTTATATGCAAGCAAGCAAAGAATGGCTTGAGGAAGCACCTCAACCTTTCTAAGATAATCTTAATTTTCAAATATATTCCTGAGTCATGGCAGAAAGGTCCACTTATGGATTGCAGTTAATTTGAGTATTTGATATAATGCTTACTGTTAACTTGTCGCATTTTCTAAATGATTTCTTGCACTTCGCTTTCAACAATTTTAGCACTTTATGCTGTTTCCTAGCGAGAATGACCCTCTTATCCATTGTCTGATCTTTTGTGGATATGTGACAACCACAATGATCGTCACCTCAAGCAACTTCATCTAGGTTTGTGACAAACGATGGATGGATGGGACATTTGTCGATTTTAGCTAGTGCTAACGCAAAGTTGTGGAAATTGAGTTGCAAGGGACTACTTTTTAGATGTCTAAAATTATACATGTGGACCATTTATATTTTTTAGCAGCCATAAATTCGAAATTTTGTAGCTAAGTTTTGCTTTAGGCAGGTAGGAGTAGCCCAAATGCTGAGATGTAAATGGAGTTGAAAGAAGTTATGTAGATCTTGTCTTTTGGCCTCAATTTTAGTATTGTTTGAGTCACTATGATTTTGTGATTTAAATAATGCTAGATTTGTATCGCTTCTTGCGCTTTACTCCTGTGGATCCTATAATTTTTTCCAGATTGCTTATTGCATCGCAATACAAAGTATCAGTGTCAAAACACAAGGATACTGAAGTTCTTATTGAAGTTCTAGATTTTTGCTCTCTCTTTTATGTTTATGCGTCCATTAATCTCTTTAAGTTTCCCCTTTTATACTAGTTGGAATGCTTATTATGCAAGATTGTATAAGCAATACAATTGATGTGAAGGTTAGCTTTTCCAAGTTTCAGATGTAGCTCTCTGTCTACATTTAACCAAATTAAGCTGGCAGGTATTAATTTTACTCTTCTGCAGAGCTTTCGGCTGTTCTGTCTCTGTGAAAGTTTGAACAAGCAAATAGTTCCGTATGTTTTATGCTACAAGTATCAATTGTTGGAAATCTCTCTGCTTTTTAACAAATTCATGGTGTGTTTACCTTCGAATGCTTAGAGATATATACCTTCCTATTTTTCAGAATGGTATTTCACTGTGCATCCAAATGATTGCCCTTCTATTTGCCATTTTCTTGCCTTGTTTCTATTTCCGTGACAAAGGGTGGCATTACTTTAGAGGATATCCTATGAAGGTAGGAGGCATCTAGAATAGAGTTGACGTTTCAGTTGCATTTGCAAGTTAGATTCCTGGGTAGAATCCCATCAATGCTTGTATCCAAGTTCTTTCAGTTTTTTTGGTTATCTTTTGTGTCATGAAGTTTGAGCTATAATGCAACTGAGTGTCCTCTCACATTGCCTTAAGGTTCTATTATTGAGGTTTTGCAGATTGAATTCAACATCTTGCGTTCTAATTTGTCTGATTATCTTAGTTGGTACGCCATCCTAGTATTGGCACATACAACTAAGAAAGGTGAAGGGCCATGACTGGCAAAAAGGGCACATTCTAGTGTTCTTATAGATGGTGGGAATTATGAGGGCCCATTTTTTTTTTTTTTGGTCAATCCTACTCTATACCTACTCTACACTCACTCTTATACTTTTACCCTGCCTCTTGCAGGGCGTGGGAGTCGAAACCCACTCCTGAAACTTGCGCGTCCCCACCCCATCCCCCCTGAGAAGGTGGGGGTTTGAACCCCTCACCTCCCCCTTCCATATTGGAAGGGTGGCCACTAGGTATGAGGGCCCAATTGGGAGTGTGCTCAAATCTATATTTGTTTGTTCTACATTTGTAAAAAATATGGCCCAAGTCGTTCCAAGTTCAATAGCCAGGTTATAAAACAATGCTTACAATTACATGGGCTATACCAAACACATTTATGCCAATTGACAAGCTGCTTCTCTCTAATTGCATTCCATTTGCAAGCAGATCTATACCTTCCATCAAAGCAGCAATGGTAGGATGCTAGAAAAGGGATTTCGCATAAAGCAGCCAGCACTTGCAGCGAATCGTCAGATCTTGAATCCATGCTTCCTGAACAACTGCTGATTAAGATCAAGAGATGGACTTGAACCATAGACAATTTCTTGTTGGATATTTATCAAGCAAAGGGCCGTAAGATGCCATGATCAAACTATAAGAAAAATGTATTCCCCTACTCAATGTGTACTTCATTAGCTGCCTGGCTATTTTACATAGCTTCAACACTTAATTTAGCAATAGAAGGAGTCAGAGCGCAACTTTAAAGGCCATAAACTTTTCCCTTTTTGTTTATGAATTTCAATCTAAGATGTTCATAAGTAATTGGATTTCAAGAAAATACTCAAATTATACATCAGGATACAAGCATTATTCCATTCCAGTAATATGATATAACCCCTAAGCATTCTTGCTTTTTAGGTAGACACACCTTTTGCTCCATGCACTGAAGAAATTTTCCAAAGAAACCATCACGCATTGGTCGATTTGTTCTATTAGTTCTCTTGGGCAGGATGAAAATATCACAGCAATAGTTCACAATTATAGAGTAGCTAATAAGTCGTAATTGACCAGCACGATAAATTCATCAGTAGTCCAATGACTCAATTCCAGTCAACAACTATATAGAAGCTAGGAGTAGTAAATTCACTAAAGTGAAATTTACTGCTATAGCTCCACACCAACAATTATAGGGTAGCCAGGAATAGTAATTATATATTTCCTCTCAAGTCAAGAATTCAGTGGGCACATGAATTGCGGTCAATAGATTAAAAAAAATTACAAAAAAAACCTCAACTTCATAAGTCAAGACTGCAGTGTGAACATCATCTTTTTGTTTTTGGTTTGAAATGAGGGAGGGGTCCATGCATGTGGTGCATGGAAAGTGGAGTGTCCGTGTATTGTCAACTTTATCAATCGAACAGCCTTTGTCCTACTATTGCATGTGAGCGTTTGATTAATGAAGAGGTGGTCCTTGTTCGAGCTTTGTCTACTTCTATCGAAAGAAACAAAGACCAAAAGCAAGGAAAGAACATGGGAAGATACGTATGGCCGTTGAAAAAATCACATGCTTGCTAGTTGGTAAACGTTTAGCCAACTGATGAGTTCAAGTCCTCATGTAAGATTAATTTAGTTATTCTAAATATTATTTGAAATAATATTCATTTTAGGTCATTTTTGGATGAAATGACTCTACTCTATGCTTTTTTTAGAATATTCTCAAATAATAACTATCAAGCTTTTCTATTAATAATAAATAAAAAATAAAAAATAAAATGTAATGGAAATGAACCAATAGAGTCAAGCCTTTGATTCGCTCTAGATTTGAGCATGTAGAAGGAACAAAGTGGTGGGGGGCCAAAAAAGTATTGGCCAAAAAAGTCACCAATCACTTGATTTTCCAGCATGGAGTCATTGACACTTCCATGAAATATATGGTATGCTTCCATCAAATTTTGTGTTCAAAAAACAATGTGTATAATTTGCTTAACTAAATAGAATGTAATACATAAATAAAATGGTTATACACATTGGACCTTTGTGGAATCATACATTCACGTACATTTGAGTTTGGATAGATGGAGTCCCCACCCATCGAATATAACAACTTGTGAATGGAAGTGTTGTCCATTAATTCAAGTTTTGTCGTTGCTCCACTCCTTTTTCCGGTGCGAGTAGAGTGGAGCGTCAGTGTATTGTCAGCTTTCTCAATCGAACAGCTTTCATCTTGTCGTGACGTGGAAGAATATAATGTGGGACATCGGCCAACATTACTCAATTTTGCTGAAGTTATCTATAAATAAGACCAAGGAAAAGAGCTATGCAAAGAACGTTAATGGAGATATTTGACAAAGAAGTATACAAATGAAAGAAAGGAAAGAGATGTAACCCAAAAAAACAAGAAGAAAAAGGAAAAAAACGAAAGAAGGCAGACTTTCAATGCACAACGCTGAATCATACCTCATGGATGTCAATTGTTATGATGAGATGAGAAGATTTCTGCTGTTGAATTTGAGTCAGTTGCAATCGATTGTGCATACGATTAGATGTTTTACCCACTATAAATTGGAAGTGAAATTTAAAGTACTTTATGCACTAGCAAATGGACGTGCAACATGGTAGAAGACATATTTGATGACGTTTTACAACCTCAAGTTCTTGATTACAACGGAGTATTGTAAACTTTTGTAAATCGTCATAAATAATAATTAAAAGCATTCAAACTTGTGGCCTTAAGCTATTGATTACAATTGAATATTGTAGACCTTTAAATGTTGAAGCATGGAGCTAAAGCTGTCGGTGGGGGTCTCGTAAAAAAAAGTAGGTACAGCTGACACGGCACATGTGATGTTATGCTAGGACTGCAACCAGATATGATGATGTCACGCCCCGATCCTCGGGCACGCACACATCCTTTTCGATTGGTCGATTTTATAATGCGATATCTCAGGACTATGTATCGCCGACCTTTTCAGTTGTTAAACGCATGCGGAAGCAGTTATAAATCCCCAAACAGTAAATCAATGGGATAGAAAAGCAATGCCATATTTTTCATATTGAAATTCACAACTATACTTTTATATAGAGCATAACTCAAAGTATTTCACAAACTATTCACGACTTTCTAATTTCACTCTATTCACATCAAAATAAGATTCCCAGAAGAGGATGGGACCTCAGTCCTCATCCGGTCGTACTCAGGATCCCTTTCTGGATCATCTTCTTCTTCAAAAATCTTTCTCCTCCTCAGGTTTCACTTCAGTGTTCTCCTTCTCCGATTCCTCCTCCTTAGGTTCATCTACCGGCCTGAAATGTTGTCCCACAACCGGGATGAAACTACATCTCAGCAAGTTTTACCCCACTAAGACTCAATTAGGGAACCAATACATTACTCGGTTGCCTAAGCATAGCACGAGTCAGAGGACTTACCTTGGCCTCAGTCTTAATGTCACACCTCGAACCCCGAGACACGTGAACAACCCGCCATGGTCGTGCAATTGCGACATTCCCAGGTAGTGTCGCCGACCCAAATTAATTTATTAAGCGCATGCGGAACGTATTAAGAAACCCCTGACAATTTAAAAGCGGGATAGAACAGCAGGAACAAAAATCAATTTAATACAAGCCAACATGCTTAACATAAAATCAAACAAGGATTACAGACAACCAAAATGGGTCGGAGTCTACACACTAGAAATTGGCCCACCAAAAGAAGGAACGGTCCTAAAACTACTAATTGAATTCGATCGTCGATCCCCCATCTTCTTGGCTCTGCGACTCCTTGTCCAACTGCACCGGCAGTCCACCTTACTCCGCTGGAATCGTCATCTACAGCCCTGAAATTTTTTCCCACAACGGGGTGAGACATTGTCTCAGCAAGTTCACCCCTCCTAAGCCCCTATTAGAAAGAAAATACACCCCAGCATGACCTAACCACACATCGAGAAGACTTACCTCGCAATAGTCCGCGCCTGCAGGTTAGTACAGTTCATATCATTCAATCACGTACAAATGTGACAATTAAATAAGTGAGGCACAATCACGTCATCAATCAATCAACCACTTGGATCGTCTCAGCGATCAATCGGCTCGGCCGATTACATGTCATTCTATCAAATCAATCAATGTTCCCAACCACGACCCTAAGGGTAGACTTAACCATTGGTGGTAATCACGGCCTCACGTGGCACGACCTTCAATAAGGTAGTCAAACAACTAGTGGCATCACGGCCACACTCGGCACGACCTTCGAAAAGGTGGTTCAATCAACTAGTGGCATCACGGCCCCACTCGGCACGACCTTCGAAAAGGTGGTTCAATCAACTAGTGGCATCACGGCCCCACTCGGCACGACCTTGAAAAAGTGGTCAATCAACTAGTGGCATCACGGCCCCACTCGCACACGACCTCTAATAGGTGGTTCAATCAACTAGTGGCATCACGGCCCCACTTGGCACGACATTTGAAAAGGTGGTCAATCACGGCCTCAATAAGCACGACCTCTAATAGGCGGTCAATCACGGCCAAATCCCCATCAATTTCCACACTTAGCATTTCTACACATAACCCCTAATTAACGCAATCACACTCAATTCGCCACAAATCAAGCATCAAATTTAAATTCTAATAGCACGGAATCGATCAAGCACGAAATTCTGAGCAACCGGGGCTAAAAATAAAATTTTCCTTTTTTTAATAATTAATAATATTTAATTAATTTCGGAATATTTTAATATTATTTTAATCATCCTAATTTCGAAACAATTAAATAATTCTAAATTAAAATTCAATTAAGTCCCATCACAATTAACATTAAACAATTCACTTTTAACCTTAATTAAACCCAATTAAACTTAAACCAATTCCTTAATCCAACTTATAATAAAATAATCTAATCTATCCACCTAAACATGCTTAATTTAAACTAAACATGCTTAAGGTATAATTAACCGTCTAATCAAGGATTAGTGAGGTCAACTCATGGATTTGGACATCGCTTAGCTCAAATCGAAGAGGGCGACGCCAGGACCAACTTTCCCCAAAGGCGGTCTCGCGTCCGAGGCCGGGAAGGAGGTCGAAACGGCCCTTGAATGGGTTGCCATACCCATTTCTCAACCTTCTGTTTTGCTGCTGAGTTGAGGTGAATGGAGGTGGTTCGACGGCGGACGGCGCGCGAAGACGGCGAGGAAGGGGCGACGGCTGACAACGGCGGCTTATGGTGGCCGAAGGGACGACGACAGCGACGGGCTGGCGCAGGGCTGCTGGCGTGAGGGAGTTACGGGACGCGGGCAAGCATGGTCGAGGCGAGGCGGCTGAGGCGGACGGGCGGACGGCGTGGCGGGGACGGCAGCTGGGCGTGGCGGCGGCGTGGCGTGACAAAGGTGGCGCGACGCGGGCTAGGGGCGGTCGATCGATCGGGGGGGCTGGCCGGTTCCCTTTTTCTTTCTCCCCTCTCTCTCTCTCCCTTTTGCTTAAGGTAGGAGATGACAAGTGGGGCCCACTCCCTCTCTCTCCCCCTTTCTTTTCCTTTTCCTTTTTCTTTTAATCTCCAACTATGGCCCACCATGACCTCATGTGAGGTCATCTTCCACTCACCCAATCCTCCACAACTCCTTCAATGGGTCCATTTTATTTTTCCGCCGGGATCCAAATCTTGTGCATCCCAATTTCTTCAATTTCTCTTTCAGTTGAGTTAAATTGAAGTCCAATTAAAGTCCATAAAAATAATCCAATGTCACCACACTTTAATTCACATCTTCACTTGTCCATAGAACCTTCTTTAGTCTCAATTGCGCGATCAAATGCGGACCTTAATCCCTCTCGATTCAAATTAAATTGACTCCCATAAAATCAATTGATGTCTCACTTATCAAATTGATTATTTTCTTCATCCAAAAATCCCTCATATTCCTCAATTTCACAACCCCCAGCTTCAACTAAACGAAAACGGCCCTATTTATCCAGTCGAAATCAGGACCCGAAAATCTGGATGTCACACTTAACCTGCAATTCAAGGTTATATATGAACGCTTCATAAATCATAACGAACAATCAATCAAATCATGATAATCTGATCAAATCATTGATCAATCGAACTAGTCGATTACATGTTAGACGGACCATTCTAGGTCATTGATTCCACACCATATAACCTCTTAACGGGCACTCGGTCATAGAGCCACATCAATGCTCTCGGGCGTCAAGTTCGCCAAAGTGACTCATCCACTAGACAATTGCATGCGTTCATTAAGGCACCGTTTTCGCCAGTAACGTGCTCAGTCACCGAACTACACAAGCCTATAACCATGTACTCAATAGACAATTGTGTGCGTTCTTTAAAGCACCGTTTTCGCTAGTGATGTCCTTAGTCACCGAGCCATACATGCCTATAACAATATGAGTACTAGACCGATATGTGCGTTCTTTAAGGCGCTATTTTCGCCAGTGATATCCAAAATCACCGAACCACGTAAGCCCATACACCGTGTTTGATCGGTTCAAGCCTAGAGTATTTCTGATTCACTCTCATGATTCTACTTACTTTATAACTCAACCAAGCATTATAAATGCTAAATAAACATACTCGGCCAACTACTAGTAAATCAATCAATCCCACTCAATTTCAAACAATTCAGGGTAAATCCCTAAAATATCACAATTTATTTAATTCCATGCAACGTAGAACTCAATTAAATAAACGGACTGCGCCACGACAATCAGCATGAGATTTCAGTCGTCGGCCATCTCAACCTTAATTTCCGAAAAATAAATAAATAATTAACTAATTTCGAAAATTAAATAATTAATATTAAAAATTCAATTTAGCTCAAAATAAAGCCCGATTAAATAAATGGAATTCACCACGGTCATCAGCATTATATTCCGGTCACCGACCATCCCAGTTAAATTTTCGGAAAATAAATAAATAATTAATTTAATTACGAAAAACAATATTTAAATACCAAAAATTCCACTTAGGCCCGAATTGTCAAATTGAAGCTCGATAAAGGGCTACCTATGTACAACATGGGTCAGAGAACTTACCTTGGTCTCAGATTCCACATGCATATTAGCACGGATCAAATAGGCACCAAATCAATCACATCACTGATTGAAGCATCGATCAAATCGACCTAGTCGATTACACGCCAACAAGACTACTCACGGTTATTCCCATTCAATCAATCAATTCACAACATCAGATCAAAACAATGATTAATCGACCTAGTGGATTACATGTCATTCGAACCACCTCTCGGTCACATCAACATCATACTTTATAACCTCCATTTGAGTACTCAGTCACAGAGCCAGATGAATGCTCTCGGGCATCTTTTGTACCAATTACTGATCACGATAATCTCTAACAGTACACTTAGTCATAGAGCCTCATTAATGCTCTCGGGCGCTGCTTGCGCCAAGGTGACGTGTATAATGGACAGCACTCGTGCATTCTTTAAGGCGCCATTTTCACCAGTGATATCCTCCATCATCGAACCATGTATGTCCATACTGCTGCATGTAATAGACGGCACTCGTGCGCTCTTTAAGGCGCCGTTTTCACTAGTGATATCCTTTAATCACTGAACCACGTATGTCTCATTATATCGTTCCTGATTGGTTTCAGCCGAGAATTTTCCCAATTCACTTTCACAGTTCCCTCTGCTTTACAGTTCATCACAGTGTTATCGATGCTAAATAATAACACTCGGCCATTAACCAATTAATCATTCAATTTCATTCAATTTGGGATGAATCCCTAAAATTGCACAATCAATTCAATTCCACGCAATGTATAGCTCAAATAAATAAACGGACTACATCACGACAATCAGCACGAAATTCCGATCGTCAGTCATCCCGGTTGATAATTAATTTCGAAAATAAAATAAATAAATACAGTAAATTCAATTTAGCACAATATAAAGCTCAATTAAATAAACGAACTACAACACGATCATCAGCATAAAATCCCGGTCACTGGCCATCCCAGTTGAATTTCCAAGAAATAAATAATTAAATAATTAAATTTGAAAATTAATATTTAATTACTAAAAATTCCACTTAGGCCCGAATTACTTAATTAACACCCGATAAGGGTCGGGAAAAATCCCAAGAAGCATCCAATAAATACTATCGGCAATTCTCTATCTAAGTACACTAACCAAACATGGAGAAAGCCATGCTTCAAGGAGGAAGAAGGCTCAACTGAAGAGAGGGAAACCCAAGAGCTCCCTAGGCTTAACACTTGTCTTGCTCTCATTTCTCTTGCCTCCACCAGCCTTGGCCCTCACCCTCAACCATTTTTCTCACCTTAGCTTCCTCAAGAAGCTTGCCAAATGGTCCAAAATGTTATGCACCCTATGGCATATGAATTTGATGCATTTCCCTCTTCAATCTTTACTCAAATTCATTCAATCATCTTCCAAATAAATCTAATTGAGCTCAAATTGAAGTCCAAATAAATCCGCCAAGGTGTCTTTGTCCCTCTTATAATTTTTTCTCCGTCATATGATCCAACTTATATCTCGAAGATGTGATCAAAACTGGCCCTCTGACTTTCCCGAACAAAAACGGTCTTACTTTGCTTTTCCGCCAAAAATCTCGGTTTGTAGAAAAATCTTCTGAAGATGAGTCGACGTTCCTAAAATGAATTGTGACATGATAGATTCTTCAATTTCTGAAATGGAACTTAGATTGACGGTTAATTTCACTCTGACGCGCTTTTAGTGTGACCTAGACTACCGGGTAGTTTTCAGAACTTTTTAGGGCAATTGACTCGTGGTCGATTTTCTTCGAGCCACAATGAACCCACTCGACACATTGGCGACTCTCGATTATCGTGAAAATCTCAAGGATTCAAATACGGACACAAGGTACCAAAACGACAGAAAAATCAAATTAGTGCCGGTCGATGAGAATTTTCTAATTTAGTGGAGTCATCCACGATCGGTCATTCATCTCGGTCGAACCGATCTATGTCTGATTTTAATTCAATTTTATACTGTGCCACAATGGTCTCTAAAGATGAGCACGGTCGAGAAGTCGATTCCTGATCGAATTCTCAAGTCTATTTGCCTTAAAGTCCTTAATAATTTATCCAGCTAGTCTAGTTATCTCGTAAGTGGCCAACTCAGAGAAAAGCACTGTAGTCGCACCGATGAAATGCTCAATTTATCCAATCAAAGTTAGAACTCAAAAATCTGGATGTCACAATGCATCCTAGGACATCACTATTAATCGACCAAGTGAGGGATGGGCACGTACTCAAGGATCAGGGCGTGACAAGGAGAGAAGATGAGAGCATAAGACTCTTCGTATCTGTGAAAATGCATGTACAAATAAAAGTCTCTCTCTTTTTTCGTAAAAATCGATGTCGATATCAATGTCGGTGTCGGAGTGTCGAGCCAAAGTTGGTGGCGGCTTCTGGAAAGTAGTATAGACGAATGGACGGCATTGTGTTTGATTGAGTCAGTTTGATTAGCTGAACACGGCATTATTATTGACGTTTGGATTGGATTATCAAAACCATATCTATTACCTCGTTCCGATCTCAATTCATCCTTCAGCACCTTCATTTCCGAAATTCCAAGCAAACACACCAGCACCCACTTCCTCTTACCAAATTCTAATGGCTTCTTCTTCTTCTTCTTCTTCTTCTTCTTCCAAGCACAGAAGGAGCTATGATGTCTTTCTGAATTTTAGAGGCACAGATGTCCGCAACTATTTCCTTGGTGATCTCTACACAGCTCTTGTTCAAATTGGAATAAACACTTACATGGATAGTGAAGATCTAAAGAAGGGAGAGCAAATATCACGCGCACTTATGGAGGCAATCGAGGAATCGCAAATCGCAATTGTTGTTTTCTCCGAGGACTATGCCTTGTCAACGTGGTGTTTGGAGGAGGTGGCGAAAATCATGGAGTGCAAGGAGCAAAGAGGTCTCATGGTCTTTCCGGTGTTTTACAAAGTGGAACCTAGAGAAGTGAGAGGGCAGAGACAGGGTTATGCAGAAGCAATGGCCAAACATGAGGTGAAGTTTGGGAAGAATTCAGAAAAAGTAAAGCGATGGAAGAAAGCTCTTCTTGACGCCGGTAGCTTGTCTGGGTGGCATTTTATGGATGGGTACGTGAAAACACTTCTACTGCTTCAAATAATGTAATTCTTTTGATTTTTGATCTTCTTTAAGTTTTGGGATCCTCCAAAGTTCGGCGTAATCTATCCCGCCTCTCTCTCTAATTTGCCTCATCTCCCTCTCTCTCACTCTCGCATTAGACACACAGCACAGAAAACACTTGCACAGACGAAAGAGTACCATGGGCGAGCCGTTCGTCCTCTCCGACACCCTGCCGATTCTCGACACGCGGCCGTCCAATTGCCCACGGCCCAACGCCACCCCAGACGCATCACCTCAGCCCGTCTCTGTCTCTCTGTGTCTAGGGGTTTTAGGCTACGAATCTGGGCTCGCGACCCCGGATCTGGGTGGCTTCAAGCCCAGATCAGCGGTCGCTAGCCTCGGGCAGTGGTCGCCTGGGACTCTCCTGTCTTCTGTGACAGAGGGACAAGAACACGGAAAGAGGGCGTAGCAACTACGGCAGGACAGGCGATGGTGATGGGTACATCACGGTGGCAGGGACATGGCGGCGGGGGGAACAGATTGGGGCGGCCACGGGGCACGGGGGCAGTGGCAAATGCGGAGGGGAGTGGAGAGAGAGAGAGGGATGGGGGAAATCTGGGTTTGAGTTTTGAGCCTAGGCATTTTCTTATTTTCTAAGTAAATTTAACAAAACAAAATTCTAGAAAATGTAAAAGAAAATTCAAAATAATTGAAACTTTAAATTCGTAAATTGAGATATTGGTTAGAAGAAAAGTTGCACAATATTCAAATAAAATAAGTTTCTTCGATATCAAAAACTATCATAATAAATCAAAACCATGGATACTAATCTATATCCTATGTCTACTATATATAGTTTAAGCGGGATTTAAGAGGAAGTTTCCTTCTTTGCTTGCCAACATGGGAGGTAATATTGCTCTAGCATTGCCACATGGCATAGTTGTGTCATATGACCCGTATTTGGTCAATTTTCATTTTAGCAATTTGTACTTTATCTTGAAATACATTTTTAACAAATATATTTTTGTTTACAAAAAATCATGATAGTAAAGTTATGGACTTAATTTGAAAGTTTAAATTCTAATAATTTGAAATTCAAAAAAATAACACAAATATAAAAAATCTTGAAATAAACTTTTTTACTAGCATATATTATTAAATGTAATTTATGACCAAACAAATATCCATTTGGTTTAAAGTTAAAGCATGAGAAATATAAGTCATTAAATCAATGACACGGATAATGCAAGTTATTGTCATTATAAACTATGATATCAGTCTGTATATAATTGCATAAATAATACAAATAAACCATAGATAAGCCACTCCTAATTGGAAATATAGATTATTTCACAATGTTAACTTCATTTGGTATTAGTTTAAATTTGGCAATCTGGATTAGGCTATCTTCCATGAAAGACTCGTGCGATTAGCACCCTCATTCTTCGACCAATTATAAGGATTCGTGGACTTTGGACTTCCAATTCGGACAAGAAGTTAGTAGACGGAGCTTGCGCTCCCATGTCCCAACGCCGTTACTGTTAGTTGGAGGGTCTTTTGTACCGCTGGCATGCCTCTGCTTCTTGTTGAAGTTTTGAGCTAGCACTCTCTCATTCACAGATCCAGACTAAAATCACTTAGAGAGTAAGAATTGCAAAGAAAGCTTTCTCTACTGGTTTCCCATCTCCTTTCAACTGAAGAGGTATCAGCTAATATACATACAAAAGCCAATGCCTGTAGGATGTTGCCAGCTTACTTCAACATTTACAAGCGGACAAAAAAAAAACGTAAGCTGCCTACGCCTATACAAGACATTATACGCTGTCTAACCAATGGAGATTATCTTTTCTGCCTTTGCTCAGCAGCTTTCACTGATGCAAGATTTTTTTATCTTTTATTTTTAAATTCTTGATCGTGCAAATTCCTTTCTATTGGTTTTGTAACCGTTTTTTCCATTTGAATCTTTTTAATCTCATCTGTATACTTCCAATCCATGCATTTTCTCTTCTTCTGAGAAAATTAGTTTTTCGTGTCTTGTACTGCTGACCTACCACTCCATATGAAGGCTGGCCTTGGGCCTTTTCTTCTAAATTGGGCGTGATTATCTCGTTCCGTTTTCTCTTCCGGTGGCTGATCTTGGGTTTGGGAGATCTTCCAGACTTCAAAAACATCAGCCCTGATACATAAGCTCTGTTAACTAAGCCAGAAACTTCGTAGGCAGATCGACTACTCTCCCTCAGTTTCTCTCTTGGACTTCATTTTATTTAAAGCTCATATAACCCTTGAGAATGATGATAAAAATTCTTCCATCACCACGCAGATAATACTTTGTTTGTTACCTATTACATGCTCTAGGACAGCTTTAAAAATTCAATTTGAGTGCCCTTAGTAATAAAAATAATACGTGCCCCTACTTTTCTATGTTTCTCTGGGTTTTGTTTGGTTCTGCAAGTTGTTGAATTTTCCAGATCTGTCAGGAATACTCTCTCCTTTCATCCAGTTCCATTCATAGTAACAATCATTGCAGCATATCTAGGACCATCTAAGCAGCTTAAAGCATATTTTACCAACGGATGGAGTTTACTAACAAGGTGTAGATACCCTCTGTCAATGTTGATTGAGTCTGCAAACCCTGTGTCTACAAGCGGGAGGCCAGTTTCCGCTATGCTTATGTGAAATTTCTAGCTTAGGCATCCTTGTCCTTCCGAATGGAGATAAGGATTTAGAACACAGATTTCCTGAAAAGAAAAGTGTCTCTCGAGTCTATTATATTTCTTTATTAGCGTCATATCTCCAGGTAGTAGAGCTTTAGAGAATACGTACCTTTCCTTTCCATTAATCAAGGAACTATTCTCCAATTGTTTTGTAAAATTTCAACTCAACTTCTAGAATCTTTATCTGTGAAGCAGGATTTTTTATGAACCATTGAAGTTGCTGGAAATCTTTTTCTCAAGTCTACCCAGCAACTCTGCATAGATTTTAGTACCCTTCCCTCGAGGGCTGTGATCGTTGGAATCAATCTGTAGGTATCAAAACTTAACATTCAAATTTTATATTTTCTAGGTTTTTATCACCAGATTCAATGTCAAAATCTTCTGGAATAGGATTATGATCCTCAGGAATATTTTGCTCGTGATTTCTCAGGAAGAGGCTTGTGAACTTCAACTGTCTTTTCAACCAACTAGTTCATTCTCCTGGCAAGTCTTTCACCGTATTCATACCCCACAGTCATTCAACAGATAATATTAAGGCTTTTTTCCTTTCCTATATGATTCTAAAATGAGAAAAAAGAACTCTAGGTCTTTTGCATAGCCAACTAATATTTGCTTTCGTTCTCACAGAACCATAGCTTTTGCTCTCATTCTCCTTATGTCTCTTTGGAGACTTCTTCCTTGGACGCCCCTCTTGCTTGCATAGCCAAAAAATTTTTCTTTCTGCTGTAGGATTTATCTACACAACAAGACAATTTACGAGAGAGAGAGAGAGAGAGAGAGAGAGAGAGGGAGGGAGGGAGAGAGAAGCAGCTAAGACAATTTTTATCTGGAAGAATATATTCTACGTGAAAGTTGTGATAACTATACTAATCTTGTATAATTAGAAGCCTAGTTTGCTGAGTTTCTTTCAGATTCAGATTTTTAAAAAAAATAGCTCTGATACCATGTTAAAAATTTTGGATATGTGCGCTGTGGAAGTATGGTTATTAGTATTAGTTATAGTTTTTGGTTAGTGATATGTGCAAGTGTATGGTATATTTTGTAGATGATGTACAAGGGACAAGATAGAATAATTCAAGGACAAAGGTGATAAATATGGGGAAAAATAGTTCCGTTAGTTGGACAAAATAATTTGATAGAGATACGGTGGAGATCTAAGACCTCTCACGGTGGAGGGTTTTCACCCCACACACAAGGTGGAGGGTTCGCCTCTCACACACCTCAAATGGATGAACAACTAGCCTATTTATAGGTAATTACAGCCAACTTAGTCACCGCCATAGACAGCTAGACAATTTTCTTCTTCTCCAAGAGTACTTGCTGCCCACGTACTCTTGATCCTTCTTGCTTCATGGTTAAGCAGCCATTGTTGACTTTCATTCAATATTTCCCAGGCACAAATTTCCCATGCACGTAGACTTCTCTAGCTTCTTCTCCTTCAGCCGCTATTCTCGACTTTTATCCAAGGTTTCCCACTTGAATCTTTTCCAACATATGAGAGTCTTCAACTTTGACTTGGACTTGCCTTTTCTTGCATGCTTGCCAACTTAGAGCAAGTTGTTGCCGCCAACTTTCCTTCTCCATTAAGTTAGTAGTTTCTTGATAGTTGTAGAGAAAATTGATCACAATTTCCAACACTCCCCCTTGATCCATTTTCGGGATAATCCGAACTTGTGTCATAAAGCCTCGAACGTACCTTAAAATTTCCCTTGTACTTTGTCCCATGTATTTTATTTGGTCTTCATTCCACGATCCTTTGCATTCTCTTGTTGAACCACTTGCACTTGCCTTTGAATGTGAATGTTTTTTCTTCAACGATGTCCCATATGTCTCGGGCCATCAAAATGCTCTTAGTTGTAGTTGTTGGCTCAGGTTCTGGCTCTGACTCTCGTTGGCTCTGGCTCTGGCTCCGGCTCCGGCTTTGGTTCTGGCTATGGCTCCAGCTCTGGCTCTCTTGGCTCTCGCTCGGGCTTTGGCCTTTTATTTTGGCTCTGGCTCCGGCTCCGACTCTCTTGGCTCTCGCTTGGGCTTTGGCCTTCTTAGTTGAGGATGGTGAGGACAAACGCCCATAACCATCCAAATATGCCTAGCTCTGGCTGTAGGCCGTTTAATACGGCTTCCCAAGATCTACATAGCTAGAAACTCAAACATCCATGAGGTTTGACAAGGATTTGTGTACCTGATTTTGAATTCATTGTTCTTGGAGCAAAACGACAGCAATCCCGGCCTTCAATGCTAAAGATCTTCTCCTCTATGACCCTCGATTCCTGGCTCGATGAGACCGCCACTCACGACATGCCTTATGTGAGTTCAGAGAGAATTTTGGAAAAGTTGAGGGCTAGAGGAGGGACCTTAGCGCTATTTATAGAGTTTTGGGCTGGCCCTCTCATCACGGGCCGGGCCCAACTCGGCCCACACAAGCCAGGCCCATATTCGACCATTAAGAAAACCTTATGCCTTGCCTTATTAGACCAACCCCGTAAAAACGGTAATTACAATCTCAATTAATGTAGCCCACATAAGGAAAACTCTTACACTGGCTTCACGGTCCCTTACATCTGGCTCAATTACGAACCTGGGTGCATCTGGCTCTGATACCATGTTAAAAATTTTGGATATGTGCGCTGCGGAAGTATGATTTTTAGTATTAGTTATAGTTTTTGGTTAGTGATGTGTGCAAGTGTATGGTATATTTTGTAGAGGATGGACAAGGGACAAGATAGAATAATTCAAGGACAATGGTGATAAATATGGGGAAAAATAGTTCCGTTAGTTGGACAAAATAATTTGATGGAGATACGGTGGAGATCTAAGACCTCTCACGGTGGAGGGTTTTCACCCCACACACAAGGTGGAGGGTTCGCCTCTCACACACCTCAAATGGATGAACAACTAGCCTATTTATAGGTAATTACAACCGACTTAGTCACCGCCCTAGACAGCTAGACAATTTTCTTCTTCTCCAAGAGTACTTGCTGCCCACGTACTCTTGATCCTTCTTGCTTCATGGTTAAGCAGCCATTGTTGACTTTCATTCAATATTTCCCATTCACAAATTTCCCATGCACGTAGACTTCTCTAGCTTCTTCTCCTTCAGCCGCTATTCTCAACTTTTATCCAAGGTTTCCCACTTGAATCTTCTCCAACATATGAGAGTCTTCAACTTTGACTTGGACTTGCCTTTTCTTACATGCTTGCCAACTTAGAGCAAGTTGTTGCCGCCAACTTTCCTTCTCCATTAAGTTATAGTTTCTTGATAGTTGTAGAGAAAATGGATCACAATTTCCAACAAGATTCAAGAATCTTTCGACACATTCAGAGTTGGTTCTCACTGCAAACCTTGTTGGGGCTAGGAATATGTAAAAAGTTTTTTCTACAAATTTTCATGGCAAATACATCCTTTTCATGTATCAAATAAATGAGTTCAGATCATTTAAACGTGGCAGACCAATATTGATAGAAGTTTTACTTATTTTCTTTATTTAGTGTTTTGTACTTCTTCCCAGCATTCATGTGATGCATTAGAAGGTGATAATATGATGGCAAATGCTTTACCCTTTCTTTTACCTAGTGCTTGAGGGTCTTCATCGTCCCAAAATCGAGATGCATTACTTGGAGCTTTCTTGGGTAGCCTACTAAGAGATTTTAAAATTGTCTGGCCTAGTTAGCACTTAGCAGATCTATAGTACCTCTGTACTTTTTATCTTCTACTTTGTCAGGAAAGTTTATTATATCTCGCAAATTTAGGTTTATAATACTAGCTTTTTTTTCCTCTACTTCCTACTTCCATACCCAAGCAATTATCTTTTTCCTTTATCCATTTTACCTTCTTTTACATAGGATCATGCCTTTTTTCTTAAAGATATTTGTCAGTAATCATAAGTGATTCATTTGCATCTCTTCACTTTTGCTAAAGACTATTACATTGCGTATATACGCAGCACAAAATGCCTAGGGCATTCTGTCTATGAGATCTCCTGCCGTAGCTATCTTATAGTCATCATCCTTGTTGGTTTGCTGAGCTAAAGATAGTCTGCAACAGTTCACGCTTTTCCTCATACCTGCTTTGCATGGTTAATGGGTTAGAGTGCGGAATATAACCATCTCTTATACAACCTTTGGAGCACAGATCAGGAATTTGTCTTTCAAATACCTCTACCAACTCACAGTTTTTGCTGAAATGATGATAATTGGATCTTTTAGCTCAAGTCTGGTTTTCACACCATTAAGACTCCACAATAAGTCACCATTAAGACTCCACAATTTGACTTACATTTTACCAAAAAAAAAAAAAAAAAAAGAAGGACTCGACAATTTGTGGATCTTCACGAAAGTTATTTTTCAATTTCGGCAGGAACTTATTCCATTTTGTTCCTGGCAGTTGGATACTCCGAATTTTCCCTTGTTCTAGGCAGAACAAATTTTGACAGTAGAAGGTATCGTTTGGAAATGAAGATTTTTCGCATCCAAATAGCTTATGCTCCCATTATTTACCACGCTGTGCTCACACTATGAATGCTTGGTCACATGGACAGTCTCCAGAAAACTCCGATTGTTTCACAGGATAAACCTCAAATTTGTCTTAACCAAGGATTTAGAAGAGTGACGCCTGCTATAGTAATCGTGGTGCTTTCTTGCACAAAAGACCATTTTTTGTTTTGTCCCTTAAGAAAGCATTACCAAGAATGACATCCTCGTCTAGTGTCAGGAAAGGAAAATCCGTCTAACAATGAACATTGATTCCCACCAGCCATTCTTAATTCAATAGGCTCTGTTAATGGTCCCCACCATTCGTCTGGTGATGCATTGGGTCTTGCACAATTAGTACAAGCTCCAGTGTCTCTAATGAAGATGGATAACACCCGGGAAACTTAAACATCACAAACATGTAAGTGCTTAACCCAGCTCAGTTGGTATGCCATTTGGGAGGAGGGTTCGATAATATCCCAAACTTTGTCCATGGCTATAGACCATCGCCTTGCTGTATTCCCAAAGCTTGGAAGCCTTCATGTATGTCTTGGGATGCGGATCTTTTCTCCTTCGAAGTGAATTACGATTAGAACACTATTATCCTTTGACTATGTATCCTCTTCTTCATAGACAGGCATATTGATTTGTTTGTATCCTGTGATCCTTCTTTCTAAGGTTATTGAGTTTATTGACCTTTGAGATGCAACCTCCTCCCGGTTGACTTCTTATACAGTATCCTGTGGTACAGTAAGAGGTTCAAAAGTCCCTAATTTCCTAGCAAAGAGGGTGTAGACAATGTTCTAAACATAAGTTTATTTTTAGGGGTGAGCATATTGGAATGCCCAAATCAAGAACTGCCTAGACCGGACTGGATGGACCAGACCGGATCGGATTGGACCGGGTTCTTGGAGGGATCGATCTGGTTTCCAGTTTCGTAGAAATGGAACCGGTGATTCTCAGTCCAGTTCTTAGTTCTAGGGAGAACTGATCGGACTGGCCTTGCTCTTTTTTCTTAAAAAACAAATTAATTTATTAAAATAGCAATAAACTATAGTATTTTTTTTAAATTTTAAATTTTTAATTTTTGCTAAGTGATTGGTTCCCGGTCCTAGGACCGTCTAGTCCAATCAACTAGTCCAAAAAATTGAGAATTGGTGCTCCCGATTCGATTCCCGATTTCTAGATGGAACCGGATTAGATTACGAATTGATAACCCCTAGTTATTTTTTCTCCCCTCTATTGGACCCGAGATGCACTAATCTCTCTAGATGCTCCAATAGGTTCCACCATAGTCGAACTCCTAGGCTGTGTAATTCTAGGGGGTTAATTTTTTACCTACAACCTACAAAATTGTCTGTAATCGTGTGAACCTCTTCAGCTGCTATCTAACTTCCATTCTCTAGGATTTGCGGCATTCACGAATCTATAAATCATCCTAGTGTGATATACCAAACATTTGACCAGTGGGTTCATCCTATCCATGTTTAAAGAATCAATTCTCAATGTTAATGAATTCCCCAAACAAATATCATTTAGGGCCAACAAAGTATTTGGATGGGCTTGGAAGCAGACTAGCCCATGTGCTAGATTGGCTAGTATTCCTGATATCAATTAATCTCGAAGATCCGCTCCATCTTTGATCCAACACAGTTTCAATCACAAAATTGCCAACAGGAAGATGAAATAGCGGGACCTATCCTATTCTGATTAACCCTACATATGTATATGAGGGCATGTGCCTCTTGTTCTTTCTCTTGTCTCTCTAATTTTTTGAAGATTTAGCATAGGCACATCTAAGGTTTGAAGTTCAGTAACGACATCTTTGCCATTGGTGTCGATCGTGAGAAAGTTATTGCCTATTTAGAGTTAAATCTTAATAATCAATAAATAGCCCCAACGTCTACTTCGAGCAGCCTCCACTCCAAAGTTGATCCTGACAATAAATCTTGTCGAAAAGTTTCTTCTAATACCTAAAATGTTGACTTTAAGGGCACTATATCATCACATGCGTTCGTCATTGATAATTGTTCACTACATTATTTTGAATCTTCTTCATCTGTCTCATATTCTGAGAAAACTTCATAGAGACATTTAACCTGAAAGTATAAATTTTCTAGTTCCTGCTGATCTATAGGTTTATAAGCAGGTTCCTCATGAAGAGTGACATCTTCGAAATACTCCACAAATATTCTATTTTCATGGATACTTTTATTGACAAGCATGAAGCTTGTGGGGTTTGAATCCACAAAATAGAACAAAAGCTACAACTACTTAACAGGGTTTACCTTGAGGAAAACGAGGTGTTCTTCTGTGTTTTCTTTTAAAGGCCTCAATTCTTTGTAAATCTGGATGACTTTTCAGATTTATGAGGCCTCAGTATCCCCTCGGTACACTTTTTTCATAACGAATAAACTTTCTTCTTTTCGATTCTTTAGGAAAGTGTCTTGCAGTTCTGGTTTCTCGATGGATGTTACAGCCATATCTACACTGCACATA
Source organism: Eucalyptus erythrocorys (assembly GCA_014182555.1). Lineage (NCBI taxonomy): Eukaryota > Viridiplantae > Streptophyta > Magnoliopsida > Myrtales > Myrtaceae > Eucalyptus > Eucalyptus erythrocorys. The sequence goes on from CM024604.1 coordinate 22,720,958, forward strand.
TTAAATCAAAGGGCAACAACTCTCGTTTAAATAAGGAAACTATTTCGTTGCTTCCTTCGCTTAGAATTCATTACTCACTCTCCTCATCTTATACATTTTTGCCTGGATTCACCCACCTCTCTTTTTGTCGAAGGAGTAAGTCGTAAGCCTTCTTTGTGACCTCTGGCCATGGCTTTGGAAGTTTGTCAAAGAAAGTCTGAGATTGTTGAAATTCACAGTGCCAAAATAGCACATATCAAAAGTCTGTACTTTCCTTAGAGCATCTCAAGGCTATACTATCTACTATTTCTGTAAAAAGCAATAAATCACGGAATTCTCTTTTTAAGACATCTGTTACGATGGCTTATATTCCATCTGCACTAAGCTCTTGTCTATTTTATACCTTAAATCTGTTTGAGATAATAAGAATTTCCCAAACATCTGAGCGTTACTGACAAGAGTGGTTTCACATACTTCATACGTAGTATTGGACTTTATCCTCCTGCATTTGTCATCAAATCAATGGTTGTGACCCATTCATCTATCCTGTCAAACACATGTTTTCTGTATCAAGATTAAGAAAAGCACCAAGAACTAACCAGAGGCCTTAATGGATTAATCATTAAACAAACTATGATTCGTTCTATGTGGATAACCGGGCTTATATAAAGTCCATTTTTGCTGTTAAAAGCTCAATAAATATTCTATCATCAATAGTATCGGAGATTCTTTAGCCAACCCCAAAGATTGCCGAAGATGTTGGGCTAACTTACTAGTATCATTACCATTAAGGTTAGCTGCTCCTTTTACGGAACCTAAAATGAATGGTGTTACCTTTCTTTGCTACATTTTTTGGACTTGAAGGACTTGATTTGAATCTCGTCCCTCAGGCTTTTTATAATTAGTCTCTGTTTCAATAACATCAAGCCTTTCATTAACCAATAAAGACATCTCTCTTGCAATAGCATTTCTCCCTTGTATCTACATAGTCATTTATGTATGCCATTATGCATAGGAGAAGATAAATCTGGTATTCTATCAGCCTGTTTTATTTATTAGAAATGTTTATTTATTTTTTCTAAGAAGAAAGAATGAAAAGCTAGGATTTCTTTTCTTTAAAGAAAATATAGGCCTAATGGTATTTTTGTAAATACTTGCGGCAGTAAAGAGCAAAAAGGTAATAACATGACAGATCTCCGCAGGAACCAACAGTAGGCCGTGTTTGTCCAAACAGCCAAAGAACGAGTCTTTATTTTTCCACTTTCAGAAGTGGGCCTAAAATTGTCTTAAAGGATAAAGTACTTGATTTTAACTAGGATTTACCCTTTTGGAAATGCTAATCTAGACTTCACGTAGGTTATTTTTATCACAGATATTGCTTCGCAAAGGAATATACTAGATAATTGGGTTGGCATTTGGACAATTAAACAAAAGACAAGGCAAATTTCAATGAACTTTGTAAAGAGATGAAAACAATGCCTATCAATGATTTAGTATATCCAATAATTAACTTGAATTATTGATAAATGCAAAATAGATTAACATACAGCATTTAGAATAACATGAAGAATATTGTTTTAGTTTTGCTTAGACTTAGACATTTTGCTGGTTGAACATATTTAGACATTCATCTCCATATTTATTGTAGACTAGCTTCTTACTCTGCGATTCTCTTTGAATATTTATTCATTTCTTTGGATTACTCTAAAAGCACTTTCTACTCATTTTCCCTTGTCAGATATGAAGCGGGGCTTATACAACAAATTGTACAGGAAATCTCAATTCAACTAGAGCGAACGCCATTAAATGTAGCTAAGTATCCGGTTGGGATAGATATTCGAGTACAAGAGCTTGCAACGATCCTAAATCTACATTCCAAGGATGATATTCTTATGGTAGGATTATGGGGACAAGGAGGCATAGGGAAAACAACCCTTGCTAAAGCCATTTATAACGCTATTTTTAGAGAGTTTCAAGGTTCTAGTTTCTTGGACCGCATTCGCGAAAATTCCAACAGTTTCAATGATTTGGTTTATTTACAGGAAAAATTGCTATCGCAGGTACTGCAAAAAAAATTGACAGTCTTCAGTGTTGATGCAGGAAGTCAGTTGATTCAAGATAGACTTTGTAATAAGAAAGTTCTTATTATTCTTGATGATGTGGATGATGAACGCCAATTAAATGCTTTAGCTGGAGATTGTGAGTGGTTCGGTAAAGGAAGTAGGATAATTATCACAACAAGAAACAAGCATTTGCTAACTTCTCATGGAATACATTTGGATCATTTGTATAGAGTTCCAGCTCTCAAGTATGGTGAAGCTCTTGAACTTTTTAGAAAGCATGCTTTTCTAAGAAGTCAAAAAATAGAAATTAGCAGCAATCTTGTTGATAGGGTTTTGCATTATGCCGGAGGCCTCCCTTTGGCTCTTGAGGTGTTGGGTTCTTAAGTGTGGTAGAGGAGAACAGGAATGGGTTTGTGCCCTGCAGAAACTTTCTAGAAGTCATGACAAAAAAATTAGTGATGTATTGAAGGTAAGTTATGATGGATTGGAGGACTATGTAAAGGAGATTTTTCTCGATATTGCCTGTTTCTTCAAGGGGCGGGAGACAAAGTACATGAAGAAAGTTCTTGATGGTTGTGATTTTGACACAACTATTGGGGTTGAAATTCTCATTGAGCGCTGCTTGATTAGTAAAGAGGAAGGGACCTTACAAATGCATGACTTGATACAATTGATGGGTGTGGATATTGTTAAAGGAGAATGTCGTGATGATCCTAGCAAACGTAGTAGGTTATGGCATTATGATGATGTTCTTGAGGTTCTATCAAGAGATGCGGTAAGAGTTTCTAGTATATAAGAATTCATATTCTATTCTTACCATTGACTTTGTTTACTATAGTTACAAAGTAACGTAAGTATATTCGAATGAATAAACAGGGAACAGATGCGATAAAAGCCATAGTTTTGAAGCTACCGAATCCTGAAGAGACATACATTTGTCCCAATGCTTTCACAAACATGAGAAAGTTGAGGTTGCTCATCCTACATAACGTACATAATTCTTTCCAAGGTCCCATCCATCTTCCTAATCAATTAAGGTGGTTGGAATGTCATAATTGTGCCTTGATTCTAGAATTTGGCTATGGTGCAAAGAAATTAGTTGGACTCGATATGCAAAATAGCATGATCAAGCAAGCACCGAAAAATTTGAAGGTACGCATTCCTCTTTTCATTACTTATTCCTGTATGTAGTAAATCAAATTATGTATGTTATTGTCCTGAGGAAAACATCTACAATTACTATATTCCTTATACATATCAAACCATCACATGTAGGCTGGCAATTTAGTGCATAGAACCAATGCAGCTAAAATCTTCTGTTTGTAAATATTCTACCTTATAATTGACAACTTGTTGATCATAGTCGAAATACATATATAGCAAAGATTTCATTTTTTATTCTTGTACTTTAACTACTTTCCCAATCACGTCCATGTGGCTTTAATTTTTTTTTTCAACCAAGTCATTCTATTTACACAAATTGTTTGATAAAGTTTCACCGACATCAAATATGGTTAAATTCAGTTGACGTGGCCATCGGAGGATGTTGGAGTATAACATGAATTAAATATTGTCCTTGTGGTCACCCCTTGTAAATATAAGTGGTGGCAGTTGCCACAACCTGTTTTTTTTTTTTTTTTTTTTTTGGGGGGGGGTCAATTGGTTAAAACCATAATCTGTCTGACTAGCTTCTGTTTGAAGACAATTTTATGACTGCTAACGTATGTATGATATTTAATCTACGTTATATTGCGAAATGAATCTAATGACCACATTAGATAGATTTGGCTAGATTTGGTACAGGAGAATTCTGATAGAAAATTTATGTAAGTGGAAGGAGTTTATTAGAAAAATTATAAGTACTTGATGAAAAAGGTAGTGAAAGTGCAGGAATGAAAAGTAAAGTCTTCCGTACTTATTTAAAAAAAAAAAAAAAAAAAAAAAAAACAACAACAACAACAGTGAGCTCAAGCCATCATGACTTTGAGCTGAAAATTGAAACCTATACTTCTTCGTATGCAATTTAACGCATGAACGTACAATGTACTTAAGCTATACAAGGAGACTTTTTATTTGATTTGTAGGCTTTTGATATATGTAATAGTCCCAATATCTTTAAAGACCCTGCGATGAGAGAATTGAGAAGCCACGTACTCATGACTCGATGGATGGTAATAGATAAATCAAATTTACTTGTTAAGTTTCAACTAGTGTACACGATAAAATATTAAAATGTCAAAATGAAATTTAACTAATTCGTAGAGAATTAACAATTTTATCAGTGTGACTGAGCTTGACTTAAGGCTTTGATTTTTCATGCTAAACCCAAGAAGCTGTTATCCATCTCATGTTAGAAAATCGCAAAAAAAAAAAAAAAAAAAAAAAAAAAATGCTTTATTCATAATTAAGTACAAAAAAGAAACTTCAGAGAAAAGTCATTGTTTTGTCTTGATTACTTACTCCCAATTCTTGAGAAGTAGCAGCATCGCTATATACTGTAGATTTCTAGCATTTCATGCTTAAAAAACTCAATACTGTTTCATGCTAGTAATTTCTTAAGAGCATAAGTAAATTTCAAAATCAATGGTAACTAAATTTTGACCAGCAACTTATTTGACGGGTAATTAGTAAATTGCCAATAGTTTTATGGCAGAACCAATAAATACTTAGCCTATAAATGTGCTAGAGGTTACCAAAAGCTTTGTAGAAGTATCGACAGTTATTTGATCAGTTCAAATTACCAACTATTTTTTTAAATAACCAATATTACTTGCAAAGCTTCCAATGTATTAAAGTTACTAATTTTATAGGAAATTGCCAACTTGTATTTGAGTCTATATATCAACTTTTATTTGATTTTATAAATATTACTAATTGGTTCAAGGACTTACGAAATTGCTAAAATTAGCATCATATTAAAGTTACTAACTCTTATAGCAAATTACCAATATAAGTTTGAGTGATATACCAGCTCCTCACAGGTTAAGTTACTGTTTTATTTTAGTTATTAACTCTTATTTGATTAAGCTACCCACACTTATCTAATTGTTGCGAATTCACTTATGGTTTTAATAATTTACCGATGTTTATTTGTTCATGTTTTCAGCATGTTCAAACTAGGACCTCTTACGAAACTTGTATTTGAGTCTAAATATCAACTTTTATTTGATTTTATAAATATTACTAATTGGTTCAAGAACTTACCAAATTGCTAAAATTAGCATCATATTAAAGTTACTAACTCTTATAGCAAATTACCAATATTAGTTTGAGTGATATACCAGCTCTTCACAGGTTAAGTTACCGTTTTATTTTAGTTATTAACTCTTATTTGATTAAGTTACCCACACTTATCTAATTGTTGCGAATTCACTTATTGTTTTAATAATTTACCAATGTTTATTTGTTCATGTTTTCAGCATGTTCAAACTAGGACCTCTTACGAAACAATTGCCAATGTTTATTTGAGTACATTTACTAATTTTTAATTGATTGTAACTTAAATGTGCTAGAAAGCTCCCCAAACAAATGTGGGTATATTAACAAAATAATAGATACTTTGAAACTATCAAATAGAAGTTGATAAGTTAGCAACTAAACATTGATAGATTATTAAAATATTTGATAATTTCAAAACAATAAAGAGAGTTAATAAAAAAATTTAACCAATAAATGATGGTAAAGTATTTGAATGATCAAGTAAACACCAAGAAAATGACTCAAACAAGAGTTCGTAATTTCATATAAGAAAAAGTAAATTTAGCGTGTTGGTAAGCTCCGCAAATGAAAACAAGTAAATAATTATGACCGTTGGTAATTTCAAAACAATCAAATAAATGTTGGTAACTTTACCCACATAAGAGTTAGGGCTCTTTTGGTAAAACTAAAAAAGCTAAAAACTTAAGTACTGAATAAATACAAGAATTGAAAAATACAATGTTGTTTGATAATAGATTAACTTCTTGCCAAATACAAAATAGTGATTGAAAATTTCAAGACAATCAGATAAACACTAGTAAATGAACTCAAATTAGAGTTATAAATAAGCAGCTGAGGCTCATGCAAGGTTGAGGTACGTGGCATGCTCACGCATGAGCTTTGCTAAATAATTCGGTTTTTATTGTCACTTTAGGAATCTTTTTTTTCTACATGTCTAATTGTTACACATATTTCAATAATAACTGATATAACTTTATATTCTATTGCATACTTATTTTATAGAATAATGCAAATTTCGGTAATAAATGTTGGAAAATAATATTTTTATGTATATATAGATTCTATTTAGAAATACATGTGTATTATATGCTTAAATATGATTATCTATAATGAGGTCTGAAAGGAATCTAACCCATCTCATATTTGACTTACATTTAACAAACAATGATAAATGAAAAGATTAAATTCATATTTGGCTCATATTTTACAAATAAATCATTGAAATCATATTTGAGAAAAAATTGTGAGGCCCCCGATGTTTGGTGGATCATCCATCCAAACTCCTTGTGGAGTTCATATTGGGTAGAAACTGATTGCCCAATTGTATTGATCTTGGGGATTAGTCTACTATGACCACTTTCTTGGCCCAATAATGATCCCAAGGCCCACTTTCGGTCCATTTTGGATTTGTTAGTTAATCCTAACTACAACCCTCGCCCCATTACATGTTGTTGGACCTAACAAAGAAAAGTGCCCTTTAAAAACGAAAATCGATCCAAAAATCTTGGCTTGTCAGATTTATTCATAAGCGGGTCATACTAAACCAAAAGAAATGTGCAACTAGTCCATCTGATTAGAACGCATGCAGAAGACAATACTTACAAATACAAAAGTTACTAATGGTGAAAATAATTCAATGTCATTCCTCGATTAGTGCTTTTCAATTTTGCTGGGGGCTTTTGCACGTAAAATCTATTCAAGAAGATACATGTTTTTGGGCTTCGGTCAGATTCCATTAAGGGAGACCCAAATCAACATGTAACTCATTTTTCCAAGCCATGTATAGTGGGTAAAGGTTATTGCCTAAAGGCATCCAAGTGACGGACGAGTCCTTCGGTGCGCGAAGTTGTTAGGAGCAATACTCATTGATATAATGTGTCAAAAACCAAAGTCTTACTCAGTTTTTTCAATAATGTTCACTATTTTCCATTGAGATTTAATATCATCACATGTAGGTTTTTTGCGTTGAATCTATGATTCTCTAAATCAATTCCGTCTTGCAATCAGCTGCCACAATTGTTGATAGATTTGCATTATGGAGGTTCAATTTGGGCTAGAGGTATCAATATTAGATTTTTGTGAGGTAGAAATTAGTTTGATGTAACTATATCATGGGGGACAAGTTCAGGATCTTTAATGGTATTAACCCTCTATATTAATTAGAGGATAAACCTGCTAGCTCCATATAAGTAATTGACATTCTTGACTTGCCCTATATAAACACTCACCACCTTTATCTTTCGAGAGATACACCTTCAAATACAATTTTAGATATGACATTTCAAATCTCATTCCTTAGACTCCCTTTCATTTAATATTCTTTTCGTCCTTCAGAATGATGTGCTATAATTTTAGAAAATTCATTGAAAATTGACCATATAAAAAATATCCAAATCATTATGGAATGACAACTCATTGATAAAGGTGTCTCAAGAATAAAATAGTTGAACCTTAATCAAAAGAAGGCGCAAAAAGACTTACCATGTATTTGGCGGATGTGCACCATAGAGATTTAATAAATCACACATGAAATCCACTAGATCGAGATGTCAAAGTCTATCGATCCATCTACATTTTTTATTTATGTATACAAACGCAAGGTATACATGTGGTGGTTGTGTTTATTATGATATAATAAACTTTGAGCTCTTACACTACACTAACGTATATGTAGCTCAAAAACCAAAAACTATGCAAGATGGCATGGACTCTATTATTTTTCATATTTGTGTTATGTTTATGACCAATTAGGCGTACAAAATATGTCTTCTTTTTGAAAAAACAATCAACCAATCACCAATCACCACTTCTTAATAAGTGATGAAGAAGAGATTCCGACCTTCCACTACCCCCACAGGATCTACAAGCGGGAGGTTGCGAATCTCGACATAAGATTCCAGATGTTAGCCTAAATGCATGTGATGACTTAGTTGGCAAAGGATTGAACGTGGCTCATGTGCTCCCACTTGAGGTTACACACTCTCTCTTTAAATCACAAGTATTGTCTTTGCACGTATACGTAGTGGAAGTGGCCACACCATTCCGGTGTATAATGAAATTACGAGCATTCACGAATTTATGAGGATTACTTACTAAACTCATTTTATAAAGTGAGAGGATGTGCTCTATATAAACCATATGATCTAATGAATTCTGATCACATGTCGCTTGAAATATGATCAAGTGATTTTTGTTTCAAAATCACAGCCAGATTTTGAAATGAATATATATATATATATATATATATATATATATCTCACTTTTTTTCTTTGATCATTCTAGAATATCTATGCAACTTGGTTTATTGTTCTTGCAGGACTTTAAAATAGTGAAGTTCATTAACTTGGGTGGATGCCAGTCACTGGTTTGTATGCCGGACGTCTCTTATATTCCAAATCTTGAGAAAATGGTTCTCCATGGATGCGAAAACTTGGAGTGTGTCCATGATTCAGTTGCAAATCATCGTAAGTTACGGTCATTGAATTTAGGATGTTGCTCTAAATTGCAAAGATTCCCTGATATTCCAAATGTGAACAAAAGCTTGAAAAAAATTCAACTTGAATGGACTTCAATTGAAGAACTTCCTACATCCATAAAAAATCTTGTCTCTCTCGAGAAGATATATTTATTTCATTGCAAGAAACTGGCAATCCTTCCATCTAGCATTTACAAGTTGCAAAATCTTGGAGTCTTGCAACTTAGTGGCTGCTCACAACTAATCAAGTTTCCAAAGAAGGAGGAGGAGGAGGAGGATTTGAGTGAACCCCATACAAAGACAGGATTTCCTATGTTAGAGTGGTTGAATCTTGAAGGGTGCCATCTATCAGAAGTAGAGTTCTTGGAAAATCTTTATTGTCCCCGCCTATTATCTTTATATTTGTCTGGAAACAATTTTACTAACCTTCCTACATTGGAGAGACTAAATGACTTAAAAGAATTGGAGGTTTCGAATTGCCAACAACTACAGGAGATCCCCAAGATTCCAGGGAAATTGAGAACACTAAAGGCAAATAATTGCAAATCTCTAACTAGAATTCCCTCCAACATATGTGATGTTGAGGACGTTGAGCTATATTCAACTCGGGAGCTAGTCCGTAATGGGTTTCCCGTGAATGATTTGTTCATGCCTGAGGTTAGACTCTCTCTCTCTCTCTCTCTCTCTCTCTCTCTCTCTCTCTACATTGTGGCTTGCATTAGGTGCTTGTGCATTACAAAAGGCTAAAAATCCCAAAATGGTGGGCTAATTAAAAAAAATATACATATAGAAAGTCATTGTGCAAACATATAGTGGAGGTTGCTATAAGACAATGCAAAAGATTTTCTCTTCATTTATAGAACTCTAGTTCACTGTTAAATTATAAGGACCGCCTAATGAAAAACTTCAATAACACATGTTCATCCGGTTACAAAATCTTCAACAATACTTGTCCTGTTTCCACCAGTTAAGTACAAAAAAAATCTTTGCATTGCTATTGCTAACTATATATAAAACACTAGGATTGCCACTTAACTCATTCATACTCCTCCTTTTAGGTGCCAATTTCAAAAAAACTATCTAACAGTTTACATCTATGACAGAGATTTCATTGCCAACCAAAGAGTCGAGTTGTTCTACCTGGAGGAGATATGCCAAAATGGTTGCTGTCCAATAAAGAGGGCTATTTATCTTTTGTGGCTTCAAAGGACTTATATGAAAAGATCCTGGGAGTAGCTATCTGTGTTGCATTTCAAGCAGAAGAAAGCTTGTATAAGTCATCTACATCTCGCCCATTTGAGCTTATAGGAATTGTTAATTGCAAAGGCAATATACACACAAGGCATTTCAAGATATTTGATTTGGATAATGTGTGGCTTGAGTATATGGAACCAGAGTGTTTGTGGACGGTAGACCATTTTGGTCCAAATGACTTGACTCATTTCCACATTAGCATTAGAGTACGCGACTATACCTATGGTAACGAACTACTTGTGAAAAAGTGTGGATTCCGACTAATATGCAAGCCACTAGAGAATGATTCAGAGGTTTTGCTTCAAGACGATCAATTGCTAGATCCAGCTTTATTCTACAAGGTTTCAGATGAAGGTAATCCAAAAAGTCATAAACTAGGATGGAAGCACATGGTTGATTTTTCAATCGAGGTATCTCTCTCTCTCTCTCTCTCTCTCCCCCCCCCCCCCAAATGTGTGCATGTGTATATGTGTGTGTGTATATGCATGTGTCGATACGGTGTACATTGGGTGCATGTAAAAAAAACTGTAAATTCTAGACAAACAAACAAATTTAATATAAAGTCATTCTGCACATATGTATAAAGCTTAACAAAATCTCAACTTGCTGCAATGACGAAGAGCCGATGTTCGTAATTCTTGTATTGAAAAATACAGTTGAAATCTTAGAAAACCTACCAAACAAATGGACACGTGGTTCTTGATGTTACGGTTGATCATAACAACCGACACCAATAATAGTACTAGATCAAATCTATGGACTAAGATAAAACTGCACAACTATAATAATTCAATAATTCGACATGAGACCTTTTTCACTCTTAGGTGTTTGTTGCCATTATGATAGGGGACCGTCGCACTACATGCCTTGCTAGCCACATGAGGATTACTTGGGCAGTGTGATTTAATTTTATTAATAGAGAGTACTGCATTTCAGATTCTCCTTTTATATAAAGTTAGAGCAGACATAAAATGGGCAAGTGTTTGGATGAGGCTGGTTTATGGAGAAGGCTTGCATTAGATTTTCCTTCCCAATTTTCCTTTAGTTTGAGTGCAAGTAGAAGTTTTTGCTTTAATTTGTTGTAATTATGTTAAGTTTGTTGCAAGTAAGTTGGAGTTCAATTAGGACAGTTTGTACTAAAGAATCAACAATCTCTAAAGTGAACTCATAACAATGAACATTAGACAATGGAGTCTGATGAGGGCGATTAATTTCTTGGATGTACCGTTCTATTTTCCATCAATTTTTCACTTCCTATATAGTACACTCGTATTGTATGAGCTACATCTGGGGTGATTCAATCTAATATTAGGGGTGGTTAGCACTTGTGAGGGAAGGATTTCCAACGTAAGTAAGGATCAATATGTCTAATTATTACAAAACTATAGCTTTAGTGGAATTACTAGGAATATGTACAAATTCTTCTTCTCGAACTAATTACAAACTTGGATACTCCTAACAATTTACCCATATGACAGAAGCATCGTTATTCCAGCTCTTGGTCTGATTATCGGAATGTTAGCCCCGGAAGAGAGATGCCAAAGGGGTTTGTCCTTGTCGAAGACAGTACTATATCTTTCAAGGCTTCGCAAGACTTGTACAACAAGTTCAAAGGATTGTTTCTCTGTGTTAACTTTGATGTAGAAGATGGAGAAAAGGAAGTATCTTTCGACATCGTACCATGTGTCAACGGCCAAAGGCGAAATGAGCAATCGGGAACTCTTGGTTCATTTGATACGGATCACGTGTGGTTTCAACTCTTCAAACCAAATGCGTTGTGGGAATTCTTGGAGGGAGTAGTCGACTTTAATCAATTTGACGAGAGTTATCTGAGATTTAGCCTTAATATTAGAGTAGCGGGTGCAACTGTGAAAAAGTTGGGATATGTGATGCAATCCGATCCACTAGAGGATGCTTTGAAGGTTGAGCTTGAGAAGAATCAATTAATGGATCCAGCTTCACTATTTCAGGATGATGAGAATCCATGGGTCTATGGGAGCCGCGGATGGAAGAAATTGTGCACTAAACTCGAACATATGCATGGAGAGAGAGGCCTAATATATTAGAAGAGGGGCATCATGCCAGGCTCATGTGTCATCAGCATGGGGGCGGGCCATGCGAGAGGTAAAACAGAGGTTTTGCGAAAAGATTCGGAGTCATTTCCAAGTTATTTGTATTAGGGTTTGTGTGAATGTGTGTGAGGGATTGATAGTATTTGTGTGTATAAGGGTTGCGTGTGTGTCTTATTTTTTTATTTTTTTCAATTTCTATTTTTTCTTCCTTTTGTGGCCCAATGTGGGCGGGTAAAATCCCTCCCTTTCTATATTTGGGCTAGTTTCTCGTAGGGGTGTGCAACAGAAACCGCCCGAATCGGGAACCGGTCAGACCGGACTGGACCGGTCGGTTTCGAGCGGTCCTAGAGGGTCTCAGTCCGGTCTCAAGTTCCTATTTTTGGAATTAGTGACCGGTTGGTTCGGTTCCCAGTTTTGGGTCGAAACTGGACTGATCGGACCGACCGGACCGACCATTTATATTAATTTCTAAACTAATTTACATTACCCATTACCATCAGATTCATTTTTCCTCTCATAACTCAAAGCTAATCCCTCCCCTCTTTTGTGTTTCTAAACTAATCTACACTCTACATTAACCATCACACGAGATTTTCTTTTCTAAATTTTGCAATTTTCACTTTCCCTTTCCCTCTTGAAACCTTATCCCCTCTCTCTTTTTTTTTTTCTTTTTAAGTTTCGGCTCTAATCTACAATAACTATCACATCAACTTCCATTTTCCCAAATTTTGCAATCCAATGGACCAATTCGGTGGCAATTCCCACTTTACTTTTCCCTCTCAAAACCGTAACCCTCTCCTCTTGGTCGCTCGACGCCTTGCCCCCAACGCCTCACCTCACGCCCCACTCGCTCCGACGCTTGGCTCTTTTCCTTCCAGTGCCTCGTTGCAACGTCCCACCTCACACCTCACTCCCTCGGACGCTCAGCTCTCTTCCTCCTCCGAGTGCCTTGCCGCAACTTCTCGTCTCACACCTCGCTCCCTTGGATGCTCGACTCTCTTCCTCCTCCGAGTGCCTTGCCCCGATGCCTCGCTTCACACCTCGCTTGCTCTGACGCTTGGCTCTCTTTATCCTCCGAGCGCCTATCTGTGAGGTCTCGCCTCACCGCGCTTGCTCGGACACTCAACTCTCTTCCTTCTTCGAGCTCCTGGCCTCGACACCTCACTGGCTCTAATGCTCAACGAGTGCCTTGCCTTGACGCCTCGCTCGCTCTGACGCTTGGCTCTCTTCCTCCTTTGCTTCGCATGAAATCTGTGCATTTAGGCTTGGCTCTCTTCCTCTTACCCTTTGCCCAAGATTTGTGCATTCCTGCTCTTTAGAATGATGTTTGCTTATTGACTGACACAAGTGCGTTTCTCGGCTTCACTTTCGTCGGTTTTAGATCGCTGTCTTTTTGTAGCGTTTGTCACTTGGAAACTGTATTTAAATTTACTAGTGATTTAGAAATCAGTGTAATAGTTATTTAGAAAAAAAAAATCAAAACATAGTGAATCACTATCGTTGATTTTTATTTAGTTGACAATGCTTGCTATATTTATAATTGTTCTTCATTGTCTACTTTGTCTTTAATTTTTATGTGAAATTCAAGTTTCTTATTAACTTTGGTCTCATGGCAATTCAAAATTATCAACACCCTTTAAAATGATGTTCCCTATTTAGCAAAAAAAGTCTTTGTGTGAGAAAGGAAGTTCATATATGATCTATGTGCCACTTGTGACACGATGCTAACAATTATTCATTGGTTCAGTTTTCAAGCATTGGAGTAACTTTTCCTTACTTTTTGTGATGATTTCTGTGACAATCCGATTTTCTGCTTTTGTTTTCAATGGACTAAATTGGGCTTTTCATCGACTTGTCTATAGCGCTATTCTCCAAGCTGATCACTCGTGAGGAAACTAGACTAATTGGGGAAGTTATTAAAGAATTTTGATGCAACAGACTCTAGAATTCAACCAGAAATCGACGGCCCGATCGTGTTAGTCTGCAAGAGTCATTCCGACACAATCAAAAATCCCTGAGGGATCGGAAATAGGTTGATGCAATTGAAATATGTAATTAGGCATGGGTGATTCCATTTAATTACAAAATTTATTGACAATCGACACTAAACCAATTTTTCTGTCATTTTGGTACCCTGTGCTCGTAATTGAAATCTTGAGATTCGCGCGAAAATCGAGAGTTGCTAATGCATCGGAGATGCACATTGTGGTTCGAAAATAATTGGCCGCAGGTTATTTGCACCAAAAATTCCCAAAAACTACCCGGTAATTTAGGCTACCCGATAGTTTAGGCCGCGCTGAAACCACGTTCGACTGAATTTAACTGTGAAATTTACTCCGATTTCAGAAAATTGAAAACTCTAGTATGTCACAATTCATCCCAAGGACATTGTTGCATCTTCTCAAAATTTATTGATGATGGGAATTGTTCATGAAATGTGCAAGATCAGCAACTTAAAAGAGCAAGGGAATTGCCACATTTTAAGTAGGATTTTAAGGCCTCTAATGTGAAGCAATTTAAGAGGTATTATAAGTTGTTACTAAGGGACTTGACCCTATTGAATTAGATGTTAGATTGGTAATTAAAGAAAGAAGAAAAGTCTCCTCAAAAGAAAATTCGTAGGAAGCCCTCTCTCCTAGAATTTCACCTCAATTTCCTTGGTATTTAATGGAGATAGACTTGGAAAAGATGGTGGGACCTAAGGTAGTAATGGAGAGCCAATTTTTCCATGGAATTTGGGGCCAAAAGCATAAGGTAAATGCTGAGTAACTTCCAGGCATTTACTCCCCACCTTTCCTCCTCCCTTCTTGCCGTAGGAACCGAAGTGCAGCAGCAAATGGGCCGCTTTCCTTTTTACTTTTCCCTTTTCTTTCTTGTTCTTTATTTTTCTTTCCTTTCTTTTCTCTCAGCTGAAGGGTCTTAGTTTTTTGCTTTACCCTCTTTTATTTTTCTTCCGCACGTATTTCTTCTCCCCTATTGCCGTGCGCCTGTCTCTCTCTTTCCCTTATCTAGCCTTACGACAATTTCCTTTCCCTTTCACAGTCATAAAAAGTCTTGTCTTCTTCTTCTTTAAGTTAGTTTATTCGGCCATTCTTGCTCCCCCTTGGACGACAAAACAGTGACCGAACAGCAAGGTCTCGAGCATTCCTCCCTCCTCAAGAAAATCCGGACTTTGTGTGCTGCTGTGGTAGTCGCTCAACGACACCTCCAGCCGTTGTGCCAGGTCCAAATCATCGTCAAAAACCTCCAGGGCTGTCCTTGTGTTGCCATCCGGCCACAAGTGTGGATCGCCATTAGTTTCGGTGGTAAGTTGTCTCCTAAACTTAGATTAGGGGCTAAGTACATTATCTAGGGATTTCTATGTAAAGGAAACATGTAGCTAAAGTTATATGTGAATGGATATTGCTTAGGGATGTTACAATGGCCATAGAAAAGTTTAGATAGGGTTTATAGAGCAAAACAAACTTCATGGAGGGAGATTCGGACTAGAACAGTGGCTGTTTTCTGAAACAGTTTCCAGGTCATGTATGAATTTCTAATTTCGTGGACAAATTTTTGATGCGATTTTGAAGAAATTTCCTTCTGAATAAATGTTTTGGACATCCTAAATAATAACATATATTTTTATCAGAATTTTTATAAATTTAAAAGATGACGATTTTAATGACGTCATCCTCGGAATAGTATTTCGGACAGTTCTATAACCTGTGACCTGCCATGATTCCAAGGGTTGTTACCTACCTTTAGAGGTCGAATTTCCAATTGGTTCCTTCATGAAAGTTGTTCCTCACAACTTCTAATATAACATACTCGAATTTCAAATCAAATGGACAAGATTTCGACCCAAAACCGAACTGATTTCGATGAGTTAGACTCTCTGGAACTGGACCCGATTTTTGTGCTGGATAGAAAGAATTTCTAGGCCGAATCTAGAGGGATCTGGATCTCGGTGTCTTCATGAAAAATGTTTTTTTATATGTTTTCTAGCATGTGTCCAAATTTGAGAATTTTTCAAGATCGTATGGGTGAGTTTCTGACTTCGAAATTGGGAGAATATTATTGGGCAATTTTCTGTCAATTTGAATTAATGAGAGTATATGCTTTTTTTGAAGTATTTTTGCTATGAGATTGTCCAATTGATGCTGTGGATGCTGTGTATAATTTATTATTAAAATGTGACATCGATCATATGCATTCATGACATGAGATTCTGTCACGAGTCTTTGGGGCCGGACGATGCTCCTTCGAGAATGCTCAAAGTCAACGAATGTCGGTCGCAATGGATGTTGGGTCGATGCTCCTTAATTGGAATGCCGTCTAGATGTAGACGTTGTCGCGCTCAATGGTGTGAGGCGAAGCCTAGTTATACCGAACGACTGTTATCTATTAAAAATTGGCCACGGTCAATGATCTGACATTTGCATCCCTATCTGTATGTGCACAGAAGTATTCAACTGCTAAATGATGTTAATGTGATATTGTATGATTGAATGTCACTAACATGCAGGAAAGTGTAAGTGATGAGAAAGGGTAAGAAGGGTGATTAGACTGCATGTACATGTACCCTTCTCCTAATCTGGGTTTAGTAGATTGACTTGCTGAGATGTGATCTCACCCCTTAGTGGGCTAACATTTTCAAGTCCTTAGACGAAGTAAGGCCATGTTGTGTACAGTGGTTTGCAGGGAAGGAAGAGTAGAATTCTCGCTACTTTCTCCCAAGTGATGACGGGTTTTCCGTCGAGGCTGGAGGATGAGTGACAGTTCACCCTAGAAGGG
Organism: Eucalyptus erythrocorys; assembly: GCA_014182555.1. NCBI lineage: Eukaryota > Viridiplantae > Streptophyta > Magnoliopsida > Myrtales > Myrtaceae > Eucalyptus > Eucalyptus erythrocorys. The sequence goes on from CM024604.1 coordinate 22,737,796, forward strand.
TTGAGAAGTATGATAGTGTATTAGCGAACCCCGGTCTTGTAAATAGAAGCTTAACTTATAGGTAGTCAAACAGCTTCACGTTTTGTATTAGACCTTGGGGTGTTAAACTGGTCTGTATTTAAGTACTACTATATTGTCGGTGTGGTTGTGAAAATATTATCCTACATTTCTATCCCACCGTTATGTTGTATGGAGATTGTTTTACGTTTCTGCATGCGCATAATAATGAATGGGTCCGCGATACTCCCTGGGACGTCGCAAATTTATATCGACCACGGAAGGATGTGCATGTGCTCGGAGTTCGGGTCGTGACAATTTCTATGTTGTTGTAATTCGGTTTCTGTGATTTTCTTTTTCCGCTCTATCATCTAACTTTGACATGATCTACTTGTCACAATTGATATAGGTGTGGCGGTCTCATTGGAGTTTGCTTGGTTGTTCAGTCTCTAAATGTGTCTGTTGATAGGTTGTGAGAAGCATGTAGCAGTAAGTCGCAGCCTCCCGTAGTCGCAGCCTTGCCTCATGCCTAGCTTCGATCGAGTTGCTTAAGCCTCGATGTTGACACCTTCCCCTCTCACGACCTTGCCTCTGGCCTTGCTCGATGCTCAAACACCTTTCCATCATCAAAATTGATACCTTTTCTCTTTCTCCACAAGTTGTGAAAATTTTAATTGCCAATTGATTGATTGATTTTGGGGGCAATCCTATGATGGTTACGAATGAGTTTGGTTCAGGGGCACTGAGGTTTATGTTGTCAAGTCTGATCTCTCTAGTTTGTTGATGCGAATTGCAGATGGTATTTTGATTCAAGGATTTTGATTAGAATCACTTGTATGCTTTGACCAATTATGAATTGGTCAAAGTCTTCAATTTTCCCTTTTCAAGCAAGTTTGTGTTGGAGGAGTTGTAGTTTTGGAGTGTTCATTTAGCCCATTTTCATTATCATTCTCTATTCGATCGGTTTAAGTATATGAAATTCTATTTTTGGTTTGTCTATGGTCCATTTGGAGGAAAATGTATTGTCACGCCCCGATCCTCAGACACACGCACATCTCTTACTTTTGATCGATTTTAAAATGCGATATCCCATGACTATGTATTGCCGACCCTTTCTTTATTTATATGCACATGCGAAAGCAGTTATAAATCCCCAGACAATAAAACAATGGGATAGAAAAGCAGGCCATAATTTTTACTTATTGAAATTCACAACCACATATATATAGGGTTTACAAAAGAGGATAGGACCATGCTCGGGATCATCATCCCAATCCTCCTCAGGTCTTTCACCACTAGGCTCATTTCTTCAAACTCTTCATCTTCTTCTTCTCGCTCATCCTCGATTTCAAATGCCGGCTCATATTTGGGAAATCTAGGGGTCTGAAATATAATCCCACAATTGGGATGAGACTATGTCTCAGCAAGTTCTACCCCCTATGACCCGATTAGTAAACTAATACACCTTAGGGCTACCTATGTATAACATGAGTCAGAGGACTTATATTGGCCTCAGATTCCACCTACAAATTAGCATAGATCAAATAGGCACCCAAGTAATCACATCACTGATCGAAGCATCAATCTAGTCGATTACACGCTAAAAAGACTACTCACGGTCATTCCCATTCAATCAATCAATTCACAACATCAGATCAAAATAACGATCAATCGACCTAGTTGATTACATGTCATTCGGACCACCTCTCAGTCACACCAACACCATACTTTATAACCTTCATTCAAGTACTCAGTCACATAGAGCCAGATGAATGCTCTCGGGAATCTTTTTCGCCAAGGTGACGTACCAATTACCGATCACGGTAACCTCCAATTGTACATTTAGTCATAGAGCCTCATTAATGCTCTCGAGCGTTGCTTCTGCCAAGATGATGTGTATAATGGACAGCACTTGTGCGTTCTTTAAGGCACCGTTTCACCAGTGATATCCTTTAATCACCGAATCACGTATGTCTCATTACATCGTTCCTGATTGGTTTCATTCGAGAATTTCCCCAATTTACTTTCATAGTTCCCTCTGCTTTATAGTTCATCACAGCATTATCGATGCTAAATAATAACACTTGGCCATTAACCAATCAATCATTTAATTTCAGTCAATTTGGGATAAATCCCTAAAATTGCACAATCAATTCAATTCCACGCAATGTAGAGCTCAAATAAACAAACAGACTACACCACGAAAATCAACACGAAATTCCGATCACCGGCCATCCCGGTTGAATTTCCGAAAAATAAATAATTAAATAATTGATTTCGAAAATTAAATAAATAAATACAATAAATTCAATTTAGCACAATATAAAGCTCAATTAAATAAACGGACTACACCACGATCATTAGCATAAAATCCCGGTCACTGACCATCCCAGTTGAATTTCCGAGAAATAGATAAATAAATAATTAATTTCGAAAATTAATATTTAATTACTAAAAATTCCACTTAGGCCCGAATTACTTAATTAATACCCGATAAGGGTCGGGAAAAATCCCAAGAAGCATCCAATAAATACTATAGGCAATTCTCTATTTAAGTACACTAATCAAACAACTAATATGCAATGCAGTTAACTAATAATCACTAATCAATTCTAATCTAACTACCTAATTATACTTAATTAAATCTAATCAACATTTAAGTATAATTAGCAAACTAAGAAGGCAATAGTGAGCCAAACTCACACAAAACGACGGGATCGAAGCGAGGATCGACTTTCCTCAAGGTGGGCCGAGCATCCGGGCTCAAGAAGACGGCCAAGATGGGCCACGAAGGTCACATGGCTTGTTGGTTTTCTGCTTCTGATCTGGGCTGAACTGCAAAGAAAAATACAGCAGCTGAACGGCGAAAAAACGGGCCGATCGGAGCTCCGGCGAGTGGCTGGTTGGCAACCAACGGCTCTCGAGGGTCTTGGGGGTCTTGTAGGTGGGTGGGACGGCCAAAGGATGGGTTGGAATGGGGCAAAATAGGAAGAAAATGCAAAAAAGTGCAGGCGGGCAGCAGACCGACGGACCGGTGAGCAATAACTTCAAAATGGTGTACCAGACGAACGGTGGCTCCGTTCAGGGCGAGGTTGGGCTTGTTGGAACGGTCTAGATGACCTCTTCGCAATGATAGGTGGCTTGTTCGTTGATTCAACTAGCAAGACCACTTTTGACTCTGATCTTTGGTGAAAGGTCGGCTGGAGCAGAAACTGAAATAAGGGAAAACAAAAGAGAAAAACGACGGGCTTGGTTGGTCCGGTGGGTGTGCGACGGTGGGGCTGGCTCAGCTGGCTTCCTCTGGTTCTCTCAAGCTCTCTCTACACCTCATCCATGGAGAAAGCCATCCTTCAAGGAGGAAGAAGGCTCCGCTAAAGAGAGGGGACCCCGAGAGCTCCCTAGGCTCAACACTTGTCTTGCTCTCCTTTCTCTTGCCCCCACCAGCCTTGGCCCTCACCCTCAGCCTCAGCCATTTTCCTCGCCTTAGCTTCCTCAATAAGTTTGCCAAATGGTCCAAAATGTCATGCACCCCATGGCATACGAATTTGACACATTTCCCTCTTCAATCTTACTCAAATTCATTCAATCCTCTTCCAAATAAATCTAATTGAGCTCAAATTGAAGTCCAAATAAATCCACCAAGGTGTCTTCGTCCCTCTTATGATTTTTTTCCCCATCATATGATCCAACTTATATCACAAAGATATGATCAAAACTGGCCCTCTGACTTTCCCGAACAAAAACAGCCTCACTTTGCTTTTCCACCAAAAATCTCGGTTTGTAGAAAAATCTTCTGAAGATGAGTTGACATTTTTAAAATGAATTGTGACATGACAAACTCTTCGATTTCTGAAATCGAACTTAGATTGGCGGTTAATTTCACTTCGACGCGCTTTTAGTGTGACCTAGACTATCGGGTCGTTTTCAGAACTTTTTAGGGCAATTGACCTGTGGTCGATTTTTTCGAGCCACAATGAACCCACTCGACATATTGGGGACTCTCGATTGTCATGAAAATCTTGATGATTCAAATATGGACACAAGGTACCAAAATGACAAAAAAATCAAATTAGTGCCGGTTGATGAGAATTTTCCAATTTAGTGAAGTCACCCACAATCGGTCATTCATCTCGGTCGAACCACCTAACTCTAATTTTAATTCGATTCTATACTGTGCCACAATAGTCTCTAAAGATAAGCACGGTCGAGAACTCGATTCCTAATCGAATTCCCAAGTCTGTTTGCCTTAAAGTCCTTAATAACTCATCCAGCTGGTCTAGTTATCTTGTGAGTGGCCAACTTAGAGAAAAGCACTGTAATCGCACCGATGAAATGCCCAATTTATCCAATCAAAGTCAGAACCCAAAAATCTGGATGTCACATATATCACTTTGGCTACTAGAAATCTGCTCTTGCTCGAGTTGTAACTTAATATCTGCTTAATTTTTTAGTATCTATTTTGGTAGGTATAGTTATATGATAAATATGGACATGACATTAAGAAGTAAGGCTGCAATCATATTTTTAGTATCCCTATCGCTGTAAATGAATATGATGGTTTGATGGCTCATTATAATGTTTTGTTTGATTCAGGCGATCTATTTATATGTCAATGGAAGTGGATCAATCAAATGATGATATGAATCCTATGATGGACTCACTAGAACATGAAGGTGAAGAAATTGATAACATTGAAGTGGCATCCAACACAAAGAAGGTATCTAATACTTGTCTTCCTAGTTCTGGTAAATGAACATCAACAATCTGGCTTCATTTTCATAAGGGCAAAACCGAGAAGGAGAAAACTATGGTGATTTGCAATTATTGTGGGGCCAAGTATACGTACTCTATTGATAATGGTACTTCCGCTATGTTAAAGCACTTGAAAAGGTGCAATAAGCATCCTCGCAACATAGATAAGAAGCAAAAAATTTTCACCCCACGTCAAGCACAAGGGATAACAATGGGGCATATTAGTACTGATGATAGTGCAAATGTCTTATCAGCATGGGAATTCGATCAAAATCATTGTAGACAAATGCTTGTTCGAATGATCATAACGGATGAACTACCTTTTTCGATGGTTGAAAGTGTTGGATTCCGTGATTTTATTGATCAATTACAACCTCTCTTTCATCGCATCTCACGATTTACAGTGGCTAGAGATTGCATGAAGTTATATCTTTGTGAGAAAAAAAGTTTGAAGACTTACTTTGGCAAGCTTAAGTCTAGGATTGCACTCACGACTGATACTTGGAGTTCCATCCAGAATTTAAATTATTTATGTCTCACCGCACATTTTATTGATGATGACTGGAAATTACATAAAAGAATAATCAATTTTATGGTGATGCCTAGTCATAAGGGCAAGGATATCGGGAAAATGATTGAGAAATGCATCTATGAGTGGGGAATAGAGATAAAAGTGTCCACAATCACTGTGGATAATGCTAGTTCTAATGATGTTGCCATTGGATTTTTAAAAGAAAAATTATCAAGAGATAGGCTATTAATCTTAGAAGGTGATGTTTTACACATGAGGTGCATGACTCATATTTTAAACTTGATTGTGAAGGATGGATTGACTGAGGGACGTGATTCTATTACACGTATTCGAAACATGGTTAACAATGTGAGAAGTTCTCCCATGAGAGCCAAAACATTTCAAGGTTGCATTGAAAGTGTGAGTATCACTTATAAGGGTTCGGTTTGTCTTAATGTCACAACTAGGTGGAACTCTACTTATCTCATGTTGGATACTGCCTTAAAATTCAAAAAAGCTTTTGAAATGATGGAAGAAGATGATCCTTCTTTCTTAAGTGAGCTTGATTATGACACTCCTACACATGAAGATTAGGAATATGCTAGAATTCTTTTAGTATTTTTAAAGAAGTTTTATGATGCCACCAACAAGATGTCCAGGACTCTATATATCACTGCGAATGATTATTTCAATGAGATAGCAACTTTATACAAAACTTTGAAACAAGCGGAGAAGGCTTCAGATCTTACTTTGAAAGTTATGGGTGCAAAGATGAAGGAGAAGTTTGACAAATACTATGGGAGTTTTGAAAAGGTAAATATGATGGTGTTGATCACGGTGATATTGGATCCAAGAAGAAAGATGAGCTATGTGCGGTATTGTTATAGATTAATCAATGATGATAGTGCGAAAGTTGATTAAATGTATGATAAGGTCTGACCTCGAGAGTCCTTTGCTTAGCACACTATACAAAGTAGATAAGTTTTGCAGAATGAATGGAGTCCTTGTTAAGTTGACCTTAAAGCATCTGAAGGGATCTTAAGGAAGCGTGGATTCCATCTAATACGCAAGCAATTGAGAGTAGCCTTAGCCAGTCATCAGATGCTTGAAACGGACTGGGAGGAACGCAGTCAAATATGTTGGAGTGGTCTATAGTGTCATGTTGAGATGTGCGAAAGTCGTTATCCAATCGTTTGATGATATAAATGGATATTTATGGGAGTAGGCCATACAAAAGGTTGAATACAAATCCATTACATCGTGTGGTCAAGTTTTGGTCAAGCTTTTACATACTCCACCTTATTCTAAAGGAAGAAGAAGGCCCAAATCAAACAGAGCTAGAGAAAGCTGGCCGAGTTCAAATGGATTCAAAGGAAGATCATCATCTGCCGTGGGAGAGGCATGACAACCATGACTATGGTGTAGTACGAGTTCAAATGGCACCCGCTGTTATAGTAGTGCTGGCTCGCAACACTCAATATTTGTCGGAGGCAGAAGATCGCTTCAAGTGCTATAAGTTGGTACAAAGGGACTTAAGTGCCAAAAGTTACGAAAGTGATACTTAAGTGCCACATTCAAAAAGAAATTGATCACTTAAGTGCCACTCCGGCCAAAATCAGGTCAAAATACTGACGTGTGCAATTTCCAACTAAATAAGTGCAAAACGACGCCGTTTTGCATGCTGACGTGGCCAAATAATGCAAAAACGACGTCGTTTTTGCATTGCCGTGACAATAAATTAATGTAAAAATTAATTAAATTTAATTTAGAACTAAATTTACTTAAAATATTTTAAAATACAAATATACCTATTAAAAAATTTTAAAAATAAATTAAAAAAGGGGGCCGCCTCCCTAGTGGCGCCCTAGCCGAGGGGAAGGGTCGGCCGGGGTCGCCGGGCCTCGTTTATTTTTAAATGTTTTAAATAAATTTAATTTTAAATTTAATTTAATTAGTTATATTCTTTTTTTTTCACGTCAACACCAAAACAATGCCGTTTTGCCTTTGCCTTACCGAAAAATCGCCATGTCAGCATTTTGGCCGGATTGGCACTCAAATAATCCATTTTGCTCCGATTTTGGCACTTAAGTGTCACTTTCGTAACTTTTGACACTTAAGATCTCTTTGTGCCAACTTATGACACTCCAAAGGTCTGTATGTCATTTATCGGATTGATCATGGCTTCTTAAGGAAATAATTATGGGGGAAACCAACTGCCCCATTTTGATTTTATGCCTTCACCTTTTACCTTTTCCTTTTTCATTTTTGTCCCTAGAAGAGCTTGTCACGTCTGCTTGCTCAATTCCAATTCGAAATCCATATTGATACAAGCTTCGTCCATCAGGCTGCTAACATGCCAAAGAGAATTGTTGGGTGCAACCATTTCAGAGTTAATCGCGGCTCAAAACTTTCAATATTATTGCGGTCAATATATAAGAATTGTTGGGTGCAACCATTTCCTCTGACATGCCAAAGAGAATTGTTGGGTGCAACCATTTCAGAGTTAATCGCGGCTCAAAACTTTCAATATTATTGCGGTCAATATATAAGAATTGTTGGGTGCAACCATTTCCTTCGATGCCTAGACTTAATTCTCACGCTGTTAATAAATCCGAAAAATTCTCCATAAGAATATAATTTGTTTTTGGCTTGATCAACATGGAAATACGATAGAGCAAGCTTGTTTCATGTCACAGGACATACTTGATTGATACCTTCTATGATTGATAATATCATATTCATGGGAAACCGATTCAGTAGTTATTTTATGAGTGAAGTGAATAGATGATATGTGAAGAATGTCCATCCACTAGCTTTACTAAAAGAGATAATCTGTGGCACTTCTTTTTTCTTTTTCTTTTTTCCAGATAAAAGAAGAAGAATAAGTTAGATAAGAAGGTATTTTGGTTTTATAATGTACCATTAGTTTTTTTAACTTTTTTATAGCCAATTGAGATCTTAAACAACCCAATTTTATTTTAATGATGCTAAAGTTACTAAAATTTGATATCTTGTGATATACTAAGGAGGTGACAGTTTTTTTTTTTTTTTTTTTTTTGACAAAATGAGGTGATGGTTGACGGGGCAGATTATGTGGGCATTTGATACGACGCCTAGTAAACACGAGCGAGGAAAATAAAAAGAAAAGCATATCAGAATGGTTGAAGATCATGAAAGCCATGGCTTTAAAGAAACTCAATTGGTCTCTGGTGCGTTGCGACTCTCCTTTGCTGCCGAGGTACTCAGAGCAAAGGCCGTGGCACAATTACAAAGGGATAATGCAGTGCCGCAGTGGAAATTATGATTGGTGAGGCAGAGAGCGAGGGTGATAGAGTCCCCTTGGACTACTTTGTTCAGTCCCAAATTCCACGAGCGAAGAATGGAAGATCATTATCTGTGAAGATAAAGAATGGCTTAGCCGTGGACTGAGCGTTTAGAGCTTCGAAAGCCGTTGACAACTACGTGAACAAGATCATTTCCTACCGCCAGTGCGTGTCCCTTCTCACTTTCGTCTAAAGGAAGCCCACTGGGTGACGTCCACCTGATGTTTGTGATTTTGCCTCCCTGAATCCAGCTTTAAACCACCCGAGAAAAACCAAACTCATTGTTTTTAATTCAAGGATTTAAATATTTTGACTATTAGTTTTGTGAAAATTAGTGCTCTTATTTGTTTTTTAAAATACGTAGCAGCTTGTTGCAAAGAAAAGTGACATCCAATCTATTGTAAAAACTTTTGGAAGGAATGCAGCTGTCCCTCGGTGTAAGGCTGGAATTAAACCGGCGTAACGTAGTCATGTCTTGTAGACTAGTCCTCGATGAGAATTATTCTTATGGTGCTTGGGAGGCAGAGTCTATTGTAATCTCATCTTGTTGGTAGGTATGTATTGATATCTATTTGTTTTTTTTCATTCAAATAAATTATGTTGTTTGTTTTTATGTTGTTCTAGTAACGACTTGTATTTTTCACAGGTATAGAAGTTCCATGGTTGGATCGTTGAAGTCAACTCTTGAAAACAGTACTTAGTAGAAGACTCTAATCGAGCCTAACATATCACAAGAGAGACAGCAGATAAGGGGGGAGAGTTTGTGTTTGTATTTGAAAATATGTGAAGTTCTTTTTATGTGCCATTTGAGAAGGTAACGCTGTTGGAGCTGTGATTATTTTTCCTTTCTGTGTACTGCTTGAAAGAATGATGTGGAGATGACTTTGTTTCTTATGAATGAGAAATTAGAAATGAGAAACTAAAAAGTCTGAGATGGATGGCCTCAATTGAATGTCAGCTGATCCCACGTTTATAATGCATCAATTGTGGGTGCACAGATGGAAAAATTCTTGCATGCTGGAATCGCTCAGAGAGATAGCCTACACATCAGAGATGGTGGATAGCTTTGTTGAGTAAATGATATTGAAAGAGGACGTGAATCCAAGAAGCTCACTCTCTCCGAAGAAACGGGTGATGATACTAAGAAACATATACATACAAAAAGCTTCTCTATAAAATAGTCTACAACATTCTTATAAAATAAAAGTTTAGGATTTTGCAGGTCTCAACTGTTGATCACAAACAAACTTTAAGAATCTCTCTCCCAACTATAAGAGATTCTTCTCCCTTCATCACCACTTTTCAGTCCGTGGAAAATAGTTAAATACGCAAATCACCATGTGATATGAATGTCCATTCAGGTGAATGTACTGATCAATAATTTTTAATTTAAAAAGTTGAAGGTTAACTTTATCTCATCACTTTTTTTTTTTTGGTAAAGAACTTTATCTCATCACTTATTCCTATTAATTGAAAAAAAAAAAAAAGGAATTGTATTAAGAATATAAATATACCATTCCATGAAATATCAAACGAGCTCTGCTTTTTCCACATTTTAATCTTGTGTTAGAATCCCTGTTCGACACCAACCCACAACCAAAAAGTGTGAATTGACCATAAGGTGCGAAAGGCACCTCATATTGATTGTTCAAATATGTAGTATCAAGGGTTACTGCTTCATCAAAACTTTCATATAATACCAGACTTCCTGCATCTGCCTGGGAAACATTCTTTAACCTGGAACTATCTTCCAATTCCATCACATAGAAGAAAAAATGGTCATTTCTCTTTGCATCCTAACAAAATAGTTATGATTGGTTTCGCCTCTCCAGTTCCAAGTCTTCAACTTTCTTGCCTTTTCAATAAAATTTTGAAATCTTTCTCACCAAAGGTAAGTTTTTCATTCCCTCCTGCCTCGACAACAGACAAGTTAAAGTCCTTGTTGATCCTTATACTGCTCTATCTACATAAACTCTTTCGATGAAGAGAATATGCAAGAGTTGAGTATTCTACCTTACCATCATCTCCAATTTTCTAGCTACTCCTTGAGACACCCAATCCCACTTGTTTAGCATATCTTTTATTGTACTCTTAAGGGATCCTCTACAGAATCAAATACCATTCCTTCCCTCGGTTTTCTATCACAGTTTCTTCTTTAATTTGATTTCAATTTGCTTCATCACCAATAGCTTCTGTCTCACATTCTTCATCATTAGATAGTGTGTCAATGTCCTGCATTTGTAGGGTTGATGCGCATTTTTCTTGCGTTTGCTAAAACTATAGAAAGCAAATATTTTAGTATGACATGTAAGAGTTTTCCTGATTTATGGACTAAATTATTTTGACATTGTTATTGTAATTTACCGTTTAACGTTTACCGTTTTACGGGGTTTGGTCTTAGGTGAGATAGAAGGTTTCTTAATTAGTCTTATATGGGACTGGCTAGTGTGGGCCGAGTTGAGCCTAGCCCGTAATGATGGGGACTGGCTGGAAACTCTATAAATAGTGCTCAAGTCTCTCCTCTAGCCTTAATCTCACATATTCTCACCTAAGGGGCGTTGCTCTAATGTCAATCGTGAGAGGCCGCCTCATTGAGCCAGTGATCAGGAGGGTAATAGAGGAAAAGGATTTGCGCAAGGAACATTGTGTTTCCTCCGCTTCCGCTCAAGAACAATGGATCCTAAATCAGGTGCGTCAATCCTTCTATTCACAATTGCTTCTTCTCATGTTCTGGTCATAGAGATCTTGGGGTTGCATGAGTTGCAACCTACATGTGGTATCAAAGCCTCCATAACCCTAGAACATGAACGCAATTGGTTTTGCCCTAATCTCTACGAATTTGCCCTAAATTATACTGATTTGCCCTAATTAGTATGATTTTTGCCCTAATTTGCGATTTTCGAGATTTTAAGTTTAAGAAAAATCAAATTAAATTGCAAATTGGGACTCGGCTCGACGAGACGGTGAAAACCGTTGGCGGCGCATCGCCGTGGGACGCCGCATGCGCCCCCACGCGCGGCCACGCGCAGCTAGGGGCGTCGAGCACGCGCCCACGCGCCGCCACGCGCGGGGTGTGCGTCGCACGTGCCTGCTGACGTCAGCGACCCGGGTCAGACCCGATGCATGCGTCGTACGTGCCGCTGACGTCACGGTGACGTCAGCAACGCGGGTCGACCCGACCCGGTCGCTGACCCGATGACGTCGGCGGGATCGCCCATGACGTCAGCAGGCCGGCCGACCCGAACCGGCGACCGACCCGACCCGACCCGAGATCCGACCCGACCTGTGATCCGAACCGACCAGGGATCCGACCCGACCAGGGTCCGACCCGACCCGACCCGGTCAACGGTTGATCGGTCCGGTCAGCCGGTCGGACCGGGCGGCTGGACCGGGAGGTCGGACCGGTTTTATGGCCGGCTTGACGTCAGGCGCGTGAGCCCCACGCGCCGCGCACTCAGGCGGCGCGTGCGGGCGCGTGGGGCCTCCTTTCGGCGAGTGCTCGACGGCGTTGGATTCGTATGAGGATTTCCTATCTTGTGGCATATTTATTTTATATGTTTGATGATGTTATGGATGTGAAATTGCATATAAAGCCCTAAATATGTGTATTTTAAGTGAATTTTTTGCGTATTTTTCTTGTATTTTTCTGTGATTATGGAAATACAAGTGCTAGGTTACAGGTATGCTATTTTGTTCATTCATAAGGCAGATTAATTAGCATGTTATGTGATTTGAGTGATATGTGCCTCTATCACTACAATTAAATCACATGTATATGGTGTGTGTGAGATAAATATATCCCTGATATGAGAGAGTTTCAAGGATTCAATTGAGTTGTGACCGCCAAAGTGGCACACTTGATTGGGTTTAAGAAATTTCTGTCTCGTAGGTTGTGCAGGATGTCTCCGGTCTAATGCATGGTCATACTCCCAAAGGAGGTGATTATGTATTAGCTCTGGAGGGATACATGATGATGTGGTGGAGGATTGTCTAGTCTTAGTGGTTCTTCCGCCCAAAGGTGATGAATTCACGAAGATTTGAATATATTCTCCCGACCGCCGTCATGTGGGAGTGTACAATTGCATGTCATGTATTCTGCCCAAAGGTGATTATGTGATTTTGCATGTAACTCTCTGGATGTGTACTTGTGTACACAATACTCACATGATGCTAATTGTTATATACCGCTGTTTTTCGTCACCTTTTCGTCAATGGTAACTCCGTCACTATTGAGGTTCTCACCGGTTCCAACTTTAAGAAGTGGAAAGAAGATTTTCTATTTGCCATGGAAGATGGCGGATGTTCATTTGGCTCTTATCTGGCGATCGACCAGCAGCCATTACCGCGAGAGTACAGAGGATCGAAAGCACACTTTACCGCTCGGGGAAAAGAGCAATAGAATTTGCTTGCTATCTATGAAACGTTCAATTCGGGAGCACTTGAAAAGTGGTTTGCTCGCGAACCGCACCGTTAGGCAACCGATGGAAGCTTTGGTGGCTAGGTACCGTGTGTCATCTAATACCGAGATAGGGACACACATTCATACACTGTTTACCATGAAGTATGATGGTTCTAGTGGGGTAAGAGATTATATTCTGAGAATGGTTGATTTGCAGATCAAGCTTCAGGCTCTCAATGTTGCCATTCCCACTACTTGCATCGTGCATCAAGCTTTAAACACTCTTCCTCCTGATTTTGGGATTATCAAGACTACTTATAGTTCCCAAGATGAAGCCTGGTCGATTAATGAACTGATTTCTAGGGTGGTGGCAGAGGAAGAGAAATTGAAGAAAGACAAAAGGCACATTGCTCTTTATACTTCAAGTTCTGCCACTGATAAGGGTAAGAGTGTGAAGAATTATACTCAGAAGAGAAATTCTGATGCAGCTGGGCCTTCCAATGGTAAAGGAAATTCTGAAGGTGCTGGTCCTTCTAACAGTGTTGGTCCTTCTAACAGTATGGGTCCTAAGAAAACATTCCCTAGAAAGAGGGGTGTTTTTGCACTTTTGTAGGGAGAGAGGACATGTAAAGAAGGACTGCAAAAGGTTTAAGGATTGGTTGTCTAACAGAAACAAGAAGAGTGAGCCTAAAGGTAATGATTCATTGGCATTAGTTTATGAATCCAATCTATCTGAAGTTTCGACTAATTCATGGTGGCTAGATAGTGGTGCAACTAACCATGTTGCGTTTACCATACAGGGGTTCATAAACAAAAGGACGCCAAATCAGGATGAATCAAAGCTCACTATTGGAAACAACATTGGAATTGATGTCGAGTTCGTGGGAGATGTTGTTTTGGTTTTGGATTCTAGTTTTAGGATGATGTTAAGAAACACTTTTTACGTATCTTCATTTAGGCGGAATTTAATTTATGTGTCTTGTTTGGACATGAGTGGATACTCTTTTGAGATAAAGAGTAATGCTATTGCCATCTTTTATGATTCCAATAAGATTGGGTGTTGCAATTTATCCAATGGATTATATCGATTGAGTTTATGTCCCAAGGACATGTATGTTGCATATTCAGCTAAAAAGGTGTTTCCAAAAGGCCTCTATCTAAGGAACAGTCTTATACATTGTGGCATAAACGACTTGGTCACATATCCAAAGAAAGAGTAGAAAGGCTTGTTAAGGCTGACATCCTACCTATTCTTAAAGGTGATCAAGAGACTTGTGTAGACTGTTGTAGAGGTAAGATGACGAAAATAAAGAAGAAATCACTGTTCGAAGTTCGGCTTGTTGGAGATTATTCACACCGATATTAGTGGGCCATACACAGCTACTTTATGCAGAAACTTTTATTTCATCACATTTATTGATGACTATTCCCGATATGAATACTTATATTTGATTAAAGAAAAGTCCGAGTCCCTTGACAAATTCAAGATTTTTCGGACTGAAGTGGAAAACAAGTTGGGAAAAGTTATAAAGATTGTCGATCTAATCGTGGTGGTGAGTATTATGGTAGGCACGGTGATGCTGGACAACTTAAAGGGCCGTTTGCCAAATACTTAGAGGATTCTCGGGGAATAGTAGGTCGGGTTTACTATGCTGGAAGTCCCGAACAAAACGGCGTAGCTAAAAGGCGCAATCGAACTCTTATGGACATGATGAGAAGTATGATTAGTAGGACCAATTTACCTACTTTTTTATGGGGTGAAGCTTTGAAAACAACTCTCTACATTCTTAATCGTGTTCCTAGTAAAGCGGTTCCATTAACTCCTTTTGAGTTGTGGACTGGACGTAAACCTAGTCTGAATCATTTTAGAGTTTGGGGATGTCCAGCAGATGTGAAGTTATATAATCCTACATTGAATAAGCTGGATTCCAAAACTACACGATGTTATTTTGTGTCTTACCCAGATCATTCAAAGGGGTATCGATTTTACAACCCCAATGGGGGTACAAGAATTGTGGAATTTCAGACTGCAAAGTTTCTTGAATTTGATGTAGCTGAAAAAGGTAGCTGTTCACAAACTTCTGAAGATGATAGTATGGTGGGGATTACTGCATCCTCATCTCATCCTGTGCAGACAATTTTGGATCCTCTTGTGCCACAAAATGAACCTGTTGTGGCTCAAGATCCCATTGTTGAGATAGTTCCTGATGCAATTCCTCAAGCTCCTTAAGTTCAGAATGAGGTTGAAGTAGCTCCACTCAGAAGAGCTGCTAGGGAAAGACGTTCTGCTATTCCACCAGACTATGTGGTCTACCTAGGAGAGCATGATTATGATATTGGCTGTGTTGTTGATCTAGTCACTTATAAGGATGCTATCTCATGTCCTCAATCGGATTTGTGGCTAGATGCGATGAAAGATGAGATGTAATCTATGAAACACAATGGTGTTTGGGAGCTTGTTGAATTACCTGGAGGGTGCAAACCTATTGGCTGCAAATGGGTATTCAAGACTAAAAAGGATTCCAAAGGAAAGATTGAAAAGTTTAAGGCCAGACTGGTGGCTAAAGGTTTCACTCAAAGAGAAGGAATAAATTATGAAGCAACATTTTCTCCAGTTTCTTCTAAAGATTCCTTCAGAGTGATCTTGGCATTGGTAGCTCATTTTGATATGGAGTTATACCAGATGGATGTAAAGACCGCATTCCTTAATGGAGACCTCAATGAGGAGGTTTATATGGTGCAACCCGAGGGCTTTACGGTTGATGACTCGAGGTAAGCTTGTTTGTAGATTGAAGAAGTCTATTTATGGCCTTAAACAAGCTTCTAGACAGTGGTATTTCAAATTTCATAGTGTTGTCACTTCATGTGGATTTATTGAGAACAAAGTAGATCAGTGCATATACACCAAGGTCAGGGGGAGAAAATATATTTTTCTCATACTTTATGTGGATGATATCTTGCTTGCAAGTAGTGACATTGGTTTACTTGCATGAGACAAAGTGGATGTTATCGAAAAATTTTGATATGAAAGACCTTGGTGAGGCGTCTTTTGTTCTTGGCATTGAGATTCATAGGGATCGCTCATGCCGTTCATTGGGCTTATCTCAAAGGGCATATATTGATCGTATTTTGGAAAGATTCAGTATGCAAGACTGCAAATCAGGAATTGCTCCCGTTATTAAAGGTGATAAATTGAGTCTTTCACAATGTCCTGTTTCAGATTTTGAGAAAGCTCAAATGAAGAATGTACCTTATGCTAGTGTGCTTGGAAGTATCATGTATGCTCAAGTTTGCACTAGGCCGATATTGCTTTTTGCGGTTGGGCTTCTAGGCGAGATATCGACAAATTCGGGATACGATCACCGGGTTGCTGCCAAGAAGGTTTTAAGGTACTTAAAGAGAACAAAGGATTATATGCTGATTTACAGACATGTTCCTGACTTGCAACTAGTAGGGTATTCTGATGCAGATTTTGCTGGTTGTCAAGATGACAAAAAGTCAACCACATGATACATATTTATGTTGGCAGAAGGTGCAGTATCATGGAAGAGCGAGAAACAGAAATCTATATCTTCTTCTACCATGCAAGCGGAGTTCATAGCATGTTTTACAGCAGCTACTCAGGCTATTTGGTTCTGGAACCTCATTAGGGAGTTATCAGTTTTTGATTTTGTGGATCGACCCATACAACTATATTGTGACAATAATTCTGCAGTGTTGTTTATTAACAACAACAGAAGTCTCAAGGAGTCTAAACACGTGGAGGTCAAGTTTTTGACTATAAAGGAATCAGTGCAGAATGGTGATGTTGCTGTAGATTATGTTTCTACAGATGATATGATTGCAGATCCACTAACTAAAGGCCTACGCCCATGTGTGTTTGATCGACATGTCCTTAGTATGGGCCTAGGAGCATCTTGGGATGCTGTCATTTAGTGGGAGTTATATTTTATTTTTCCTTGAAATAAAGTTTATGTCTGCATTTGTTACAATTTAGTAACGTTTTGATATATATATATATATATATATATATATATATATATTTCAACTTTTGCATTCAATACAATATTTTGAATGGTTTGTTATTTTGTTGAATATATATATATATATTGTTATCATTCTCAAGGTATTACCTTGAGTGAAGGCTAGGGGCAATTCATTATTAGCCTTGTGCATATGTTCTTGTAAAAGGTTAACCATAAGAACAAGACATATGTGGGTTCATTAGAACCATAATTTCATTCTCTTGTGGTACAAACTTTTGTGTTGCCTAAGTAAGAGAATGGTGATCGACAAATGGATCTCTATGAGAGATGTTAGCCATTTGCCACACTACCATATTGAATCCATATCAAATAAAGTTGAAAACACTTGTGACCATGGAAGGCTCTGTGTGTATACATGCAGTTACCGCCATGATTCGGTGTTGGAGGCTTTATGGGATATGATTGACTATTAAGAATTATCTCTGAACCAATGTGCGCACATACAATATAATTTCAATTAATATAGTCCAAGTGGGAGAATGTAAGAGTTTTCCTGATTTATGGACTAAATTATTTTGACATTGTTATTGTAATTTACCGTTTAACGTTTACCGTTTTACGGGGTTTGGTCTTAGGTGAGATAGAAGGTTTCTTAATTAGTCTTATATGGGATGGCTAGTGTGGGCCGAGTTGAGCCTGGCCCGTAATGAGGGGGACTGGTTGGAAACTCTATAAATAGTGCTCAAGTCTCTCCTCTAGCCCTAATCTCACATATTCTCATCTAAGGGGCGTTGCTCTAACGTCAATTGTGAGAGGCCGCCTTATTGAGCCAGTGATCAGGAGGGTAATAGAGGAGAAGGATTTGCGCAAGGAACATTGTGTTTCCTCCGCTTCCGCTCAAGAACAATGGATCCTAAATCAGGTGCGTCAATCCTTCTATTCACAATTGCTTCTTCTCATGTTCTGGTTATGGAGATCTTGGGGTTGCATGAGTTGCAACCTACATGACAATCAATTAGAAACATAGGTACACAGAAGATTGTAATCTGAGATATTTTCAAGTAAGATATGACGCAATAGTAGCTTATTCATATAATCATAAACTGACACAATAGCTAATTTATTAATAACAACTTGTGCATTGTTTTCCTGAAAATAGTAGAGCATATGGCCCACGAACTATATGCAGATCAAAGTCCTTTAACCATGTCTTTATTTAATAAAAATATTACGATTGGTGGACGGAGGAGAAAAAATAGGTAGGACTCATCTCAGGATTTCTCTGTATTGTAATTTTTTTTGGCCATCGCTATCTAAGGATTCCTTCCCTATTTGTTATGGCATTGAAATTTAGATTTTCAACGTATTCTTTTTTATACAAAAAGTTTTTGACCTCTTGATATCAATTTTTTCCATGCATGGCCATATCCCTTATATGATTCTTAAAGATCCAATTATCACATGAACACAAAATTATCTTGTGTTCATGTATATTTGACGCGTGAATCATGAAAAAATTCTGAGAGAGAGAGAGAGAGAGAGAGAAGTCGACAGGTTCAATATGCTCGAACAAAAATTAATGATGTCAGTAAAAACTTGTTCAAATTTTTGTTATCCATTTTTTGGAAAGGAAAAGAAAAGAAAAAAACATGATCTTCCATGTAAAAGCGTGCTTAAAATGATTAAAAGAAAAGACAGTTTATTGTGGTTTTATAGACACTTTGTGTCTGGAATTATTTTGAAAAGTTTTGTAGAATATTCATGAAATGATTGAGTAATATGTGGTTAAGTATATTGATGCTTGTTATAAAAATATATATATACAAATGAAGAAGCGCGTTTTCATCAAGTAAGGTTCGAAATTTATATGGTCTCTAATTCATAAAAAGAAGAAGATACCCCAGAACCATTTATTGGTCTTCATCTTTGTCTACTAATGAAGTGGAGAGTACTTGAGAATAGATTGCTCCAAATATATTGATAAAGTTGGCAAAGATAACATTGATATTCTGAAATGATGGAAGAGGGAAGCCATTGATTTTTCAATTCTTTTCCTCATGGCTTGTGACTTACTATCTCCACCAGCATTTATGAGCCCATGTCTAATACTAGCCAACACAGATCATGGAAGACAAAAGGGGTAGGCAGGAAATTTAGAAATGGTTTTTGCTAGACATGATTGGTTCGTGCAAGAATTGACTCTAAAGGAACGTACCCTATATGAACAAGAGGACAACAATGATATTGTATCATCCAAATTATAACGAAGAACAAGACACCAAAGATATCGAATTTATTAGACATTCTCTTTTGTATAATTTGTGTGTAGTTATTATTAGTGCATCGTTACGTGTAATTTTCTTTTTCAAATTACTCAAAGATACACTTGTATTTCAATTAGGTTTAATTAATGAGCCTTTTTTAATTAAAATTTTAATTTATTTTTTTTATTATTTTTAAAAACTGAACCAACTAGTTTATTTTTATTTTTTTAAAAAAATCATGAAAATAATTAAAATTAATTTAGAGAAGAAATGGGCCAGGACCAACCGAGCCCGGAACGGCCCTTTGGCCTCTCCTAACAAGGACTAGCACTTTCTTCCACCAGGCCTTTCGCCATAAGGTTTTGCACTTGACGTTGGGGTTCTTCGTTGGTTATGCAACTTTATTGGGGATAACTCCGATGTTGAAAATCTCATGCATGGGCAGCGACGCAGCCGGAATTTCATCAGGGACAAAAATTCTAAATTCTTCCGGGAGTTGCTCAATTGTCTTAGAAATTCAAGTACTTCTTCATTTTCTTCTGTTGACACCGAAATTTTGTTGATGTTTTGGATATCCATTTATTTTGCAAAGTATAAATTTTATTTTCAAAAAGAATTATGAAGTAGTGTGGGCCGGCGTGTCCAGCCCACTTAGCAACCTTCGGCCCTCTAAGCTCGTTTCCCCCTCCCATCTTCATTTATTTTGTTTTGAGCCCATCTTCATCTTTTCCTTTTAGTCCATAAAAGCCTAAAAAGAAGCCCAGCCCAAGATCACTTCTTCCCCTTCGTCTGCACGAACCAGCGTCTATGAGGAGGGAGGCAAAGAAAAGGATGGTACGTGGGAGCAGAGGGAACAGGACAGAGGGCAGACCGTCGACCGGGAGTTGGTCGGGGCCAGGCCGGCGGCAGCAGCTGGCACGGCAGGAGGCATGCGCACCGAAGCTCAAAAGCGAGAGAGGAGCGCGCTGTTGTGAGGGGTGATTATTAGGGGGCTTGGCTGAAATGAGAAAAATGGTCGACCGCCGACCATCGCCTCTGTCCACGGTTGAGCGGTGGTCTTCCTTCTCGTCTTGTCATCCGTCGAAGCTTTGCCGGCAACCATACGACACCAAAACTCTACCCTGAACCTGGTGGGAGTGCGCTCTCGAACACCTCATTTTCGGCCCCGTTTCGTTGAGCACAAGATCTGAATTTGTTTCATTTTGGAGATCATAGGACTTTGATATAGTAATAGGACTGAGTTATAATCTATGATGTGGGTTCATGTTTTTGTGTGTCGAGATTTCAGACTCATTTCACCATGAATGTCAATATGGAGCTTGTTTTCGAAAATGCGCACCATGCGTTTGTTAAAATGCTTGAAAGAAGACCGGAAAAATTCTCGTGTTTAAACTCGAAACCGATCTCATTTGTTTCTGTGTTCGTCGAACCCTACTTGATTTCTTCGTATTTTTCTGTGTTGGCCTTGCATGAGCCCCTTCACTAGAGCCCCTTGCCGGCAATCCCCCGTCCATGGTTCAAGGCTAATCGAGTCAGCGTTTCTCTCTATTTTAACATGCTTGTGCTTGTTTATTTGCTGAGTGTGCTGATATTAAAAATTTGAGTGCCGGGTGATGTTCATTTTTGGTGTTCGGTGGTCGCCGAAATAGCGAGCCGAAGTTGGTGGTTGTCAGTCAGGATGGATGATCAACGGGAGGAGATGGCTCGGCGGCGGTATGTATGTCGGCAACAAAACATGTGAAAGTTGATATTATCTTGAAGTTGGTGATTTGGGAAGGAGACGATCGAATGAAGATAGGTTGCAGGAGAAAGCTTCGGCGAGCAAGTGCAGGGGGTTGAAGACGATGAAAAAAAAAAAAAAAAAAAAAAAACCAGAAAGGACAAAAGAGAGAAAGAATTACAAGAAACAAAGAAAAGAGAGAAAAAAGGGGAAAGCCAACAATAGGGGGAATAGAAAGTAAAATGGGCTTCGGGCTTTTTAGTTGTGGGCCGGTCGTCCATACGAAGAGAAGGGTTTTGGGCTGGTTTGTTGTGGGCTAGGTTCTTTTTAGAGTTCGGGCCAAAAAATTAAGAACAAGAGAAGTGTTCTTGGGATGATTTATTTAATTGCGAGTGGGCTTTTAAAGGTTCGGGTCGGTTTAGTTGGGTCAGGTCTCTGGACCCGGTCCGAATTTCTTTTAAATTAACATTAAAAAATATTAATAAAAATAAAAATAAAAAATTATATTGATTAATAAAAAATTCATAAAATTCATAACAAATTCATAAAATTCTAGAAAATCAGAAAAATATAGAAAAATTGGAAAATCCTTAAAATTAAAAATCTAAAATTGCATAATCCTCTAGGGCTTTACAATAGGGTCCTTTGTTTTGAATTGTATTTTTCTTTTTAGAGACAATATTAGGATGCTTAAGTGTTTTCTTAAATATTTATATTTGGTTACACTTTCAATATGTTGGATGTTATTTCCCTGATCTAGAATGATTAGGATGAACTTTAGATTTCTTTTGGATAAACTACTATAACATTAGTTAGCATGATCAAGCTAGGTATCAAAAGTGTGTTAGTCTTAAGGCTAGCGTAACAAATCCCCGAGTCTAAAATTTCTGATTGCGTAAATAGTAAGATATCATCCCGTATCTTACTTGGTTTCTATTTGATTGAAAAGACTAGTGGCGGCTCCTTAGTTAAAATTTACATTGGCTTAATTGATTAAAAACTTGAATGCCCAATGTCACGTGAGAGATGGGCTTGGAAGAACCTGAATTAATTAAAGGCTGTCAGCTCGAAGTTGACAATACCTCCAAACTAATTGTCTCTTCCACGAGAAGTTAGGTCGTGACATCTTCATGTACCACTAGCGCTCATGCAACGTGTCTCCTTGTAGGATTTTATGGTGTGTTCTTTTAATTTTGTTCCTTATTATTATATTATAATTGGGTGAATTGTTTGTGAGCATTTTTTTTTTCTAGAATGGACATGCGAATTTCCTAGTACATGATGGATTCGGGTACACTTATTCTTTCTAAATAAAAAAGTTGAAATATAATGATGATATTTTCTCAAGATTCAGGACACAAAGAAATTGATGACTCACAAAGGAAAAAAAATCTCACTTTTTTCTTCTCTCCTTTTCTTTCCTTTCTATTTTCTTTTTCAGCGTCTAACTATCGCCGATATAAATGTTTGGCTTCAATCGCCAATATCATGAATAATTCATGATATTGCCATAATTGTCTAAGTAACATATGACATACATCCATTAAAATCGCATCATGCCACACTTTGTTGTGATCTTTATTTGTAATAATTATTGAATTAAACAAGGTTGAAGACGTTTACTATCACCCGCCGTGGTGGCTCCGCTGGATAGGTTTCAGACTTCCTTTCGCTAAGAGGTCTGGAGTTCGAAACCCCTGCGACGCAAGTGGCAGGGAGGCTGGCATGAGACATTGGTGACTTACCCGGTGGCATGTGTGTGGTGGCAAGCACGTGTCGCCCCGGTGGTTTATCTCCGGCTGCCGGCCGTGCGGGGGTTCCCGGGTCAAAAAAAAAAAAAAAAAAAGACGTTTACTTCATTTCTCTCCCTCGACTGTTGTGACCTGCCAAGGTACGGATGCTCTTTCATTGGCAACTTCAGATTCCTGACCACAACTGCTACAACATTCCTACAGCCTCTTCCGTCAATAATAGCATTGCAAACCATGTCATGTGACGTGCACTTGTTTGAAAAACATTGTGGTGCCCTTTATTCGTCACCTCTCTCCGCCCTGTCTTTCTCTTTCAGGATAGATCGCTTCCTTCACCAATATACACAGTCATTCATCTCTCTGTTTCTCTCTCTCTCTCTCCCTCCCTCCCTCTGACACACAAATCACAAATCGTACTAAAATTTCACAAACACATTAATAGAAAAACAATCCGTGATTTGCAGAAAAAAAAAAGTCTATAAATTTAATTTTGGATTTCACATGGAAATAGATAGAAGAGAGGGTGATGATCAACCGTGATTTTGGGCAACGTTGATGGGTGCCACAAATGGTCAACGAAGAATGGTATGATCAATTGTAGGCAGTAGACTCAACACATTGAACATTAGCGCTTCAGAATGTTTATTGAAGTCGGTTTTGTTGTCTTTCTGCACAACTTATTGTTTGTTGGAGGGAATGCAAGAACTTCAATTTGAAGGGACTGCATTTATAAAAAACCTCATCTCTTTAAATAAGTGCAAGAAGCTGGCAAGCCTTTCGTCTAGCATTTCTTGGTTGGAGAAATTGAGTAGGCTGAGACTTGAAGGTTGCTAAAATTTATTCCAAAGTATGGGGAGGACTCAACTGAGTTGTATGTAAATATGGGACTTCCAAATTTTTCCTTGCTAGATTCTTTTTTTTTTCCTTGCTAGATTCAAGGGATGCAATTTAGCCGAAGTTGAGTTCCTTCAAAATCTTTCCCTTTTTCCCATTTCAAATTGGCTTACAAACATTATAGAGGTCCCAAAATGACTTGGACTTATTTTGGAAACATAATTGAGATGATGTCCAACTTTAGTTTTAAGGTATCTTCATGTAAGCCGTTTTGCTTTTCATTTAGCTTTCTGGCCTACTTGGATCTCTTTGAAAAAATGTACGATAATTCATTGCTTTCTAACAAAAGTCTCCTTTCGTTTTGTCCCCGCAACCCATAATTCCGTTACACAATACTGGATACAGGAAAAAAAAAGGCCATGGCTTCATGCTCGATTTACCTTAACTTTTTTGGATATCAATTGAGGACGAACCCTTTTATTCCATCATAATCCGACTCGGTTCACAAACACCACACAATAAATGAATTAGATCTCATGACGGCTTGTAGCCAAGACAAAAGATTAGCATATGAGCATTTGTAGTCTAATTAAATTTGTAAGGAAAAGTATTCTACATATTGATTCTGTGAATTTATATATAGTGTCATTTGATTTAAGATAAGCCCTGAATGAAAATGATTGATAGCGTATATTAATGCTCTTTGGTACACCGAAAAAGCAAAAGGGTATGCTACGAGAACATGAGTATATGGAAAGGGAAAGGACCTCCGGCCAACAGTTTTTCTACCAAAAACTAATCCGTGGAATCGGGTAAAGTAGGGTGCAAAGCAGAGTAAAAGTCAAAAAAGAAAACCTTAAAAGTCGCAAAGAAGCGGACCGGTCATGATGAGGAAAGATCAAAGTGAACGTCCCACTAAGTCCGCGTTTCACGGATTATAAAAAGGGATGCGATAATGACAAATAAATGGGAATCACGCGAAGGAGCAAATTGGAAAGTAGGTCTCTCTCTCTCTCTCTCTCTCTCTCTCGCGAATCTTTCCTCTCTTTTTTTTCACAAATTAAAAAGCAGCCGTCCTCAGCAAAGGCATGATGATCATCACTTGTCATGCATGTGCTTTCGTTTCAATTTGCTCCAACTTTTTTAACGGTAACCTACCGTAAAAGATCGTGATGAAAAAATATATATGCTTGTGATATAGATAAATTTTACATACAAAAACTTAGGATGCATTTTTTTTTGCTCCTTTCTTCGTGACTTTGTAGAGATATGTACTAAACCCAAGTTGGCCATAATCTTCCTCAATGACTCCATAAGATTGACATTCCAATTTTTCCTTGGGATATCTCGATCATAGAAGGCTTCTTCCGCAATAAGTTATGTTCGTATAGTCCTCATTTGGATAATGCATAGCACATTTTGCTTTTCATTTTTTTTCCTTAATTGAATCACGATCTCATTGACTGATGCGATCCTCAATGATGTCTATCACTTGGATTAATTAGACATTGTAGCTAATAAGGGCAATTGATTGGGCAAAGAAAATAGAGTCAGTGTTATGAGATGAACATTTGTTGTTGACTTGACATTAAAACTTCAAAATATAATGAAGCACTTGAACTTTTGGTCAATGTGGCCCTCTTACTTTTTATATTTGTTTCGACTGGTTATGTTGAGTTTAATATATCAATTTTAATTGGAGAGGCTTGACCTATCTATCAGTTGCAACATAGATATAGTTGTTGTGAAAGATAGTTAAGATAGACTTGTAATAATGCATTCATAACCTTATAAGTTTGTTATAGTTTCTTACATTTCCTATACCGTGAACACCATGTAGAAAAGATGATCAAAATGATCAAATACACTTGTGTTAGTACCCAATTTTACTCCTTTTTCCCCCAAAAAGTGTGTTAAGCTAGTCCATTTACTCAAGTGGTTGCCCACAAAATAGGAGGATTTCGAGCAAAGTGGACAGACATGATGCCGCTTCTTTTGAAGAACATTAAAGACACTGAAGTGACAGATCGACCGATGAACCCTTTATCTCTAGAGTCATCTTTACTTTTACTTGTTCTTTTATTTCCTTGTAATTTCATTTCGATATAATTTCAATTTCAACTCTTTCAGTTGATCGTAATTGCAATTCTAGTACAATTAACATTTTCTAGTGCTTAGATTTGTGGAGTTTCATTACTCCATCTAAAGCCACATTCATGCACTTCTTTGCTCGAGTGTAAAATCGAGGAGCATTTTCAATTGTTTTCCAATTGTTTGAAGCAGCTTTGAAGATGAGTTTCAGGAAGTCCCTTAGCAGTTTAGCCTTGATTTTAGCTCCGAACATCTCCGTCCTTTAAGATGAAGTTTCCGACCGGAGATAAGAAATTACTCCTTATCTCCTTTCAAGAATATCAAATGATTATTAGCAAAGTGCGTGAGTAAATCGCCAAACAGAAGTGCGTAAACTCGATTTTCTTGTGCGTAAGTCTCCATTCTCTACTGCAGAAATTTAGTGAAAACTTGCACTGTCATCACAAAAAAATAGGAGACAAGATCACCTGGTCTTAATCCATTCTGCCCCCTAGAAAAGTCGGCAGGCTCCCCTCTAACAATTATAGAGTATTATATAAAAGTAGTAATTGCATCTTTCTGCCTAAGTCAAGGATACAGTGGGGGAGAAGAAAACACTTTATCTTCATAAGTCAAGAATGCAGTGGGAACGCTATCTGTCTACCAGCTAGAGTAAATCTCAATATAAACATGGCGACAGCAACTATATTTTCTGAGTCCAAAATTATCGATTTGTTAAATTTGTTCGTAATTCAGTTAACAATAAATCAATGCTAAACAAATATTTGTATCAATTATACATCAAACTAACACGGTAAATGTGATCTCTAGTATAGAAAAATTGCAGGGGCAAATCATTAACTTTTTTAGGCACTTGACACACACAATAATATTGCTAAAGGATCTTATAATATCCCGTGTTTTAGAGTTAAGCGGTCTTTTTTACCCTTTCGAAATCTTATAGAAAATACTCGAGTACAACAAATATAATTTTAAATAATAAGAAATATATTTGAGTAAACTTTATTGTCATCGAAATTGAATTAGGGTCAAACATGGACCTAGTTCTATTATTTTTTAGGATAGTTGTGAAAAATCCATTCATGTGAATGCAACGTGTATTAGTCTTTCAAAGTCGCTTTAGTCAAAATCACAAGTAAAAAGAATTATGGGAATTTTCACATCTCTGAAAAGGTGAAAGCATTGACATCAAATGACATTACTTCAAATTATCAAGCTCATGATTTGAATCTTCCATACATATCATGCATAAGTACAGATAAAGCATACATAATTAGCCCCTCTAAATATTTCATTTTCTCAAAAAATAGTAAAAAAATAAAAGAGAATAAAATTGTCAAATCTGGCGTGCAAATTCATTGAGACAAATGCAGCCAAAGTTAGATCACATGTGGAATAAAACAGAGAAGAAAATTTTCAAATCTGGCATTTGAATGCACTTGGATCGATGCAATCAAAGTTAGAGCACACATGAAAACATAAATATTCACATCACTATATAGGATCATCATGACGATCCATCAAATACTGTGACTCAACAAGTAATAACTGTTGATGTAATCATAAGAACCACATCACATGAGGCATGAGAAAAATATGGTACGAACCACATGCTATGTTGTATTTTATCGAATAAGTTCTGTTCCAGAAAAAAAAAAAATGTCTCGACTAAGGACAAATAGCAATTCAAACTTTCCAACGTACCACCGCCGACAAGCTGAGTTTCTCGAATAAAACCTTGTGCTATGAAAAAGCCTTAAAAATAGAATTGAGAGCCAAGTTACTATACTAGAAATATGTTACTCAGGTGAAGGTCTACACTCATGAGCTGACAATAAGAGCAAAGAACTACGTCTCCGAGCACATTGAAAAAGAAAGAGCTATAAACAACTATCATTAACTCGGGGTGTAGTGAACACGAACTTGTTTTTACGTTTGAGCTCTTCAGTGAATTTGCCTTCCTCTGTTTTTCACTTGTTCCTTCTTTTTTTCTTCCTTGAAAATGATGAAATATTCACTTTGGATTTTGACTAAGCATACAATATTATATGATACGAACAGAGTTAATGCAAGTGAAGTATAATGTCATAAAGTCTAAGCACGTATTACTGTAAGGACTCGATTTGACGAGGGCAGGGTGTGATTACTGAAGCCAGAGGGTCTAGATAAAATGGAACTAAATTGGACTGTGCATCGAATAGGGGGAAAATAATTCTAAGATATATATACGAAAACTGGAATTAACTCACGGAGCCTTTTTTTGACATAACAATAAGTTCTGCTTTGAAACTTCAAAATTAAGCAAGCCCAAGCTAGGGCACTACTAGGATGGGTGACATCCTGGGAATGTACTTGCCCGTTCGCTAAAGGACAAAACTGTGAGGCTTGGCATGAAGCGGGTCAAAGTGGACAATACCTCCAATGAGTTAATCAAGTGACGTCATAATATAGTATTAAAGCAAGACCACTCTGGTAGGTGTGTGGTTGGGAGTCAAACCAGGTGGAAGCTAGTGGCTTTGGAATGCCCTGGTCCAATGAGAGAAAGGAATGGTCACCAATGTCAAGGGACTTGGACAAGAAGCGGCTCCTACCAGGCTTCTAGGATAGCGAAGGGAGTAGGCATGAGCAGAATTGTGTATCTAATAGAGAGAGAGAGAGAGAGAGAGAGAGAGAGAGAGAGATTCTAATATAATTAACTCGCGAAGGCACATTAAAAGCTTCGTTTTGGAACACTAAAGTTAAGCGAGCCCATGCTAGAGCATTACTAGTATGGACAACCTCTCTCCTGGAAAATTGCCTGCCCGTATGCCAAAAGGACAAAATCGTGAGACTCAATATGGGATAGGTCAAAGCGAAAAATATCTTAACTTAGGGATGTCATAGTTACAATGTTCAATTTCATTTGGTATGAATTGAGATCATCATATGTGACCGATTCAAGTAAAAATAAGTTAATATATAATTATTACTTTAAGGTAGATCTTTGAAGCAACTTGAGAGGTTTTTAATGTCAATGTGAGTAACATATGATGGATTTATCTCGTAAGCACGTGATTTTACATTAAAGAAAATAAATCAATGATTGAAGAAAAGCAATTTTTGCACTTCGGAGATGTCGAGACCAAATTGAACAAAAGTGTGCAGAAAGGTAATCAAGAATCATGTGAAGCCAATGAGGTGCAAGTAGGTGTTGGATTCTTGATCAGTTTCCTTCACGCCCTGATCAAGATTGACCTGGTCATGATGCTCGCCAGCGACATCTGGTTGTTTTTCTCGGCGCCACAGTATCTTGGCTTTCTAGCGGCGAGATAAATATAGATTTGAGTGATCAACTTCTTGAACGCGAGTAAGGATTTCATTTTTTGGTTACTATGACAAAAACAAAATGACTTGACTGACCTCTGAAACAAAAGCGCGCGCGCAAGGAAAATGACTAAAACAAACTTAAAATAATAGTGATGAAAAATACAATTGAAATGACCCTACTGGACTCGAGTCGGAGATTCGCTCTAGATATGAGCAAGCGAAAGGAATAAGGTGGTGGGGCCACCTGCCCATCAAAATCCGCTTGATCATTGTTCTTTCCTGAGCTAAATAGCGTAAAGTGAAGCTAGCACGACAGTCGAAAGTGATGAGTTAATATTCCTTGGGCTTTTCACTATGCAAAAAGACAGTAAAAGAAGAAAGGAGAGATATCATCAAATCACATGAAATTCATGATGATCAATGTATTAAGGTGCTCAATTAACATTGGTGATGCTCAAATGTCGATTTAGAAAGTAACAAAGTAAGATAAACTCTAGATGTAATGGATACCACATCTAACGTTAGTAGATGCTTTACACTTTTGAAATGCCATTCTCCATTAAAATTCAAATGTAGAAATCCTCTTTTAGACTAATGATATGAATGTAACGTATTCTTTCACGCCTAGATGGATTCTTTCTTATGAACTCCTGTTTGGAGTTTCCAATTCTTTGAAAATGACTTGCACCTTGATATGATAGGAATTGCATCACTAAGCAAATGAATTTGAAAAAAGCATCCAATGAAAAAAGTCCTACTTTGAGGGGGATCCTTCGCTCAAAGAAATAGAAAATAAGCTATTGGCATAATAATTAATCATTTAAAGGTGTCCCCCTAGAAAATGTCTCATTTCTTTGATTTTATATATTAGAGTTAACTGCATTACTTTCAACCGAGCGAAAAGTTTGATCTATTTTTATGCCCGAGCTATGAAAGGAAAAGGTAATCTTTATTCAATTTGTATGTAGAATACTAATGCATAGAAAATGGGATGCACTAATTATTGCTGAAGAAATACTCAGATTGAAACCTTTTCCTCAAATCAGCACAAGTATCTACATACTTGCTTATACATGTCAAAGCTATCCTCTCGAGTTACCCAATAGGCTGACAGTCTAAATTTGGATTTCTTCATTCCCATTGCACACTGATTTATCTCAAGTAAGCGAATCATGGAAGGCATGGCAAAAAATCATGCGAATTTTTGCAACCAAAATAGTAGTATGCAACAAAATCACGCTATTTGTTCCCGATGCCGATGTACCTCGGTTCCCCTGCATGGAATCCCGAGCCGAGCTTGTTGAGCCCACCGGGCACCGCCTCCTTCTCTCCAATTTTCTCCCACATCCCTCTCATCTGCTTTACCCACAAAGCTGTTTAATACTCTCCAGAAAAGAAAGTCATGCCTCTGGGTATAAAAAATATATCGAGCAGATCCCATGGAGAAGAAAATCTCATCGGCTGCAAATGCGATTTCCTGGGAGCCACAGCCAAATATATTGTTGGAGAGCCAATGAAGTAGCTTACCTTCGAAGATCTCAGTTCATCCTTCAGCAACTTTCATTTTCTAACATTCCAAGCAAACCCACCAGCACCTGCCTCGTTTAACCAAATTCTAATGGCTAGTGCTTCTTCTTCTTCTTCGAAACCTAAGAGGAATTACGATATTTTCTTGAGTTTCAGAGGCACCGATGTTCGTAATAACTTCCTTGGTCATCTCTACACGGCTTTAGATCAAAATGATTTATTCACTTACCTTGACAGTGAGGAACTAAGGAAAGGAGAGCAAATATCGCCAGCGCTTATGAAGGCAATTGAGGAATCGCAAGTCGCAATCATTGTTTTCTCTGAGGACTACGCTTCCTCGCCATGGTGTTTGGAAGAGGTGGCAAAAATCATGGAGTGCAAGATACAAAAAGACCTGATCGTGTTGCCGGTGTTTTATAAAGTGGAATCTAGAGAAGTGAGAGGGGGGAGAGAGAGTTATGGGAGAGCTATGGTTAAGCATGAGTCTAAGTTCGGGAAGGAATTAGAGAAAGTGAGAAGATGGAAAGAGGCTCTCTTTGATGCCGGTAGCTTATCCGGATGGCACTTCAATGATGGGTAAGTCATAATTGATTGATGCACTGGTTTGTCCCAAGTAACCCTGCATTTATATGCTGAATCACATGTTCGCTTTTTTTTTGCCCCCAAGAAACGTTGATTATTTCTTTGAACTGCTGCATCGATTTGTTAAGTTCTTTTTCTGGTTTTTTGTCAGTCTTTGAACCGCTGAATCAATGTGTTAAGTTCTTTTCTGGTTTTTTGTCAGAGATGAAGCAAAGCTTATACAGAGTATTGTGAAGGAGATCTCTAGGCAGTTAGACCGCACACCCCTACATGTTGCTAAGTATCCAGTTGGGATAAATCCTCGAGTGGAAAAGATGGTATCAATGTTAAATCTTGAGTCTGACGATGTTCTCATGATAGGATTATGGGGGCCAGGGGGCATGGGAAAGACAACTTATGCAAAAGCCCTTTACAATGCTATTTTTAGAAAATTTGAGGGTTCTTGTTTTTTAGCAAATGTTCGGGAAGCTTCAAAAGATTCTAAGGATTTAGTTCCCTTGCAAGAAAAATTGTTGTCTAAGATATTATGGGGAAAAACATTCACAATGTTTAATGTTGATGGAGGTATAAATTTAATACAATATAGACTTCGCCACAAAAAAGTTCTTCTTGTTCTCGACGATGTCAATGACATAAAACAATTAAATGCTTTAGCTGGAGATTGTGAGTGGTTTGGTAAAGGAAGCAGGATCATCATCACTACTAGAGATAACCATTTGCTAACTTCACATGGGATAGATAAAGATCAAATCTATGAAGTTAAAATTCTAGAGCATTGTGAAGCTTTTGAACTTTTCAACAAGCATGCTTTTCTGAGAAGCAACAAAATAGCAATACGACAAGATCTAGTGGATAGTGCTTTGGAGTATGCTAATGGACTTCCATTAGCACTTGAAGTATTGGGCTCTTTCCTTTGTGGTAGAAGAGAACATGAGTGGAGAAGCGCATTAAATAAACTTGCCAAAAGTCCGGACAAAACAATCAATGATGTTCTCAAGTTAAGTTACGATGCACTAGAGGACTATCAAAAGGAGATCTTTCTTGATATTGCCTGTTTCTTCAAGGGGCGATATACAGAAGATATTAGGAAAGTTCTTGATTCTTGCGACTTTGACACAACTATTGGAGTACAAGTTCTTGTTGAGAAGTCCTTAGTTACCGAAGAGTATGGGAAATTACAGATGCATGACTTAATTCAGTTGATGGGCATGAATATTGTTAAACAAGAATGCCATGATGATCCTCGAAGACGCAGTAGGTTGTGGCTTTGTGATGATGTTCGTGATGTTCTATCAGGAGATATGGTAAGATTTCCTGATGTCATTGATTTTACTCTCTTATTCTCTTACTTTGTATATTAATTGAAATACAAAATCTATAAATACAGGGAACAGATGCAGTTAAAGCCATAGTATTGGATTTACTTGAGCCAGAAGAGATAGACATAGATCTTGATGCTTTCACAAACATGAGAAGGTTGAGGGTGCTCATCATGATTAATGTGCATGTCTCTTTCCAAGGTCCCATCTGTCTTCCTAAAGAACTAAGATGGTTTGAATGGCCGGAATGTCCTTGGAGTCCACAATTTTCCTCTGGTCAAAAGAAGTTAGTTGGACTTGATTTGCCAAGAAGCAAAATCCAAGTAGTGAGGGAACAATTTAAGGTACGCATTTAAATGAACAGTATTTAGTTTCTTGTCTTTTATATATCCACTTCTATATGCATATGAATATGAATATATATTGATCGTTGAAAATTTCAAATGCAACAATGAGTAACCCTGACGATGCTCGTTAATGTGCTTAAGAAGTATCTCCGTCCACCAAATTGTTTACAATAGATTAAAGCATTGAATACCGGATGTCGTTCAATTAATTGAACCGACACAAGTGGAACATTCCCGTTTAGGGGAGTATTGAACATTTTCCTAGGTGAATATTGATGTTCCTTCGAACAAAAATATACAAGAAAATATTCCAATCTCATTTTCAAAATATTGCAAGTACTGGACATCATAAGAACGCTGAAGTTAATACATGGGTAACTATTGAGCACCGAAAATTGGACAAAAGCTTATTGGTGATATAATTTAGAGACTGAACAATGAGTCTGCTTGAATTTTTAAAATACGTGAAATGAGGATCTAAGTTTTATGTTTTTGAAATGATAGATTCTTAAAGTGTTATTTAAGAATTTATTCTATACAGCAGAAACAATCTAACATGACTCTTTTCAAAATTGCGTATAGAAATGAAAATATTTTCTTACTTATTTGCTTGATCATTGAAGTGAGTATGCGCTAAATGCTTTCAATTGAATTTTGCAGTGTTTTCCTTTTTTTTTTTTTTTTTTTTTTTTTTTTTTTTTTTTTGTGGGTGATGGTGTAAGAGCCAAAGGACATAAAAAGATGCTTTCTGTTAGCAACTTTGTGCATTTTTCAGTAGTGTCACTCACCGAATTATTATATGCTAACTTAGCTTAAACCAATAACTAATCGCATTGTTTAACATGTTTTCCTGGGAAACTCATTAATAAATTGCCTAAAATTCAGTTTAAAAGCCTCAGCTTGTCCATCAATTTGAGGATGGCTAGCAGAACTAAACTAAGGTTGAGTCCCCATTTTTCACCATAATGAATGCCAAAAGTAACTCATAAACTTGACAGAGGGATATTTTTGGAAAACCATCAAGGCTCCAAGACAATCATTTTCAAATTTTTTACCACGTAACAACCTTTCCGTGATCCCCTTCCTACTAATAGTAACATTTCAACTCATAATGCGTGTGCACAAGTGTTGATTAGGTTTGTCTCAATTTATAAAGTTTAATTGACATTATTTACTTGTCCTTTGAAAAAAACTCACCATCTTTATCTTTTGAGAATTACACGTTCAAGTACAATTTCAAATATAACTTTTCAAAACTTATTCCTTAAACTCTGTTTTCATTAATATTATTTTCATCTTTAAAAGCGATGTGCTATAATTTTAGAGAGTTCCTTGAGATTATCCAAATCACTATGGAATGAAAACCCATTTAAAAGGGCATCTTCAGAATAAAGTTGTCAAAACATTAATGAAATAGATGTGAAAAAGACTCATCATATATTCAATAGATGTGCACCGCAGGGGTTTAATAAATCGCACATGAGATTCACTCCATTATAAGGGCATGCACACTATGTGTGTATACATATATATACACATACACACCCAAATGCAAGGTCTAATTAATAATTATTGTTGTTGTATTGATGATGATATACTGAGCTCCTACAATACACCAACGTATATGTAGCTAAAAAAATGAAGTAAGATGGCTTGGACTCTATTATTTTTCTTTTTTCTTTTTCTTTGTTATATTTATGATCATCTAGGCATACAAAATATGCTTTTTTTTTTTTTTTTTATAATAAAACGATCAATCAGCCATCACTTCCTAATAATTTATGACTAGAAGAGATTCCCGATCTTCTGCTGCTTCTGCGGGATCTATAGGCAGGTGGTTGCGAATCTCTACATAAGATTCCAAATCAATCAGGTGCCACCTATCTTAGCTTAAATTGATGTGATAAATTAGTTGGCAAAGGATTGACCGTGGCTCACATGCCGGTTGCTCTCTCTCTCTCTCTGAATTACGAGAATTGTTTTTGCACGTATAGACAGTGGAAATGGCCACGCCACTCTACTATGTGGTGAAATAATGAGTATCATTTTTTTATTATTATTATTTCTCTTTTGACAAATTTACAAGGATTACTTACTAAAACTCATATTTAAAAAAGGGAAAGAGAGCTCTATATACACCACAAGACCAATGCATTTTGATCACATGAGATTTTTACGAAAACAGAGCCCGATTTTGAATTGAATCTTCATCTCACTGTTTTTTCCCCTGGAATGTCTATCTAAATTGGATCCATTGTTCTTGTAGGACTTCAAAAAATTGAAGTTTATTAACTTCAGTGAATGCCAATGGCTGGTTAATATGCCAGATGTCAATTGTACTCCAAATCTTGAGGAATTGAATCTCTTCGGGTGCAAAAACTTAGAACGTGCCCATGAATCAATTGCATATCACGGCAAGTTACGGTGGTTAAATTTAAGTGGGTGCTCTAATTTACAAAGGTTCCCTGATATTCCAAATAAAAACGAAAGCTTGCAAGAGGTTTGGTTAGGAGAGACTTCAATTAAGGAACTTCCTACATCCATAGAAAATCTTGTCTCTTTGAAGTACTTGTCTTTATATGATTGCAAGAAACTGTTAATCCTTCCATCTAGCATTTATTGGTTGCAAAATCTTGAAAACTTGGCTCTTGATGGCTGCTCAAAACTAATCAAGTTTCCAAAGAAGGAGGAGGATTCAAGTGATCCCCATAAGATGGGATTTCCTAGTTTACAGTCATTAAACCTTAATGGATGCAATCTATCAGGAGTGGAGTTCCTAGAGGATAATTCCTGTTTCCCCTTCTTACAAGATTTGAGTCTATCGGAAAATAATTTTACTAACCTTCCTACATTTGAACAATTGTATAATTTGGAGAAATTGTGGGTTTTGAATTGCCGACAACTAGAAGAGATCCCCAAAATTCCAGAGAGATTGAGAATTTTATGGGCAACTAATTGTGAATCTTTGAGTAAACTTCCCTCCAACATGTATGACATTGAGAAGCTTGAGTTATCTTCATGTCAACAACTGGCTCGCAATGGGTTCTTTGTGGATGATTGGTTCGACCTCGAGGTTAGACTCTCTCTCTCTCTCTCTCTCTCTCTCTCTCTCTCTCTCTCTCATATGGAGTCTTTTATGTGTTGGCTGCACCAAATGTTTATATATCACAAAAGGCTGAAAAACCTGGATTGGTGAGCTAATTAAGAAAAGCCAACATATGGAAAGTTACTGTACTTGTAAATATAGGGGAGGTGACTATAGGCCAGAGAAAAGATATTCTCTCTACTTATAGAACTCTAGTTCACTGTAGAATTAAGAGGATCACCCAACGAAAAAATTCAATAAAACTTGTTCATCCAATTACAAAATCTTGAAAAATACATGTCATATCTCCACCAATTAAGTACAAAAGTCTTTGTAGTGCAATTGCTAATTATAGCTAAATTATAGGACTACCTGCTTAACTCGTTGAAACTCCTCTTTTTAGGTGTCAATTTTGAAAAAACTATCTCACAGTCTAGATCTATGACAGAAATTTCATCGCCAAACAAAATGCAAAGTTTTTGTACCTGGAGGAGAGATGCCAAAGTGGTTACTCCCCAATAAAGAGGGTTATATATCTTTCACGGCTTCAAAGGACTTGTATAAGAAAATCTTAGGAGTAGTTATATGTGTTGTATTTCAAGGAGAAATGTCATCTTTCCCATTTGAGCTTCTAGCATCAGTTAATTGCAAAGGTAGGGAAAGTATCAGGATTGTCAGCTTATTTGATTCGGATCATGTGTGGCTTGAGTATATGGAATCAAAAGAGGTGTGGCCAATAGACGATTTTGGTCCAAATGACTTGAGCCATTTCCACCTTAGCATTAGTGTATCTAGAGATCGTGAACTTCAACATCGAAGAGTGATGGTGAAAAAGTGTGGATTCCGTCTAATATGCAAACCACTAGATAACGATTTGGAGGTTGGGCTTCAAAACGATCAACTATTGGATCCAGCTTTACTCTACGAGGTTTCGCATGAAGATAGTTTGACGAACACAAAGGAAAAAAGTTCAAGTGAAATAGACGATTTACAAGATAATGATACATGGACAGAGGCAGAAGGATTGAACATGGCCGACTTCTCAATTGAGGTCTCTCTCTCTCTCTCTCTCTCTCTCTCTCTCTGTGCATATCTCTGTGTGTGTGTTGATATAGAATGCATGTTGGGCGCACTGTGTTTGCGTAATGCGAAAGATGAAAATTCTTGACAAACAAACAAACAAAGTTAATAAAAAGTGAGTTTGCAAGTACATAAAGTTGGACAAAATCTCAAATTACCCAATGACATAGATCCAATAATTGTAATTCCTATGTTGAAAAGTAAATGTAAAAATCTTGAAAATCTAACGAATTAGTGGACACGTAGTTCTTGATGGTGCGGTTCATCATAACAACCGACACCCTTATAATACTAGATCATCTATACGGATCAGGATAAATCTAGAGAATGACAATAAATTCAACATGAGGTCGTTCTCACTCTTAGGCGTTTGTTATTGTAGAGTTAGATTAAGATAAGTCTTTTGCAAGTGCGGTATAATATGAACCAATTCTATTTGTCTATATCCATAGGTGAGAATATCTTTAATCATTGTTGGGGCCAAAGTCTCGTGATTATGGCCATGATGCTGCAAATTCAAACAACAGCTGTAAAAAAAAATATTGTAGAGTAACAATAATAGTGTTAAAGAAAGCGAAAGATTATGAGTAGACGATTAAATAAATGGATTATATTAAACAGTTACATAAAAATATTTAGATTAGTTGATGTAAAGATTCTGTGAGTTAATTTTAAAAAGTCTAACATCATTTTATAGTATAACGGATAAAAGTTCTAAGGAATTAATTCACCCCTGGAGCCAAAATCTTACTTTGATATAAAAGAAGACAAGCAGCATCAATCGATCAAATCAAAGTTATCAAACAACAACAACAACAATAATAAAAAAGACGAAAAAAAAAAAGGTAGAAAGAAACAAAACAAAATGGCATGAAAAGCCCAAGAACCTCTCTTTTGAAAATCAGATCCTGTTAGATTTTCATGAACTTTGATATAGAATAATTGCTGACCCTAATCAATTTGAACATCACCACATAATATAATCTGCTAACCTTGAGGGAGAAGACGTACAAGAATTGCTATTATGATAGAGGACCGTCGTGTTACCTGCCTTGCTATGTGACACGTGTCAACCGCCATATACATATTACTTGGGTTTGATTTAATTAATTATAGAGACTATCAGATTTGAGATTCTCCTTTTAAAGAAAGTTTGAGCGGACGTAAAAGGTGCAGGAGGTTTGGATGAGGCTAACCTGTGGAGAGGCCATGCAATGGACTTTCCTTTTGAATTTTCCATTAATTTAAGAGCAAGTACAAGTTTTTTTTTTCTTTTTTTTTTTTTATGTTAATAATGTTAAGTTTGTTGCAAGTAAGTTGGAGTTTAATTAGGACAGTTTTTACTAAAGAATCAGCAATGTCTAAAGTGAACACATAAAAATGAACATTAGACAATGGGGTCCGACTAGGACAATTGATTTCTCGTATATGTTGTTCTATTTTCCATCAATTTTTCACTTCATCTATAGTACACTCGTATTGCATGAGCTACTTTTAGACTGATTCAATCTAATATTAGGGGTGGCTAACGTTTGTAAGGGAATGATTTCCAACATAAGCAAGGATCAATGTGTCTAATTCTATAGAAGTCTAGCTTTGGTTGCGTTACCAGGAATAGAGAAAATTACAAAAAGTAGTTTTAAACAAATTGCAGTTGTGATAATTCAATCATAAACTTTTTTTTTTCCATTCGAGTCCTAAACATTTTATATTTGTGCAAATTCAATCCATTCCGCTAATTTTGGCCAATCTCGTTAGGGGCGGGCCAAGCTCACCTTTGTTAACAACCTCCAAGGCCGACCTCACTGGCCCTCAACTTTGGCCATTTGCTGAGTTCTGACAACAAGCTAGAGGATGAACATGGAGGAGGGAAGGGGAAAAAAAGGAATAGAAAGAAAAACAAAAAGAGAAAAAAATAATTCTAAAAATTATTAAATTATTATATTGTCCATATCAATAATGATTGCGCCATGTAGAGTAGCGAATCCATGTTAACGCTAGCCGGCCAAAACTAATCAAATGGACTAACATAAATTTAAAAAGTTTAGGACTCAAATGGCCAAAAAAAAAAAAAACAATTAGGACTGAATAACACAATTGCAATAAGTTTATAACTTTTTTGGTATTTCTCCCTTAGGAATATGCTCATAATCAAACTCTTCTTCTTGAACTAATTACAAATTTGGGTATTCTAACACTTTATTCATATTACAGAAGCTTCGCTATTCCCGAATTTATCCTCGTTGCCGAAATGTTCAGCCTGGAGGAGAGATGCCAGAGGGGTTTGTCCTTGTTGAAGATGGTACTATATCTTTCATGGCTTCACAGGAGTTTTTTGACAAGTTCCTTGGATTGGTTCTCTGTGTTGTTTTCGGTGTAGAAGATGGAAACAAGGAAATATCTTTCAAAATTGTGCCACATGTTAATGGCCAAAGGCGGAATGTGCTAGAAGGAATTCTCGGTTCATATGATTCAGATCATATGTGGATTCAATGTCTCAAACCAAATATATTGTGGGGATTGTTGCAGGGAGTAGTTGATTTCAGTCAATTTGAGGAGAATTATTTAAGATTTAGCCTTACAGTTACACTATCGGGCGGAAACATGAAAAAGTTGGGATATATGTTAAGATGCTGGCGATTAGAGGATGATTTAAAGGTTGTGCTGGAAGAGAATCAATTAGTGGATCCAGCTTCATTATATGAGGACTCTGATTCAGAGGAAGACACCTCAATAGGATACTTAAACATTTTGCAAGGAACCGGAAGCAGTGACAGTGAAACAAATTAAATGGGAAGAGGTGAGTGTAGTATATGTTGGCTTGCAGCTCTCAAGAAAGCGATCAGTAATGCAGTGAAACAAATTCGGGGTGGCATGTGTTTCCTTATACCCCGGGACAGTGGTTGGAGTAATAGATGGCGTTCGGTTCAGTCTCTCGTCTCCTATTCAAATATATGAAACTGGATAGACGGTGACTTGGCACGCAACATTCATAGCAAGTGTATTTGTTTTTCATATTTCCTTGTCAATTGAATCATGATCTCATTGATAAATGTCATATTCTGCACCACATGCTTAGCAGCATCTTCTTTACTGGTTTCAATGGCATTAGCGTATTCTTGTAATGATAGTCCTGAGAAGTGAGCCCTTTTAACTGAAGTGCGGAGATCATGTTATCATCATCGCACCTGCTGGCTACCGTTTGTCGGGTTATCTAGATCATAAAATCAAATACTCAACAGTCAACCTACATAAAGTACACTCACAAATGATAATAGAATCTTAGGAAAAGTTCGTCAAGCACACGAGCTTCTCTTTGCTCTTGGCCCGCATCCACATCAGCACCAATGGGCAAAATTAGTCGGATGAATTGAATTAGCATAACTGTAAAAGGTTTATAATTGAATTAGTCAAAAAATAAGTTTAAAACTAAATTGATATAATTTAATAAATTTAGAACTATTATCTCATGACTTATTCTCATTAAATATAAAACTCTCATGAGTCGGTATTAAGAATATCAAGATACCGTCACATCAAATTTCAAAAAACTTCAGTAAATCCACATGATTAAAATGTGGAAAAAAGAGACTCCATGGGCATCCTACGAAATGTGAAGGATCACATTCTATATAACCGGACGAGACAATCATATACGAGAATTTCTTGTATCAAACAATGACAACTATAGTTGGCTCACTTTATGAGTATTAGGCATTAATTTTCACGTCCACTTTTCATCATTGAGGTTAGCATAATCACAACAACTCTTTTTTTTTTTTTTTTTTTAATGACCGAGAATCTGTTGGGGCCCCCTTTCGCTTACGCTATTCGGGGTCTCACGGTCCTCCGCGATGGAAAGACCTATAGCGCCTATACTCGAGGAAGACTAGCCCAGTATCCCACCGCGAGGACCCCCATACTTAAATCGCTAACAACTGCAGGTTTCGAACTCTCAACCTCGGCGACACAACAACTCTTGATGACTATATGCGTTCACCTTAGGTCCTTCCTCCACTATTGTTAAGGGTCTATTTGGTAACTGGCAAAAATAATTGAATCTATTCTTTTATTCTCCGAAATTAAAAAAAAAAAAAGAAATGCATTTATTAACTTTTGTATCGCCAAAAACAAATTTGTTGTTGGGAATAGATTTGGTAAATAATAAAAAATTATAAAAAAAAAGTTGCTTCTTTGTTTCTAGGAACAATTTCAGAATCAAGCCAAATTTTATATTTTTCTCTTTTCTTTTATTTTCATCTTTCTCGTGGCCAGTTATTAGCCACAACGATGGCCAACGACTAGCTGGGTTTAGGTCCTACTAGTTTGCCGGAGCCTCCCTAGGCCAGGGCGAGGCTTGGCCTTGGCAAAGGGCCAGTCTCACGCCAACTAGGCTAGGTCTAGCCTCACCAGTGGCTAGACAAGGTCGCCTAGCTACCAATGAGGCTCAACCTCGCTAATGGCTAGTCAAGCCTTGACAAGGCTCGATCTCGCTAGGCCTCGCATTGGCTTGGCGAGTCTTCGGCGAGCTCACTAGACCTTGCATAGCCAATCGCCAGCCATGGTTGGCCATTGCCATGGCCGAGAATCGGCTAGAGAAGAAGAAGAGGGATGGAAACATAAAAAGAAAAAAAGAGAGAAAAATATAATAAAAGTATTAAAAATTAAAAAGAAATTCTAATTCACAAAAGAATTTGAGATTTTATTAAACGTATTTCTTTCTCAAAAATATAAATTTTAAACAATTACTAAACATTTTCAAATGTCAGAAACTATCGAAAAGAATTATTTCTAAGTAAAAATTGTTCTCGAGAGCAGAACAGTTACCAAATATACACTAAAAATACTCGGTGGACACAACTTCAAGATGTCTCTTAAGAGTAGCCACCACAGAATGCCCACATACAGTTCCCTTAAATTCAAATAAGTAGCACATGCACTTCATTTCTCATTCCTCGTCATTAAAATACACTTCGCAATCAACATGCCTTTGTTCATCGCCAAGTTCAATTTCATCAGAGACATCAAAGAAGGAAACGAAACCTTCCACTTAGGTCAGCGTTGGATAACATCACATTTTCATCCCTGTACTCTTCTTGAAATTCTCCCAAAATTGCTATTGCCATGAACACCTTGAAATTGCTTGTCGGTGCTGGAATGTGTTATGAGGGGTCTTTGGAGTTAAAAGAGTCGCTCCTCTTAAGATTTTCTATTTCGACCTTATCCATTGAGGCATTATCGTCTTGCTTGACAAATTTCTTCAATGTGGCATGACGATTGACGCACCCATGGAAGAAAGAGTTTATACTTTTCCTTCTTTACATGAAAGACATTTTCACCCAAAAACTAACTTTCACGTGAATATGAACTCAACAAAGTCTCTCATTATATGATTGACCATGATTAGATAGATTATAAATGGACGA
The DNA here is from genome assembly GCA_014182555.1 of Eucalyptus erythrocorys. NCBI lineage: Eukaryota > Viridiplantae > Streptophyta > Magnoliopsida > Myrtales > Myrtaceae > Eucalyptus > Eucalyptus erythrocorys. Next base: position 22,780,096 of record CM024604.1, read on the forward strand.
AGTGTTTGAATTTCCTGAAGAAGGATCAATTCATACGGGCTTCTTCATGAACTAATCAATCATTCACGTTACTACATATGCAGTATCTTTCATACACCAACAGTGAATGAAATTATGCTTCGTCGCATCTTAGTTATGGTAATTTGTATGATGTTAACTCGAGCTTGACCACTAGTGTGGTAGTAATATTAATTCAGAAAAGTTTCTTAAACCTTATAATTGTAAATTGTTTTAGAAAATTTTGGTAGTTTCGCTGGTCATTATATTCTCCCATATTTCGTTATGTCATCGAAATTCCCATTCTCAGAGAATTCTTTTCTCTTAAAAAAGGTTTTTCAGTTCTTAATATGCTTTTTTTTTTTTTCCATCCATGGCCAACAGATATCCCTTATATTACCCTTAAACCACGAAAAAAATGCAAAGAAGAAGAAGAAGGTGTGCAGTATCAAACATTCGGACTGATACTCCTTCAACTTCCGAAGTAAAATCGCCGTTCGACGTCTTTCAGCTTCAGACGCGAGGACGACCGCCCCTGCTTCCTCCCTCACCTCGACGGGGCTCTGGCTCAAGTAGGCATCGACGCCTCCGTCGACAGCGACGACTCGAGGCCCGGGGCACGAGATCTCGCCCGCGCTCATGAGGGCCATTGAGGAGTCCCGAATCGCCCTCCTTGTCTTCTCTGAGAACCACGCTTCGTCCGGGTGGTGCTTGGACGAGCCGGTGAAGGTAATGGAGTAGAAGAGGCTCAAGGGGACAGCTGGTGTTGCCTGCGTTCCATGGAGTGGAGCCAAGGGAGATTTGAGGAGGGGGGTGGAGAGAGACGAGAGTTATGGCAAGGCATTGGTCTGGTACGAGGAGAAATTGGGAAAGGTGGATTCTGAGAAGGTGAAGAAATGGAGGCAAGCCCTAATTGAAGCCCCCCATTTGTCCGGTTGGCATTATTATGTCGATGGGTAATCACAGTATTCCTGTTCGACCCTGTGGAAGAATTGGTGATTCTCTAATCTGGTTGTTATATGATGGCATCGATTAGTGCGTTAGAGTCATGTTTTGGAATGTTACAGAGTGATTGTTTACTTCGTGTTGGTTTTAGTTAGTCCGATGGATCGTATATTGCCATTTATTCCCATTCTCTTTGCTACTTTGTTTTGGTGGAAATGAGACTAAGTATCGTGACTATAGTAGGACGAGTACCCCTGAGTGTGCCCAAGTATCCCATCAGTACAGGTTGCCGGGTTGAAAAAATAAACTCGTTATTAAGTACGGGCTAGGATGAGGTTCGGATGATAGGAATACGGGGAACTGGGAGGTATAGGGAAGACCACCATCGCTAAAGCTGTCCATAACAGTATGACTAGTCAGTTTGGTGGGTGTGGCTTTCTTGCAAATGTTAGAGAAACTTCCAGTAAACCTGATGGCCCAGTTCATTCGCAGAAAGCACTCTTATCCGAGATATTTTGGAAAGAAAACTTAGCAGTCTTGAGTGTGGATGGAGGTGTTAGTTTGATATGAGATAGACTTTGCTGCAAGAAGATTCTACTTGTGCTTGAATGTGTGGATCATGGGGACCAATTAGATGATTAGCTACAAAGTGAATGGTTTGGAAAAGGGAGCAGGATCATCGTCACAACGAGGGATCAACATGTACTAAATTTTCATGGGGCAGATCAGGCACACGAAATTAAAACATTGGATCAAGGTGAAGCTTTTGAACTTCTGCGTCCATCTGCTTTTCCAAGAAACTAGGTAAAAGACATAAGCAGGGATTTCATAGATAATATTTTGGGCTACGCTAATGGCCTTCACTTAGCAATTGTGTTGTTGGGTCCCTTTTATGTGGTAAAAGTAGAGGGGAATGGGAGAGTACATTAGGTAAACTTGCTCAAAGTCCTAATAAAGATATAAACAATGTTCTGAAGAAAAAGTTTGGTGCGCTGGAAAACAATGGGGAGGACATTTTTCTTGACGTTACTTGCTTCTTTAAGAGGAGGGATAGTCATTATGTAACCACAGTTCTTGACGGTTGTAGTTTAAAGACATTAATTGGGATTCAAACTTTAATGGAGAGATCTTTAAAGAACATCCATAATCAGAGAACAGTACAAATGCATGACTTGATTCAGTTGATGGGTCAGGATGTCGTGAAACAAGAATGTCTAGATGACCTTGGGAAATGGAGTAGATTATGGTGCTGCAATGATGTTTTTGAAGTATTTTTGAAGGATATTGTGAAAGCTTCTCATGACACCATTGATAATCTTGTCTTCTTTAATTTACACGCGGTCACCTAATTCAGGTAGTGTAATAATGATTATTTTCTTTTCCTTGATAGGGAACCAATGCTGTTAGAGGCATAGTGCTGGACTTGCCAACACAAGTAGAGCTAGACATCAATCCGAGTGCTTTCACACATATGAGGAGACTGAGATTGCTCCTATTTCTAAATGCACAGCTCAGCGGAGGTCCTGTACTTCTTCCTGAAGATTTAAGGTAGCTTGAATGGCCTGAATATCCTTTATCAACTCTAAAGTTTAGTGCTAGTCTAAAGAAACTTGTTTGGTTTGATGTGCATAACAGCAGGATTAAAGAATTAGGAGATAACTTAAAGGTACATCATACATGCTTTTATTGACAGTTTCCATTTTAGGTGCCTTTCACAAAGTGAAATTTATCAAAATCTTGTTCAACTGTTCTTTTTAATTTGCAGCATTTTAGAAATTTGAAGTTCCTAATTTTCAGCTGCTGTAAGTCTCTAATTAGTGTTCCAGACTTCTTGGAGGTGCCAAATTTGGAGGCAGTGAACTTAAGTGGGTGCTTGAACCTCAAGTTTCTTCCAAGCAAACTAAAGCTGAAATATCTTTAAAACTTGATGTAACTATTTGCTCTAAGCTTGATAAGTTTCTTGATATTAATGATAAATGGAGAGCTTAACAAAACTTTATGTATCTAAGACCTTTATTAAATAACTTCATGCGTCAATTGAAAACCTAATCTCTATTGAGATTCGTGAAAATGTCTCATCAGTCTTCCTAGTAGCATTTACGAGATGCAAAGTCTAGAGCACCTTTCTCTTGAAGGTTGTTTTGGCTTGTTTCCAGGAAGCAGTGAGAGCCTCAATCTCCCTAATGGTAGACTTGGATTCCAAATATGGTCTCCCTGAAGCTTAGTGGGTGCAATCTGTCAGAGGATGAATTCCTTCAGAGTCTTACCTGTTTCTCTTCTGTAAATATATTTTGCATCTCTAAGGAAATAACTTTGTTAGTCTTCCTACATGCATTAGCAAGTTTGAGGAGTTGATGGCCCATTAAAAATTAGATGATTGTAAGCAGCTACAGGAGACCTTAGAGCTCCCACCAAACATTTGCACCCTTGAAGCAAATGGCTGCAAGGCATTGTCCAGATTTCTCAAATTGCCTATTCATTTTAAACCTCAATGTCAGTGTACATTCACTTATATTCTTGTCATGGATTGATTCATGAAGGTATTAACCAGGCTAACATTACCCATATGCATGAGCTGATGTGATTCTGATTTAATAGATTTGCTATAGCTGGATGTTCATGAGATGGGTCACTACATTTATACTATATTTCCTGAAGAGAGCTAGCATGTTGGTTTATCCAAAGTCAAGAGTGTCCTGTCTCCTCCCTGGGTATCTCGAGATTTGCATGGGAGTAACCTTGGGTTTTGTGTGTTGCTTTTGGATTGGAGGAAGAAATTGAGGCTAGTGTTTCGTGTGAGGTTCGGGTATTGGTGAATCATGTTCATAGTTATTATGATACAAGAACATTCTCTTTGTTACAGTTTGATCGCTTGTGATTTAACTATATTACACGCCGCTCATTTGATGAACTAGATGAGAGCTGGATGAGATGGTAGTCTGAAAGGAGTCTCTTCCAGGTTTCATTTGAAGTGTCAGAAGCAACACTAAGAAGGTGTAGGTTTCGCCTCATATGCAAGCAAGCGGAGAATGACCTAAGGAGGCACCTCAAGCTTTTACGGATAATCTCAATTATCAGAAACATTCTTGATTCGTGGTAGGACGGTCCACCTCTGGATTGCAGTTAATTTTGAGTGTATGATATAATGCTTACTGTAACTTGTCGCAATTTCTAAATGATTTCTCGCACTCTACTTTCAGCAACTTTAGCACTTGTGCTGTTTCCTGGTGAGAATGACCCTCTTGTCCTTTTTTCTGATTTTTCTTATGGATATGTGACGACCACAGTGGCTGTCACATCAAGCAACTTCATCTAGGTTTGTGACAAAAGATGGATAGATGGGACATTTGTCGATTTGGCTAGTGCTAACACAAAGTCGTGGAAATTGAATTGCGAGGGACCACTTTGCAGATATCCAAAATAATACATATAGACCATTTATATTATTTAGCAGTCACAAATTCGATATATTTGCAGCTGAGTTTTGCTTTAGGTAGGTGGGAGTGGCCCCAATGTTGAGATGTGACTAGATATTGAAAGAAGTTGTGTAGATCTTGTTTTTTGGCCTCAATGTAAGTATTGTCTGAGTCACTATGATTTTGTGATTTATAAAAATGCTAGAATTGCTTCTTGCACTTTACTCCTGTGGATCCTATAATTTTTTCTTGATTACTTATTGCGTCACAATACAAAATATCAGTGTCAAAACACAAGGATACTGAAGTTCTAGCTCTTTGCTCTCTCTTTTATGTTTATGTGTCCATTAATCTCTTTAAGTTTCCACCTTTTATGCTAGTTGGAATGCTTATTGTACAAGATTGTAGAAGCAATACAATTGATGTGAAGGTTAGCTTTTCCAAGTTTCTCAGATGTAGCTCTGTGTCTACATTTAACCAAATTAAGCTGGCAAGTGTTAGTTTTACTCTTCTGCAGAGCTTTTGGCTATTCTATGTCTATGGAAGTTTGAACAAGTAAATAGTTCCATATTTTTTATGCCACAAGTATCAATTGTTGGAAATCTCTTTACTTTTTAACAAATTCATGGTATGTATCTCAAAGATATATTCAAGTACCTTCCTATTTTTCAGAATGGTATTTCACTGTGCATCAAACAGTTGCCCTTCTATTTGCCATTTTCTTACCTTGTTTCTATTTCTGTGACACACTGTGGCATTACTTATGTTAGAGGATATTCTATGAAGGATCGGAAGAAAGAACTTGAAAGTAAGAGGCATCTAGAGCAGAGTTGACTTCCAATTGCATTTGCAAGTTAGATTCCTGGGTAGAATCCCATCAATGTTTGGAGGCAAGTTCTTTCAGTTTCCTTCAATTATCTTTCTTGTTATGAAGTTGGAGCTATATATCACCGAGGCTTTGCAGATTGAATTCAGCATCTTGCTTTCTAATTTGTTTGATTGTCTTAGTTGGCATGCCAATCTTAGTATTGGCACATACAACTTAAATTGAGAAGTTGAAGGGCCATGACTTGCAAAAAGGGCGCATTCTTCTTATAGATGGTTTGAATTCTATGGCCCAATTGGGGGTGTGCTCAAATATGTATATGTTGGTTCTTTATGTGTAACAAATATGGCTCAACTTGTTCAAGTTCAGCAGCCGGGTTATAAAACAATTCTTAAGATTACATGGGTTATAACAGACATTTATGCCAACTAACAAGCTGCTTCTCTCTAATTGCATTCCATTTACAAGCAGAACTATACCTTCCATTAGAGCAGTAGTGGCAGGCTACAAGAAAAGGGATCCCGCATAAAGTAGCCAGCACTTGCAGCAAATCATCAGATCTTGGATCCATGCTTCCCAAACAACTGCTAATTAAGATCAAGAGATGAACCTGAACCAATGACAATTTCTTGTTGGATATAATCAAGCAAAAGGCCATAAGATGCCAAGGTCAAACCATAAGAACAATGTTCTCTACACTACTCAATGTATATAGTCCATTAGCTGCCTGGCTCTTTTACGCAGCTTCAACATTTATTCAGCAATAGAAAGAATCGAAGCACAACTTCAAAGATCAGAAACTCTTCCCTTCTAGTTTATGAATTTCAGTCCAAGCTGTTCACAAGTAATTGGTCTTCAAGAAAACGCTCGAAATTATACATCAGGGTGCAAGTATTATTCCATTCCAGAAATTTAGTTTAACCCCAAGCCTGCTTACTTCTTAGGTAGGCACACCTTTTGCCCATGCACAGTAGAGCTTTTCCAGAAGGAAGCATCATGCTTCTGCTCAATTTGTTCTATTGGTTCTCTTCGGCAAGATGAAAAAATCGCAGCAATAGCTCACAATTATGTTTATTAGCAATGCTAATAAGTCGTAATTGACCAGCTTAATAGTTCATTAGCAGTCTAATGAATTTGTTTATGCAACACTTATCAGATAAAAAATTCCCAAATTACAATCAACATTCTTCAATCTTCCCAGATCAATGAAAACCCAAACTTCAAACTAACGAAGAGCCAGCTTTAAAGTGAAATTTACTGCTATGGCTGCCCACCTACAATTACGGAGTAGCTAAGAGGAGAAAATATTAGTCGAAGCTCTGAGGCCAACTCAGCTAAAAATGAGTCCATTAATTTTGCGACACGTGTCGTAAAAGGCCCCACAAGTCAGTCCCTGTCTCCTTTTCTCCCTCCGTCACCCTCTCTTCTCTGTTTGCATGTCTTTCTCTCTCTCTCCTCCGCCTAACCCATTTTCCCTTCTTCGACCTGAACCTTAAGCCCGACCTCAAACACACCGCCATTGCTTCCGGCGCGTTGTCTCCATCTATGCCTCCATCTTCGCCCGCTTCTTCTCCGACCTCTAGTGCCACCGCCTCCTGTTCAACTCCTCCCACGTCATCTGCATTTGCATCCGTGTCGACCAGGAGGTCAAGTTCCTATGCATGTTGACGAACCACACCGTTGCCTTCACCTCACTGTTGCCTAAGCCGACCTTGGCAACCCTGAACCACGATCTTGAACCAACCCAGATTTGATGTCGAGCTGAGCTCTAGATCACAAATCTAGGACTTGCTCGACTTAGAACCAAAATCTGAGGTTCAAGTTCGCCAGCCGAGCTCGAGCTCGACGACGGAGGACTGAGACGGCGATGAGGAGGTGGTGGTCGTGTTTGTGCTCGTCCCCGTCAGAGTGAAAGGAATAATAAAATAATAATAATAATAATAATAATAATAATAATAAATAATAAAAGAAAATGGACAAGAAAAGGGGTCAAGCGGAGGAGAGAGAGAAAGAGGAAGACATGCAGAGAGAGAGAAGAGAGGGTGAGGGAGGGAGAAGGAGAAGGGGAGACGGAGACTGACTTGTGGGGCCTTTTATGACACGTGTCGTAAAATAAATAGGCTTGATTTTTGCTGAGTTGGCCTCAGAGCTTCAGCCAATTTTTTCTCGCCTTTGTCCTATTGTGACTTGGGGGAATACAATGTGGGACACTGGCAAAATTCAAAAGCTTAGAAAATTGTCTGACGACCATTGCTTTATGAGATGTGGGGAAAAGCGCAAAAGGTTGCATATGCCTCTCTATATTTGGCGCGTGAATAACATTTGATTCCTCTGACACTTGTTGATTATACTTTTGTTTTATTGTGTACTGTGTTAAATTTTGTATTATCAACTCTTTCAATTTATCAACATGTGATGTCATGATAATTAACTCTAAACACGACCGATTTTTTGGCCCAATTATAGAATATACACCATAGTATCAAGTATTTACGCACTTTTATAAGTGAAGCAATTTATTAAACACGTTATGCATATAAATAAAAAAGAGTAGCGTTAGAGGAATATAATTAACTATATTTGAAGCCTCATACGAAGATTGGTTGGCAATGGAGCCAACATTCATTTGTAAACATGGCGCACTCTTTTACGAAGAAATGCTCTCACAAGATTGATCTCTCTAGAATTTGATTGCAAAGCACATACAAAATGAATTTTGCATGTACTAATAGTATACGAAAAAAAGAAAAAAAACCATTGATAAACAGAGTCACCAATCATGTGATTTTCTAGTAAAGAGTTATCGACACTTTTCTGAAATATATGGTATATTTCCTTAAATTTTTGTGTTCAAAATATAACTTATGTAATCTACTTAATTAAATGCAATGTAATACATGAATGGAATGGAATGATTACACGTGTCGGACCTCCACGGAATCATACATTTACGCACACCACAGACAATTTGAGTATGGACTGATGGAGTCCCTAAATTATTATATAAGTGGATTCCATTTAGTTCCCAAATTATTTGATCCAAACTAAAAGGGCACATTTTGATGTTCTTTTAGAATGTTGGAATTCTTTGGCCCAACTGGGCGGGTGCTCAATTCCATATTTGTTGGTTCAACATCTATAACAAATATGGCCCAACTTGTTTAAGTTCGGCAGCTAGGTTGTGAAACAATTCTCAAAGATTACAAGGCTTATACAAGCACATTTGTGCCAACTAACATGCTGCTTCTCTGTAATTGCATTCCATTTACAAGCAGAACTACAGCTTCCATCAAAGCAGCAATGGCAGGATGCAGGAAAAGGGATCCCACATAAAGTAGGCAGCACTTGTAGCAAATCATCAAATCAAGAGATAGATCTGAACCCTAGACAATTTCTTGTTGGATATTTATCAAGCAAAGGCCATAAGAAGCCAAGGTCAAACCATAAGAAAAATGTACTCTCCATTACTCAATGTATACAGTTCATTAGCTGCCTGGCTATTTTACATAGCTTCAACACTTACTCAACCATTGAGAGAGTCAGAGCGCAACTTTAAGTACCAGATACTCTTCCCTTTTAGTTTATGAATTTCAATTCAAAATGTTCACAGGTAATTGGATTTCAAGAAAGTGCTCGAAATGATACGTCAGGATACAAGCATTATTCCATTCCAGTAATTTTGTTTAATCCCAAGCCTGCTTGCTTCTTAGGTAGACACATCTTTTGCTCCATGCAATAAAGCTTTTCCAAAAGAAAGCATTACGCTTCTGCTCAATTTGTTCTCTTCTCTTGGGCAAGATGAAAATATTGCAGCAATAGTTCACAATGGTGTATTACAATGCTAATAACTTGTAATTAATCAACATGATAAATTCATTAGCAGTCCAATGACCCGATTGCAGTCAACAATTATAAAGTAGCTAGGAGTAAAAAATTCATTAAATTGAAATTTTCTGCTAGAGCCCCCTACCAACAATTATAGAGTAGCTATGAGCAGTAATTGCATCTTTCCACCCAAGTCGAGTACAGTGGGGAAACCATTTGCAGTCAACAGATTAAAAGAAAAAAGAAAACACTTGAACCTTCATAAATCAAGAATGCAGTGGGAAGATCATCTTTTTGTTTTTGGTTTGAAATCAGGGAGGTCTTCATACATGTGGGGCGTGGAAAGTAAAGCGTTGGTGCATTGTCAGCTTTATCAATGGACCAGCCTTTGTTCGGAGGACACTGAAGAGCTGTCCATTAATTCAAGTCTTGTCATTTCACCACTCCTTTTTCTTGCATGTGGAAGTAAAGCGTCGATGCAATGGGAACATCATCTTTTTGTTGTTGATTTGAAATCAGGGAGGTGTTCATACATGCAGTGCGTGGAAAGTGAAGCGTCGGTGCATTGTCAACTTTATCAATGGAAGAGCCTTTGTCCTCCCGTGACCTTCGTAAATCAACAGTAAAAGAAAAAAGAAGGGATAAGTGCATTAGAAGTCCTAAAACTTATCATGAAAATGCAATCAAGTCCTAAAACTTTCAAAAAGTGCAATTAAGTCCTAAAACTTATTACGAAAGTTCAACAAAGTCCTAAAACTTTCAAAAGGTTCAATAAAGTCCTAAAACTTGTCTCAAAAGTGCAACCAAGTCCTAAAACTTTCTAAAAGTGCAATCAATGGAAGGACTTAGATTGAACCATTTTGATAAGTTTTAGGACTTGATTGCACCTTTTGAAAGTTTTAGGACTTAATTACATTTTGTGACAAATTTTAGGACTTAATTACATTTTTTGAAAGTTTTAGAACTTAATTGCATTTTCATAATAAATTTTAGGACTTCCAATGCACTTATCCAAAAAAGAAAGCACTTGAACCTTCGCAAATCAAGAATTGCAGTGGGAACATCATCTTTTTGTTTTTGGTTTGAAATCAGGGAAGTGTTCATACATGCAAAGTGCGTGGAAAGTGAAGCGTCGGTGCATTGTCGCCTTTATCAATGGACCAGCCTTTATCCTACCGTGATTGGGGGAATTTAACGGAGGACACCGAAGAGCTATCCATTAATTCAAGTCTTGTCATTTCACCACTCCTTTTTCTTGCGTGTGGAAGTAAAGCGTCGGTGCAATGGGAACATCATCTTTTTGTTGTTGATTTGAAACTAGGGAGGTGTTCATACATGCGGTGCGTGGAAAGTGAAGCGTCGGTGCATTGTCAGCTTTATTAATGGAACAGCCTTTGTCCTCCCGTGACCTTCGTAAATCAACAGATTAAAAGAAAAAAGAAGGGATAAGTGCATTAGAAGTCCTAAAACTTATCAAGAAAATGCAATTAAGTCCTAAAACTTTCAAAAAGTGCAATTAAGTCCTAAAACTTATTACGAAAGTTCAAAGTCCTAAAACTTTCAAAAGGTTCAATAAAGTCCTAAAACTCGTCTCAGAAGTGCAATCAAGTCCTAAAACTTTCTAAAAGTGCAATCAATGGAAGGACTTAGATTGAACCATTTTGATAAGTTTTAGGACTTGATTGTACTTTTTGAAAGTTTTAGGACTTAATTACATTTTATGACAAGTTTTAGGACTTAATTGTACTTTTTGAAAGTTTTAGGACTTAATTGCATTTTCTTAATAAATTTTAGGACTTCCAATGCACTTATCCAAAAAAGAAAGCACTTGAACCTTCGTAAATCAAGAATTGCAAAGGTGGGAACATCATCTTTTTGTTTTTGGTTTGAAATCGGGAAGTGTTCATACATGCAAAGTGCGTGGAAAGTGAAGCGTCGGTGCATTGTCAGCTTTATCAATGGACCAGCCTTTGTCCTACCGTGATTGAGGGGAATTTAACGGAGGACACTGAAGAGCTGTCCATTAATTCAAGTCTTGTCATTTCACCACTCCTTTTTCTTGCGTGTGGAAGTAAAGTGTCGGTGCAATGGGAACATCATCTTTTTGTTGTTGATTTGAAATCAAGGAGGTGTTCATACATGCGGTGCATGGAAAGTGAAGCGTCGGTGCATTGTTAGCTTTATCAATGGAACAGCCTTTGTCCTCTCGTGACCTTCGTAAATCAACAGATTAAAAGAAAAAAGAAGGGATAAGAGCATTAGAAGTCCTAAAACTTATCAAGAAAATGCAATTAAGTCCTAAAACTTTCAAAAAGTGCAATTAAGTCCTAAAACTTATTACGAAAGTTCAACAAAGTCCTAAAACTTTCAAAAGGTTCAATAAAATCCTAAAATTTGTCTCAAAAGTGCAACCAAGTCATAAAACTTTCTAAAAGTGCAATCAATGGAAGGACTTAAATTGAACCATTTTGATAAGTTTTAGGACTTGATTGCACTTTTTGAAAGTTTTAGGACTTAATTACATTTTGTGACAAGTTTTAGGACTTAATTGCACTTTCATAATAAATTTTAGGACTTCCAATTTACTTATCCCAAAAAAGAAAGCACTTGAACCTTCGTAAATCAAGAATTGCAGTGGGAACATCATCTTTTTGTTTTTGGTTTGAAATCAGGGAAGTGTTCATACATGCAGTGCGTGGAAAGTGAAGCGTCGGTGCATTGTCAGCTTTATCAATGGACCAGCCTTTGTCCTACCGTGATTGAGGGGAATTTAACGGAGGACACTGAAGAGCTGTCCATTAATTCAAGTCTTGTCATTTCACCACTCATTTTTCTTGCGTGTGGAAGTAAAGCGTCGGTGCAATGGGAACATCATCTTTTTGTTGTTGATTTGAAATCAGGGAGGTGTTCATACATGCGGTGCGTGGAAAGTGAAGTGTCGGTGCATTGTCAGCTTTATCAATGGAACAACCTTTGTCCTCCCGTGACCTTCGTAAATCAATAGATTAAAAGAAAAAAGAAGGGATAAGTGCCTTAGAAGTCCTAAAACTTATCATGAAAATGCAATTAAGTTCTAAAACTTTCAAAAAGTGCAATTAAGTCCTAAAACTTATTACGAAAGTTCAACAAAGTCCTTAAACTTTTAAAAGGTTCAATAAAGTCCTAAAACTTATTTCAAAAGTGCAACCAAGTCCTAAAACTTTCTAAAAGTACAATCAATGGAAGGACTTAGATTGAACCATTTTGATAAGTTTTAGGACTTGATTGCACTTTTTGAAAGTTTTAGGACTTAATTACATTTTGTGACAAGTTTTAGGACTTAATTGCACTTTTTGAAAGTTTTAGAACTTAATTGCATTTTCATAATAAATTTTAGGACTTCCAATACACTTATTCCAAAAAATAAAGCACTTGAACCTTCGTAAATCAAGAATGCAGTGGGAACATCATCTTTTTGTTTTTGGTTTGAAATGAGGGAAGTGATCATACATGCAGTGCATGGAAAGTGAAGCGTCGGTGCATTGTCAGCTTTATCAATGGACCAGCCTTTGTCCTACCGTGATTAAGGGGAATTTAACAGAGGACACTGAAGAGCTGTCCATTAATTCAAGTCTTGTCATTTCACCACTCATTTTTCTTGCGTGTGGAAGTAAAGCGTCGGTGCAATGGGAACATCATCTTTTTGTTGTTGATTTGACATCAGGGAGGTGTTCATACATGCGGTGCGTGGAAAGTGAAGCGTCGGTGCATTGTCAGCTTTATCAATGGAACAGCCTTTGTCCTCCCGTGACCTTCGTAAATCAACAGATTAAAAGAAAAAAGAAGGGATAAGTGCATTAGAAGTCCTAAAACTTATCATGAAAATGCAATTAAGTCCTAAAACTTTCAAAAAGTGCAATTAAGTCCTAAAACTTATTACGAAAGTTCAACAAAGTCCTAAAACTTTCAAAAGGTTCAATAAAGTCCTAAAACTTGTCTCAAAAATGCAACAAAGTCCTAAAACTTTCTAAAAGTACAATCAATGGAAGGACTTAGATTGAACCATTTTGATAAGTTTTAGGACTTGATTGCACTTTTTGAAAGTTTTAGGACTTAATTACATTTTATGACAAGTTTTAGGACTTAATTGCACTTTTTGAAAGTTTTAGAACTTAATTGCATTTTCATAATAAATTTTAGGACTTCCAATACACTTATCCCAAAAAATAAAGCACTTGAACCTTCGTAAATCAAGAATGCAATGGGAACATCATCTTTTTGTTTTTGGTTTGAAATCAGGGAAGTCTTCATACATGCAGTGCATGGAAAGTGAAGCGTCGGTGCATTGTCAGCTTTATCAATGGACCAGCCTTTGTCCTACCGTGATTAAAGGGAATTTAACGGAGGACACTGAAGAGCTGTCCATTAATTCAAGTCTTGTCATTTCACCACTCCTTTTTCTCACGTGTGGAAGTAAAGCGTCGGTGCAAGGACAGCTTTCTCAATCAAACAGCCTTTTTCGACTGAAAAAAAAAAAAAGATCGAACAGCCTTTGTTCTGTTGTGACGTGGGGGAATATAATGTGGGACACCGCCGATGCTACTGAATTTGCTGATTTTTTTTTTTTTTTTTTTTTTTTTTGTGATCTAGGGAACCCCGCATGGCCAGCAGCCGATGGTAAATCACTGGAGGTGACATGTGCTAGCCACCATACACGTGCCACCGGATAAGTCACCAATGTCTCACGCCAGCTTCCCTGCAACTTGCGTTGCAGGGGCTTCGAACTCCAGACCTCCCACCGAAAGGAAGTCTGAAGTCTACCCAGCGGAGCCACCACGGCGGGTGGTGAATTTGCTGAAGTTTTATATAAATAAGACCAAGAAAAAGAGCTAAACAAAGAATGTTGATGGACATATCTAATAGAGAAGTACACAAATGAAATAAAGGAAAGAGATGTAACCCAAAAAATGAAGGAAAAGAAGAAGAAAGAAACGAGACTTCCAAAGCACAATGCTGAACATACGACATAAATGCCAATCATTATGTTGAGATGGGGATATTCCAGCCATTGAATTTGAGCCAATTGCAATTGCTTGTACACAAGGTTCGACCTTCCACCTGCTATAAAATGGAAGGGAAATTTACAAAACTCTACGCACTAACAAACGGAGTCCAACACAGTAAAAGTCATATTTAATGACGTTTTACAATGTCAAGTTTTGACTACGACAGTGTATTGGAAATCTTTATAAACTGTCATAAAAAATAACGAAAAAACATTTAAACTTGCAGCCTTAAGCTATTGATTACGATTGAACATTGTAGACCTTTAAATGCCAAAGCATACAGCTAAAGTTACGATGGGGCTCTAGCCTCCAATCACGATTGTACAAAATCATATTGATTTTTGTATTGGGTTATTGAGGTAATTTTTTTACCAAATACTGATTCCATCGCTTGTAAAAGGCTTTCTTTGACCAAGCCGATCAATAAACCAATCAGAAATCTAGCCTCCAATCATGATTGTACGAAATCATAGTCATAGAATTTATGTTACATTCACTTGTCAGAGTCATTAATAATTCAGTCAACAATAAATCAACATTAAACAACTATTTGTATTGATCATATGTCTAAATATCGAGGTAAATGTGATCTTTAGTAAAGAAAAGTTTCACGTGCAAATCATTAACTTTTTTAGGTACAAACACGATACCATTACTAAAAGATTTTGTAGTATTATGTGTTTTAGGGCAAGGCGGTCTTTTTTACCCTTTCAAAATCCTTAGAAAAAATGATCAAGAACAACAAATATAATTTTAAATTATAAGTAGCATTTTTGAGTGAGCTTTATAACCATCAAAATTGAATTAGGGTCAACATAGAGATAGTTCTATAATTTTTTAGGATAGTTGTGAAACTTCTTTCATGTGAATATAACGTGTAAGTCTTTCAAACAGGCTTCCGTCGAAATCACGGGTCAAAAAAGTCATGCGACTTTTGCTTCTCCAGAAAAAGTGAAAGAATTGATGTCGAAGGACACCACTTGAAATACTCAAGCACATGGCTAGAATCTTCCTTACATGTCATATGTAAGTAACAGATGAATATGGCGCGTGAATGCACTTGGATCAATGTAGGCAAAGTTAGGGTGTGCGTGGAAAAAGAGAGACAAGAAGATTTTCAAATCTGGCATGTGAACGCACTTGGATCAATGTAACCAAAGTTAGAATAGGATCCACCAATTAGAGACGCATCAAATGCACTTTTAATTAGCAATTTTCCCAATTTCACATGTTCATTGCGAAGATGATCCACTGTCACGCCCCGAACCCCGAGCGCGCGCACATCCCACTGTGATCGATCAGCTATGCGACGTTCCCAGGCACTCGTCGCGGACCCGTTCATTTTAAATGCACATGCGGAAGCGAATTACTAATCCCCTGACCTCAACAAACATGGGATAGAAAAGCAAGACAATAATTTCCAAGCAAATACACTTTTATAAACACTTCAAGCTTATACAAAAGGTCTAAGTCATAAAGAACTACTGAGCCACCTATGCTCCTGACCCTTCCGCTTCAAGCTCCTGGCTCTTCACATTAGGGACCTGAAAAATGGTTATACAATAACCAGTGAGATATAAATCTCAGCGAGTTCTTCCCCTAAGCCCCCGATTAGAACACCAACTCAACTCGGGGTATCTCTTCGTAACCACCCCACAAGCAAGCAAACAACCAACAATCAACGGTCGGTTCGCATGCAATCTTACCGGCATGCCATACCCCGCACATTATATCTCAAAGACAATACATGACATGCACATGGCCATTAGATGATACATTTCATCAATCACATACGAGTCGCATCACAAGCGATCTCACTGGCCATTGCCACACCCTGCATGTTATCGATTCATGCGTGCGTGCCATAAACAATGTGCTTAACTCATGTATGACCAAAATCACAAATGCCATGATTCTCATGCATTCTTGCTCATTGGCACAGTTCGAAAACACAATGCAATACTCAATGCATACAACAATTAAAATGCCTTATCCACTTAATTAATCATAGGCGTCTCAACCCAATCAACCACAGAAGTCCTGATTATAAGGCCAAACCGTTATGACACATCCCATACCATGCCACACAGTTTCGTCCCATAATCAGGCGCATCAACTCAAACCATCATGCGTTCCAATTGTTATTCACTGCCACTCAAGGGCATAACCTACTTGCAGTTCGGCTATCTACTGACATTAATGCCAGGCATTGTCTCTCCCCATGGAGCACGGCATTGTCAGTACGTCGACAGCATTCCCGAAGGAGCATCGTCTCCCCCCTTGGAGCACGGCATCGTCAGTTCGTCGACGGCATCGTCAGTACGTCGATGGCATTCCCGAAGGAGCATCGTCTCCCCCCCTTGGAGTACGGCATCGTCAGTACGTCGACGGCATTCCCGAAAGAGCATCGTCTCCCCCCTTGGAGCACGGCATCGTCAGTACGTCGACGGCATTCCCGAAGGAGCATCGGTCCAGCCTCCACTGCGACCGGCATCTGTTGACTTGGGACATTCCCGAAGGAGCATCGTCCGGCCCCAAAGGCTCGTGACGGCATCTCATATCATTCATGCATTCATTCAATTTCGACCTAGGACACCGTGCATTGCACTCAAATACTTAAATTAAAATGGTGATCCCGGCCTATTTTCTTTATATTAGAAATGCATGGTAAAATAATCGTGTGTGGGGGACACGGTCAGATCAAAACCAGAAATTTGTGTCATCTCTTTTTCAAACCCCACTGTTTGATATTATACTTAAAAATCTATTTTCGGTGTCAAAACCCGACACCCGGGATTTTCCAAATAAAATCCATGTTTTCACAATCACCACTCAACTTCACAAATCATCACTCAATTCATGCGGATGTTTATACAATAACACATCCAATCACTTCATAGGATTAAACACACATGAAATTAGACACTTTTCATTCTCGGGTGAATAGTGTTTCGTGAACAGTGCTCGTGAACAGTGTTTTTGTGAACAGTAAATCGTGAACAGTACCTCGTGAACAGTAAATCGTGAATAGTGTCGCATGAACAGTAAATTTCCAGAATTTAATAAACTATAAATTAAAATCAGAAATCATTAAAAGCATTAATTAAAGCAACCATCAATTAATTAAAGCCAAGCATACTTAATTAACCACATAAAACACATCAAGCAAATAAAGCAAGATTAAGCTAAACTAATCTAATCCATCCATCTAACCACCTATCTTAGGGCTAATACAACTTAACTAAATCATCTAAACTAGAATTAAATCTAACTAAACCAACCCTAAGCAAGTTTAGGCTCTAATCAAAGGATTAGGAGCTAAACTCATCCGTTAAGTGGGCCGGAGACACCGACGCGGCGGCGACGACGGAGGCGACACTCCCAGACCTCTACCACGACGATCCAAGGCGGTCCCAAGCTCAACACAGCAACCACAGCCCAAACTCCCATTGAAATTTCGAAAAACAGCCATGCCGAGGAGAAACCGACTTGAACGGCTTGGCCGGAGCTCCGGCGAAGGGGTTGGCCGGCAACCGGCGGCACCTGGGGGTCAAGGGGGAGTGGCTGGTAGCTGGGCTAGATGAAAGAAGGGTCGGAATAGGAGAAAACGGGCCGAAATTGCGAACCAGGCGGAGCTGGGCGGAACCGGGCGGTCTAGCGGCCGGTGTCTTGTCGCAGGATTTCAGGATGGAATGAAGCTTCGTTCGAGGTGATACCAGGCTCGTTGGAACGGTTTCGAAGTCCTCTTTACGGTGGTATGTGGAGCGTAGCCTGATTCTCACTGGAAGACCACTTTTAACTCGAATCTTTGACGAAAGGTCAGCTGGAGCAGAACTGTTCCAGGCGGTCGGACTGCCGCTGGCTTCTGGCTGGAATTCGGGACGGCTGGAGAATCGTTTCGGCGAACGGCTAAGTCCCCCTGAACGGTCTGGATCTCCTGAAGACAATGGTGGGTGGCACGAAGGCCGATTCGTCCGAGAAGCCAACAATCAACTCGAATCTTTGGAGGGATGTCTGCTGGAATAGAAACTGGAAAAGAGGGAGAACGAGGGAGAGAGAGAGCTCGACGGTTTGGGGCTGAAGGAGGGAGAGAGAGAGTGATGTGAGGGCTGGAGTCACATCTCTTTAAGGCCATTGAATGCTTGCTTCAATTCCCCATACATGATGTCATCTTCTCTCTCTTCCTTTGCCCTTATCCACTTGCTTTTAGGGGCAATTTGGTCATTTCCACATTGCACAAATTACCAATCTAACCTTGGGCTGAAATTGGCGGATGGGTCTAAGGATTGGGCTTGGCCATGAATAGTAATGGGCTTGGAAATTGATTGGGCTTGATTGGGCCCAAAGTTGGACCATGGGCTTTGAAAGATGAATAGTGTTTTAGGCCCAATGGGCTCATTTGCTTAACTTAGGCCCATTTTGGTGGCTGTCCCAACTTAGGCCTAAGGCCCACACTGGCTTGGCCCAGCCCATTTTCCCCGCGGGCTTACTTTCTCGGTCCGAAAATCCCTTTTCCAATTTCTCGGCTTCACTGGCTCTGTCTATTGTCGCTAAAGCTTCATCTAAAGTCTGTCCCGGACATTCCCGATAATTCGAAGTCCAATTCTTAGTTCTCATGCCATGTCAATTTCGCCCTAATGCCATTTTGGTTATAACTCAGACTGACAGGTGGCTTTGAGGATTCACGCGTGACCGACTCGTGCCAAACCACATTCAAGATACCTCGACGCATGGATGTTCTTGACTACATGAAATTGCGGAGGATAGATTCTTATTTCTAAGTACACGATTACTGAGGATCGACCTAGGGTCGTTCGGAGGCTCGATAACGGTAAACGGAATCACCCGTCGTTCCATTATGTTCTGTCCACGAATCAACTTTTAGTCGTCCTTAGAATCGGCCTACCTAACTACAGGATCTTCCTCATGTAAGTCTCACGGTCAAGTCGTTTTCCCAGGTCGAGTTCTTTAGTCGTACGAGTTCTGTCCTCATTAGCCTTTCCTCGTAAGGTCAGTATCTCAGGAGTGATCAATTCCGAGTGAGATCAACCAATAATGTATTGACGAAATTCACATCCATTTATTCCTCAGAGGACTCGAATTTCAGGATGTCACATCCACTGACGCTGCGATGCTGTTGAAGTGATCATAAGAACCATATCACACAAGGCACGAGAAAAATACGGTTTGAATCACGTCCTATGTTGCATTCCATCGGATAAGTTTTGTTCTACAAAACAATGTCGACTTAGGACAAATAGCAATTTGAGCTTCCCAACGTACTACCATCGGCAAACTGAGCTTCTTAAATAAAAACCTTGTGCTACAAAAAAAGCCTTAAATATAGAGTTAAGAGTCAAGTGACAATACAAGAAATGTATGTTACTCAACTAAAGGTCTATACGTCTGTTCAAAAAAAAAAAAAAAAAAACTGAAGGTCTATACAGATGATCTAACAATAAGAATGGAGAATTACGCTTCCGAGCACGGGAAAAAGAAGGAGCTATAAAAAATTATCATTAACTCGGTATAGTTAACACGAACTTGTTTCCACTTTTGAGCTCTCCAGTGAATTATCTTCTTTTATTTTTCACTCCTTCCTTTTTTTTCTGAATCTGATGAGCAAATATGCACTTTTATATATATATATATATATATATATATATATATATATATATGGACAGAGTTAATGCAAGTGAAATATAAAGTCATAAAGTCTAAGCATATATTATAATGTTCAGTATCATCCTGTACGAATCGAGATCATCGCGTGTGTCCGATACAAGTAGAAATGGGTTAAGACATAAACATCACTTTAAAGTAAATCATTGAAAGTAATGTTAGTGTCACATTTTAATTCCCATTTTTACTACATCTAATTTTAAGAGGTTTTTAATGTTAATGTGAGTGACATATAATAGACTTATCACGTAAGCACATGATTTTACATTAAAGAAAATAAATCAATGATTAGAAGAATGTCAAGACCAAATTTGAAGTAAAGTGTGCAGAAAGGTAATTAAGAACCATGTGAAGCCAATGCGGTGCGAGTAGGTGTTGGGTTCTCCATCACCTAGCTTGATCAAGATCGGGCTTACCATGATGCTCGCTGGTGACATCCGGTTGTTTTTCTCGGCGCCGCAGTATCTTGGCTGTCTAGCGGCGAAATTAGTATAGATTGGAGTGATACGAAGAGTTCAATTTCTTCACCGTGAGTTGAAGGATTCCATTTTTTTTGGTTACTTTAACAAAAATAAAATGATTTGACCGACGTCTGAAACAAAAGCTGGCGCATGAGGACTAGTTTACTTTAATGTGAACACAAGGAAAAAGACAAAAACAAACTAAAAATGATAGAACCTATCTAGTAGTCGTAGTCATAATATGAAAAGGAGAGAAAGAAAGAAAGGAAAGAAGGACAACAACTCATTGATTCCGAATGCTATTTCTTGGAAGTCACAGCGAAGTATTTTATTGGGGAGCCAATTGAGCATCCAATCAAAAGGCCCTAACCGAATTTAGGATCCTTTGCTCTTAATTAATAGAAAATAAGCTATTGACGTACTAATTAATCATTGAAGGTGTTCTTCCAGAGAATTTCTCATTTCTTTGAATTTATATATTAAAAACAACCTCATCATTTTCAACCGAACATTAAGCTTGATCTATTTTCTTGCTCGAACTATGAAATGAGAAGGTAATCTTTATCCATTACAAAAGCCTATAAAATTACCTGACAACTATTACATTATGAAATGTGGGGAAAGGGTAAAAAGATGCATGTGCCTCTCTGCATTTGGCACATGAATGTACTAGAATTTCATCTAACACTTGTTGATCATACTTTTGTTTAATTATGTATTGTGATGAAAATGTATTCACCGACTCTCTTAATTTATCAACATGTGATGCCATGATATTTAGCTCTAAAAATTCAAGTAAACACCAGCAATTTTTTGCCCAAATATAGAATATGCTCCATAGTATCAAGTATTTGCGCACAAATATAAGTGAAGCAATTTATTACACATGTTATATGCATATAAATAAAAATGGGTAGAAAGAGAGGGATGCTGAACGTTTATAGTGGTTTGGTCCAAACAGGTGCCAACTCCATTCCCAAAGATTGTTTGAGAGTTATGCCTAATCAACTATATTAAAGCTTCGTACAAAGATTGGTTCGTAACGGAGGCGACATTCATTTATAAACACAAGGCGCTCTTTCACAAAGAAATGCTCTCACATTTGATTACAGGGTGTATGCAAGAGGGATTTTGCATAATTACCCAAGGCAATGAGTTACTCTATTTATAGGGGAAAAGAACAAAGTCAACTAGCTGTTAGCACTTAAATGGTTAGCAATTTTACCATTGAGACTTCTGGGTATCTGCCTAAAAATCACCCGGACACCCGCTGAATCGGGCGAACAAATCCAAATCCAAATCCAAATCCAAAACTGCAGGAGCTGGATGGTAGGAGGTAAACTGGTCCGGCGTTCGTTCATTACTTAGTTGAAAATGCCCAAATTTTATTTAAGTCCTGCGAAAGAATTAGATTGTGTTCATTATTATGCGGCCAAAGAAGTGACTCCGGCATTGGGGGTTGTTTTCAGAAAGCTCGCCTAAGGAATTACAAAAAAATTATTCGGTCGAAATCACGGCTTATTACATCCTTCAAAGTGGGCCGTAGTCAAAATGAATGGAAAAGGTAAAGCCTTGATTTCAAACAAGCTACTTGTATTTACCAAGCTAGATTCTTCCATGTAAATCACGTGTAAATAATAACCAAAGCGCGTAGGTTAACCCCTCCACATATTTCCTTCTTTCAAAAAAGTAATAAAATAAAATAGAAAAAGAGAAGTTTTTTGGGACACGATGAATTGAATAGTGTAAACACGCACATGACTCCTCATTCCATTCTTAAACAAAAGATGGCTACTTAAAAATATGAAAATCGATTTTAAAAAATCTACTTCCTGGCTCATTCTCTTGAGACATGATGAGTTTTTTTTTTGGTTGGAGGGGACATGATGAGTTGAATAAGCAGAAAATCTAAACGATTTCCTACCTAATAAACGCAAAAGATATGTTGCTATTCATAGAAGATGAAATATTGAAATGGATTAAATCATATTTGGGTTGAGAATGATATTTTTTATTAATTGCGATATATAAATTCTTAGCGAATTTTTATATATGCTTCAAATAATATTGAACTTTGGCAAATAAAATAAATATATGGATAATTAGTTCTCGATCCAGTCCAATGGAATTGATTACACAACGAAAGAGTGACAAATCTTAAAATATTGACAAAAGTGACAACAAGTAAAAAGTTATTATGTCGTAATTTGTGATATCACTGAATTAAATATTATTTGGTTCACATTTCACAAGTTTTTTTAAAGAAATAAAAAGTTTATGTAGTCAATCTAGTTCAATCTAATTTTCACTTTTAAAAATAGGAAATCAGACGGACA
Organism: Eucalyptus erythrocorys; assembly: GCA_014182555.1. Lineage (NCBI taxonomy): Eukaryota > Viridiplantae > Streptophyta > Magnoliopsida > Myrtales > Myrtaceae > Eucalyptus > Eucalyptus erythrocorys. The sequence continues at coordinate 22,802,629 of CM024604.1, forward strand.
TTCTTGAGAACTAGGCCCAACTAGTTAATTTAGTCCGATCTGGACTGTTCTCGATTCGAACGGTTCGCTCTGGACATCCTAAAAATAAAGTCACTTTCCGGTTTTCTGTAAGCCACAAAACAAACAATTTAAAAAAAAAAAAATGAACGAAAGAAAACTTCTCCTCCATTTGCGAAAAATGAAAAAGGCGCTTTTCCTGACACGGTGCGACGTTCGACGTTTCTCAGACTGCATCAATTTCTTGACCAACTCCGCGATAAAACCATCACCCATCGCTCGACACGAATCCAAACTAAGCTCAAATTCTATCTTCCAATGTCGTCGTCGTCTTCTTCTTCTTCTTGTTCTTCCTCTTCCGAAGTAAAATGGCGGTTCGACGTTTTCATCAACTTCAGAGGCGAGGACGTCCGCCACAGCTTTGTCGCTGACCTCTACAGGTGTCTGTCTCGTGGCGGCATCAACGCCTACATCGACAGCGAGGACTTGAGGCGCAGGGACGAGATCTCGCCCGCCCTCATGAAGGCCATCGAGGAGTCGCGGATCGCCGTGCTCGTCTTCTCCGAGGACTACGCTTCGTCTAGGTGGTGCTTGGAGGAGCTGGTGAAGGTAATGGAGTGTAAGAGGCTCAAGGGGCAGCTGGTGTTGCCCGTGTTCTACAGAGTGGAGCCGAGGGAGGTTCGAGGGCAGAGAGAGAGTTATGGCAAGGCATTGGCCAGGCACGAGGAGAAACTGGGTTCTGAGAGGGTGGAGAAATGGAGGCAAGCCCTGATTGAAGCCGGCAATTTGTCCGGTTGGCATTATGACCATGGGTAATCATATTATTCCTATTCGACAGTAGAAAAGAATTTGGAATTTTCTAATTTTATTGATACATGATGGCATCGATTAGTGCGTTAAGAGTCATTTTTTGGAATGTCGCAGAGTAATTGTTTACTTCGTGCTAGTTTTAGTTAGTTTAATGGATTGTATATTTCCATTTATTCGCGTTCTTTTTGCTGCTTTGTTTTGGCAGAGATGGTACCAAGTTCATTGAGAGCATCGTCAAAGAGATCTCGGCTATAGTACGGCATGTACCCTTGAGTGTTGCCAAGTATCCCGTCGGTCTAGGTTGCCGGGTAGAAAAAGTAATGTCGTTGTTGAGTATAGGCTCAGATGATGCTCGGATGATAGGAATATGGGGAACTGGAGGTGTAGGGAAGACCACTATCGCTAAAGCTGTTTATAACAGTATTGCCAGTCAGTTTGATGGGTGCTGCTTCCTTGCAGATGTTAGAGAAACTTCCAGTAGACCTGATGGCCTAGTTCATTTGCAGAAAAAACTATTATCCCAGATATTATGGAAGGGAGATATAGGGGTCTTTAGTGTGGATGGAGGCGCTAATTTAATACCAGATAGACTTCACTGCAGGAAGATTCTGCTTGTGCTTGATGATGTGGATCATGGGAAACAGTTAAATGCATTGGCTAGAGAATGTGAATGGTTTGGAAAAGGGAGCAGGATCATCGTTACGACAAGAGATAACCATGTACTAACTTCTCATGGGATAGATCAGGTATATGAAGTTAGACCATTAGATCAAGATGAAGCTTTTGAACTTCTCAGCTCATATGCTTTTCCAGGAAACCAGACGAAAGACATAAGCAGGCATCACATAGATAATATTTTGGGCTATGCTAATGGCCTTCCCTTAGCGATTGTGGTCTTGGGTCCCTTTTTACATGGTAGAAGTAGAGAAGAATGGGAGAGTAAATTGAAAAAACTTGCTGAAAGTCCTAATAAAAAAATAAACAGTATTCTTAAGATAAGTTTTGATGCGCTGGAGGACAATGAGAGGGACATCTTTCTTGACATTGCTTGCTTCTTTAAGGGGAGGGAAAGGGATTATGTAACCAGAGTTCTTGATAGCTGTGGTTTACACACATCAATTGGGATTCCAACTCTAATAGAGAGATCCTTAGTAACAATTGACGATATGGGAATAGTACAAATGCATGATTTGATTCAGCTAATGGGTCAGGGCACCGTTAAACAAGAAAGTCCAAATTACCCTGGGAGACGGAGTAGATTATGGTGCCATGATGATGTTTATGAAGTACTGTCGGAGGCTACGGTGAGAGCTTCTCATGAAACCACCAATAATCTTATCTTCTTTAATTTACATACTATTAACGAATTGCGGTAGGTTATAAATGATTATTTTCTTTTCCTTGACAGGGAACCAATGATGTTAAAGGCATAGTGCTGCAGTTACAGAGACCAGAAGAGCTACATATCAGTCGCGGTGCTTTCACACACATGAGGAGACTGAAATTGCTCATACTTCCAAATGTACAAATCAGTGGAGGTCCTGTACATCTTCCTAATGATTTAAGGTGGCTTGAATGGCCTGGATGTCCTTTATCCACTCCCGTGCGTGTTCCAAAGAAACTTGTTTGCTTTGACGTGCCTAACAGCCGGATTAAGGAATTTGGAGGGAACTTAAAGGTACGTCATAAATGCTTTAGTTGACGGTTTTCATTTTTGGTGCATTCAAATTGAATTTATCAAAATCTTGTTTAGCTGTGTTTTTAAATTTGCAGCGTTTTAAGAATTTTAAGTTTCTGAATTTTAGCCACTGTAGGTCTCTACTGATTTGTGTTCCTGACCTTTCAGAGATGCCAAATTTAGAGATATTAAACTTAAGTAGACAGTCGAACCTCAAGGATCTTCCAAGCACTTGGAAGTTACTAATCTTAATTTGAGTGATTTACCAACTCCTCACGGATTAGGTTACCATCTAGTGTTAGTTTTTCTAAATCTTATTTGATTTAATGACATTTTCAATTGTTTTGAAATCACTTTCTGATTTAATAATTTACTGACATCTAATTTGCAGATGTTATCGACATGTTGAAGTTACCAATTCTTACAAAATTTACTGATTTTTATTTGAGTCCATTTACCAATGTTTAATTAATTGTAACTTAAACAAGCTGGAACTTTCCCCAAGCAAACGTGGTAAATTATGTGAATAGTTGATACTTTTGAAACAATCAAATAAAAATTGGTAAGTGATTCAACTAGGAATGTGTAACTTAATCACCACAATCAAAAGGACATTTTTCTTGACATTGCTTGCTTCTTTAAGGGGAGAAAAAGGGATTATGTAACCAGAGTGCTTGATGGTGGTGGTTTAAAGACATTAATTGGGATTCAGACTCTAATAGAGAGATCCTTAGTAACAATTGACGATACGGGAATAGTACAAATGCATGACTTGATTCAGCTGATGGGTCAGGACACCGTTAAACAAGAAAATCCAAATTACCCTGGGAGACGGAGTAGATTATGGTGCTATGATGATGTTTATGAAGTACCGTCGGCGGCTATGGTGAGAGCTTCTCATGAAACTGTCGATAATCTCATCTTCTTTAATTTAAATGCTATTACCTAATTGCAGTTGGTTATGAATGAATATTTTCTTTTCCTTGACAGGGAACCAATGCTGTTAAAGGCATAGTGCTGCAGTTGCCAAGTCAAGGAGAGCTACACATCAGTCGCGGTGCTTTCACACGCATGAGGAGACTGAAATTGCTCATACTTTCGAATGCACGAATCAGCGGAGGTCCTGTATGTCTTCCTGATGATTTAAGGTGGCTTGAATGGCATAGATGTCGTTCAGCCACTTTGGAGTTTAGTGCTGGTCCAAAAAAACTTGTTTGCTTTGATGTGAGTGGCAGCCAGATTAAGAAATTTAGAGGATACTTAAAGGTACGTCATGAATGCTTTAATTGACGGTTTTCATTTTCAGCGCATACAAATTGAATTTATCAAAATCTTGTTCAGCTGTTCTTTTCAATTTGCAACGTTTTAGGAATTTGAAGTTTCTGAATTTTTAGCCACTATAAGTTGCTTCTTTGTGTCCCTGACCTTCCAGAAGTGCCAAATTTAGAGGTATTAAACTTAAGTGGGTGGTTGACCCTCGAGGAGCTTCCAAGTTATCTATATTAATTTGAGTGATTTACCAACTTCTCACGGGTTAGGTTACCATCTAGTGTTAGTTTTTCTAACTCTTATTTGATTTGGTTAATGACGTTTTCGAAATCACTTTTTGATTTAACAATTTACTAACATTTAATTTGCAGATGTTATCAACAAGTTGAAGTTGCCAATTCTTACAAAATTTACCAATTTTTGTTTGAGTCCATTTACCAATGTTTATTTGATTTTAACTTAAACAAGTTGGAACGTTCCTCAAGCAAACGTGGTAAATTATGTGAATTGTTGATACTTTTGAAACAACCAAATAAAAGTCAGTAAATGACTCAAATAGGAGAGTGTAACTTAATCACCATAAATGACGGCAATTGTAATGATGTTAGTACTATTCAACAGAATCGTTAATTTCATAGAAGAGTGGTGATGTTAACATGCTAGTAGGCTTTCCAAATTAACCTTGGTATACTATTGAAACAGTGGGTACTTCTTAAACAATGGTAATTAACTCAAATAAGTGTTGATAATTTTGGATATGAGTTATTAACCTTTTCCAGTTGGTAAGTTGCCACAAATGTCGGTAAATTATCGGATTGGTTTGTACCTTGAAGCAATCAAATAAATATTGATAACTAACCTTGAAGCAATCAAATAAATATTGATAACTAACTCAAATATCTATTGGTATTTTCATTTAAGAGTTCTTAAATTAGCTCTGCATATATTGTTGGTAAATTATTGGATTAGTTGGTAATTTAGTATAGGACTTAGTTCAACTCATCAATAACTTCAACAAATAAATACCGGTAAATTAGAGAAACAACTTTAATTTTTATAAACAATCTAATAATCGTTAGTAAGTGGACTCAATTAGCAGTTGATAATTTTCTAGAACAAATAGTATCTTAAACGAGTTGTTAAGCTGACAAATAAACATTCATAGATTATTAAAACAGTTTACAATTTCAAAACACTAGAAAAAACACTAGTAGTGATTCAAATAAAAATTGGTTATTTTTTTTTTAATTGTAAATTTAACACATTGGTAACTCAAACAAAGAAATGTTGTATAGGAAAAATGGTTGGTGATTCCAAAAATGAAATAAACATCGGTACAAGGACTCAAACAAGAGTTGGTAGTTTTATATAGTCAGTTGTAGTCCAAATGTTTTTAAAGACCCTTTCCATGAGAGAGAGAATTGAGAAGGCACGGTTTCATAACTCCTTGGATGCGGTAAATCATATTTAAGAAATAATAATACTAATTGATCAATTAAATTCAACTCGTATTTGACAAATAAATAACGGTAATAAATCAACAAAAAAATTCATCCTCACACCTTGCAGCTCGTACTAGAGTTGACCGTGATTCTTGAACCCATTTACTATAGAGAACATATCGTAAAGATCTATAAATAATTTTATGTTTGTTTCTTTCCCTTGTTTGATATTCGAGAGAAATCATAAATCAAAAAATATCCAAATCCTTTTTCTTTCATATATAACGAAAGGAGTTGAAAAGAAGTTGTTATAATAGATTAATTACATCATCATTTACAAATAAATGAATATAATAAAACTACCCATCATGGGAAAAAAGGGAAATCTATGATTGGAGAGTTTTAGTACATGACTATGTATTTTTCAATGACAAATTAACTCTACATTTGAGGCCCAGACGTTTATTGCATCATCGATCCAAACTCCTTTGCGGGTTCATGTTGGGTGGAAACAGATTGCCCAACTTGGTTGATTGAGGGGATGAATCTAACATGATTACTTTCTTGGCCCAATGACTTCGGCCATTCCATGGCCTTCCATTCAACATAGGAAACTGGCCTCTAAAACGAAAATCAGTCGATTAGAATATTGGGCGGTCGGACTTATTCATAGGCGGGTCATGTGAAACCAAAAGAAACGGGCTACTGGCCCGGTCGATCAAACGCGTGGAGAAGACACTACTTATCGACATTTAAGTTATGAATGATGGTGAAAAATTATTCAGTATAGTTCCTCGCTTAGTGATTTCCGTTGTGGTGGGGCTTTCCCATTTAAGATCTATTCGAGTAAGATACATGTTTTGGGGCTTTGGTCGGAGCTCGTTAGGGAGACCAAAAAACCAAAGTCCTACTCATTTTTCCAAGCCTCGCACGGTGGGCACAGGTCATTGCCGAAGTGCATCCAAGTGATGGACGAGTCATTCGAGGCCCGAAGTTTTAAGAATTGTACTCATCGATATAACGTGTCAAAAACCAAAGTCTTACTCTCTTTTTTTTCTCCAATAATCAGTCACTATTTTATGTTTAATAGTCATATCAAACAATTAGGAGTCACATTTAACGTAAGCCCTTGCCATGAGTAGCTTTTCATTTTCATAGCTATTTACATTTGCAGAACTTAATGACTGCACTGATATGTTTTTGCAGGATTTTAGAATGTTGAAGGACATCAATTTCAGTGAATGCAATTTCCTGACTCATGTTCCTGACATTTCGTCATCTCCAAATTTGGTGAGATTGGATCTTAGTAGGTGCGAAAGCTTGGTGGAGGTTGATCAATCTGTCGGATACCTTGACAAGTTAGAAATTTTATCATTAGTATCGTGCTCTAAGCTTAGTATCTTTCCTAGCATACTCAAGACAAAATCTCTTAGCAAACTCAGTCTCTCTGGTTGCTCTAAACTCAAGAAGTTCTCTGATATTCCGGAAAAGATAGAACATCTAAAGGGACTTGAACTAGCAGGAACGGCTATTAAAGAGCTCCCTGCATCCATTAATAATCTTGTCTCTGTAGAGTATATAAGTTTAGGGAATTGCAAAAATTTTGCAAGGCTTCCATCTAGCATTTATAAATTGCAAAATCTGAGCTCTCTGGATATGACAGATTGCTCCAATTTCATCACATTTCCAAAGAACTTGGAGGATCCAACTCATCTTGGTGGCGGCTTGGGATTCCCAAATCTACACAGGCTAGATCTTCGGGATTGCAATCTATCAGGGTTAGATTTCCTTGAGGGTTCTTCCAATTTTCCCAAGTTGACGTACCTAGATCTTTCAGGGAACAAGTTCACTCATACGCCGAGGTGCTTCCGCAAATATGATAATTTGGAAAACTTGTATCTGGAAAATTGCAAGCAACTGCAAGAGATTCCTCAGCTTCCATCAAATATTGGGATCATAAGAGCACAAAATTGCAGATCTCTACAAAATCTCCCAGATTTTTCGAGTCTCCACAACTTCTTTGAAGTTGACTTCTCTTCATGCTGTGGATTATCACGGAAAGTGTTTGATCTGGCTGGTGTGTCAATACTCGAGGTCAGACTCTCTCTCTCTCTCTCTCTCTCTCTCTCTCTCTCTCATTGAATGCTAGATCTGTATGACAGTATCTCCGGAACGCGAAGGGAACCGTCGAAATTATCCTAATTGGAGGAGAGATGCCAGGATGGATTCACCATTGTGAAGAGGGATCTATATCTTTCAAGGTTCCCAATGACCTGCATGACAAGTTTTTAGGACTTGCACTCTGTGTGGTTATTGGGCTGGAGGAAGCAAAAGTCCTCGATGTTGAATTAGACGTCGACGTTTCTATCAATGGCGAAGGGATCAGGTCGTGTCGGTACCTTTCACTGGAATCTGATAATGTGTGGCTCGAATATTGTCCGCGCGGAAATCTGTATAAAGGAGAGGATCCGGACAACGATTGGAGTCATTTTGAAGTTGGCCTTAGAGTTTCGAAAGGAAGCATAAAGCAGTGTGGGTTCCGTCTAATATGCCAGCAACAGGAGGATGATTTGAGGGTCAAGCCCGAATGCCCTCATCCGATAGAAACAAATTGGCTTCTCAAGGTAAGGGACTCAGAGGAAGACAATTCGTCGTCGTGTTCTTCTTTTTCCTCTTCCGAAGAAATACATGAATATTCTTATTCAGTAAGAAAATTAAGGAAATTCTAGATATCCATTCTTGGGGAACGTAAATTCATAAACTTGTTCAAAAATAAAAATTGAGTACTGTATATTTTCACAAGATATCCAGCAATTCTCTTTTGTGTTACATTGCCATGGATAATGAGATCTTTTCACCTCTTACCAAAATAAACAATAAATTTTACTGGTTAGCAAAAAGAGAAAGGAGAATTCCATAAAAAATAAAACTCAAATATATGGAATTGTAAGATGATCCTTAAAAAATCACCTCTAACTCTCTCTAAATAGAGTGTAGCAAATGGAGGAGAGAAAAGAGATTCTTTTATTTTTTAGAAAATTCTACGCAAATAGCTTGCTCGCCTTTCCCACGCCAAGGCTCAAAGGTAAAGATTTCGGTAAAATCGAGCAAAGCTATTGAGATAAATTGGGATATCGCAACTGGAGTACAATCATCCAGAATGCTATATCCTAACTTGACGAATGGACAACACTAACATGGGTGGGAAGATAATACATGGGTTTTCAGTGTCGTTTCTGAAGTCCAGTAAGATACAAAAGGAAAATTAAATCCAATAGTTATCCTTTTTCAATTTCTGCAGCAGCTTTTCTTTTCTTGTTTACAATTAATTTGCTCTTTTAGGATGTTCAGGGTGAAGCAAAAGAGTCGGTGGTGCTCATTGGCAACTCATATTGGGAGAGCCCACATGTTGCTATCGAATATCTTGTGGGAATTGACAAACAAGTGGAGGACATGATGGACTTGCTTGATTTAGAAGTCAGAGATATACGAATAGTTGGAATCTGGGGGAAGGGTGGGGTCGGCAAGACGACTCTTGCCCGGATCATTTACAAGCAAATTTCATCTTGGTTCGATTCTTGTAGTTTCCTTGCAGATATTGAAACAACAATGAAACAATTTGGAGGTGTTCAGTTTTTGCAAAGCAAGTTGCTGTATGATATCCTAAAGCAAGAACACGAAGTTGATCATGTTGCAAAAGGAGTCAATTTCTTTAAAGAAGTATTACGGAATATGAAAGTCCTTATCGTTCTTGATGATGTGGAGGTACAGTCGCATCTCTATAAAATTATTGGAGAAAAGCTTGATTGGTTTGGTTATGGAAGTAGGATAATTGTCACCACTAGTGACATGTCTATTCTTCCAAAGTTCATACCTCGAGGGTTAGCTCTTGATTACAAAATCAATGTGATAAATAATGATCAAGCTCTTGAGCTTTTTCAAAAGCATGCACTGCGAAGAAATCTTCGAGTTCCTGGTTTTGACGAGGCTGCAAAAGATATTATTAACTCTGTGAATAGGATTCCGTTACTTATTGAAGTTATTGGTTCACTCTTGGACAGAAAATTAGTAGAACAATTGATTGCAAGAGAGGAGCCAATTTTGCCATTTGACCTGCGTATTCAAGAGATTTTGCAGGTTAGCTATGAAGAATTGAGCGAAGTGCAAAGAGAGATGCTTCTGGATATTGCATGCCTCCCTGCTGATGTGGATTGTCGAATTGCTTCATTTATGTGGCATAATCCCCATTTTCCGCCCTCTGATGGAGTCGATGCCCTCCATGTCAAGTCCTTGGTAAAAATTAGAAGAAACAATGAACTAGGGATGCACAGGTTGTTAAGGGAATTTGGTCAACAAATTATACGAAGAGAGGATCATCTAGATCCAGGAAGGCGAGGCAGGTTATGCAATTTGTCCTGGAATATAGAGAAAATGGAGGTACAGTATCTTGTGTAATTCTAAAGTGGAATGCGTGCCTTACCCTGTTCTTGAGTCTTGGAGTGTTGAGAAACTGTCCTATTGCTTTAACATTGACTTATTTAGGTCTTTTTCATTTTCTCCACTAACTACTTTTTCCATTATAGGGGACAGAACACCTCAACTTTGTCGCGGAAGATTTTAAGAGCATGCCAAACATAAGATTTCTTATCTTGGATCGTGCAAACGTTGATGGTGATTTTGCCAATGTTTTTCCAAATTTAAAGTGGCTCCAATGGCAAGGATGCACTGGAGATTTTAAAGTTACTAATTTCCATCTGGAGAAATTAGTCATTCTTGATCTTTCATGGAGCAAAGTCACTGAAGACTGGAGAGGTTGGAGAGAAATCAAGGTAGATTAAGTTTTGTTTATTTCAGTAAAACTGTTTTCCTGATGGGAAAGATTTCATCAGAAAGCTTTTCATGAAGACTGATTTAAGATATGACACTTTCTAGCGTTTGGCATGTACAAAAGTGAATATGATTCTTGAAATACTAGAGGATATAATTTGTTGCCCGCCAACAACAATTAAAGGGTGTTGGGACAATGGTGGTAGCGGAATCTTAGGTTGAGTTAGTAAAGGAAAATGATTATTTGGTTTTTGAAAGGGTAAGTCATTCTTCAAAATCTAAATGAGCCTTTTTTTTTTTTTTTTTTTTTTTTTTTTTACTATGAAAACATTTTCCAATGCTTTTTAAGCTATGTTATGATTGGAAGATTAGATTTCAAAACTCGTTTTTCTACAAAACAAACAAAGCCTTAAGACTTTATTTGCTCCAGAGATTTGTTCAGTGTATGAATTAATCTTTCTCTGATATTTTTGCAGATGCCACAGTTGAAAGTCTTGAATCTTACAGGTTGTGCTGACCTATTGATAAGCCCTGACCTGTCCTCTTTTACAGCCTTGGAGATATTGATTCTAGAACAATGTTCTCAACTAATGAATTTAGATCCTTCCATCCATCATCTAAAATACCTGGCTTCCTTAAATTTGAGGTTCTGCAATGAACTCGGTATGCTGCCAATTGAATTTAGTCACTTGAAAGCTCTTAAGGAGCTCCTTATTGATGGGACTTCAGTACAAGAAATTCCCGTGTCAATGGGTTACATGGAGCGACTCGAGATTTTTAGTGCCTCCAACTGTCTCCAATTAAGTCACCTGCCTGATTCGCTTTGTGACTTGACAGCTCTTTCAGTACTGTTGCTAGAAAATGCAAAAATTACACGAATCCCTGACTCAGCTGAAAGGCTGGTGAAACTTCGAGACTTGTCTCTAAAGAATTGTCGTTGGATAGAAAGACTTCCGGATTCGATTGGAAATTTGGAAAGGTTAGAGCAGCTGGATATAACAGGGACAGGGATATCTAAATTGCCCAATTCAATTACTTGCTTGAGGCGTTTAAAAGTGTTGAAAATGGATTCTTGTTTCGTTAGAGAACTGCCTAGAGATATTGGAAATCTAGCCGACCTTGAAGAATTACATGCTTCCTACTGTAGGAGTTTGAAGGGAGCCATTCCCAAAGCTATTAAGAGTCTAAATCATCTGAGGATACTGAGATTGGGACATTCTAGTATTTCTGGCCTACCTTCGGAAATTGTTAGTCTTTCTTGTCTTCAGACGCTTGATTTACTTCGGTGCAACAAAATTCAAGCACTGCCAGAGCTTCCCTCCAGTTTAACTTGTCTGCATGTGAGTTCTGAAAGGATGAAGGCCTTGCCAGATCTTAAGTTTATGGTGAAGTTGGAGGAGATATGCCTGGGTGATACAGATCCTAAGAAGCTCGTATGTGCCTCAACATGGAAAAAGCCAAGATCTAGGTTGAGAGATACCTTGGTTGTGCCTGTAGGACTTCCAAAACTGAAGATATTAGAGTTGTCTCATTCTAAAATCAGTAAGCTTTCATTTAGGCAAGGTTCCCTCTCATGTACACATCTTAAGAAACTAGTTCTATCTGGCGTAAATCTTCAAGAAGTGTCAGAACTTCCCATATCATTGTCTGTTTTATCTATTCAACGTTGTTTTTCTTTGGAAAGATTGCCAGCAGTTGGAAATTTGAGGACACTATCAGAAATAAATCTCATCCAATCAGCAGTAGGAGAGATCAAGGGGCTTGGAGGACTAATTGCTCTGGAGGTCCTGAATATAGCGTACTGTGATATACGAAATCTCAATGGGCTGGGCCAATTAAGATCTTTACGAAGATTGATTTTGTCAGACTGTTATTCACTTAAAAAATTACCGGATATATCAGAATTGAAAATGTTGATTGTCCTAGAAGTCCAAAGATGCGAGATCCATGCTATTGAAGGCCTCAGAGAGTTAAACTCCTTAGAAGTGCTGCATGTTAGTGAATGCAAGGCAGAAAAAACACAGCAAGTACAGGATGCATTAAAGCATGTGATGGCTTGATCAATAAACTCTTGATGTTCTGTGCTTCTGTAGTGTACATTCTATAATTCAGATGGCTCTTCAGCCATAATCAAAAGCATACAGCTGAGGGGCGCAACATCATTGAAGTCCAACCTGAAATTGAGTTGGCAAACTGGCACCACAATTGCAGGAGCTGCAATTTGAAATGTGGCACCAAAAGCCTTTGGAGTCCTCCATCTATCAAAAGCGAACCAAGTGCCATAAACAACCACCCTTGCTCAACCTCACAGTTCATCAGATCCTTCATATACCTTTCTGTCTCACCAATCCATCTTTTCATCTGGTTTCTCTTTTGACTGGTGACTAAGTTGCTTGCTGTGAATTCAGAATTATCCAACTACAAAGAGATCTGGAAAATCGGAGGCTCTGCTAGGAATTTTCTTGTCTCAGAGGCATCTCCAATTCTAAGACGGTATACATGAACATAATGCAGGGACGCAGTCGGTAGCTCTCACATGGGATCGGACCCCCCATGAAGCCAGTTGTCTGGCATGTCATATACAGGAGATGTAGATCAGATACTACGTTTAGGGCAAGACATGCTCAAGCGATGTAATAATAATGATTTCTTCCTTGAGTTTATCATCATAAATAATAGTCGATAGTACCCAAAATTTATGATTTGATTGACTGTTAGAAACTCTCCTCTTTTGCTCAAGCTCAGCGAGTGGCTATGAAATACATCTATTTTCCAGGGTTCTGTTACTCATTACCTGTGAAGAAAGACTTATGAGCCTTGGATGATTGATGGAGACTCTTCCTCATGGAATGATGTTTCTTAGGTTAATAGTAATCTGAGAGGCAACAGTATGCGGATTATAGTCTTTAAACTAGCCGAGAATGCATGAGTTTACGACATTTGTGGAACCAGAAATCATAAGTTCAATCGTCCTGGTACTCACATTTGTATTGAGAACATTTCAATTGTTTTTATGCTGATTAAAGCGAATGACACGCCCCAGGTGACTGCCCTCTACTCAAATGAAAGCATCCTCACTATAACTACTGAGAGGAACATCAATGTCAAAACACGGACGGCAGGGTGGGGAGCTAGTTACCAAGGATCTAGTGATGATTGTAAGTGGTTATTGATTTCGACATCTTTCCTCATCTAGGTTTAAGATCACAAATAGGTTGTTTGAGGAATCTTTTGTTCAGTTTGAGCTTTTCGAGGTTGATATTGACATCAGTGCCCAATTCTTTTGATCGTTGGTCTGCTTCTCGCCTTTAAGCTAATATGGCTTAACCCAATTTAGTTACTTCTGAATGCCAGCTGCTTTTGGCAAAATCTTTGTTAACATCTAATTTTGATGATCCGTTTAATTATTCATTAATCACATGAAAGATTATGGATTAATTTTTAGCTCCTAAACAAAATTAATTTTCATTTCATGTATATTTGCATTACTAGTATCTATTATTAAAATTTTCTTAAAAAAAAAAAAAAGTAGTGGTGAGGGCTTGATCTGGGCCGGCCGGGCCCCCTTTTTCTTTTTCTCCTTTTCTTCTTTTCTTTACCCCGCGCGGGCCGGCCCGCCCATTTCTTCTCTCGTCCCTCTCCTCTTCTCTGTGTTTTGGCTGCTGGCATTACGACAAAGGGCAGAAGCACGGAGAAGGACGGTAATGTACAGGGGACAAGGACAGGGTGAGCGTCTCGCGAGAGACGGGGGTCGGGGACGCTGGCCTTGAAGAGAGGGGAGAGCTCGAGAGAGAGCAAGTCAGAGAGCGAGAGCGAATCCGAGAGGAGAGAGTGAGAAGCCGGGAGGGAGCAGAATGAGAGGAGGGCCGAAATCGTCTCGGCTGAGCGACGTTAGGCCATTTTCACGCAAACCGACGACGTCTGCTCGGCGCCACCGAACCTGCGGCCTCCCCTTCCGCGGCGCTCGATTTTTCCGAGGGATTGTGAGAACGACAGAGAGGGAAGCCGAGAGTGAGATCGGAGAGCGACGCTCAGCCTCACCCTATCGACCTGACTACGCGTCCCCGCCGCATCCCAATGACCTCTGACCGGCGTCCGATTTCCGGTGAGTCGCTTTTCTTGGTTCCAAGAACCCATACCCAAGTATCTCGGCTCGGAGGCGTTGAGGCGGTCGGCCGTGGCTCAATTTGTATAGCCCACATCCCTCAACCGCCGTCCCCGAGCCGGGTAGGGACCCACAATTAAACGCTCGCTTCGCAGCCATTGACTCGCCCCGTTTTGGCAGAACGTTAAAGCCCACTCGTTCCTCCTCTTTTTTTTTTTTTATTGGGGGGGGTGGTGTCCAATAGGGGTGCTAAGTTTGGGAGAGCCGATGTGGTTGCTTTGGCTTGTCTTGTGATGGTTTCTGTTGGGTCTATATCCAGATTTGAGTGCGAAAGATGTCCAATATCTCCCTCTCCGGTCCATGGTTGCCACGTGTTTGAAGAAATGCCTAAACCAAATTCGTTAGAATTAATATCTGATTCCGAGTTGTCAAAAGGAGTATGTGAACATATGTTGTGTGAACATATGTTGTGCGGTATAGGCTCTTTGTTGATAACTGGGTATATATTCAGCTGGATTTCATTTCTACCAAGTCCAAATCTCTTCAATTTTGGCTGCCTTTGTTTTGTGTTTTGACCATATTCCTGCGAATGTCATCTGCGCTTATGACGTGGCTACGAGCATAAGTCTTGCACGGATGATGTCACACCTCGAACTTGGAGCGTTCAAACATCCTTCAGCGATCGATTAAATTGTGACGTCCCAGTACACATCGCTGACCTGTTATTTTTATTTTTTGATTAACACATGCAAAAGCACTTAATATACACACCTAGTCAATCAACAAAATAGGGATAGTAAGACACAATAGACGATTTCCAAAAGCGGCACCTTTATTTATCCACTTGTTAACCCTATTTGATATTTACAAGTTTACCTCAAACAATAACTTCCTAACGACCAATAGGCAAAAAGGGTAAGAGAGGGTCGGGGTTAGCTTAAACTTCACTAATGACAAGGCCAACCAAAAGTAACGCTAGACACGCCCGTGTCTTAGTCCATCAAGACCCCAAACCGCATGTGACGGTTCTCTATTCTACGGACCTAAAAATATTTAACAACAATGGGATGAGATATAAATCTCAGCGAGTTAACAACCTAAACCTTGATTAAGAAGTAAATTCGTCTCGGAGGTAGCCTAAACATGCACCACATACAAACTTACATCGCCTTAGCACACCCATGTATATTAGCACATCTCACATGACAATAATAATGCAAAATACATAAATAATAATCAACAAACATACTAAAATTCCATATGCATTGTTAACACACATAATTCAATTATTACGACCCATTGGGTTACGGCCAACACAAGAGTCGGCGGTCTTTCGGTATGATCGGGCATTGTCCCATCTGACCAGTCATTGTTCCGTCCCATCGAACACAGTATCATCTAAATACCTTGCTTAGACGGCATTCCATAAAGGAGTATCGGTCCGGCTTCAACCACGACTTGGCATCCGAATCCTCGCGGGACATTCGACAAAAATCGAGCATCACCCCCAGATTCCTATTGGGTGATGGGTTCGATTAAATGACCATTCAGCACACCAACAATCAAACCAATTCTTATTGTCATTAATTAGTCCAGAACAAAAGATCATTTTCAAGTAATTAATTTTGGCAATTTTTCACCTTTAAAAATGCCAATAAAATAATTATACATGGTTACGTATTTGAAATCAACCCGTTAAATTTTAAACACTTTTATTTTAAAACTCCATGGTTTTATTTAGCCTGTAAAATTTGAACACCAAAACCCGACACCTCAAAATTCTCTATTAACACCAAACCCGACACCTCAAAATTCTCTATTTTCTTGCCCATAAACCCTTTTTTATAAAAAAATAAAATAAAAAAATAAGTAAAATCTATAATTAGGCAATAAATAACATAGCATCACATGTGCAAACAGTAAAAATTATGCACAAACTCATCCACAAAAACAGGCATAAAATTCCATTTAATGGCTAATACGTCATTAATTACACTAATCACGATTAATTATACTAATTAAGATTAATTATGATAATTATAATTAATTAAGCTAAACTCGCTTAATTAGCCTAACTATAATTAATTAAAAATTAATTGACGTTAACTAAAATAATCACGATTAATTAATCTAATCATAATTAATTAAACTAATCGAACTTAAATTTAATCTATATCATCCTTAATCGCAATTAAGACTAAACTAAAATTAACTAATACTAACCACCATTAATATTAAACTAATTTATCCATAAACGTAATTAACATCCTAATCCATGATTAGGAAATTAACTCACGGATTTCAGTGACGACGGTGCGACAGTGTCAAGAACACGGAGGCTCAACGGTGGTGGCGACGGCAGCGGCTCAAGCTCACGGCTCGAGCTTGGGTGGCTCAAGCGGACAGCGGCTTGCGGCTACATCGATGGCGTCAAGGGTGCCGGTGGTGGTGATGGTGGTGGCATGTGTGGCTCGACGGATAGGCGGCTCGAGCGGCGGCGACTTGGAAACTTGGCGGTGGAGTTGATGGTGCGGGTGCGTTGGTGTGGGTGGTGGTGAACGATGGTATGGGTTAGGTGAGGGTGAACGTTGGCAATGAAGGTGGTGAGTGGCGGTGAGTGGTTATGAGGGCTGTGGTGGTGGACGGCCCAAGAAGGAAGGGGCGGTCTTGGAGACGCCAAGCGAAGAGGATGAAGAAGTTGAACGTCAGGGAAAATGGAAGGAAAAGAAAAATGAAGGGGGGTGGGGGCGTGGGGGTGACGTGGCGGAGGGAGAGAAATGGGAAGTGGGCAGACGGGGGAGGGAGTGGACGCATGAGAGCAAGTGAGAAGAAAAAAAGAGAAAAAGAAAAAGAAAGGGAAGAGAATGATTTTTGTCAAAAATCCCATCAATCTTCACACTAACACCCCTAAAACCCTCATCGCCATGCATATTGTCCCCATAATATCTTCTTATATCTATTTTCCTTTAAAACAAAAATCTTGACTCATAAATTATCATTTTGCCACTGGATCCGAATTTTCCCTTTTCTGGTCTCCAATTTTTCATCCCACAATTCATTTTTCGAAAATTTCGAACATGCCAATAATTCAACGGATATAAGACGATATCCAATAATTTAATCTCGAAATCTTCGAAAGTTTGATACCCGAAATCAAATTAAATTTCATGATTACAAATCAATTGAATGCAACTTTAGTACGATCTAATCTATCGGATGACTTTTAGGGATTCTTGCACGGTTGACCTGCGGCCAATAATTATCGATCCACGTTTATATCTCTTCAAATCGCGGACGACCCTCAGTTGTTATGTAATCGCGAGAGTTTAATTACATATCATGAATATAAGATCAATCGAAAATTGGTTTATCATCGTTCGACGCAAATACGATAATCATACGAAATCACCCACGAACCGATTACGTACTTCCATTGAATCGATTTGTATTCATTCGCTAGTTGGCTTATAATAGTGTAATATTGACCGTTGTCAAGCCTTATGGTCAAGCGGTCGATTTCTGATTGAATATTCTAGTCTTTCACATTTTAATCCTTTATAATCTTATCTAATAGATTAGTTAACTCGTAAATGATCAATTCAGAGTAAATAAATCATAAGTGCATTAATGAAATAACAATTTCATATATTTCGAGATAAAGTCAAATTTCGGGGTATAACAGATGATGATGGAGATGGACGTCGGCCAATGCCCGTCTAGTGGTCGGAAGCAGTCGGGGATAGAAGTCTGACGATGGTTCTTTTTGACTGGGCAGATAGTGTTGCAGGAGCTTTGACGTTCTGGGCTTCAGGTCCTGGTTTTTGGGCAATGGGAGGAAGAATTCAAGAAGGGGAAAAAAAAAAAGTACAAGAATAGGATAGTTTGATGAAAGATAGAAAAAGAGAAATGGAGGCTGAGTAGTCTCCATCGAGAATGGGTTGATTGTTGTTTTAACAAAAGTGGGCTTGTCATGACCAAAATGGGCTGAGTTTCGGTTATAAGGCTACCGAGTGTTGGGCCTATGTTTTAGTTTGGCAGTTTGGGCTTTATTAGGTTACCCAATTGTGGGCTTAGTTTTGTTTGGGTTATGTTTGTACTTTAGTAAATTGGATTTTGCTCGAGTGGACTTGACATGGGGAAAATTGTCCGAAAAGCCCTAAACCTATCGACTTTCGAAATTCAAATATGCGCTTTTAACTTCGCCAATTAAGTGATAAATATTTTCACTTCTTACCGATTCAATCCATCTAGCCAATTTTGATCGGAAAATGCCGACGTGGACGCCATGGCGGTGACATGCGAACTAGCGGTCGATATGGATAATTTTTAATAATATTTTAATATTTTTTTGATATTTTTAATATTTTTTGATATTTTTAATATTTTTTTTTTTTCTTTTTGGCTTTTTTCTTGGCCTTTTCTGGTGGTCAGCCACAGGCGACGGCCAGCCACTGACCACAGCCAGCCGACTGGCCTCGCTCTCCATAGGCGAGGCCTGACCGGGCGAGGAGGAGCCCCGGCGAGGGGAGTCCTCACTTAGGCGCGGCTCGACCAGGGTTGCTTGGGTAAGGCAGACCCTCCCCTAGGCCAGGGCAAGGGCTAGCTTTGCCAGATCTGGCGAGAGGAGCCCTCGCCAAGGCTCGCCCTCGCCCAGGCAAGCATAGGCCTCGCCCAAACTAGATCTAGCTAGCTCAAACGATAAAAATATTAGGATTTCGATCTTTTTGGGGAACAATCCAAGAAAAAAGCCAAAAATATTTTAGGGTTATGGAAAATCAACCATACGTGAAGCCTCGTATGGAGCCAACTTTCATTATAAACACAGGACACCCTTTTACAAAGAAATGTTAGATCAAATTGACCTCTCAAGAATTTGATTACAAAGCGTATACAAGAAGGATTTTGTAAGTAGTGGTAGTGTGAAAAAAAATAAACAGTTGATAAAAAAGAGTCATCGATCACCTGATTCTCCAACAAGGAATTACCAACACTTTCATAAAATATATGATATATTTTCTTCAAAATTTGTTTTCAAAATATAATCGTGTATAACTTATTTAAATAAATGGAATGTAATAAATGAACGGAATGATTACCCACATTGGACCTTCGTACATTCACGGGCGCCACTGGCAATTTGAGTGTGGACAGTGGGAGTCCCCACCACCCATTGAATAGAATGACATGTGAATGGAAGTGCCATCCATTAATTCAAGTCTTGTCATTTCACCACTCCTTTTTCGTGTGTGGAAGTAAAGCGTCAGTGCAAGGACAGCTTTATCAATCAAACAGCCTTTTTCGACTAAAAAAAAAAAAGATCGAACAGCCTTTGTCCTGTTGTAACGTGGGGGAATATTATGTGGGACACTGGCTGATGCTACTGAATTTGCTGAAGTTTTATATTAATAAGACCAGGAAAAAGAGCTAAACAAAGAATGTTGATGGACATATCTAATAGAGAAGTACACAAATGAAAGAAAGGAAAGAGATGTAACCCAAAAATTGAAGGAAGAAAAAAAACAGAAGAAGAAAGAAACGAGACTTCCAAAGCACAATGCTGACCCATACGACATAAATGTCAATCGTTATGTTGAGATTCCAGCCATTGAATTTGAGCCAATTGCAATTGCTTGTGCACAAGGTTCGACCTTCCACCTGCTATAAAATGGAAGGGAAATTTACAAAACTCTACGCACTAGCAAATGGAGTCCAACACAGTAAAAGTCATATTTAATGACGTTTTACAATGTCAAGTTTTTGATTACGACAGTGTATTGCTAATCTTTGTAAACTGTCTTAAAAAATAATAAAAATACATTTAAACTTGTGGCCTTAAGCTATTGATTACGATTGAACATTGTAGACCTTTAAATGCCGAAGCATACAGCTAAAGTTACGGTGGGGGTCTAGCCTCCAATCACGATTGTACGAAATCATATCGATTTTTGTGTTGGGTTATCGAGGTAATATTTTTACCTAATATTGATTCCATCACTTGTAAAAGGCTTTCTTTCCCCAAGCCGATCAATAAACCAATCAGAAATTTAGCCTCCAATCACGATTGTACGAAATCATAGTCATAGAATTTATGTTACGTTGACTTGTCAGATTCATTAATAATTCAATCAACAATAAATCAATATTAAACAACTATTTGTATTGATCATATGTCTAAATATCACGGTAAATGTGATCTTTAGTAAAGAAAAGTTTCACGTGCAAATCATTAACTTTTTTAGGTACAAACACGATATCATTACTAAAAGATTTTGTAGTATTATGTGTTTTAGGGCAAGGCGGTATTTTTAACCCTTTCAAAATCCTTAGAAAAATGCTCAAGAGCAACAAATATAATTTAAAATTATAAGTAGCATGTTTAAGTGAGCTTTATAACCATCAAAATTGAATTAGGGTCAACATAGAGATAGTTCTATAATTTTTTAGGATAGTCGTGAAACTTCTTTCATGTGAATATAATGTGTAAGTCTTTCAAACAGGCTTCGGTCGAAATTCGGGTCAAAAAAGTCATGCGACTTTTACTTCTCCAAAAAAAGTGAAAGAATTGATGTCGAAGGACACCACTTGAAATAATCAAGCACATGGCTAGAATCTTCCTTACTTGTCATATGTAAGTAACAGATGAATATGGCGCGTGAATGCACATGGATCAATGTAGGCAAAGTTAAGAGTATGCGTGGAAAAAGAGAGACAAGAAGATTTTCAGATCTGGCGTGTGAACGCACTTGGATCGATGTAACCAAAGTTAGAACACGCGTGGAAAACATAAATATTGACATCATTGAATATGATCACCGTGAATAGGATCCACCAATTAGAGACGCATTAAATTCACTTTTAATTAGCAATTTTCGCAAATTCACATGTTCATTGAAAGATGATCCGCCGACGCTGCAACTGTGACTCAACAGGTAACAGCTGTTGAAGTGATCATAAGAACCATATCACACAAGGCACAAGAAAAATACGGTACGAATCACGTTAAGTTTTGTTCTAGAAAATAATGTCGACTTAGGACAAATAGCAATTTGAACTTCCCAACGTACCACCATCAGCAAACTGAGTTTCTTAAATAAAAATCTTGTGCTACGAAAAAGCCTTAAAAATAGAGTTAAGAGTCAAGTGACAAAACAAGAAGTGTATGTTACTCAACTGAAGGTCTACACAGATGAGCTAACAATAAGAACAGAGAATTACGACTCTGAGCACAGGAAAAAGGAGTTATAAAAAATTATCATTAACTCAGGGTGTAGTTAACATGAACTTGTTTCAATATTTGAGCTCTCCAGTGAATTATCTTCCTTTGTTTTTCACTTTAGATCTGGGGAGCTCAAATGTATAGTCGAGAACTAAGTGTTACACGATTGTGTGACTTTGTGAGAGCCACCTCTAGTACCTCGTTCTATGACTGATTGTGGTTAGGGACTAAGTGCCATGCGATGTCGGAACTTTGTGGGGGAGAGGGCACCTCTAGAACCTTGAGCTTGGTATTGAGTATTGAGTCGGAATATTAACTAGGAATGTTGAGGTTAGATTGAGAATTTGAATATTGAGAGGGAATATCGAGACCCCTATAAGTGATTGTTTGCTTGAATGTAGATCGATTGTATTAAATGATCGATTGACTAAGATTGGCATGAGGCTTTCTGAATGCTTGAGTGTTGTTACTGCACTTATGTGATATATGAATTGTGCTAACATGCAGAAGGGAACTGAGGAGAGGTAAATCTTCTATATTGTGTGCATAAATTGCCTCTAGGCGTATTTTCTTCTTAGTCGGGGTTTAGGAGGTGAACTTGTTGAGATATTGTCTCATCTCGTCTTGGGTTTAACTTTTCAAGTCCTTAGTGTAAAATCCTCGGAGCTAGAGGCGGAAGGGTCAGGAGCACGGGTGGCTTAGAAGTTCTTTTGGAGATAAACCTCATGTACTTAGACCCTAAAGTTGGCCTATGCTTGTAAACCAGATTGTGGTTTTTAATAATGTGTTGATTTGAAATTTATTGTCCTGCTTTTCTATCTCATGTGCATTAACATGAATGAGTCGGCGACGCGTCCTGAGACGTCGCAATTTTTATTGACCACTGAGGGATGGGCACACACTCGAGGTTCAGAGTGTGACATCCCCATCCAGAGTGGTATCAGAGCAAGCCAGTGTTTGGAGTGATAAGGTGCGATGGGTTAATGGGATAGTTAGTAGGAAATGCCTTTTTATTATGATGAGGCATGTGATTGATAGTTGATTGGTAGATTGTTTCGTGTGGGTCGCTCAATTTTCATGTATGCGTGAAATTGGAAAGTAGGTTATGTAGAGATTCTGTAAGATGAGTGATCCGGAGCCGAAGACTCCTCAGAAGAGGAGCGTCGTGTCAGCCTCTTGGGGTAGGATGCCGATCAGGGTCAGTAACCGAGGTGGTCGAGGTAGAGCGCAGGCTTAGGCCAGCGCGAGTGAGAGAGTACCACCATAAGCTAGTATTGGTGTAGCAGCGCCTAACGATCCTAGAATCAATGGGATTGTACACGTGCTCAAGACTTTGGGAAATTTAATGGAGTAGTAAGTTCAGAATCAAGCTAGCGCTGGCGCTACTGTAGCCGCACCTACTAGAGTCCAACCTGGGATTGTGATCGGGGAGAGATCGATGCATACGTTAGTTGAGCAGTTTCTGAAGTTGCAACCAACAAAGTTCATAGGAACGGGTGATCTCGAGGCTGCAACCCTCTAGATCCAAGAATTTGAGAAGGCCTTCAACTTGCTGAGGTGCTTAGAGGAAGATAAGATAGTCCTTGTGGTCTACCAGTTACAGGGTAATGCAAGTACCTGGTGGAGGGCCACCAGAGGAATAGTGTTCCTAGAAGGCATGGTTTCAGTGTGGAACGCCTTCCTCAGAGCCTTTAACAACAAGTACTTTTCTAGCAGTGCTAGAGAGCAAAAGATGGAGGAATTCTAGTGCCTCCGTCAAGGAATGCTGACAGAAAATCAGTATGAGGCTAAGTTCGCAAAGCTATCGCAGTACGCCCCCAGGCTGATAAAAGATCTGGAAGATAGAGTTAGGAGGTTCAGGAATGGCCTCCAACTGGAGCTAAAGAACCCGCTGGTGCCATTCGACTTGAAAAATTACAACGAGCTATATGGTCGAGCCCAGTTGATAGAAAGGAACCTGATCGAACAAGCAGCCGCATCTGAGTCACACTTCAAGTCCAATAGAGATGGTAATCGATTCGAGAAGAAGACAATATCTAAAGGAAGATATCCCATTCCGCCCAACAAAAAGGATGGGATTGGAAAGTTAACGCCCAACTCAAATGACGTATGTTGTTTGTATAAGAAAAGACATGGTTCAATTTCATGTCATCTCAGAATAGGAGCTTGTTTTAAATGTGGCCAGCATGGGATCACAGCTGTTACCGCCGCCAACGATGGGACAGAATTGAGGGAAGGCATTGCAGATAGAACGCCACTAGGATGGCGAAAGGGACAAGAACGAACTGAGCTATGCGTAGGTTGGGAGAAATAATGTTTATGGGTTAATTTTATTAGTGGCACAATAGAAATTTTGGTTAAGCTTATAGGATTTCAGTTTGTTGAAATGAAGTTGTAAAAAGGAGAATCGCTGGCTAGACTTGTACTAGACTACTTTGCTTATGTGTGACCTTGTTATTGTAATTAAAGTGGGTTGGTTCAAAAAGCAACAAGTTGTATTGAGTGGTTGTTTGGCTCGAGGAACATTTTGTGGTAATGAATTATTATTATGAAATAATACAATTTAATTCGTTAGCATGTGGAAGTTTTGAGTTTGTTAGAAATCGAGGAGGACCCTCGATTGGCTTTATCTCATCGTTTGAGGCAACCCGTTTGTTAGATGAGTGTTGTCAAGGTTATTTAGCAACTGTCGTGGATACGACAGTTGAGGAGCTGAAGATTGACGATATTGTAGTGGTTCAAGAGTTTCCATACATGTTTCCGAAGGAATTACCGGATCTGCCACTAGAAAGGGAGATAGAGTTCATGATTGAGTTAGCCCTGGGACGGAGCCAATCTCTAAGGCTCCTTACTGGATGGCGTTGTCAGAATTGAAGGGACTTAAGGTGCGAACTCATGAGTTGTTAGATAAGGGATTTATATGCCCTAGTGCATCACCTTAGGGAGCACCAGCTCTATTTGTGAGGAAGAATAATGGGTCGTTGCGCCTTTGCATCGACTACCGGAAACTCAACCGAGTGACCGTCAGGAACAAGCATCCGTTGTCGAGGATTGGCGATCTGTTTGGTTGGTTACAGGTAGTGTCGTTATTCTCGCGGGTCGACCTAAAGACGGGTTATCATCAATTGAGGATTAAGAAAGAGTTGAACACGAGACAATGTCGTGGGGAGGAACTTCTCAAGGATTAGGATTTTGACACTCAATATTGCCCCGGAAAAAGCTAATAAAGTTACAGATGTGTTGAGTTGAAAGTCATCGATTGTGTAGATGGTAATTCAGGGGTGGATCTTATGGCCATCCCCAGAATTGAACCGAGGTACAGATAAGAATCAAGACGTTGCGGTTGATAGATTTAGAGATCCAGAAGATTTTGCAGAAAGATAAGGAAAAGAGGAAGGCTGATTTTCAAATTTCTGATGATAGGATACTAAGGTTCCAAAGACGATTATGTGTATCGGATGATGCAGAACCTAAAGAAGAGATTTTATTTGAAGCTCATCGTAGCAGATATAGCCTTCATCCTGGCAGTACGAAAATGTGCCGGAATCTGTGTCAATACGATTGGTGGACTGGTATGAAGATAGATATTGCCAAACAGGTTGCCAAGTGCCTAACATGCTAGCAAGTGAAAGCACAACATTGCAAACCTGGAGGGTGTTTGCAATCTCTTGAGACTCATGAGTGGAAATGGGAACACATCACTATGGATTTTGTGATGGACTTACCAAGGAGTCAGAGGATAATGATTCCATTTGGGTAGTGGTCGACAGATTGACGAAGTCGGCTCATTTCATCATAGTACGAAAGGACCTTCATTTGGACAGGCATGCAGAATTGTACGTGCATTAGATTGTTCGTTTGTATGGAGTGCCGGTGACGATTATATCAGACCGAGACCTGAGGTTCACAGCTACCAGCAAAGCATTTAGATGGCTCCTTTCGAAGCATTGTATGGTAGGGCGTGCAAAACGCCAGCGTGTTAGGATGAAGTTGGAGAACGAAAGATCACAGGCCCAGAGTTAGTCCAACAGTCAGTGGATGCAGTTGTCATTATCAGAGATAGATTAAAGACCGCTCAGAGCTGTCAAAAAAGTTATGCTGATAAGCGTCGTAAGCCATTGGAATTCCAAATTGGTCATCACGTTTTTCTAAAGGTGTCACTAATGAGGGGTACTTCCAACTTAGACAAGAAGGGAAAGTTGAGTCTGAGGTACGTAGGTCCCTTTGAGCTTTTGGAGAGAATCAGGACCCTAGTGTATTTTCTTGCATCGCTGCCAAGGTTGGCGCAAGTGTGTGACGTCTTTTACGTGTCGATATTGAGGACGTATGAGCCTGACCTAACCCACGTACTAAATCTTGAAGAATTAGATGTGAACGACAGAATGTCGTACGTAGAAAGCCCGGTTGAGATTGTGGATCAGAAAGATCAAGTTTTGCGTACCAAGACGGTCCCCTTGGTTAAAGTGGTCCGACAACACCACTGGATAGAAAGAGTAACATGGGAAAGTGAAGACTTGATGAGACAACGATACTCCACCTTTTTGTTTAAAGACTTATAAAGGACGAAATTTTCATAAGAGGGGAAGAGTTGTGACATCCTGATTTTCGAACCTGTTTTTGACTAAATGAAATGGGCTTTTCATCGGCGTGCTTATAGTTCTTTTCTCTAAGTTGGCCACTCACGAGATAACTAGCCTATTAGGTGAAGCCGTCAAGGAATCTAAACGTGACTGACTTGAGAATCCGACTAGAAATTGACTGCTCGACCGTTCTTATTTGCAAGGGCCATTATGGCACAGTTAAAAATCGATCGGAGACCATAGATAAGTCGATTTGATAGAGATGTGTGATTAAGTGTGGGTGATTCCACTTAATTGCAAAATTCTTGTCAATTGGCACTAAATCGATTTTTCTGTCATTTTGGTACCCTGTGTTCGTATTTGAAATCTCAAGATTTTCATGACAATCGAGAGTCGCTAATGTGTCAAAAATGTACAATGTAGTTCGAAAATAATCGACCACATGTTAATTGAGCTAAAAATTCCTAAAAGCTACTCGGTAGGTTTGGTAACGCTAAAATCGTATCAGATTGAACTTAAACGCGAATTTGAACCCGATTTCAAAATTTGAAAGTTCTGTCATGTCACGATTTATTTTAAAAATGTCGACTCATCCTTCGAGAAATTTTCGGCGAGCTCGGAATTTTTACGGAAAATCAATTTGGACGATTTGCAAAAGAAAGGAAATTCGGAGGGGCCAAATTGAATGGATTTTTGGCCTCCAAAGTGAGCTACTTAGTGAAGGGAAATTGTAGAAATTATATGGGCTTCCTCTCAGCAAAATTGGACACTAAATTGGAGAGATTTGTTAAGAAATTGAATTTTGGATATATCGAAAAATAAAAGTAAATTCGGATGGAGGAAGAAATTGCTATTTTTGTTGTCCAAATTGAGTTATTTGGGGATTTATCTTTCAAGAAAGTAGTAGGGGGACCGAGCTTTAATTGAAAAGATAACTCTTGTTGACTTTCCCCCCTACCGGCAGCTTCCTCCTCACGCTTGCCAGCTGCTCCATTTCTTGTTCGCGTGAACTTCTCTCCACCGAAGGCAGCTACTCAGTCTTCATTCCTTTTTCCTCTTCTTCTTTCGGAAGCCACCCACTCACGCCAGCGCCCCTATCTTGCAGCAGCATCTTCGCGCCAGCTACCTCCTCCAATTTATCACCGTACCACTGCTCCATCTCCACCAATCTCTCTCTCTCCCTCTTGCTGCAGCTTCAATCCACGTCTTCAATCCCCAACGCCAACAGCCTTTTCCTGTCTCCCTGTTCGGCCAGAGTCACGACAACCGCTCGCCCTTTTTCCTTCCATCTTCACGGGCGGCACTCCTCCACCAAATCAACTCCACCTGCCACCAATTTTCCCTTTAGCCGGTTTGTTGACTACCCATCGTCAACTCTACCAGTGCCTCCACCGTTTCGCATGAAGTCAGCCTGCTTTCATGCCATCAATGGCCCATTTGCTCCAGCGTTCCAGCGAGCCCAGCAGCCGCAACTCAGCCTTGTCTAGTTGGCCACTCCAGTCATGGCCCGCACCGCCACCCGTGACAGCTTAGCCTAGCCCAGCCCAAACCAAGCCGAGGCTAGCCCACTCGAAGCCGCGACCAACAACCCCCCTTTAAGTCCAGCAGCAACCATGAGCCTTGTGGACCGTTTTTAGCTCAATCCGGACCTCCCGTTGGCGTCGCCACAAGCTCAAGTTTCAGCCGCTGTCGCGCGGCCGTCGCTGTGAACTGATTTTTGCACTAAACCGATGAGTTTATTCACTAAACTCTACTTAGGGAGTTAATGACGTTTAAGGGGTGATTAGTTTAGGTTAAGCATGGTTTAGGTGGTTAGTTAGAACATATTAGCGATTTAAATATTCATTTGTGCATGTTAGGTGGTTAGAACGACTTAATTAGATACTAGATAGATCGTATTATTTATCTAGATAGGTTCGAAAATTTTCCAAGCCCATTTCAGTATTTAATTAGGCTTTTCCGGCGTAAGTTCCTATTTATGGTATTTAATTGTATTTATTTAATTAATTTTGGATTTATTTAATTATTTATTATTTTTCGGAAATTATACCAAAATAGTCGGTGATCGGAATTTCGTGCTGATTGTAATAGTGTGGTTGGTTTATTTAATCGGATGCTATTTTGTGCAAATTGGGTGATGATTGTAATTTTGGGTATTCATTCCAAAATTGTGTAATTTCAGTATTTAATCAGAAAATACTGGGGCATCGGTTTTTAACGCCAAAAATAGTTTTAAGCACTATATTAAATAGTGATATTTTTTAAAAGAAATATATAGTATTTTGGCTCAGACCAACCGTATACCTACACATGATTATTTTTATCAGGTATTTTTAACACGATGAAAATAGGCCAAGTTTGTTATTTTAATTGAGGAATTGGTGTGCAAAGCACAATGTCCTTAGCCAGTATTGGATGATCGTGTGATGGTTTATTATCATTGCAAGGTGCCTAGTGAGAGATGAAGTGACATGAGAACTAAATGCTACGCGATAATGAAAATTCATGTGAGCCACCTCTAGTACCTTTTACCGTAACTTATTTGTAATTAAGGTCTAAGTGCTACATGGTGAATTGAGTCACATGGGAGCCTTGCGGTACTGTCATGCATAGTTAATAACTAAGTGCTACATGATAGCGAGACTTCGTGTGAGTTACCTTTAGAACCTTGTACTAGTGCTTTTTATAGTAAAGAACTAAGTGTTACACGATAACGTGACTTCATGGAAGCCATCTCTAGTATCTTGAGCTATTGCTTAGTATAATCGAGAACTAAGTGCCACATGACTGCATGACTTCGTGAGAGCCACCTCTAGTACCTCGTACTATGACTGATTGTGGTCAAGGACTAAGTGCCATGCAATGTCGGAACTTCATGGGGAGAGGACACCTCTAGAACCTTGAGCTTGGTATTGAGTGTTGAGTCGGAATATTGAGTGAGAATGTTGAGGTTGGATTGGGAATTTGAATATTGAGAGGGAATATCGGGACCCCTGTGAGTGATTGTTTGCTTAAACGATAGATCGATTGTATTGAATGATTGATTGCTAAGATTGACATGAGGCATTCCAAATGCTTGAGTGTTGTTACTGCACTTATGTGATATATGAATTGTGCTAATATGCAGGAGGGAATTGAGGAGAGGTAAGTCTTCTGTATTGTGTGCATAGAGTGCCTCTAGGCGTATTTCCTTCCTAGTTGGGGTTTAGGGGGTGAATTTGCTGAGATATTATCTCACCCCGTTGTGGGCTTAACTTTTCAGGTCCCTAGTGTGAAGAACCCGGAGTTGGAGGCAGAAGGGTCAGGGGCATGGGTGGCTCAAAAGTTCTTTTGGAGATAGACCTCTTGTACTTAGACTCTAGAACTTAGACTCTAGAGTTAGCATGTGTTTGTAAACCATATTATGGTTTTTAATAATGTATTGATTTGAAATTTGTTGTCTTACTTTTCTATCCCATGTCTGTTGTTGTTAGGGGATTAATTTATATGCTTCCGCATGTACATTAAAATGAATTGGTCGGCGACGTGTCCTGGGACGTCATAATTTTTATCGACCACCAAGGGATTGGCACGCACTGGAGATTCGGGGCGTGACACCAAAGTCGAATCGAAATTAGTTCAACAATTACTCAACTTCTCTCTCGGAATTTCACCTTAAATGTATTAAAGTTGCGTATATGAAAAGAGAAGAAGAGAGTTCCAAAGAGAAAGCATTTTTTTTTTTTTTTGAAGAAGTGTAGTTATTTTAAATAATATGTGAATTGGTCTTTATTAATAAACAACCAATCAACACATATCTTGAAAATAGGTACCTTATCACAATTATCACCACTCTTCATATCAATAATAACTTTTTTCATAAATACTAATAACCTCTTTCTTTTTAGAATCAAGAGTCATCTTTTCATAATCAAGAGTCATGTCTTTTCTTAATTAAGAGATATATCTCTTATGATAACAAATTATTTTAACACTTACGGCATTGGTAAAGAAAAAGTGGGTTGATTTGGCTTACAAATATCTGGCATAGGAACAGGAAAAACCAAAGTCAACAAAAAAATGGAACAAAACAATTAAGGGATTTTGTGCTTTTGCTAATAGACAATAGGTTGAATCTGAAAGAAGGCACATGTAAAACGTGATCCAAACGCAAGTGGGGATGAAACTCGAGAACCCCGATACAGGACATAGGTACAGTACACATTTGGCACTGATTTCTCGACCATTATGACGATCACAGTTTTCTCGGGAATTCAAACATGTATGATATGATCATTACAACCAGAGTCTATTACCCAAAGAATTTTTTTTTTCGTAGAATAGCAAGAAAATTTCTTGCGGCATTACATAAATAACTTTGGGAATTATCATTACTTGGTGCGATTAGAGCTGAGAGATGCTGCTACACTCGCTCATGAGAGAAGGGAAAGCTACGTGGAGAATTAGGCTCCGTGCATTTTATTGAAAATTTTACGGAAAATGAACTAATTAAAGAAAGGGAAAAAAACCACCAAAAACCCCGAACTTTACCCCGAGTGACACATTTACCCCAAACTTTTTTTTTTGTGCCGTGAAAAACCCCAAACTTTCCAAAGCGTGACACATTTACCCCATAAGGGCATTTTTGTCGTTTTAGTTTCTATTTTTCTTTTTTTCTTTTTCTTTTTTTCTTCTTCTTCCCTCCGCCGGCCATGGCGGCGCCGGCGGAGGGAAGCCGGCGCCGCGAGGGTCGCCCCGCCGGCGTGGGCGAGGGCGGCCCTCGCGGCGTCGGGCGAGGGCCGCCGATGCCGGATGTGGCGAGGGCACCCTCGCCCGACGCAGCGAGGGCCGCCCTCGCTGACGCCGGCGAGGGCACCCTCGCCGGATCCGGCGTCGGGCGGCCCTCGCCCCATGCGGCGAGGGCAACCCTCGCCGGCGCGGGCTTCCCTCCGCCATGGCCGGCGGAGGGAAGAAGAAGAAGAAGAAAAAAAAAAAAGAAAAAAAAAAAGAAATTTTTTTAAAAAATGAAAAGACCAAAATGCCCTCCAATTTTGGGGTAAATGTGTCACACTTGGAAAGTTCAGGGTTTTTGGTGTCGCAAAAAAAAGTTTGGGGTAAATGTATCATAGTTTGGAAAGTTTAGGGTTTTTCACGGCACAAAAAAAAAGTTTGGAGTAAATGTGTCACTCGGGGTAAAGTTCGGGGTTTTTGGTGGTTTTTTCCCTTAAAGAAAATATTTTTCACTATTGAAAAAGACACATTCAAATATGGGAAAAATATTTATCACTTTTCAAAAAGAGGAAAACATTTTCCATAACTTCTTCTATCTTATTATCTTTCACCAATCACATTTTCATTTTGTTTTTATGTTTTCTTTTTCTTTTTCTTTTTTAAAAAATTGAGTTTTTAACTTTTTTACCTTGTTTTTTTCTAGCAGCCAACGATCAGCCAAAGCCAAGGAAGAAGATGAAAAGAAAATAAAGAAAATAAAAAAAGAAAAAAAGGAAAGGAAGGAAAAAAATAAATAATAAAAAAATTGAAAATGAGTGTGTGCAAGGAAAAGATTTTCCTTACCAAATGGTAGAAAAAAATTTTTAGTTCGTTTTCAAATTTCAACAGAACATTAAAAAATATTATTATTTTCTTGAAAAATGGATTTCTAGAAAATATTTTATAAAAATGCATATTTTCCGCGAAACGAAGTCTTAAAAGTGCTATGCTCCATTGTTGCTACAAAAAGCTTGTCTTTTGTCTTAGCTTTGTTGGTCTCGTCATGGTTGGATTGAAAAATTTGTATTGGGGATGGTGATTTCTCTGTGAAGGATCAATAGGTAATATCGAAATGCTTTGATACCATTTCACAACTACAAAAGCGAACGGCAAAAAAAGTTCACACTTTCATTAGTAATAGCATATTTATGCAAGAGGATGGAAAATGCAAAGAAAAAAAAAAAAAGCAAAGCATAAATATGGCACATACAGACCTAGTCACTAAGGAAAAAAAAATCTAAATATAATAAAAAAGGAAAAATTGCTACAAATATCATAAACCTATTATATTGATACAAATCAGTCATAAATCTTTCAATTTGACTAATTTAGTCCTAAACATTTTCATATTGATATTAATTCGTTTATCCGGCCAATTTTGACATGTTGACGCTGGCTTGGACATCGGCTGATGGTCGAATGCGATGTGATATTTCTTTAAAAAAATATTTTTGAATTTTTCTTTTCTTTTTCCCCATTTTTCTTTTCTTTTCCTTCTTCTTCCTCCTTGGACTTTCTCATAGTGGTTGGTGAGCCTCGCGATTAATAAAAAATTTATAAAAAGTATTTAAAAAATTATCACGTTAGCATCCGGCCATCGACCGGTGTCCACATCAGCGCTCGACCGCCAGCCAATAAAAATTGACCGAATGGATTGAATTTGTATTAATGTGAAAAATTTTAGGATCAAATTGGTCCAATTGAAAGGTTTAGAATTTAATTGGCATAAATGCAGTAGGTGTATGACTTTTTTTTGTACTTTTTCTTTAAAAAAATCCAAAGATATTTAGAAATATGAAAGTGACCATAGGTTATTTGATTATAATTATGGAATATCTTCCATTCAAGGTTAATCTGTTAGTCACAACAATACCCTTTTTAATTTCCTTTACACATAAATTGAAGAAAGTTACTTTTTTAACACTAAAAACACATACATCACACATGTTAATGGGGAAATAAAAACATATGGAGGTCAACAGGTTGTAAAAGTGAAATTTGAGGAGAATTTGCAGTTACTAGTTAGGGATAATTGTTTAAAAAATAAACATATTGTGTGGTTGTCAATCTAGGCCAAAACCTTTCATTTTGGTCAATTTAGTTATAAATCTTTTAGTGGTTTGTTGATATAATCCTCTTGCAAAATTTAGCTAGAAATCTCTATTGTAGACGCCGTCCATCATATGTGCACGTTAGCGTTGACTTGATTGGCATCTATATTAATAGTTTATAGCCAAAATTGACTAGAATGACGTGCATTAGCAAATCGTTAAAAAAATAAAGATTAAATTGAAAAATTGAAAAATTAGGACCAAACTTACCATTATAAAATAGTTTTAAGACTTTTTGAATAATAAGCCCTTTGTAGTTGTGTACCCCAATGGTTTGTGGGATTGTGCAATTTTTTCACCTCATTTTAAGGAGAGTCTTGAAACACTAGTTAAATATATTTTCTAAAGAAATAATTACTTTTAAAGTCATGAATCGCATGTAAGTCAATTAAAGAAACAGAATGAGCACGACATTAAATCTGGTCAGCGTGCTTTTTATCCCAATTTTTATGACCCTTACCAATTTTCCTAATCAAAGTATGGGTCCAAACATTTATGCATTCACAACCCATCATCTAGTCACTATGTTTAAGCATACTTTCATTCAAGCCTCTCCAGAAATCATGCAATTGAGCCGTAACTTAAATCTGCACAGTAATTGTCACTGGTCAAATTTGCACAATCTTGCAATCTAATTGTCAATTTGTAGTGTAATGATGCATATAATGGTTTTGTAGCATATGCTATTACAGCCCAAGGCACATCAATCCCTAAATCTCGAGAGCACGTAATTATCAAATTAAATTGAACAAGGCTAAATCATAAACCTGTTACCCTTTTTACCAAAGGGAGCAGGACAAAGGGAGTGACAATTGAATACGAAAAGGGAGCAACAGTGGTCGAACCAGCGTGTCGTGCAGCCGAAGTAACAGCGACAATACGACAGGAGACGCGCAGGTGACAGGAGCCAGTGTCGCTACGTGAAAGAAGAAATGTTTTTCCGCTCCTCATTTTCCTTCGTCTTTTTAATAAAGTCGAGAGAATATTCAGGCTGGGAAGAAGACCTCGTGCATTTAGATTCTCCCGTGATTTAGGTCCGGCGTAAGCTCTAATTTCATGACCTTGTCTCCCAAACCTCTAGCCAATCAGTTTTCAACACGTCTTAAACAATTCCGCTAATTAAATCGATTGATGTGTATTAGCATGAACCAACTCAGTTATTATGATGACAAGATCATGGATAGGTTTCATGAATTCGGCAGCCACCAAATTTAAACAGGAATTGTGTCAGAAATAGGATTCATCGTCTTGACCCCTTAACAGTATGTGCACATTTAAAATAACCTATGAATCTCTCAATTCAAAAGTGCATAAAAGACGGCTAAACAGACGATAATATTACCCACCCATGAGTAGCGCAATTGGTTGAGAGCTCTCCTTCCTTCAATAGAGGTCGAGGGTTCAAAACCTTGCGCTGGTGGCGATTGAAGTAGGATGCCTCGGCGGTGGGTTGCTGGGTCAATCTCCTCCGATGTATAGTCACTGTGGGCCTCTTGGAGGCCCGTGGACTCCAAATCGGCATAAGTTGACAAGGGTGCTCAGTGGATCCTTGGTGAACCAAAAAAAAAAAAAAAAGATGATAATATTTGTTTAATATTTTTTTCCTTCCTTTTTTGGGCTTGGGATGAATTTCTAGAATTGAAGTCTTGATTCTTTCAATTGGGGTTTCAAAGAAACAAATGTTGCCTTGATCCTAACTAGAGTTAGCATGAAACTTGAAGGTTAGAAGGAAAAAGTACTGCAATTAAAAAGGAAGTACTTAAGCAGTAGTATAGGCACCATCAACCTATATCGTGTCAATATTTTAAATGCCGGTCTATTAGTAGGGAAATTGGGCGAAAATTCACAAGAAAATTCAAAATAGGGCTTGAAATACCCTTATTTTCTCAAATAAGGGGCTGGAGTAAACCTTGTTTCAAATAAGGACCTGAAGTGACCATGATTGTTTCAAATGAAGGCCTTATCTCATCGGTCATTAGTTGACTAAATTTTCTGATTGATCAAAAGCGTTTTCGTCCAAATTTTCTTTTCTTTTTTCTCTTTTCTTCTTTTTTCTTTTTTGGTGTCAGCCAACGACTGTTGGCAAAAGTTGGCAAGGGCTCATGACCCTTGTTGGCCACTAAGAAGGGCCGATGAGGGCCTGCAAGAACTTGTTTCAGCCACAGACAAGGCCACCCTCGCCAAATCTAGCGAGGGTTAGCCTCGACCGACGAGAACTGACAAGCCCTCAGCTTGAAGCGATCATGGTTGTTTCAAATAAGGGCTTTACCTTGTCAGTCATCGATCGACTAAATTTTTCGATTGATCAAGGGTGTTTTTGTCCAAATTTTCTTTTCTTTTTTCTTCTTTGATATTGATCAGCGAGGGCTCAGCGACCCTCGTTGACCACCAAGAAGGGCCGGTGAGGGCTTGTAACCACTCGCTCACAATTGCAAGCCCTCGCCGGCCACAAACGAGGCCACCCTCACCATATCTAGCGAGGGTTAGCCTCGCCTAGGGCCAACAAGGGTTGACCTTGCTCATGATTGCGAGGGGCTGCTTCTCCTAGGGCAAAGGTCGCCTCACCCAGGCGAGGTCGTCCCCCGCCTATGGCTGGCAATAGTGGCCCTCATTGGATCGAGCGAGGGTGACTCTCGCCTTACCCTCTACAACATCGTCAGTGATTGGTCGGCCACTAGCAAAAAAAGGAAGAAGAACCAGAAAAAAAAAAAATAAAGAAAATAAAGAAGAAGGGCAAATGAAGAAAATGCCCTTAATTTTCGAAAAGTGAGGCCCTTATTTGAAACAAGGGAAAATTCTAAAAAGAGACCTAAAGCGCTCTCATTTTCTTAAATAAGAGCTCGAAATTGACCTTATTTCAAATAAGGACCTGCAGTACCATCACTTTCTTAAATAAAGGCTTGAAGTGGATCTTGTTTCAAATAATGACTTAAAGTGGTTATATCTATTTTAAATTGGAGCCTGAAGTGGTTATGTCCATTTCAAATAAGAGCCTAACTTTTCCACAGTCTAGGGCATTTTTGTCATTTACCATTTTCCTTTTTTTTTTTCTTCTTTTTTCTTATATATATTATGGTTCTTCTTCATCCTCTTCGCCGATGGTCGGTCGGCTACCAATGTTACCCACAACGGGCTGGACAAGGGTTACCCTCGCCAGCAAGGGCCACCCATGCCAGCCATAGGTGAGAGGCAGCCTCCCCAAGGGCGAGGCCGATAGGGCCTTCACCTGTTGTCGGTGAGTGCTTGTAGACCCTTGCCAGCCCTTTCCAGCAGTTGGCAAGGGTCGCCAAGCCCTCGTCGAGCTTTGCTAATGGCCACCGATCGACATTGAAAAAGAAAAAAGAAGAAAAGAGAAAAAGGAAAAGAAAATTTGGATGAAAATGCCATTGGCTAGTCAGAAAATTTAGCTGGCTGGCGACCTGTGAGGTTAGTGCCTTATTTGAAACAATCAAGGCCACTTCAGACCTTTATTTGAAATAAACAAGGCCACTTCAGGTTCTTATTTGAAATAAAGTTTACTTCGAGTCCTTATTTGAGAAAATGATGATATTTCATGTTATTTTTTGAAATTTTCATTTTGAAAAAAATATAGTGACTTTAAGCCCTTATTTGAAACAAACATAACCATTTCGAGTTTTCATTTGAAACAAGATTTACTCTAGGCTTTTATTTAAGAAAGTAATGACACTTTAAACCTTTATTTAAAAGAAGGTTCACTTTGGGCCGTTATATGAGAAAATATGGCACCTCAGGTCCTTTTTTGAAATTTTCTCAAAATTCACATCCTTTATGGTGGGAAGATTCGAAAATGGAATTGGAATACATTGGAGAAGCTGGAAAACAGTGGTGAGGCATAAAAAATGAAGGGGGTACACGGGGTTGGAGGATCGGCTGAGCTTTAACAAAACTATGCTTGCTAAGCACATCTTGGAGAATAGCTTCCTGTACCAACAGTTTTTTGTTTTTTTTTTTTTTTTTTTTTGCTTTTGTCAAACCGGTCCCAATACTCCATGCAACAAGAATTTAAGTAGAATTTATTTCCTCATACAGACTTTTGGCACGTAGCAAAAAGGGCATCGAGCAATGGGAAAGCCCACCATGGGCAGAGAGTCCTTTCGTCCCTTTGTTAGGTGGAGGGACGGGAATGGAGAGCAAATTCCAATCAAAGCAGACGCTTGACTGCACGAGCGTCTTTTTTTAAGGACCTCTAAAGGAGGATGATCCTGAATTTGCTTCTGAGTTAATTAATCAGATGCAACACGCTTTGGAGGATGGTATCGTGGTGGAAATTCTAGCTATTCCCCTTGGTCCACATTACGGGAATGATACCTCAATCTGGATTCCTGGTAGAAATGGCGTATTTTCAGGGAAAAATGGGGACAATACTTGAAGGAAAAGCCTGTTCACGATTTTAACATAGCCAACATATATGCTAATATATGTAGATAAATGTTAACATATGTTTACATTACATTGAATTTTCAGAAATAAAAATTGAAATAATAAAGAGCAAAGGTGGAGCCCCTGAAACTAGTGTATGAAAAGTGAGAATAGAAATTTTCGTTTTTCTTTGAAACGTTATCTCAAGCGGATCTGTTGAACCTACCTAGCCGTATGATTCATGATTACTTGCCTCTCGGCTCATCAATGGGTGAATCCTTCTTTTAATTAGTTTCACTGTCACTGGATTAAACTTGCAGCTAAAGATTGTATAGGACCTAAGGATAGAATTTGTGAGCGGTTGAGATCTGGTTGGATGATTACTCGAAATTGACTCCCAAATTTTGAGTTGACCTCAAGCATGGGTTACTCAAGTTTCATATTGATTTGAGCTCGAGCTCACCCCGCCAATGTTTAGCTACAAATGCTTGTGCACGGAAGTGAGGTTCGGTTAATTTAAAATATATATATTTATTTAGTTGTCATCAATAAAAGGACGCAGAAATGTTTACATTTAATTGCATAATAGAAATTCATGTATAAATGTGAGGATCATATTCAAATTATTAAGCTCGAGCTCAAGTTACATTTATAACTTTATCACAGTCGAGTCTGGTTAAGTCTCGCTCGAGCATCTTGGATTTTTATTGAAGTCAAACTTGAACAGAAATTTTAGTACTCACTCAAGCTCAAGCCAAGTTTTGAGCATTGAGTTTGCAAACCGAGTCACGCTCGAGCATCTTCTAAGACTAATTAACTCACAAGAGTATACCGTCTTTTTAGTGGAAATTTTGGTTATCGAGCATCTTCTAAAATTGATATTGATAAGTATACTGTCTCTTCGTACTCATCCTATGAGATTTCTGTTATCGAGCATCTTCTAAGACTAATTAACTCACAAGAGTTGGGAAGAGAGTACTTAGTAAAGATGTGCAGCACTGCCCATCTATGCTATGTCAGTATTTAAATTCCCAAACTCTATTTGTAGGGCAAATGAGCGAAAAATAACATCTTTTTAGTGGAAAATTTTTAAAATGGAAATGGATATAATGGAAAAGCCGGGAGGTGCTGCTGAGGCAAAAATAGGAATAGGGAATGGGTCATAATCGGCTTGGATGGGCTATATTTGGGTCATGTAAAAAAGTATCCAATCCAAATCCATACTAATTTATTTTTATGCGATCAAATTTTAGCGACTCATATCCGATTCAAAGTAAACCAAACTTTACCAGAGCTCCAATTAAAAAAAAAAAAAAAAAATCTCCTTAAATTGTTACCTCTAAAGAATGAGTGACTTCATGAATTGGCATGTCGAAATGGTAAGGAAATTGTGTTGCTAAGTTGAGTTGTGTGCATATAACCCTCTAACATGATGGAGCTTACGCTTCACATAGACTTTCTTAAGACATGCTGACTGCAACTTTACTCGTTGATTTATAAACTAGAGTCTCCACTAACCTATTCTAGGCCATCATGAGTAAATCACAAGTGCCTGCCTTATTGTAAACTAGAGATTCATAGGCTTCGTTATGCTAGTTATATTTCCTAATGCCCGTTGTCAATATCTCAAACATATTTCATGAGATTTTTATTTTTATTTTTATTCCTAAGTGCATGTAAATCTATGTTATCATGCAAAAGTGTCCAAGCAATAAAAATTGGTAATCTAAAATATTTAAATTTATGTGATGATAAGTAAATTCTAAACGCAACTAGCAAATGAAAAGGTTAATCTAATCCTATCATTTAATGCAAGAAAAGCCTAAATGCAATCTAAAAGGTTAATTAAATAAGTCCATTCAAAAAAAAAAAAAGAGAGAAAAGACTAAACTATTTATTTGTCCAAAAGCATTTAAGAGATTTAATAAATCCAAAAAAAATTAAACGAAATACCAAAATATTGATTAGTATCTAAAAGAAAAACAAAGAAAGTAGAAAAAGGAAAACAAATGAAATTGTCCTTGCAGACTCGGAGATTCCAAATTTGCAGCGAGCACTACAAGTCTGCAACGATCTAGACAAGATCGTGACAGATCGCACCACCAGCGGCTCCGTCGGTAGAGGCCCCAAGTAGCGAACGCCGGGCACGTGATAGTTGGTGATGGGGCGGACCCAGAACCACCTTCGATGGTGATTTGGGTCTGGAGATCAGTCTTCCTGTCTGTCCATCTCTCTCTGATTATCTTGAGCACTCACTTGGCAATAGCAACTAAGCCATCTCCATCTCCGACAATGGTGGCGCGATCCTTCTCAACCGATGCGAAGCTGTGGTTGAAGTGGATAATACTCTCAAACACTCGACTGATTTTACTAGTTTGATTAAATGAGTTTATTACAGACCCACTAAAAATAATTCTTTTTAGGTTATTTTAAAATCAATTATGACTTATATTTGAAATTTGAGGCGATTCATATACAAATGATTCCAATCGATTTGAGTTAAAACTATAGATTTGCAACCCATATTAACATTCTTAGTCATGATTTTGCGCGTCACAAAGATGACAATGCACTAAAATTGGTTGTTTAACAGTATAAAGTAATTTGACAAGTTTACTTTTTAACATGGGGCAGTAGATTTTTTTTTTTTTTTTAAATAATTTACGAAGTGCCTTGGTATGCTTGGCTGAGATGCTGAGTAGGGGTGACACGGAATGGAATTAACAATTAAGTACCCTCCTTTTAAGCAAGACAAGACCAGCTACCATAATTTTTTTATGCGAGAAAGGGAGGCGTGGAGTCCATCCCTGTTTGTGTAAATTTACCATAAATATATTAATGTAAAATTTTTTATGGTTAAAATATTAGTTTGAAATGAATTTATGGAAGACTCAGTGTTGCTATGTACCCAAAAAAAAAAAGTTCTCCGCTCCCTCATTTTCCTTCGTTACTTAAAGTTGAGAGAATATTCGGAATGGGAAGAAGATCTCGTGGATTTTGATTCTTCCGTGATGTAGGTCCGGTTTAAGCTCTAATTTCAAGACCTTATCTCCCATGCCTCTAGCCAATCCGATCTCGACACTAATCAAATCAAACGAAGTTCATAAACATGAATCAACTCAGTTATTAAGGTGATAAGATCATATACAGCTTTCATGGATTCGGCAACCACCAAATTCAAACGCGAATCATGTTAAAGATGGGATTCATCATCTTGGCCTCTCAACTAACTGTGCAAATTAAAAATGCCCTGAATCTCTAAACTCTTAAGGAAATTCGCTGCCATCCAAATCTCGTAATTCTTGATATGTGAAGATACGTTATTAGGTGATCCATTTTATTTTCCCATTGAGGCCACACGTGCTCGGTAACTTCAAAAACTCACTTCGAGCAAGTTATAAATTGCTACATAGCTAAGTCATCAGTCTCTTGTAATTGTTTGGCTTAATAACTCCTAAGTTTTAATCCATCAACTTAGAAATCACAAAAGTCCAAAAATAGGGCTCGATTTCAAAATATCTTTTTTGATTACACGAACGAATGGTGCAAGACCGAGCTTTGCAAAACAGAGGGAATCGACTTGTCGGGACACCCGACATGAGGACGCGCAAATGTCCTCTTTCCCACCTTTTCCTTTCTTTCTTTCTTTTCTTTTCCTTTAGGGAAATGTTCAGCAGAAGTCCTAAAACATCAAGGAAGTGCGATTGAGTCCCTAAAACTTACAAAAAGTGCGGCAATTGAGTCCTAAAACTTGTCAAATTAGTTCAATCGAGTCCTAAGGCTAACGCCGTTAAGAAAATTAACGGAAATTGCGACGTCATAATTTAAATGAATTTTTTTATTTTATATATGAATTTTTTAAAGTATTTTTATTCAAAATATTTAAAAATTAGATTAAAAATAAAAAGGAAAAGTTAAATTTATTTTTAAAAAACAAACTGTTCAAAAAAAAAAAAAAAAAAAAAGGGCCACCGAAGGTACCGGCGACGGTGGCCGGAGGGGGGCGGCCGGCGGCGTGGCCGGCCCCTCGCGGGCGAGGCCTCGCCGGCCCCTGTGAGGGCGGCCACCCCGCCAAAGTCGGGCGGGGACGCCCAGATCTGGGCGACCATCGCCCGTCGTCGGCGGCGGGGGCGGCGTCGTCCTCCTCGGCAGAGCTGGCGGAGCGGGCGACGGCCTCGAGCTCCTCCTCGTCCTCCTCGTTGACGGCTCGTCGAGCTGCGGCTGCTCCTCCCCCTCGAATCCGCCCGACAGGGCCTCGTCGGACAACGCCGACGAGGACGACGCCGCCCCCGCCGCCGACGACGGGCGATGGTCGCCAGATCCGGGTCGCTCGACTGGCAGGGGGTGGCCGGCCCTCACACAGGGCGGCGAGGCCTCGCCGGCGAGGGCCGGCACCCCGCCGGTCGCCGGCCTCTCCGCGACCGTCGCCGGCGCCTCCGAATTTGGGCGGCGGCGGATACCGGTGGCCTTTTTTTTTTTTTTTTTTATGAACAGTTTTGTTTTTAATAAATTTAGTTTTTTCTTTTTAGTTTTTAATCTAATTTTAAAAGATTTTGAATAAAAATAATTTAAAAAGTCATATATAAAATTAAAAATCATTTAAAAGATGACGTCGCCGCCACGTCATGCCGACGTCGGCAATTTCCGTTAATTTTCTTAACGGCGTTAGCCTTAGGACTCGATTGAACCAATTTGACAAGTTTTAGGACTCAATTGCACTTTTTATAAGTTTTGTGACTCAATCGCACTTCTTTGAGTTTTTGACTTCGCTGAACATACCCCTTTCCTTTATTACTTTCACGCGTTTGTCAGAGCAGAGTCTACTCTTTTTTTCTCTTTTGTCGACGAATCAAAATTTTCCATTTTTTTTGCCTGTCAAAGTCTACCCATTTTACGCGACTTATTATTTTCATATATGTTCTCTTAACTTTAATATTTTGATTAAATGGATTTATGACGGACTGATTAAAAATACTATTTTTTTTAGGGTTTTTTTAACTCATAATGACTTACTTAACCAAAACAAAAAAAAAAAATCATAATGTCTTATATTTGAAATTTGATGTGGCTATATACAGATTTGTGACCCATATTAACATTCCTAGTCATCACTCTGCAAGTCACAAAGATAACAATGCGTTAAAAATGGTTGTATAGCATTATTAAGTTATTTGACGAGTATAAATTTTAACATGAGGCAATAAAGTAACAGGTGTCTTTGTGTGCTTGGCTGAGCGGGTGAGTGGGGGCGGACGCGGAATGGAAATAAGTACCCTTCTTCGAAGCAAGACAAGACCAGTTGCCACAAATTCTTTATGCGAGAGTAGGGAGGTGATGGAGTCCACCCCCTTCGCGTTGGCTCTTGCGCTTTGCTTTACCGCAGTCGCTTACAGGTCGCCCAAGCCTGCAATTTGTATTGCTACAATTGCTACTGCGGTTATTGTTAGTACCAGCACATGGAAGAGGAGAAAGCCGGTTAGTTTTACTTCCGTTTTTTGTGCGTTTCTTCTTTTTTTCTTTTTTTAAGTTGTCTTTGTGAGGACTTTTGATTTAGTTGGATTATGCTTACCTCTGCATCTTCAATGCAAATTTTTTCTTCGGACTGCAATAATGGATTTAGTCGAACGTTTGTTGATCTTGATTTGGTCTTCAAAGCGGCTGGATCTCATATCCTCTTAAGGTCAATAAGCCTAGATCTAACCAGGTCAACTCTTTTTTTTTCCTCCTGAAAAACTTAGTTGTCTCAGATCAGAAGATCCTAGTCGAACCAGTCGGCCTTATGCCTCACTTCAGCTGATATTATCTAATACGCAATAGCAGCTTGTGAT
Source organism: Eucalyptus erythrocorys (assembly GCA_014182555.1). NCBI lineage: Eukaryota > Viridiplantae > Streptophyta > Magnoliopsida > Myrtales > Myrtaceae > Eucalyptus > Eucalyptus erythrocorys. The sequence continues at coordinate 22,845,621 of CM024604.1, forward strand.
ATAGTTGGCCTCTTTCATTTTGCAGGGGCTGGTCTCTTCACCGCCACCGTCACCACGGTCACCATCACCGTCACTGTCGTCATCGTCGTCGTCGAATTTATCATCTACCTCATCAGGAGCCAATTATGACGTGTTCTTGAGTTTTAGAGGTCCTGATACTCGCAAAGGATTTACAGATTGCCTCTACCACCGACTGAAGGATGCAGGGATCAATGTCTTTAGAGATGACCCTGATGTTTGTCCTGGAGAGGAGATTACCAATGCATTAATTGAATCCATAAAGCAATCCAAGATATCAATACCCATTATATCCAAGGATTATGCATCCAGTCGGAGTTGTCTCATGGAATTGGCAAAAATGTTGGAATGCAAGAAAGCATACAATCAACGGATCATGCCCATTTTCTATGATATTGATCCTGCTGAGTTAAAACACCCGCGTGGATGTGTTAAGGAGTCTTTCCGCAAGCACGAGAAGCAGGGAGTTAACCGCTCGGACATTGATAAATGGAAGCAGGCTCTCAAAGAGATAACTGCGATCAAGGGGCACAATCTGCTGAATACATACAATGGGTAATCAATTTTTTACTCTCCTTTTAATGTTATTAGCTTTAAATTTTTGAGAATTTTTCCAAGCACAATGCTTTTGAAATCATTAATGGGGTGAGACTAAATTTGAATATGAGGTAAATGTACTTTCCATTCCCTTCTCATTGCCACTGTATCGTCCTTGTTGGTCATTTTAGTACAGTTTAACTGGATTATTTCCTTTACTAATTTCACAGGTTGTTGTTAATTATATTAAATCTGGTCATGATTCCTCAATTTCGACGCTCACATTTGGCAGGCTTCAAGGTGAACTCATAAAGAAAGTCCTTTCGGATGTTCAAGAAGTTATTAAGACGAATGATTTAATTGTAACTGACGGATTAGTGGGCATTGAACTCCATGTACGAGAGGTTATGAGAAAGCTTGGCATCATCTATGTTAATGAGCAAGCAACGGAAATATGTGGCGAAGATGTACATGTACTTGGAATATGTGGCATGCCGGGGGTTGGCAAGACTACTCTTGCAAAGTTCGTGTACAACAAAATTTATCATCTCTTTCAAGGTTGTAGTTTCTTAGAAATACCAAAATATGCAGAATCAAATAGACTCATGTACCTGCAGAAACAGTTAATCTCAGACCTCAGAAAGCAAGAATGTAGAACGCTAAGTACTCCTGATAAAAGAACCAAAGTCATAGCAAATTCATTTAAAAAAAAGACAGTTCTCATTTTTATTGATGATGTGCACCGTTTTGACCAAATCAAGCATCTAGTTGGAAATTGCAGTTGGTTTGGCCCACGAAGCAGGATTCTCATGACAGTCGGAAGAAAAGATATTCTTAAGAATTACCCGTTTAAAGTGGCTGATGAATATCAGGTTGAACCAATGGAGTATCCTGAAGCTCTTCTACTATTCCAAAAGCGTGCTTTTGTTGAGGATCCTCTCGAGGAGCAGTGTGAGTATGTTTCTCTGTCCAGAGACATTGTTCACATTATTAAAGGGCTACCATTAGCTATTGAGATAACAGCTTCCCACTTGGGTAAAAAAAGGGGGCAAAAAGATATATGGCTTGAAACATTGGATAAATTAAAAAGCAAGCCAGAAGATGCAGTCAAAATAGCATTCAAAGTAAGCTACGACTCTCTAGAGCCAGAAACACAACAGATATTTCTTGATATAGCATGTTTCTTCATTGGAATGGATAAGAGAATTCCTTCATGTATGTGGACTGCATGTCAGTATTATCCTTCAACAGGAGTCGAGCATCTATGTGACCTGTGTTTCGTCAAAATAGGAGAGAACCATGAACTATGGATGCATACTCAATTAAGAGAGTTTGGCAGAGAAATTGTAATGAAGGAACATCGCTGGCCTTGGGAGCGCAGTAGGATATGGAATCACACTGATGCACTTTCTGCGCTTAAAAGAAAGGAGGTATACTTTTCAAACATAAAATCTTTTAGTATAAAAAACCAAACATAGTCAACAATCTTTGAATTTGCTTCCTTTTCTCAAATTTTCTTTCCCAAAACGAAGAGTTAAAGGCCATTTTTATTTATCTTTCTATTTATACCATTCCCTTGATTTGCAGAGCGCAAAAAATGTGGAAGCCCTTGCTCTTCCGTTTGATGAGGGACAAAGCGAATGTTTTAGATGTGAAGACTTTGGCCATCATTGGAACTTGAGGTTCTTGAGATTGGAGTACGCTACTATTGGAGGGAGTTCCCGGGATGCTCTTTCAAATTTAAGGTGGCTTGATTGGCAAGCGTGCAGCAAGATCTCTGAACTACTTATTTTGGATTTAAAGAACTTGGCCATTCTTGATCTATCTCGCAGTTCGGTCACTGAAAATGCCCAAGAATGGCAACAAATCCTGGAGGTAAAGTGTATATTTGCTTTTATATTCTGGGGATATTAGAATAGCTAGCACCAACTGAGCCTTTTCTGTCCTCTATTCTTGCAGAAGGCAAAGAAATTGGAAGTTTTGAAATTAAGTGGCTGTCATCACCTGCATGCATCTCCTAACTTCCGTTCTTCAAAGCATTTAAAGAGATTAGTCCTAGAACGTTGTTCTCTATTATCAAGGATCAATCGATCACTAGGTAACCTAGAGAAGTTAGTCTCCTTAAATCTAAATTTCTGCAAATCCATCAAAACATTGCCAGAGGAACTTTGCAGTATGAAAGCTTTGCAAGAACTTCTGATTGATGGAACTTCCATTCATAAGATTCATTTTAGAGAAACAGCCTCTACGAAGCAACTTCAGATTTTGAGCGCTCGCCAGTGTAAAAGTTTGGCTCATATATCAGCCTCCATTGGTCAATTGGAATCTCTGACGTATCTTGGACTAGATGGTGCCGCTATTGATAGCCTCCCAGATTCTATTGGATCCTTGAAGAAACTTCAGAGCCTCCTTTTAGGAAATTGTCAGAAGTTACCCGAACTTCCTTATTCAATTGGGAATCTTGAGTCGTTGGAAGTCATGGATCTATCAAGCACTGTGATCGCTAGATTACCTAGGTCCGTCAAGAATCTGAAAAAGTTGAAAATGCTGAAGATGGAGAATACCCGCTTAAGAGAGTTCCCCAGAGATATAAAAGATCTAGCAAAGCTGGAAGAGATAGATCTTTCGCGATGCAAGCATCTGAAGGGGCCAATTCGCTGTGATATCAAAGGACTTTCCTCTCTGAAAATCTTGAGACTATCATCTACTAGGACTTCTGGCATGCCCTGGAGTGATGGCAGGTTTTCTGACCGTCAAACACTTCTCTTACTTTCTCATCTCCAACGACTAGACCTAAGTGAATGTGACCAAGTTCGGGCTCTGCCAATACTTCCATCTAATTTAAGCAGTCTTCTCTGGGGATCCAAAAAATTGAGGACTGTGCCGAACCTTTCTTACCTGAAATATTTGAAAGAGTTGTACTTGGGTGATATCACTGATCCAACGCAGCCACCGCAAATTGGATGGGTAACAAGTCTTGAGCATCTAGAAATCTTAGAATTGCGCCTCTCAAAGATAAGGCTACCCGAAAATTTCAGTGCACTTCAACTTAGAAAACTTGTTTTGCACCACGCAGACTCGCTTGACCTCCGAGAGCTGCCTTCTAGCTTATCAACATTGTGTCTTCAGCACTGCCAGATTGAAGTTCCACAATTTTCTAAGGTGAGACGTCTGTCTGAATTAGTGCTCGAACACTGTGACTTGGCAAAAATGTCACTTGAAGATTTGAAGCTATTGGAACTTCTGAAGATATCCGACTGCACTTTGAAAACACTCGATGGGCTGGAAAATATGCTTCGTCTTAGAAAGCTCACTTTATTCAAGTGCCCTTCACCGTCTAAATTGCCAGATCAAAAAAAGTATAAGTTCGAAATAGATATGCGAAATTACTGAGGAAAACAAGGTCGGCAATTAGGTTACTACTCTCATCTATGGTCAGAATATTGTGGAAGTCGATTCAAGAATGATTCCGATTTGTGAATGAGGATCTTGCCGGCCAACAGACACTCCATCTATCTTCCAAAAAAAGGTTCAAGGCAACTTTTAAAGGTAAATATTGCTACTTTTGGCTTTCCTCGACTCGAGCATATGTACAATTCCTAGTCTGTCCTTTTTTTTTTTTTTTCCTTAGGATGTGCTAATGGCTACAGTAATCACGTGCTGGGACCTTTGTTAAAGACAGTTCCTGCAGTCAAATTTTGGTGCAGCGTCCTCTCCCCCTCTTTTTACTGTGATATCGCCTTATCTAATTAGAGGGCGAGCCTTCGTCTTCTGGTAAAAAGTTACTACATTGTGGATGGAGGTCATGGGGTCGAGTCGCGGAAACAGCCTCTTCGGGAAACCGGGGGTAATGCTGCATCCAGCTACCCCTTCCCAGCGGATGCAGACCAGCTATTCCTCCCCATGATGGCATGATCTAGTCTGCTGGCACCATGCAAGGAGGTACTGACACGTGTCTTCAGAATTATCTTTGGGCTCCCCTTCATTCTGTATGCAAGTGTCGAACTTTTCTGTCGGTGGGGCAGACTTTGTGGGCCTGGAACTTTGCTGTTGGTGGGCCTGATCTTGTGGGCTTGGACCAGCAAATTTGTGCTTTTCAACGCTTTTACTTAGTGGTGTGAAAAGGAATTAGGACCCGCTTGGGCCATATGGAGCCAGACTAAACCGGCCTAGAATCGGCAATTCCCATGGGAATCGATATGGTTCCCGGTTTCAGTTTACTAGAATCAATGGGTACCGGTCCGGCTATGGGTCCAACTGAACTAGTGTATACTTTCTTTCACGTCTTTTGCCAACTAGGAGTGTTTAGTTGACGACGGAGATGCAAATCTCGTGTCCACTTCTTAAGTTGCTCTGCTTTTGTCTTGTCCATATGATGCAAAGGACCATGTCAAATAGCTCTGTACAGCTTTGGACGTATTGAACCTTTAGTTTAAGTTATCATATGGAAGGCTAAAAGATGCATCCAACAATGTAGTCTTTGCTTGCATCAATAGTTAGTCCCCAATTCTAATGGTGGTTCTTTGTTATTCAAACCTTGGCAAGTACTCTTTAGTTAGATGAGTTATGTAGTTCCCTTGGTTCCATGCACCCACCTAGGAACCAAACGAAACATCTAGTCTAGTTCCCAAGTAGGTTAAAGGAACCAATGGGCGATTCCCAATTTCACGGTGGGAACCACCTACCAAGACCATGCTCATCCCTACTTTTACAAGCTTTTGATTTTAATTTCTTAGTTCTTTTTTTCCTTTGGTCTTTTTAGTGAAAATGCTTCTAGCGGTAACTAAAACATCAAAGTTATGTAAAGACTACAAAAACGAATATTGATATAAGGTAATATCAATACCAAATCCTTGAGTATACCGGATAGTAATTCTGTGCATCAAAACTTAGTAAAAGGACAAGCACTGTATGAATAAACATCACTGGGAATACTACATTGCCCACCAAAAAAAAAAAAAATAAGGCTATTTTGTGCTCATCCACGATGTGAAGTGGTTGATATCCAAAAGAACCAAAACATCAGTGCCTTCTCTGACTGTTATGACCTTGTCCACAACCATTCCTCATACGCGGTGCTGGATTTGCCGGTGCTTTCTGCACGAATTCATGAAACTTTCTTGGCATTTTGATTTTTTGTTGCTCACTCGGTTTTGTCATTTCAGAAGTAGTCTGGGACAGATTATTTAGCAATATACCGGCTGTTGCTGGGTGGATACTCAATATCAGAATGAGGATTGGGCAAGATCACTTGGTGCAGGCGGAGTGATGGCTTGCTTTTCTGTTTGATTGGGAGATTTGTAGCCTTGAAGTCCAGTGGACGCATACAGAGAAGACAAGGCGATGGGACTTGAGTGCGGACGCATCAGGTTATGGATTTGTGATGATGTTTGTGATGTTCTGTCAGGGATATTGTAAGATTTGTCGGTATAGACACTGATTTACTCTCTTATTCTCTGGTTTTCTAGATTGATTGCAATGCAAATTCTACATATACAGGGATCAAATGCAGTGAAAGCCATAGTTTTGGACTTACTCAAGCCAGAAGAGAAACATATGTCCCAATGCTTTGACAAGCTCTGAAATTCGCCAAAAGCAGCTTGGAGGACAGAGTAGCTATTCCATTTTTGTGGAGGCATATCAGAGAGTCAGATAGACTGCAGAAGCAACATGGTCTGTTAGTGGAAATCCTCTACTTTGTCCATAGACTCTGCTCTGATCGCGCGAAGGCAGTACTGATGGCCAGAGAAGGCAAATCAAACAATTCCTTCGACACTGAGATAGGTTCCAACGTACACATTGAAGATTGGAAGTCCATTTAAACAAACCAAACATGGCTGTGAAGTTTGGCGGAAATCAAGAACTCTCATGCTCGCTTTGTCGCATCATACTCTCTAGCTTTTACTTGTGCAAAGCTAGTTGTTTTCTAATTATAATTCTCTGTTGAGACTGAATTCTTATAATCTGGAAAAAGAGGGAGCTATAGTGTTGTGAGAGTTGCTTGTGTATGTAGAATCATCTATTTAGCTTTGTGTAAAAGCAACACTGTGCAAACTACAAAATCTTGAGGATTATTTAGTGGATTGCAACTTTTTATGTGGCTATTAGAGATGGGAGAGTGGAGCAGGTCAAGTGAAAGGCGGAACCGCTACAAATCTGTTTTTGTATATCTTATATCACTTTAGCCTCTTTATTATCTATCATAGCAACACATTATGCATGTCCTTCACCAAAAAGTTTTCAATTTTCTTAAAACAACAAATTCATCCCCTCTTGGTCGTCGTAATGTCATTTCAATAGGTATCAGAGCAAGTTGGTCAGGTTTTTGAAGTGTTATATTTCAATATCAGTATGGCTAACATTCTAGGAACACATTAAGTGAAGGAAAATCCATTTCAGACCACCCATGTTTGAAGGAACTGACTGTATTTACTGGAAATGAAGGATGAAGGTCTTCGTGCAATCCATGGATTATGATCTATCGAATGTCATCAACGATGGATCCTATATGTTGATGCCAGAATTCCAGTGCCTCCCATGTCTGCGGAAACAAATGCTTCAGCAGCTTCACCTCTAATGACTATTTCTAGAAGAGCAAAAAGGGAAGACTCGCTTTAAATGCTAAAGCTATTCATTTTCATGTACTTTGCTCTGTCCTTCAGAATTTAATCGAGTCTTTTTTTTTGTAAAACAGCAAAAGAGATCTGGGACAGACTCAAAGTTACCTATGGAGGAACGAATTGAGGGAGAGAGACCAAAATGAATATCTTGCTGGGAAACTATAAGGTGTTCAAGATGAAGGCTGACCAGAACATCACCCAAATGTACACTTATTATGCCGACATTGACATTGGTCTCGCCAGCCAAAAGAAGACCTTCACCAACGCTTAAAAAGTAAACAAATTACTTCGAGTTCTATCTAATGAATGGAGTCACATAAAGGCTCCAATCTAACAGACCCAGAGGATCCTGCCACTGACTATGGATGAACTTGTAGGAACAGTCACGGCCTACCTGGTTGAACTGGAAAACGAAGAGCACGATTACAGGGTTAAGAAAGCTATTGCCTTTAACGCTCACATATCTGATGCTAAAAATTCATCTTTATATTAAGATAATGACAAAGAAGTGGCCCTACTGACGAAGTAATTAAAAGCTTCGTGAGAAAAAGAGAGAACTTCAATGGAGAGAAGAGTTTCAGACATACAACTAGAACAGAGCAAAGGCTCGAAACATAAAGATGAATTAAATGGTGAGGAAATTATCTGGCAGGACACATTAAGCCAGACTGTCCCCAATAAAAGAAAAGGAATGGCAAATCCGAAAAAATAAAAATAAAAATAAAAAGGCACTCAAGGCCTAAACCCGAAGAGACACTGAATGCGAGTCCAGCAGCGATCAAAAAGCAAAGGAAGCCAACCTCTATTTAATGGCTGACACTGGCTCAGAACAAGATGAGTTAGAATCCTCTCTTATGATGAAATGCATGAGATGCCAAAGGAAATGTTTAAAGAGTTATGGAAAGTACTTAAACAGAATATTGAGTTGAAAAAGGAACTCTCTCCGTTAAAACAACAGGAAATCTTACAAAAAGAACTCCAAGTTCTGCAGAAGGAAGTGGATTCTACAAAAGCATAACGTGACGTTCTATGAAAAGGGAATTTGCTGAGGCTGGTGAAAAATTCTCTTTAGGCTCAGAATTTTTGAAAAAGATTTTAGCTCGTCAAATCCCTCATTACATGAAATCTGGATTGGGCTCCAATTCTGATAAAAATCAAGAGCCATTTTGCAAAGCAAAACAAAAGACACCACAGCATGAATATAGATCTCATTGCAGAGGAGATCATCGTCTTCCACAGGAAAGGCATGACGACCATGACTATGGTAAACTATGAGTTCAGATGCACCAACTATTATACTAGTGTTGGCTCACAACAGTCATCTTTGTTAAATTGATTGCGGCTTCTTAAGGAAGTAATTCTGAGGGAAACGAGCTGGCCAGTTTTGATTTTCACGCCTCCTCGTTTTTCATTTTCATTTTTCATTTTGGTCCCTAGAAGAACTTGTTACCTGCCTGCTCGCTCAATTCCAATCCGAAGTCCGTGCCAAGAGAATGGTTGTGTGAAAGCATTTCAGAGTGAGTTATCATGGCTCAAAACTGGCAATAAAAAAGCATGGAATATGGTTCTACCTTAACTTAAGATATCACAAAAATCAGTGTACCAGACCTAAATTTGGTGATAGCTCTTCGAATTTTCTTTTCTGGATACAGTGCATAGACTTCTCTTACCACAGCTAATAAATTTTCTTAGAGCATGCATAGATAGGCTTCTTCTTTTTACTTTTTGCTTAATTTAAATCTCGTAGGGATGCATTTTGACCTTTTCTCCGTAACACCCGAAATTTTCACAAAAAAATAATTATTAACACATTAAATCATGTATAATTTTTCAGAAATCTTTTGAATCAAGAAAATATTTTAGTGGCAGGGAAGCAAAAATTTGCATTTTACTTTTTAAATTCATTGCAATGTTCGTTATATTCAAACTATACTAGTAAAATCTCGAATAAGTTGGTGATACACTAATTCATGGAGATGATGATAAATTCTTCATAGGTTTGTATTTTATTAATCACTTTTGGCAAAATTTCAATGAAATTGGTAAGTTATCAATCCAATAAATTGTTTGGTAAACTTATTATAGTGTAGCTAAATTACTATCCACACTTTCAAATGTCAAATAAGTTGGTGATTAGCAATTCATTTGAATGTTAGTAAAATCCCAATAACGTTGGTAACCTACCGATGAGTTACCTAATAAGCAAGTTAATCAAATTTTTTCAACAATAGTATGAAGAATTGTCAGTAACTGCGGAAACATACAGACACAGGAAATCTTCAGAGTTTAGGCTATGGGACGCTAGGATTTTGCGCCTTCTATGATGATCTAAAGGAATACTGCGAGAGCGGATCATCCACAGCGTAACGAAAAGTGTAATGAACTTTTATTCACGTTGGAAAACCTAGAGTCTGAGAAGTACCCTGAAAAGTTAATGCGCTCAAACTTATGCTGTACAATAATTAGTTCGCCTCGTCATCTGATGATGGTCGTCATTTCAGCATCCTGAATGTCTAAAATATTTAGCCTCTTCCCGGTCTAAAAAGCAGGATATTGTACCCGGATGAGGAACACGTCTCTCGTTTTTCTTTTTTTCTTTTTTTTGGCAGGCATTAGATGTTTTTTCCTCTTACTCTGGGAATGTGGCGTGCATGTACCACTCCTACCAAAGATAGAGCCAGCTCTAGTTGACGTGTCTCCCTCAAAATTTCATTGACAAGTAATTGTTTGAGGGCAACTGGGGAGTTTCCTTCAGAAGCGAAGCCCGCGAAAAGAAGCAACAGAGACTGTTGGCTTGTAATCTGTTGTTGTGTCGCTACATCACCAATCCCTCGCCACTAATCTATCTTTTCAGTCCTAAAACGGGTCCACTCCACATAGCGTTGAATGAAGTTCATGCCCCATTAGTCTCCATTGATAAGAAAGAGTAACAACAACACCGTACCATAGCATTAGACCAAAGCATTTTATCAATTTTAAAGAAATACTTAAATCTCTTTGCATGAATTTATTAGTAGGAGATTTTGTTCATTCGTAGTTCAAAAAAGTAGTATTGTAATTATAGTATGACACGAGTACACAAAATAAAAAATTCGAAAAGAAAAATAGAACGCTGTGGCTAATATAATATATCTCCACAGTAATAATGAGCCTATCCAATATTTTCCATCATAGATTATATTATATGTTATGATGGTGATTCGTTTCTTTAAAATTCATTTACCTACAGCCCCTTTTTACTCCTTTAAAGCAGCTAAGAGGCCTCTGCCTCATTTAAGTTCTGGATCTTCAAGTTTACTAGAGGAGGGTAACTCTCTCTCTCTCTCTCTCTCTCTCTCTCTCTCTCTCTCTCTCTCCAGCAAAATGAAGAATGTCAACAACAGCAACACGAGACTCATCCTCCTCCACCCTTACATCCAGAAGCAAGGAAGCTCCAACCGCCTATGGCTCCTCGCCTTCATCTCCTTCTTGACCACGGCCTTCGTCGTCACCCTAATTTACACCAGAGAGTATTCCACGACCGCCGCCGCCTCCGCTGCCACCACCACCTTTCCCTCCACCACGACCGCCTATAGCAACGCGCCTCTGCCATCAACCGTCATCAACACCCTCCTTCACTATGCATCCAAGTCCAACGACTCTTTCCGCATGTCCTACCCCGAGCTCAAGCCCATCTCAGACGTCCTGAGGAAATGCTCCTCCCCTTGCAACTTCCTAGTATTTGGCCTCACTCACGAGACCTTCCTCTGGAAAGCCCTCAACCACAATGGCAGGACCATCTTCATCGACGAGAACCGCTACTACGCCGCATACGTCGAGCAGAAGCATCCCGAGATCGATGCCTACGACGTCCAGTACACAACGAAGATGAGCGAGATGCGGGAGCTCATGGCCTCCACAAGGGAGCAGGTGCGTAACGACTGCAGGCCCGTGCAGAATCTCCTGTTCTCCGAGTGTAAGCTGGCGATCAACGATCTCCCCAATCACGCCTACGAGGTGGACTGGGACGTCATTCTCGTGGACGGGCCCCGCGAGGAGTGGCCTAACGGGCCAGGCCGGATGTCGGCGATATTCACGGCAGGGGTCCTGGCGCGGAGCAAGAAGGGCGGTAGCCCGAAGACGCACGTGTTCGTGCACGACTTCTGCGGGGAGGTGGAGAGGGCGTACAGTGAGGAGTTCTTGTGCAGGGAGAACTTGGTGGAGTCGACTGAGAAGCTTGGTCACTTCGTGTTGGAGAGGATGGATCCTAGCAGCTTCCAATTCTGTGGTAACCGCACTCAACGGCTCCATCACCCAGTTCACTAGTACATCATCCTCTGTTCACCGTAATCAAAACGATTTAAGAAAGTCAATAATTTATCCCACAAAGCCTTAGTTTTCCTGGATGCAAAATAAATTTTGCCAAGCAAATTGCACCAGTCATTGGAAATCTCCAGTTGTTCACTTTGAAGGATTTTCTAATCTCTTCGAAAGTCTGCTAAGGTATTGAGAATTATCAATGAAGATTTTTAGCGTTTTCATCGTGACATGAGCTTTGAGCATTCGTAGCATATCGCTTTGCGAACTTCATTTACCATATTTCCAAATGCAACCACAGACCACCATGTGATGTGCTAAATATATGTCCTGGCAACAGTTGAATGAGGTTCACTTGCATGTACACGTCAGTAAGAGCTTAATTCCTCCGAGCATTTCAGTTCTCATTACGTAGAAAACTTAGTTGCGGAATTTTAAGGAATGAATGTATAACTATAGATGCCTGGAGAGATTAAAAATCCAAGGACCTAAAGTCTACCTTAATTAACAAATGACTAAAGAATTCCAGTAAATTGGCCAAAAAAAGGCTTAAAGATAGTATGACGTTTTTGAAAAGCAAGACAGGTTTCTTTTCTTGGATGCTAAGCATCAGCTGGACCATATCCATTTCAGAATGAATTGCAGCATCAACCAAAATCAAGCAAGGCAGTCCGTCATGAACATCTTAATGTGCACTCATTGCTTAGCCCTCTTCCAAACCACTAGCAAAGATACCCAGGATTCGCCAGGAAGTAAGAGGAATGGTTTCAGTCTCCTTACTCATGCTTGAAGGAGCATCCCAAGATCGAGTAATCAAAACAATAAGAGAAAACCCAATCTATCAAAAAGTGACGAGAGAACTCTCGCTAGAAGTGCACCTATAGCATGGGACAGAGATGAACCCATTAAAGCCCATAAAGCTTGAGAAAATAATTATCGCATTAATTTAGCCAGAGAAACACCACAAGCAGCCTGCACTTAATACAAGCTAAAGTTCAACTAAAAAATAAACGCTACAGTCGCAAGTCAAGACGTTTTCAATAGAATATTCTACAACAAAACTTTCTCCACATGACGTGCTCACTTCACTGTGAAAGAAAGAGGGACCTCTATTTTCCATGTGTGCTTGTGACCTCGAAAAACATTTTGGCCAGCATAGCACAAAAAGAATCAGACAAAGAAGCGCTACAGTAAACTTAATAAACCAGGCCCATCTTTGGTGCCTGCTACAGCTTAATATTCAAAAAAATGATCAAGTGGCAGAACCATTGGCTGAGATCCTTACTACATCCTCATCTTTAACATATAATGGAATTCTTAGTCCCAAGTCCTTAAGCTTATCGACCAGACCATAAAGAAACTCAAAGGTCAGTTTCGACTGTGCATTGAGCTCATCTCTCACCTGCGGATGAATCTTGAACCAATCTCCCAGCATCTTGTGCATGTGAGAACGAATCATCCTCCATGGGACAGGGTATTTTTCGCAAAACTTGAGATACTCCACCAGTAACTCTGCCTGGTCCAGATGTCCATCTTTGTGGCTTTCTTCACTTCCAACTATCCAGTCAGCAGTTCGAAAACCTGCAAAGAGAGCTGGATTCTCTAGGAGAGTCTCTGCCGAAAGCACGCCATCAGCACCAGTTTCTTGTAAGCAGCTCTCTACATCATCCATGTGCCGTATGTTTCCATTGGCGAGGACTGGTATATTTAGAGCGTTTTTTACAGCCTTTATTGCCGACCAGTCAGCACGAATTTTCTTCCCATCTTTCTCATCTCTTGTTCGTCCATGGACAGCTAAAAGAGAGCATCCAGCTTCCTCTAGCATCCTGGCATAGTTAAGCGTATCCTCCAATTTTGGGAAGACTCTGATTTTGCAAGAAACAGGGACATTCAAGTTGAGGGCTAGCTTCTGTACTAGGGATTTTACCAAAGGAAGGTTATCCATCAAGAATGCCCCATAGTTTCCTCGCCTAGCAATACGCTGAGGGCACCTGTAGAGTGCAAAATTACCAACTCAATTTTATGATATAACACAAGATATCAGTTGCTCCTTGTCACATAATAGCCTAGAGGATGTACAATCTAAAACAAGCCCTACTTCATCTCAGTCTTAGATGATCTTCTAAATTCGTTCAAAAGTTTTTCACAATCAAGCAAGTAGCGCATCCTATTGGATCATGACTACGGTGCAACACTCAATAAGGGCTATGACAGTTTGCAATATATTGAGCAAAAGAACCCCCCAAAAAAAAAAAAAAAAAAAACACTTCAGAAGATGAGTTAGTCAATAAAATCAGTCAAATATCTTATGTGTTTTATGCAATCAGAGAAAAATCCTTTCAGTAACAGCATATGACATGCTTAATAATTTCAGTGTGTACCAGCCATATAATACATCAACTAATAATATATCATGTTCTGATAAACTGATATATGTAAAAATGTTCAAGATGATGGATCAAATGTTACCCCAAATTTATATCAACATAATCACAATAAGGTTCCACTCTTCGTGCAGCTTCCAACAAAATGTCTTGATCATTGGCACAAAATTGAACAAATAATGGGCGATCCTCCTGCCAATTCAAAAAAATTACAGAAAAATTACATTAAAAAGAGGAATGACAAATTAACAATATATGCTTTTTTCATTCTAGAAGAATTGTATGAATCATCCAAGTCATCTATAGTCAGTCACAACCAAAACACCCCGCTCTACTTGCATGAAACACACTGAATATAATAAATTAAAACAAATTACCATGCGACTTTAACATTCATCTGAAGTGATATCCACAAGTGCTAGAACAGAATAAAAATAACAGCAGATTCAAAGATGCAGGTGAATGTCAAAGCTAGACAGAATGCTCCAATACAAATCAGCAGCAAAAGCCATTTTTTCGCCTTGGCAATAAAATGTAATATATCTTTTGTTCATATGAACTACATTACAATGTCAGATCAGTTTTTGGGAAAAAGATATCAAAGGAGTTTTCAGATTTTTATGAAGTGAATTAAGGCCCAAAACAAATCAGAGGGTGCGAATTGATAGATCTAAGCATTAGACATCCAATAATACATTTTCGGGGCAGGATAGGATATGATGTACGGATAATTAAGCTGATTATGTTGGGAACCTTCAAGTATGTCACATTGGGAAATAAGACTCCAAGATCCAACTCTTCATTACTAAGAAATCCCAAAAATATTCCAAAAATCCAGACAATTTGGAACATTATCTGCAGGATGAGTCCACTGGATATTTGCCAATAACATAGAGATATCTTCTCCAACACACAATAAATACTGGCAGTATAGCAAATTCCAAAGAACATGTCCCATGTGCATATATTTTTTTAATAGAAATTAAAAGCCTAAAAGTTTATCAAAGCCAAAGAACTTCAGAATGAAGCTCATAGTAACAATATCTGTATTTCGATGGTTCAGCCAACAAAATAGATTGAAGCGTACAAACAATGGCTCCTGAATGATTTGCCTGGTTCTTTAACCCCAAGTGCCACCCATTAAGCTAATTCTAGTAAAAAGAAGACAAGTAAGGGAAGGAACAATATCCTCAAATATACCATTTTCATAGCCAGAATCTGCATGCAAAACAATGTTGGTATTGTTTTAAATTGGATCATCATTCTTAAAAAAAATGCTGGCCAATGAATCAAAGACTTAACGAAGCGATGAAGTTCTACTTTGCATGGGTTGCCACGTTGAGCAGAGAAGGCGCTCGTGGATGAGGGTCTCTTGGACATGGATTTGTGAAAGAGTAGGAAGAATAGGGTTTTAAGACTTCTGTCAGTGTCTATCTTTTCCATGTAAACTTCAGTTGCTTCTGCATTTTGAAAAATCCTTCTTTTTGCAATAACCCTCTGCCAGCATGGTAACAGGGTGGGACAAGACAAATACCATCCCCCACACCCCCCCCCCCCAACAAAAAAAAAAAAAAGCAACACAAGAACACAAGAAATGTATCTTTTCCCCGTGCCCATTTAAACCACTCAAACAAGGCATGGATCGGAGGACCACGAGGAATCCATGCCCTATAGCCATCCCTATCACTTGTTATCCTGACGAGAATTGAATTTAGATGAGTATGGAGCAAAGAAAAGCAATTGCACAAGAAATGTTTCCTTGAATGATTTTCCTGGTTCTTTTAAACAACAAAAGCCATTCGTTCTGAATAATCCTATTCAAAAGAATTATAATGGGAAGAACCATCTCTACAATTACATATCATAAACAGAATCTGCAAGCAAAATAATATTAGGAATATCCTTGTTTGGAATTGGACCATCATTCTTAAGCAAAATGATGGTTGATGACCTGAAGATTTAACATACTGCTCACTGATGGTTGAAAAAAAGTGAGCACACTTCACACAGTCTCGACACATGTTATGATGGGCCGGCCCCCCATGGATAAACAGAGGTTAAGACTAAAAGGGCTGTGAACACCCTATCTGCTTTTACATTTCTCAAAAGAAAACAAGATCTCCTCAGCGACAATTTGTTGGCTACATTGAGCACATCATGATAGAGATTCTCACATAAAGGAAGCACCTCTTTAATCATATTTCTAGTTGCCTATTCCAAGAGCCATGCCAATTTTAGTCAAGTTGATTGCAGCTTTCTAGCACCAGAGCTAACAGCTCTTACCAACACAACACAAAACATCTACATGAATGCTCCACCATGTTACCATCACCTCAATCAGCCTCCACCCTATCAGCAACTTAAGCCAACTTAAGCCAGCTTAAGCAAGTCTAAACGACAATCAATGGGGTTATATACTATTCTCTCCCGAGGACAGAACCAACTTAAATCCCATTCTAACCCAGACAAAATGGAACAAATTAAGCAGACCAATGGCGCAGCAAGAAACCGCCCCATCACAACCCAAAAATAAAAGATAAAAAAGAAAGTAACTTTGACAAGATTTACCTTGCAGGTAGTGAATTCCGTGCTCCTGTACTTCTCAGTCTCGGTGAAGATCCTGGAATGGAGCATGGGCGTGTAGGCCGCCTCGGCGCCATACTTGCGACACAGCATCCGAAACGGGAGCTCGGAGTTGTCCACCATCGGGGCCACTATCAGCTTCGGCCGGCCGAGCCCCGCCCAGTGAGCCCACGCGCGCTCGGCCCTCGACCCGGCGCTCAGGCACCGACCCGGCGACCCATTGGGAAACGGCGCGGCACCGTCGGCCGGTTCGCGGTCTCGGGCTCGTGGGTCGGAGCAGAGGAGGTCGTCGTCGAGGTCCTGGGGCGGCGGCGGCGGCTCGGGAGGGGCGGCGGAGGTGTGGAAATCGGCGGATGTCCGAGCGAGAGAGGAGGCGGCCATGGCGGGTTTCGGAGGGGCTTTGGCGGCGGGGAAGAGAGAGAGGATGACGCCGTAGGGTTTGAGTCTCATGGGCCGGCGACGGGAGCGGAAAAGAGGCGGCCGCCCATCGCCGCTGCGGCCTGCGGCGCTCCGTAAGGCTGTCGCGGAAGGGTTCCCTTCCTACAACGAATCTGAAAAGTTGCGTTCGAGGGAGATGGGAAACGAAGTTGTTTTTACGAAAGATACAGAACGAATTTTCGACAAATTACTTTTTTTGGTATCATTTGTGAAGGTATGATAGAAAATAAAATTTAAGGAATATGTCAATCGGTGTTTCTCGGACATTTCTTAATTATCCTTTGAAAATATAAGATGCTTTTTAAAAGTCTTGTGACATGGATTGTTTATCGGCGGACCGCTTTAAAACAAAGCGAATCCATACCGGAAAAGCAAATAGAATTTGGGGATAATGGGATAGTTTTTTAAAGGGATAAGTACATTAAAAGTCTTAAAACTTATCATGAAAATGTAATTAAGTCTTAAAATTTTTAAAAAGTGCAATTAAGTCCTAAAATTTATTACGAAAGTTCAATAAAGTCCTAAAATTTGTCTGGAAAGTACAACAAAATCCTAAAACTTATCTCGAAAGTGCAACCAAGTCTTAAAACTTTCTAAAAGTGCAATCAATAGAAGAATTTAGATTGAACTGTTTTAATAAGTTTTAGGACTTGATTGCACTTTTGAAAGTTTTATGATTTAATTACATTTTGTGACAAGTTTTAGGACTTAATTACACTTTTTGAAAGTTTTAGAACCTAATTGCATTTTCATAACAAATTTTAGGAGTTCCAATGCACTTATCTCTTTTTTAAAAATGTCAAATCATCATCAATTGAATAATCTATACCATCCTATGACGTGAAAATAATCTCTCGTTTTTCAAGAATGTCAACCATTTTTCTTTTTCCCCAAACGTCCTCTCTACACATATTAAATCAATGGACAAACATTTAAGTTTTAACAATTTTGTATAGTCTTACCCAAGTTTTGATATTGTGGTATGCATATTTTTTATGCTACAACAACCTTTGTAAAATATTTTAAATCTTGAAATATATGGATGTGTCCTCTTATATTTTTACATTTCTTTTGTAGGTAGTGTGTTATGCCGATATTTTCTTTTCATAGTTAAATGATTCTTTAGTAATAAGGTGGCTTTCCTCAATCTTTCAAATGTGGATTTTTCCATACAAGCAACAGGTATGCGTAAGTACTGTGCATTAATTGTAGGGATAGAATGGCAATTTCCTAAGTAAAATAGTAATGATCGTATGATTTTTTCAAAATCTTTTATATTTTTAGCAAAGGTGAGTAAGAAGAGGGAATTTCTATCATCCCTTAAAAATTTAATCAACCATCCTAAAATGTCGTCCCCTTCTAGTGCATTTTATTGTACTTCCCGTATAAAATGTAGTAACCCAGAATATTAATTATACTGAATGATCTGATCTTAAAAAGTTTTCGCTAAAGAAGCATAATTCTACAATCATCAATCCTCAAGGATCCGATCTTTGAAAATTCATACTAGTCCCTCATGAGATGAAGATGGATTGACCACATTTAGTCGGGAGGACTTTTTCTTATTATTTAGGATTTGTACTATGGACTGCCTTGATTACAATGTCCGGAATCAAGCATGATACTCGCCTCGAGCCATATGATGGATAGACCGTGCATCAAACCTCCTCATTGAGCTCCGCTCATTTCTAAGTTATTTGGCAATTCATGTCATGACATCATGTATATATCGATTATTTGTATCCATTCTATATCATCCAAATATTTGAACATGATTATGAGGTGTTTTCCATTTAAAACGATTGAAAAACGAGCCAAGTACCATCGATTTCGAGTCAGATCATATCATGTGAATATGAGTTTTCCGTAGGTTTCAAGAACGGAAATGTTTCTAATGATTCTGATTCGCACCGAACGGCATCGAGAGCGCGACCTCTCATCTTCCCTGTCCGAGAGCCGCGGCCGCCGGGCCAACCATCTCTCCCGCGCCGACCTCGCTGTCTCCTCTACCTTTCCGATTCCGCAGTTGGTAAGAAACGCGAAAAAACTAATATTTCTAAAGACTTCGGTGCAGTTGCTTCTTCAACCCAAAGATTCCTTCCATTGCTGGACATCTATGGGGAGGATGTTGATGGCAACATCACCTCCAACCACCGTCTCCGTCACCCGTCGCCATCGCCCCCCCACCTCGCCTCCCAACTCCAACCTTCCTCATCCGCCCCTTAATACGAATCAGCTTGCACTGTAGAGGGACGGAGAAAGAGGAGAGGATGAAGCTCTTGGCAATGCAGCAGGGCCACCCCGCCGACGGCCAGAGCAGCGCCGCCCTCCGGGGGCTGGCCCCGCTCGACTCCTCCAAGTCTCCGGCGACCGTGTTCTGGCTGGCGGTTCACGCCCTGTGCTGCCTCGGCAGCCTCGTGCTCGGCTTCCGTTTCTCTCAGCTGGTCGTCTTCCTCCTCTTCTCCACGTCGCCGATATTTCGTGCTGCCGATGAGACGGCCTCCGACAATCCTGTCTTCCTCCTCTCGAACCCGAGCCCCACGACGGTCAACCAGTCCATGACACGCGTGGCTGTGGGCCGGCACGGGATCCTGGTCCGGCCGTGGCCGCACCCAGACCCCGTCGAGGTCATGAAGGCGCACCGGATCATAGAGAGAGTGCAGAGAGAACAGAGGGCTCAGTTCAGCGCTAAGAATCCTAACCCGAGGTCTTTGATTGTGATCACCCCGACTTACGTGCGGGCATTCCAGGCGATGCATCTGACGGCACTGATGCACTCCCTGATGCTCGTGCCGTACGAGGTGGTGTGGATCGTGGTGGAGGCCGGCGGAGTGAGCAGCGAGACGGCATCGTTGATCGAGAGGTCGGATTTGAGGACCGTCCACGTGGGGTTCGAGCAGGAGATGCCCGAAGCCTGGCAGGATCGGCGCAGTTTGGAGGTGAAGATGAGAGTTCATGCATTGAGGTGAGTGGCTTCTCTTGGAGTGGTTTCCTGTCATTGGTTAGTAAAGGATTGGCAATTGAACTTCTTGAATATTAGTGTAAGCCATAGATCTTATTTAATGCTTCTAAAACTACTAGGATTGATCCACCGACTAGCTCGAGTCCCTGATAGTTTTCTAGAAACTTGTTCAATCTTTCATTTTCCATTCAGATTATGTCAGTCGGAAATCAAGTTTTCCAGTACTCGTATTTCTTCCGAATTGTCATTCTTGTTTTGATTTGAAGTTCATCATCCGGAATAAAATTATAAGGCTTGACTGATCTCATGGTTTGAAAAGAGTTTTCTTTGTAGTCTGTGAAGTAGAAAACGAGAAGGCCTACTGATTTCCAAGCAAATTGTGCTTGTTTTCACTGACAATGGAAACATAAACTGGAAATCCCACCGTAACAGATGCCTCCAATAAGGTTGCATCCGTTAGCCTGTTGATATAGAAACGGAAGCTGATTCTAACGTGGAGAATTTCGATGTATCAGAATCGTGAGAGAGAAGAATCTGGACGGCATTGTGATGTTCGCCGATGACAGTAACGTTCACAGCATGGAGCTCTTTGACGAGATCCAGGCTGTGAAATGGATCGGCGCTGTTTCTCTAGGAGTCCTTCCACGTTCGACTGTGGATGAATCAGACCAAGCTGTTTCGAAAATCTTGAATGAAAGCAATTCGCCAATTACCATCCAAGGTCCAGTTTGTGATTCAGCCAATCAGTTCATTGGCTGGCGCACTGATAATAGGTCGCATAACATGCACAGGGGAGCGAGTCACCTAGATGATCGGGACTCGCTTTTGCCGGAAAAGCTGGAATGGCCCGGTTTCGCGCTAAATTCTAGGATGCTGTGGAAGGATGCTGAAGATAATCCGGAATGGGTGAAGGACTTGGACTCACTCAATTGGGATAAAGATGTTGACAGCCCCCTGTCTTTGCTCAAAGACCTGTCGGTGTTGGAGCCATTAGGAAACTGCAGCCGCCGGCTTATGGTCTGGCAGCTATGTGTCGAAGCCCGTCCTGGTAGCACATTCCCTAAAGGGTGAGTGTCTTGCCCTTAGAAGCACATCATTTCAAATATATCCCCAATGCTTTGGATGATCCGGTCTTTGCTGTCATTAAAAAGGGAGTTTCTCTCTTCCCGTGCGATGCAGATGGCTTATCGACCCTCCCTTGGGGATCACGGCACCCTCAAAGCGCGCTCCATGGCCTGATGCTCCTCCAGAACTCCCATCTATAGAAAATGCAAGCAGCGAAGAAGAGGAGACCGACCAGCAGCCGACTGAAAATCAAAGGCACGAACGAAGTTTTGGGATTAAGAGAAGGCACGAGACCGAAACAGTCGAACCCCAGCTGCTTAGAAGGGAACCTGTAGAAAACTGACGGCTTATCTTAAGAACAGGAGAAGATGCACAGCCTCAGAATTCGACAAGCTTCGGCTTCAAGGTATTTATATATTGCCTCAGCCAAGGCGAACTTCGAAATTAGCCATTTTGTTCGATCTGGATCACAAAGACATCAGACCACACTCTGTTTCATTGGTTTTTATGCTAGTCGGGGGTCATGTCATAAAATCTAGGAATCACAGGAATTTTCTTGCTTACACTTCCTTACTGCTTGCATATTAAAAAATTCAAACACCGGACAGACATACGAAAAGTACATCTTCATCTTCTTCATTTGGTCTTCGTACGTTACAGAAGTTGTACATGGTATAACACGACCTTATGGGACATTTGATTGATTGTAAGAAAAATTGCACAAGTTATTTCGACATCTATGTCAAATCACGGTTCATGCCTCGGCGTCAATCAAAATGCCAGACCACTAGGCGCCACAAGGTATGATCATAGTTAATCAGGAGAGCTGGTGGTTCCATTATTCCATTAATGCCGAGTGGTTAGCAGGTTTTGTCGATGCAGGATTCAAGGGTCTGTTTCTATGCTAGGCGGTTAAACTCTGCTTTTTCCAGCTAGAATCGTCAAAGGATCTTCAATCTTGAATCGCAAAATCAAATGGTAAAATCTAATAAACTTGGACAAAAGCTTGCAATATAGCGCTACTCTCATTTACTTAAATTCAAATTACGCAAGCAAGATCGCTATGCTTTTCCATACGAATCGCATTTCATCAATTAACTCGTATTGAAACTGATGTGCTAAACTACAAATATGAAGAACAGAAAATGAACAAAACACAAAGCTCAGCGTTTATTGAAAAAGAAAATGGGCACTCCACTAGTGCCGTTGCTAGTCCAGATATATACCCAGCAGCCCTAGAAACAAAGATTGGCGAAATGCTTTAGATGCAATTTCACTAATTTTAGCAACCCGACATGTGATGTACCTCCGGTTCCAAGCTTCCGGCAGACGTCTGATCTTTCACAATCTGCATTATCTCTTGTTGTTAGATCTAGGTAGTTTTTGTTGAAATGGTGAGATTTTCTAACAAATGTTCTTGCTCATGCTTAGGATAGGATTTTATTTTCGAAGTATATAATAACAGTATAAGGTCATGAAAGTTCTCTGTCATGCTTAATAAGCCAATTGTGAAGTATACAATCGCGATTCATTCAACAATTTTCCTCTCTCTGGACAGCTTGAGACAACGTTGCAAATGGAATCATTTGGTAGTCGAAGTTGCTTTCTCATCTCCTTCAGTTCGTCATCGTCAAAACTATCCCATGCGTACATTTTTGAGAATTTTTCCTGGAAGAACCGAGGATAGGAACTTGAAAATTATAGTTTGACTGGCTCATTGATAACTACAACTTATGATGGACACGTGTAATTTCATACATAGATTTTTTAACTGTCTTTTGCTAGTATTGCTTTAAATATATTGTTGGTTTATAAGATTTAGCTGTTCGATAAAAATAAATAAATAAATTAGAGGGTACCCTGAGGATAATGAGAACAAATCGTTCCAACTTCCTTAGTTTTATGTGATTTCCAATTGATCAAAAGGTAGATTTCAAGTTCAAAAAGATCGAGCATTGATTCCTACATGGTAACATTTCGAGAGCTCCATATACTCATTCCACCGTACAATGTGATTGCATAGTGAGTTTGTCAGAAGTTGATGGATATGTTTGATGGAATGAATGGAATTGTTTGCTGTGTTTGAGGGAAAACAACTTTAGAATATAAGAGTTCACCAATCAAGTATAAAGGAACGTTCCATCATCTAAGAATAAAAAATTCTAAAATTCATCATCAATTGGATAGAGGGTTGAAAGATTCCCTCTTTCGAGAGAAACTCTCGTGTATTGTTGACTCAATTCTAAATCTTTACAGTCAAGAACATGCATCTCTTCACGGAGGCACAAGAATTAGGAGACACTATAAAGGAAACATTATAGATACAGGGAAAAAGGTAACGGTAAAGACATTTGAATTTGAAAACATTATGCAGGAAATGATTAGGAAACAGCCCTCCAGCCTTGATCAAGTCGGATCTACCTTTATTCTTCAACTTCAGGAATTTCCAATCTTGAATGCTTTCTTCTCATTAGATTCATTGGATCACGTTATGGCCACAATCTACTCTTTGCTTGCATTAATATTAAATGGGCTTGGTTGATTATGAGACTTGAGTTGGGCCTGCGGGACTATTGTATTTAATAAAATTTTATGCTCCACATTAAAATGACACACTTGCAGAAGATGTCATTTCTCAGTCGGATTCCATTGGAAACGCTGACGAATTGGTGACAACCTCCTATTTCGCTTCGTGTAAGGCCGTTTTTTTTTTTTTTTTTTTTTTTTTCCAGCAAAAAAATGATATTTTCCTCTGTCTCTAATACCATTGTTTCAATTAGCAGATTGTGAATATGGACATCACTTAGATTTAATTTAATAAAACTAACAGTCGACTAATTTCCACACAAATAGTGTAAAAGTTTGATGATCAAAACAAGAACTGTCTTAAGTGCACTCCAAGAGTAATGGCTAACCAATCCTATTTTCAAGGAATTATTTTACTTTCTCTCCATGTATTCATATTGTTTTTGGCAGTTAAGTCTATGTGCTATCGAATTTCAGATCAAATCCTCTGACTTAAACATAATGTCTTGTCAAATCCTCCTGGAACAAAATCCGAACAAATCCAACTTACCTGGCTGTCGGAGGATGCCAGAGAATGACGTGGATTAGCATAGCCTATGAGGACACTCCCATGGAAAGTGGATGAGCAGGAGAACAAAAAAGTAACTTGAAGAACCTTAATCCATTCACCGTCTGTCTCATGGGGTGGCCACATGAGCATTGTTTAGTCACTTTCCAATGGGGAAAATTACCTAAAAAGTCCTAAATTTATTGTAATTATTCCAATTCAGTCATAAACTTTTTTTTTTGTTAATTTAGTCCTAAACCTTTTATAATTATGTCAATTCAGTCCATCCGCCCAAAATTAGCCCATCGGAGTTGACGTGGATGCTGGCCAAGGACAACTAGCCGACGAACAATTTTTTTGAAATTTTTTTGATTTTTTTAATTTTTTTTTTTTAAATTTTTTAAATTTTTTTTTTCCCACCTTCTTCCTCCTCCGGTCGGCCGGCGCCGGCCGAGGCAAGGGCCAGCGGCCTCGCCGGCCGCCGCGAGGAACGTCGCGGATCCGGTCGAGCCTCCTCGACCAGATCCGGGCGACGGTCCTCACGGGCGGCGGCGAGACCGCCGCCGCGATCTCGGCGACCTCTCGCGCTTCGGTTGTCCGCAACCCGCCCCCGCGCCCCTTTCGAACTTGTTTGCCTCCGCACCCTCTCCAAGGACGCCCTTCGGATCCGGCGACGGTCCTTGCGATGGCCGGCGAGGCCGCCATCGCGGATCCGGCGAGGCCGCCATCGCGGATCCGGCGAGGCTCGACCTCGCCATGGTTGGGCGAGGCCGAGCCTCGCCAGATCCGCGGCGACGGGCCCGCCGACCGCCCGCGAGGACCGTCGCCAAATTTGGTCGGTGAGGCTCGACCGGATCCGGCGACGATCCTCGCGGGCGGCCGGCGAGGCCGCCATCGCGAGATCTAGGAGTGGCGGCGAGGTTAGCCTCGCCGGCCCTCGCCTCCCAGCCCGGCCGGCGGCCGGAGGAAGAAGATGGTGGAGAAAAAAAAAAAATCAAAAAATAAAATAAATAAAATAAAAATTGGAAAAAAAAAGTATTAAAAAATTGGTTCGGCCGGCCGATGTCCATGTCGGCACCGACCGATCAATTTTGGCCGGATGGATTGAATTGGCACAATTGTAAAAGGTTTAGGACTAAATTGGCCAAAAAAAAGTTTAGGACTGAATTAGAATAATTGTAATAGGTTTAGGACTTTTTAGATAATTTTCCCCTCTCCAACATCCTCTAATGGCCACAACGACTGGTTCTGACCAGAATATGAGGACTTGATTGATAAAATTGAAAGTTTAGTAACTTGATTAGAAAAGTATCAAAAGTATATGGACAAAAAGCAGGGTTTGTTCCGAATTTTGTAGCTGAAATGGTCCAAGTTGTTCTCCCCTAAATCTGATGGACATGGGCCAGCTAAAGATCCAAGTGCAGATTCAAGAGAAAGGGGAAAAACAACAAAGCAAGCAGGAGAATCCTGAACACATGATCTCTGGCAAGATCAGAAAGGTTGAAAAGGCAATCATGAAAGACCGACCGACCGAGGTATGGGCAAGGAATGGGGGACGAGGTTGCCTGAAAATTGGATCTCTGAAGAAGACGGAGCGGAATGGTAGTTGGATATTGTGTGATCTAACTTTCACGGGTTTTGACCACGCCCAATCAATGAGGTTGCAGGCTTAAAAATGGCAGGTTCCAATATAAATATGGAAGGTTGTTGAATCAATATTCGTGCCAAGAGGATAAGGTGGGGGGAACGTTGTGATTGGATGTATTTGCCCGCAGTACTGTTCGGCGGCTCTGGAACATCTCCATCTTCACTGAGGAAAGCACATGAAATCAATTAATATCTTTGATCTTTTTATGATTTTATTGCTTTTGCTGATTTTATTTCCTCCTCTCTAATATCTTTGTGACAAATAGGATATACCATCCATTAGTTACGAAGAGTTCTCTTTTGATTGCTAAAGAGCAAAGAGAACGAAGAACTCGAAAGGAGAAATTTTGTTAGTGACGATATATTGTTCTTGACATTGGACGCTTCTATATGGTCATCACTTTTTAGGACCATCCCTTATTTCTTTTCCAGTAGAGGACTATATCTGTTAAATGAAGGATGCCGAGAAAACTGAACATCCATGCTGATGTTTATCATCAAATGCCCCATAAAATTATAGAATATCATCACGTGGAGTTATGACAACACAATCATTCATTTGTCAAACACGTGATGGAAATAATCTCTAGTTACATGTCATCTTAAAGGATTTAAAGTTTGAGATTTATCTCTTTGTTGAATCGTGTGAGAGTAAATCCTGATTATTGGAGCATCATTTCGATGATACACAATCTTGCATGCCGACAACTATTTCTACACTTACAAACATGGACATCTAATCACATTTTTTCGCCTAGCATTTATATCAAACAATCAAAGGCTACTTTCACTCTCGATTTCTACTTTTATAGAACCTACAATTTGATATGACATGAAAAATCCATACATGCAAATTCACAAACAAAAAATCGTTTTCCTCTTCATTTTTTCTAGTGCCTTTTTATCTTTGAATCTATGAATCATAAGTTCACCCTTTTAAAGTATGAGTTAGTTCTCATAAACCCCTTGGTAGAAAATGTAGTTTTTGTAATATATAGAAAAATCTAACCCTTTGAAAAATTATGACTTCCGACAAATGGATCGTAGTTTAAATCTAAGATATCACTTTGGAACACGCATTCCAAAGTCCGGAAAAACTATAACCCTTTGACTACAAAAGGAATAAAACTATATTCATGAAAATTATAAATTAAATAAAACTATATTCTAAATCTTGTCACCCTCTTCTTGGCGTGAAAGTATAACTTCTGTGGGTAGGGCTTTTGATATGTCGACAAGTTGCTGCAAGTCCTAGTTGAACTGATGAAATGTCATCCTCTTTAATGCCCTGAACGTGACTTATAAGATTCAGCTTGAAGTGAAGACATAGATTTTGCATATCCTAGGAATTTACTCTCGTAGATAGGTGTCACGCAAGTCTAGGAGAGAGTTATGCCCGCCGTCTGTAGTGTGTGCGGTCCTAATCTAACCCCTTTTCTTCTTCTTCTTCTTCGTTTTTTTGTTTTTCTGTCCATTTTAATAATGACGACCACATGCAAATCCATAGAACACCGTACGAGCTCCATGAATAGGTTAAATTCTGCCTTTAGCCTACGCAAATGACATTTGCCCAAAATAATTTACATGCAATTGATGAAATTTAAATATGCGACTTTAAGTTCTTGAACTGAAGGTACTCTAATACTCCAAGTAACACATTCAATCCTAGAGTTGATTTTATATATAGCACAAATTTGATAATTTTTATTTTGCGACTAATCTCCAAATCCTTTTTTTTTTTTTTTTTGAATATCATTAGGCTGTCCGGCAACAATTCAAAGCAGAATAATCTCTACTGAGTACAACATTCCTCTCATTTCAGCCACATCAAATTATTACAAGACCACACGTCCCCAACTCTTGAGAGTGACCTACATTTGATTGTCCAAATTTGAATTTAAATAGGATAGGATGAGATTGGATTGGAAATCCTCCAAATATACTTCGAATTATAGAAAACTCTATCACATGTTCGGTGTAATCCAAGAAAAAATAAATATCTTTGAAAATCTCACTTGCCCAACACAATGTCACAGGTTGAGCTCCCTCAACAGCTGTATCAAACCCTCTCTCTCTCTCTCTCTCTCTCTCTAGCTACCTCCAGATCGTCTCCTTTATCGCCATCTCCACCTTTGGACCTTAGACCTGGCTCAGCTTCACCATATTAGAGACGATTCCATTGGGGAGACAAGCCTTAGTCACCAAGAGCGCCGCGAAGCAATTAAGGAGGTATCACCCACGACGATCTAGTAGACAAGGCAACAAAAGTTGACATTAAGGTAAAGGATGGCAATGGGGTGGTGGATGCCACGCATGAAGCTCGGGTGCCACTTGACATCAGAGTCCACAGTCTTGAGTAGTGAGGGGTGGAGAGGAGGCGGATAGAGATCCACTAGTGGACGGCACCGGAGTAATGAGTAAAGAAAGCAAACATGCCTACAATGTGGAGAACGAGATCCTTCGAGCACGCTTATGAAAGGATTTGAGTTCTTCAATGATGATGACCATACAACGTATAACTTCTCATTTTCATCATCAGTCATCAAAGTATGATTGGTTGGTCGACAATGATTATCGGCGATGATCAAAGGCATGAAGTATTTGTATGGTGGCCAGAAGGGATGATAATCGGTGGTCGCGTCACTCCATAGTAGGAAGAAAATTGTTAAGGTTGGTTTTATAATTTTTTTTATACAATCCGGATTTATCCCACCCCCATTTTATTCAATATATCCCGATTTATTCGATCCCAAAAAATTGTCAAATAATGAATAGGATGTTTTGTTATCCTGCCTGGATTCCAATATGCAGCAAGAATGGGCACGATACTGAGACACGAGCTTTAAACTCCCCCGCTTGTCGAAGGGGTCCAAGCTCCGAAAAATGGTGGTGTGTTCTCCCTTCGCCCTTCAAGCCCGACAAGGGCATTCAACTAAAGCAGATACGACATGATGCAGCAACATGAATAATAGAAATATATGACCCATTAACAAGAATCATATAACTATTGCTCTCATGCAATACCGACCCTCTCTCGCATCCAGCGGTCACATGGGAATCATCACCCCCTGCTCTTTCCATCCAAGACATCTTTTTGAGGGTTCCTCTTTCCCCAGAAAGTGAATATCAGCTTATTATATCTTCTGATTTTTTTGCAGTATGCGAGTTGCGGGGAAACGAACAAGAGTTCGAGTATGGCTTAGGGAAGAAGGAGAGACCCATTAACGCATTAAATGCACGGCCATGACTCATTGGCTTCACTAGAAATCATCGTTCTAGGAGTTCCAAGAATATTGCTCACCCCTATCTCCGCCGTCATAGAAAGTGCGGAATTCAATTTCTTGTTTTCAGTGAAGCGGCCTCTTTTTAGGGCAAGACAATGGAGAAGATTCAAAGGGCCCGACGGATTTTTATGGAAAAATTCACTAAGGAATGTTTGCAAGTTATTTTTAAATTAAGTAATTTGAAGGTTTTATGTATGCTTATAATGCATCAATAGTCTTGTGGAGAGTGAGCTCAATGTCTTAAAATTAAAGCTCTTCTTATGACTTGTGTTTGACAAAGTATCTCAACGTGTTTATTTTTTTTTTGCCAAACATAAAC
This sequence comes from Eucalyptus erythrocorys, assembly GCA_014182555.1. Taxonomy (NCBI): domain Eukaryota; kingdom Viridiplantae; phylum Streptophyta; class Magnoliopsida; order Myrtales; family Myrtaceae; genus Eucalyptus; species Eucalyptus erythrocorys. Next base: position 22,874,847 of record CM024604.1, read on the forward strand.
GGATGAAACATCCATCAAATTCAAAGTATTACATCAAAGAGCATATGTCATGTACATGATATATAAGATAATATTAGATATACCAAAAGTAGTTTAGTGAACTTGGTATATTAAATAATGTGATAAGCTTGTAAGAGGTATTAAATGGATTCTACCACATCACTAATATATCGAATCACTCCGATCATACACAATATTATTCTTTCATTCATATCACATAACTTGTTAATAGCATAGCCATTAGCACCACTATTATTACTATCGGGATCACTTGATTTGTTTTTTGGACTACTAATGAGAACACTTAAATTTAGTAGTATCATGTTAATATGTTGCTAGTAATATTACACATATTGCATGTAGTAATGTTTTTATTTAGTATTTGAGAAGTTTTTATTTTTGCATAGGTTTTTGAACCATCAAAGGCATATATTGTGTACATGTAAAATAATCTTTGCTATCAAAAATTACATAAGAAAATTAGGAAATCAAATATATTTTCATACTTGAATCAACAATTTCATGAGTTAGTGAAGACTAAACCAATCCATCTGTAAGTTTACTCTTCAATGAATCTGATTGATCCAAGGACAAAACACTCTATTATCTATAATAAATAATGCGAGACTGAATTTTGCTCGTTGTATGCAGTTAATATTCCTTTTCAATTTTATAAATTAAAAATGACTTTTACTTATTGACCACAATTAATATTTCCTTTTCTTTTTTTGTAAGTAAACTATCATTTTGAAAATTTTGATTACAAATATCTAGCGTGATTGTAATGGATCATTTGTAATTCATCATAACAAAAGGAAAATAATCCAAATGTCATCGAAAATGATCATGCCTTAAATCATGTTATAATGAAAAGGCTTTTGAAATTAAGGCATGTACATATATCGTAATTTATATATGACTAAATTGATGATTGCCACAAAAAGGTACATAATGGAACACAAAAAGTAAGATCATAAATTTCTTTTAACTTATGCAATAACTATGCGGTGGAAATAAATATTTTGAAAATTTTAAAGCTGTTGGTATATTTGCCTATTTGTGTCTATTATCAAAGTTCACTTTTGCACAATAATGTCATTTAACGTCAATCGGTTGTTAATAGTATATAGTCATGTTTGTTGCGCGACTACCGTGTGCTTTGGAAATTTAAGCACATTTTAGATATGTATCTAGATAGGTTCAATATGAATTTATCTATGCTCAAGATTGCAAAGGCATTTAAAGAAGGCCACGTGAGTGCAACGAGACTCGTTAACAAATTCATTTATCCTTGGTGAATAAAAGAAATAAAAAAGCCCACTTCATAAAATATGGTAGAGTTTTTTCTCAATTAGGATAAGGAATTAGTTTACAAGCCACGAGACAAAACGCAAATTATAGAGACAAAATTTGAATATAGTATGACATGATCCACTAAACATTATATATCGATACGGATTAATATAAATTAAGCGTTTTCATTGTATTTCAATTACATATTAAATCAAAATTACAATGTCACAAATACGATAAAGACACAAATTTCCACCCTTGAATGCACCTAAGCAAGGGGCCATTAATTTCTCCCATAATTTTCCACAGTCACTCATTTTTTTTCCTTTTTCCCTGAAACACATTGTTTCACATAGCCCAAAAAATTAATAAAACAAATAAAACGATAAATTATTCTAATTTGTAAATAAAACGAAAGAATAAAGAATTCTCATCTGACAGTCACTAACCACGCACGAATATTCTAACTATTTCCCTCGCCTTTATAACCATTTTCGCACCAAACCTTCTTCCCTCCTCAAGTCTCTCCCTCTCCCTCTCTGTCCACGCTCTCCACCTTCCTCTTCCAGCGAAGAAGGAAGCAGAGTGTCACTGAGACGGAGAAGAGACTCAACGACTCAACCATGGCGATAACAACCGCGCCGACCGTTCTCGCCGCCCTCCTCTTCCTCGCTCTGGCCTCCGCAGCACTATCCGACCCCGCCTCCATCATCGACTACGCCGCCAAAGGCCGGACCGCCTCGGCCCCGAGGACCGACGGAGAGGTCATGGAGATGTACGAGCTCTGGCTCGCGAGGCACGGCAAGGCGTACAACGGCCTCGGCGAGAGGGAGATGAGGTTCGAGGTGTTCAAGGACAACCTGAGGTTCATCGACGAGCACAACAGCTCTCGGAACAGGACGTACACGTTGGGCCTCAACAAGTTCGCCGACCTGACGAACGACGAGTACCGCGCCATGTACCTGGGCACGAGGAGCGAGGCCAAGCGCCGGGTGATGAAGTCCAGGAATGCCAGCAGGCGGTATGCCGTCCGAGCTGGGGACCGGTTGCCTGAAGCGGTGGACTGGCGGTTGAAGGGCGCGGTGTATCCGGTCAAGGATCAAGGAACTTGCGGTAATTCATTTTGTCTTCCCTTGTTGCCATCGATTCATTTATTTGCAAAGTTGAAGGTCGGGTCGAACTATGGTCCACTGCCAAAACCCACTTCATAACTTGGTACTAAGAATTTCGACCAAAAAAAAAAAAACTTGGTACTAGAAGATACAAACTTTTCACACTAAACCAAATCTGTTCTTAGCTTGGAATGTTGCAAATTTATATTTTGACGAAGCATCGTGATCTCAAAGTTACCATTCCTACACGGAGAGGTCCGAATCCGTAAGGAAGAAAACTTGCTCTTTGTAGCTTACTTCTAAGTATGAAGAGCTTTTCAAGTGTTTTTCACCCTGTCTTGAAGAGGCACCCGAACTGTTGTCTTGAAATGTTTGTTTACCAAGAAAGAAACAAAAGATGCAAATCTTGGGTCCCAAGAGGAGGCACAGCACTTGTCGAACGAGGGTTTTGGAACTCAACGGTTCCTCTTTAAAGAAAGGTGGGTGGTTTAGTGCCTTGGACCAACAAGTTTGGACTGATCAGCTGAGGGGTGAATACCTAACCTTCTATGCTTTCGACTGGTAACTTCAATTCATGCGTCTGTTTGTGTCTGCGGAAAGTCGGTAAGGAGCGTCCACTGAAAGTCGGCAACCTTCACCACTGTCGGCATATTCGGAAACATTTGGCAATTTACTTTGTACCTACTACTCCATCTGGTTTCTGGTACTGAGTTTCCAGGACATCAGGAAGAGCCAAACATAGATGAAATTGAAATACTTATTACCACGTCCACTATGGTAACAAAGAGCGAAACAAGAATTAACAAGGACTGTGATATTCCAATGCTATCTGAGAGATTGTTGAGCAATTGTACTTTTTGATCTTCTCCGTTTCTTGGTCCCTCTTATAGATATGTGCACAACAGGAGGATCCTCTGCAGTGGACTGCATTAAAAACTACTGTAATTGCACAGTCGATGTAAATCTTGGTTTATGCATTTTGTAGCAAATGGAAACAAGAATACTCTTGTCAAGGACAAGGCTAACTATATACAATATCCTCTTTATCACCAGGAAGTTGCTGGGCGTTTTCAACAGTGGCGGCTGTGGAAGGAATAAATCAAATTGTGACAGGTGAATTGATTTCTCTATCAGAGCAAGAGCTGGTGGACTGCGATCGGAAGCACAATTCGGGCTGCAATGGAGGTCTCATGGACTATGCATTCGAATTCATCATCAAGAACGGAGGGATGGACACCGAGCAAGACTACCCTTACAATGGCATCAGTGGAAAGTGTGACGCTTCTAGGGTATGGAATACCGCAAATGATTTCAATGACCATTCTTTCTCTGTTCTTCATCAAGATCTTGAGGTTCCATCAATCAGATTCTCGACTGATTGAAGTTGTTTTGGAGTTTTTCAGGTGAATTCAAAGGTTGTCACGATCGATGGGTATGAAGATGTTCCGCCCTATGAGAGTGCGCTTAAAAAGGCTGTGGCACATCAACCAGTTAGCATCGCCATTGAAGCCAGTGGCAGGGCCTTCCAACTTTACCAATCTGTAAGTCTAAGTTTCCACTGTTCAGTTGCGGCTACGCCGAGAAGAAAAAGGTTTTGAATTTCATTTTAGTAAACAACCGATCTGTATCATTGACGTGGTTTGTTCTAGTTCCTTAATTATAGAGATCGAATTACAAACAGAATTAGGAAGCAGAAAATATGAAGTTGTGTATAAGAGCATTTAAAACCACGTGATTCATAACGCAAATGGGGATAGTGCTCTTCGAATGTTAACTTGGTCAACTGAACCGGAGTTTTAGTCCTAGTATTCTCTAATTATGACGGGGATTCAACTAGCTTTGTATTTTCTCCGAAAGAAAGCATGCCATTTCGAAGGGAAACTAGATTGAGAATTGTTATCAAAAGTAAATCAAAAAGCTTAGTTTGACTGAAGCGTCGCTCTTGATCTGAGCAGGGTGTATTCACTGGCGAATGTGGCGTTTCCCTTGACCACGGAGTGATCGTCGTCGGGTATGGAAGTGAAAACGGAGTGGATTACTGGATAGTGAGGAACTCATGGGGCACCAACTGGGGCGAGGACGGTTACATCAGGATGGAACGCAACGTCCTTGACAACTTCTTCGGTAAGTGCGGCATTGTGATGGAAGCCTCATACCCCACCAAGACCAGCCAAAACCCCACGAAATCAGAGTCGAGGACAATGACTACATTAGAAGTCCTTGAAGAGTCTGTTCTGGCTGCTCTAAGCTAAGGGAAGAGTAAGAACTTGAAGAACGGTGGGAAGCGCTTTATTTGTATTTCTCCAATCCTCATTTGGAGATTGTGTTTTCAGATGATCTGTTCTTTTGAGGCCTGAAGTTAAGAGGAAGGAGCAGGCTTTCATTCTTAGAATTCAGTGGTCATAGTTGTGCATACCTAAGTGTCGAAGTTGAGCTGCACCAAACGAATGGATTCTTGGTCGCAGTTTTATGTTTCCTTTCGCAATGCTCATCAGAATGAATGTCTTCATCTAGTGTTTATTAAAAAGTACCTTCGCTATGAAAGCGTCTTTCTTAGCATCCATTATGTTTGCCCATTACTCGACAGCACGAGCTTGAAATTTATATGACTTCAATCGAGGAAATCAATATTGCCTGCAGAAACTTGTCATTCCATAGAAACAGTGGGCAAAAACAAATTCTAACTTTCTTGGACTTTTCAGTCTCATACGCAGAGTTTGCTTACCTCGCTGTCTTGTGTAGCATTCAACTTGCAAGTGGTGAAGCATCTGCTGTCCAAGAAGGGAGAAAAACTAGTGAAGAACAGACAGAACTAATTGTTTATGATAAGAACCAAAAGGCGCGCGGCATGTAGAAATCTGCAGACATCGGAAGCTCCATGTCTTCTTTTCATTCATTTGTTATGTCCAGTCCGAGCGTTCTTTCCCATGCCTAGATCAGGTATAGAGAACCAATAAACAAAGGGCGATTGAACCTCAAAGACTTGCCAAGTCGATAAAATGATCAGACTTTACGCCTAAGAAAAACTCGTTTAAAGTTTTAGTTTGATTCTTTCCAAACATCTGAGGTCGAGCCGCAAAAAAGTAATTGCTCGCGAATTTTCAATTATGACGTGGATGACTCGTCTTCAATCGAAACAAAGATCTAAGCCTAGTCAAAACTTATCCGAAATACCACTCGACTACAAACCCACAAAAGAGAAGAACTAAAAAATGGCGTCCAGCGTCATGAATAGGACATCTGAATTCTTGATTTGTTCAAACACACAGACTGATTCAGCAAGGAAATTCTCACATCTGCTGTGCTGTTCAATAAGGCAAAACTACCACGTGAGAAAATCAGGAACCAAAATACAGAGGAAGATTGGAAACCAGGTATTGCAAATTCACCAGACAGTATCAACGAGTCAGGAGATCTTGAATGTATTTAGGCCCGGGACTGTCAAGAACGAGACGGGTTCTCATGCTCTAGAAAGGAAGAATCTATCGGACTGATCTAGCACGGGTGAGACCGGGAGAAGGGACAAGTTGGAAACGGGACAAAACCGAAGCTTGGTCGTAAGGGACAGCTTTTGACTCTCTCAAAGTAATCGCAAAAGAAAGAGACTAGACTCCAATGAACGAGAAAAGGCGGAAAAAAGAGGAAAGTCGAAAGTATTCTGGAAAAGCTGCTTTGGAGACCGAAGGATGGAGGATGCAGATTCGAGAGCATTATCGCCAGCCCCCCATCTTTACTCTTTTCCACCAAACCGCGACACCTGGAACTCCGGAGGAAAGTTGAGTTTTGATAATGGCAATTTACTTGCAACCATAGCAGATATGCCGAGTTCCAAGATTGCTGATGACTCGAAATGCTGTATTCAACCATAAAGTAGCTAAAGTACCCCAAAAGCAAAAGGAAGATTGAGAATGGCTATGTTCATCTTCATTTTGAAGCAGCATCTATGAAGATTAGGACAAAGAGGGTAACAAAAAAAAAAAGCAGAAGCATGCATAAAGCGAAGGGTCACTAACCCAGTACGAGCCTCGCACATGAACTGTACAAAGAAAACTGAAAGGACTCGAGTTTCATTTGCATTTTGAAGCAGCATCTGTCCGGACAATTCATAATCGAAAGGAATCGGGAAGATCAGCACAACGTGGGAAACAAAATTATGCAGAAGCGTGTACAAAACAAAGGGTCGCTAACACAATAGCAGACTCACGCTCGACTGTAAAGAGAAACCTGAAAGAGATCACGTTTCATTTCCACGAAAAGTTGCACGAGGCAAAAGGGAGAAGCCTCGCGCCTGAACTGTACAAAGAGAAGTAAAAGAACTCGAGTTTCATTTCCAAGAAAAGTTGCACGAGGCAAAAGGGCGATAATAGGTACATCATTGCGAACAAGAATTGCCTAGGGAAGGTCTAAACACAACGAAATGTCAACAAAACAATTTTTCAGCGCTTACGACATTGGAAATCACAAGTTTCCATTGGTGCTATTTTCACCATTTGACCACCTCCTGAAGGTGCAGGCCACTAAATTCCTACCCGCGAAAAGACCTAGCTTCGCCCTAAACAACATTGACCTCTCATTGCTACTCGACGGCGCCTCGGAAGCATTCACGGGAGGGAACTCCATCGCACTTTCTTGAACTCCTCTGATATCGTCCAATGCTTCGATTCCACAGGCATCCAAATTGAAGACCAGCGACCCTCTCCGCTCCTTCAACAGCTCCACCACTTGCCCGCTCACTCCCCTGCACTTCCTCACCTTAATCTTCACCAGATTGGGACACCCCTGAGCAAGGGATTCGATCCCGACATCAGTAATGGGGCAATTTTTAATGCAGAGCTTCTTCAGGGCCTCGCACTTGGTGGCAATGCACGCAATCTCCGCATCACTAACCGTGTCACTCCCACAGAAGGCTAACCTTTCCAATTTCCTGCAATTGGAACCGATCACGGCCAAGCTAGAATGGGTCACGCCGACGCCGATCAGGACCAGCTCCTGCAACTGGAGGCACTGCTTGGCGACCTCGACCAGACCCTCGTCGCCTATCCTGTTTATCCTCCACCCATCAATGTGGAGCTTCCTCAATTGCCTGCAATTCTCAGCGATGCTAGAAAGACCTAAATTCGAACACTCGGGGACCTTCACGACATGCAGACTCTCGATACCCTTGCAGCTCGCGATCCCGCAAAGACCGCCATCGCTCACCTGAATTCTCTCCAAATGAACTTCCAATAGACCTGGATTTGAGCTCCCAATTGTCTGGAGAACATTATCCCAATCGCCCAGACAGCGAATCAACTTCAAAGTCAAGAGCTTTCTCGCTCCGACCAGGAGAGGACCGAAGCACTGACCATTGATAAGCTCCTTCAAGCAAATGGATCTCAGCGACTTCGCTGCAGCTCCCGGCCCGATGGGCTCGGCGCCGTCGTGGATTCCCCTGAGGCGCTTGATGGACAGCTCCTCCAGATTCACGCAGTGGTCGAGCACCGCATTGATGGCCCTCGCGCCGAACGAGCACGACCCGCAGGACAGCTTCCTCAGCTGCGGGCAGTTCTCGGCGAAGGCCGCGACCCCGAGATCGGTGACCTCGCGGCAGCCGCGGAGCTTGAGCCGGGCGAGGCCGCGGCACCGGAGGGAGATCAGGACCAGCGCATCGTCGCCCAGGCTGACCGACTTCCGCTCGCACCGGAGCGCGAGCTTCGTGACGGCGTCGAAGCGGGAGAACAAGGAGGGGAGCGACGGGAGCAGGTCGGCCTGCGCGTTGAGCGAGAGCCGGTGCCGGCTCTCCCCGTCGACGCGGAGCCACCGCCGGCACACGGCGGAGCACCGCTTCCGGTCCCCGGTGCCGAGGAAGTGGAACACGTGGGCGAGGCACTCGTCGGGGAGGTCGCCGGTGTAGTCGTACCCGGCGGGGGCCCCCTCGTAGGCGGCGGCGTCCTCCTCGTCCTCGAACGACGAGACGAACTCGAGGGACGGGAGGGAGTCGAGGCGCTGGCTGGAGGAGATCGCTGCGCCGCGGTGGCTGGGCTCGGAGGAGGCGGAGGCGGCGGAGGCGGAAGACGGGACCTGCCCCATTGCCGCGGCGGCGGCGGAGGAGGAGGAATTCCGGCGGAACGGGCAGATGGGTACGTCGGGAAGGGACGAAAGATGCGAACTTTGGGGGGTGAGATCTCGGGTCGGAAAAAGGGCGACGGATCGGAGGATTATATGGAGGTGGTGGAGATGGAGATGGAGATGGAGATGGAGATGGCGGAGGAGATTATTCGCGTCTAAAGTGGTGGTGGGGGAGGGGATTTGAAGCGGTGCGTGGCTACGTCGCGGTCGCGGAGCAGACGAATCATCACGCACTCCCCCCCCCTCCTTCCTTCCTTCCTTCACCTCCCTTTCCTTCCTTTTTTCTCATTTACTTTTTTTGTCGTTTTGGTATTCTTTTGATTTATTTTGAAGGGGGACGCGTTTTCGGGAGCGCATGATTGGCCGTGGGGCCCGCGGGGATCCGATCTCGGCCGTTGGATCGTCCAATTTGTGGTGTTGTTGTTGTTGTTTTTTTTTTTTTTTTTTTTTGGGAATTATTGGGTGATGGGCGGTGATGATGATGAGGCGTATGGAGATGGCCAAACGGCGGAATTTGATGGTGTGGGGGAGGAGAGAAGGTTGACTGTAGATAGGAGGCAGTGAACGGCGAACGCTTCCATGTTTTGTTAAACCGTCCTGCCGCTGGGCATCTGGGTCTCCCCGAAAAATTAAAGTCCGAATTGACTCACTCCGTGTTTTTTTATTGTCATTTTCTTGACGGATTCACGCCTTTGCACAGGACCCATTTCAATTTCTCTTTAATCCGTCGCCGTAATTTTCGCAATATATAGGTTTTGACTCATAGGTTTGCATGTAATTATGAATAGTATTTTCAGATTTTGAATAGCATTTTCAAATTGTGCCATTATGTTTTTTTTTCCTTTCATTAGGGCATGTTACTAATGATCATAGATTTCCCTAATGTATTTTCATATGTTAGAGATATTTAATACTTTTGTTGATTCTTCGTATCTTTCAAGATTAAGCATATATCTTGATTGATATACTAATTTATATGGCCCTTATGTTCATTTTTTAATATAGATCAGAATATGCATAAGTTCGTCGCACCTACTTTCCACATTCTTATTCTTTGACTGAGCATTGATAACATGTCAATGAAACTTTTGTTTTTGCCATGGTGGAGTTTCGATGGACTTTATTCAATTGATCTTCTGCTTTTGAGTCTAGGTGCATGAATCAAAATCAAAGAAAAATTATAGCCCACATTACAAGTTTCTAAGCCTCGGTATTCGTTAAGCGGCTGGTGTGTGCTTGTCTACTGGTTTTAGACCTGTAGCTTTGAAAATCAAATCTCTCTATAAAATGGACACCAAAGAAGAACCCATTAACCGAAGAAGAACCCATCAAAGTCAACCCAAAAGAAAATCACCTGTAATGGCTTCTTATATTTTACTTTCCTTCATAAATTTAAAATCCCTTTGAGGAGTAATGTTCCCATACATCAATGGGGGCTATATCCACATAGGACATAATTAAGGGGATATAGGCTCTTCAATAAAATACTATCACATTTGTTGTTATTAAAGATCGTAAAAATTGCATATGAAATAATTAGATATATTGGGTGGCACCTCATATGATGCGGGTATGAGGTCCACATAGTTTATGGATTATCATGATCTTTGTATGTCACGCTAGCTTGAAGATCATTCCGTCTTTACTTTTCTTTATAGAGGTACTCAAGTACATAGACTTTTCTCAAGTTAGAAGAGAAATTTCTACAAATAAGATTAAAATTACCCCTATTCCACCTTAACTTTGGATTTTTCTATAATTTTAATGAGGACAACAACTTCCAACACTCAAATGACAATATGGCTTGACATGATATGAAGTTTAACGATTTCCATCACTATTAATCATGATCTATTTGACACAATTGCCAAATAGAGAGTGTTAGGGTTCAAGCCATGTAACTCGAAACTAGCCATTCTATCCTGTTTAATAAAATGAGTCATTTAGACATGAATAATGACCGACAACATTGAAGTTCTCCATAAATTAGGGAAAAAAGTTTGTGATGTTTTCTTTAAAAATTCTTACTGTATTTACATAACCATATTCACTTATTAAGCGCATTCTTTTCATAAAAAGCCATAAAATTAGAATTTTATATGATCGGTGCTTTCGAGTTGTTGGAAATATTGATTGATCTAATTTGACCCAACTAACTTTTCTCTCGAATTAGGAAGAAAGGAATATTTTACAATAAAAAGATAATGCATTATCTCGCCGTTGGATGCGTTGACGCTGAGGAGCTGGGACAAAAAAATTACGAGAATATTTGCACTCTTTAAACTTTCTTTTAAGGATTCTGACATAAAAAGAAGGGTTAATACCCTGAAAAACCCCAAACTGGTACACTTGTGACAAATCTACCCCAAACTATTTTTTTGACCACAAAAAACCCCAAACTTGTATACCTTTGACAAATTTACCCTAAACTGGTACACTTGTAACAAATTTACCCTATGTTAGTTTTAGTTAAATTTTCTTGTTAAATTATAAAGTTAAATGACACGTGACAATTGACCGGTATACCAATTTGAGATTTTACACTCTATTTGTCACAGTTTACAATTTTTGTGATTTTTTTGTGGTATTAATCTAATTTAGTAGGGGATATACTAGTCACAAATTTACCAGTTAGAGGTCTTTTGTGGTCGAATAAATTAGTTTGGGGTAAATTTATCATAAATGTACCAGTTTAGGGTTTTTTATAATTAGTCGGGGTAAATTTGTCACAAGTATACCAGTGTGGGGTTTTTCGTGGTCAAAAAAATAGTTTGGGGTAAATTTGTCACAAGTGTACCAGTTTGGGATTTTTCAAGGTATTAACCCTAAAAGAAAGAAACATACTTTCTTTTGAAAAGGCAGGGCACAAATCCCAGCCTCATCGTTTTTTCTTTCCTAGAATTCATGGAAAAAAAAATCATTTTCAAAAGGGCGGGTCCGATGCGTAGCCCGTCCTCTGCATCTCAAGAAATCTTTTCTTTCTACAAATTTCTTTGTCTATTAATAAAGAAAACAGCGGGGAAGAGCAATTAAAGTAGGCATTACCATAAGAACCAGGGGTGATCATGAGGTCTGGTAGAATCGGAAATGGACAAAATCGGCCATACGAACCAGCCTAGTTCCAAGTTCTGCAATTACTAGTCCAATTCCCAATTATGCAATTTGATTTCCAATTTTTCGGTAAGAACCAAACAGAGGAGCCAAAAGCCTTTTTGTGTTACGTATTCTAAACTTTTTATTATTTATTTTATTTTACATGTTCATCTTTTAGATTGTTACTGTATTGCATTTACTATTATTTTGCTTAAATAAAAATAAAAATAAACAAAAAAAATTTGTTGATTCTAAAGTAGACCCTGGAATCAATTGACAAGAGAGATTCCAAAATATATATGGTAGGTGAGGAATCAATCCCAACAGGGTGGCTTTCAAATTTTAGGTTGAACTTCTACCGACCCTTGGGGCCGCTCATTTTTAATACGAACCTCACGTGTTACATAATATTAACTTCGAGCTGCAATAGCTTGTCCTCGGTGGTCTGGATTTGGGTTGTCAAGGGCCTATCGCCAGCCTTCACTGGCGTAACAGAAGTAAGGAAGTTTTCGTACGAGTAGGTACTAGAGACCAGAAGTTTTGATCTTGAGAAAACTAATCCGACCCAGCTCTTACTCGTGAAACCTATACAAAAACGAACGTCGTATGAAACTCGAATCTCCCTCCCTCCGATGGCATCTCCAAAAAAGAAAGACTCCCAAACCGTACGGATTGCCTTTTATGAACCTTCCGCCAGGCGTGGACGTCGGGAGGTTCATACGGGGGAAGTGTTTCTCTCCAAGTCACATGATGGAAAGGAGTGCACGCTCCTCTGCGGAATCTTCTTCTTTGAATTCGATAGGAGACGACTCCCCCCCTTCGGCTCCGACGTGGCCCATGCGCTTTTATTCGTCGATACCCACTTTTTTACCGTGTCTCGTGTGAACGGGTCAGCTGATATTATGGCCAAATGGTCCTTTTTTCCAAAGCAAGTAAATGTGCAAAGCTTTGGTTTTACATGGACAAAGGGGCACGAGATCATTCTCGCTCCAGTTGCTATCGCATTTATGTCAAGAAAAATTCTAAATTAGTTCATTAGTAATAAATTTATTCTACCGTAGTTTCGTTATATTTTGCTATTAAATTACTAAATTAGAAGACACGTGGTAATTAACAGATATACTAATTCGAACTTTTACCCTCCGTTTGTCACAAGTATACTTATTTGTAATTTTTTTTTTGTTGTATTAACCTAATTTAATTGAAGTTTGTAAATGTATCGATTTAGAATTTTCGATGATTAACAAATTATTTTTAAGAAAAATTATTATAAATATATCAGTTTGAGATTTTTTATAGTATTAATTCTTTAAAAATGCACTAAAGAACAAATTTGACTCCCTTTCTCATTCGTTAACCCATCTCACAAAGATCGCATCTGGAGAATTCATAAACAAAGACCATCTACAAAATATCATTTAGATAATCGAAGGCCTGCATCGATGTCCGTGCGGAAGACGGGGGCGTATGAATTTTATCTTTCCGCGTAAATCGGGGAACATAATATATTCATTTAGATATAAAAATAATATATGGCCACACGCAAGACCAGGTATGCTAATGATCTTGCTGAAATTCCGCAAAAGAACCCTAATCTGTCTCTCATCAGTATCGACAAACCCGCGATCAAAAAAGGAGGGCAAAAACTAAGCACACTTACCTAAATGATAAGCATCGATCCCATCCGAATCCAAAAGGGTTGGAGACGTGGCGCTTTGACCACAGTTTACTTGTTGATGAAATTTTGGAAACTATATATAATTATGTTCCGTTTATTTAGCATGAAATAAATTCTTTAAAAAACGCTCTCGAAAAGAATTAGTTAATAAGAAATATTTATATTATTGACAATGATTAGTAAGCAATACAAGTGATATTTTTTTAAAATATTTTTTAATAATTCATTTTCACGAAAGAAATGTACCCTTAAAATCAGTTTTTCATGTATGCGATTAAGAAAAATAAACTACTCATCGTTCTATTCTGTGCCACTAATTAATATAGTTAATGCCTGTGCTTTGGGTCCCGTATCCCCCGTTGGCCGACTGAAGAGCGACCACGTAAAGCAACCGGAGGCCATGTATGTCCACGTTCTAGATGCTACCGCAACACGAAACATCCACTGAATTTATTGTTATTTTTCCTTCTTCTTTTTCTCTTTTTTGAGGTTAGGAAAGAATCGTCAAATTTTAGCGATCCATGCGGAACATGCCACGATATGTCCAACGATAGAAGGGCGCACTTGCGGAGAACAAAAAGGCGAATCGACCATCCAAAATCGATCCTGGAACCCCAGTCAAGTACGTTAGGGACGACCGAGGGGCACGGCCCGAAAGTCAAAGGAATCGAAGGTTTCCCCCGACGTCTTTGGATGTGGTCCGATCCGAGGGATCGACCGCTTCTCGGTCAAAATGTCGGAAGGGAAGGGGGACCTCTTTGCGGGAGTACAACCCATGTTCCAGAGTTTGGCCGTTTCAATGCCTTTGACTGGGATCGTCCTCCCCGGGGCGCCTGCTTTCCCATGCCACGCGAGGGGAGAAAATCATAGTTCTTGTGTGGATCATAGCAAATTCCTAACGCGGTAATAGGAGTAGGAATTGACGCGAATTACTCGCGGAACAAGAAGAGGATAATCTTGGGTACGCGCTTGGATTAGGCGAAAAGGAAACTTTGAGAATGAAAGTGAGAAAGAGAATTCGAGATATAAGATTTTATCCTGATTCACTTTTAAATTAGGATTACGTCCGAGAGGTGATTTCACTATAACTAGCAAATCGAACCTTTCTATTACGTTCTTCAATTATAAGATAAGAAGATTATATGTACCCAATATCTATTTATGGACTCAAACCCAAACTACTAAATCCTCTAGTGGCTTGGAAGCACTCACCCTAGACACTATGCCATCTCATCCATGGGGAATATTAATCACGGCCCAACAATACATATGTAAGATCGGAAATTAACTTACAAAGAAATGTCTATTATTGTAAGTTCAAGCACGTTCAATATATAGCATTAGCAAGTTGGGTGGCTTTTTCAAAAAAGGACTTCATGTACGTTAAAAGACAAGATTGTGAGGTCCAATATGAGACAGATTAAAAAGGATGATACCTTGGTTGTTGGTTAAGCCATGATGGAGTTCCTCTCGCCTAGTAAGGGTGTGTTTGATAATCATATTATTTTCAAGAATAGTTTCTACTTTGAAATAATATTTCTAATTCCGTTCTCTAGACGAGCTTTTGAGTATTCGAATACGTTTAGTAATTATACAAAATTTTTATTCTCGAAATATAAATGTATTTGGTATGTCCCTCAAAATTTTTGTGAGTTAAATTTTCTTTTAGATTTTTTAAATAAATTTTATTACTTTTTTTCTCTTTCTCTCTTTTTTTTTTTTTTTTTTCTTTCTTTTCTTTCTTAATTTTCTTCTTCTTCTTCCTCTACCCGGTTCTTTGGTCTCGGTCATGGCCCGCAATCAACCATGCGAGAGTCGGTGACCTCCCCAACCTTGGGGTGGCCTCTTTAGCCTCTAATGAGGTTGAACCTTGTCTAGCCAAGGTGAGGTTGAACCTTGCCCAGCCACAATGAGGTCGAGCCTTGCTGAGGCTGATGAGGCTCCAACGAGGTCGCCAGACCCCATTTAGCCAATTGTCGACCATCGTTATGGTTGGTGACCAATTAGAGGAAGAAGAAGAGGAAGAGAAAAAGAAGAGAAGAAAAGAGCCAAAAAAAAAACAAACAAACAAACAAAAGAAAATGATTTGGTCTTGATTCTTGATTCTTGAATTGTTCTTAGGAATAAAAAAGTAACTTTTTTATTACTTCTTAAGTTTGTTCCAAATCTATTATTGGAAACAAATTTATTTTCAAAAACAAAAATTTTACTAATTGGATTTCCATTCTTTTTTTGTTTCCCAAAACAAAAGAACAGAAATAGTTACTATTTGACCCGTTATCAAACAGGTCATAAGTGTGTGACTCATAATGAATTGTGAGAAAGTTGATGGACATGTGACAACTTAATTCAATGAGGGCAAGAAGTGATAGCCTATTCGAAAGTGTCCAAGCAAGGCGTGCAACTCTTAACAAGCTTTCAAGACAACACTTGGGCCGTCAATGGACCGAGATATAAACCAAATTGGGGGCAGTAGTGTTCTTTGTTTATGTATGTGAAATTGGAATTCATTCACAAGAAGCATATTTTGATATAATGACATTATTTAACATTGAAGATTCAATGTGAAGTGCGCTCAATTTAGAGTACTACCAGAATATAGATGTCGTGGAAAATGTTCATATGTATGTCAAAGGACATAACAATGATACTCGGCACTTGAGATGGACCAAAGCGGATAATGTTTTGAGCAACCCCGGGGATGAAAGCTAGTTCATCATGGGTTGGAGTCGTTTGTTCCTTGTATGGTGCCGGTGGATCTCAAGTCATATTGGTTCATTTTCAATTATAGCAAGTCGCTCTCAGGTCAGCACCAGTAGGTTTGCGTGGTGGTTTGGCTGCGACTAATGTTGGTCGATCTGGCGTCTTCTTCAAGGGTCTCAATTGATCTGGGGTTGTAGTTGTAGCCAATGCAGCATCATTATATCGTACAGGCTATAATAGATTCGCGTTCTGGGCAAACAGGAAATAATCATCGACCTTCTAGAAATTTTCAGAGAAATGATCACGTACTTTTACTTTTGTTCGGTAGAATATGCTTTCCATTGCAAACCAGTAACACCGTCGTAGTTACATGCTGCACAAAATAGAAGCGTTTGTCGCCCTTCTTTACCCGAAATGATGTAACATTTCAATATGGGAGGAGTGCGGGGAAACTGGTTTTTCATCAACATACCATCACAACTTCAAGTTCAGACATAGAGAGTTCATTAATTTCTCGTATAGGACATTTATAGCAGCTGCCAAAACGACATGAAGAGCAGCTGGGAAAACGATATGGAGAGCAGTAGCGAATCTTCACCCTTTACAGAAAGCATACTACTTTTCTTTTATCTGTTCGGAGTCCTTATAACTTGCATATGGATTTCATCTAATTAAGGAGCTTCATCCATAGCTTCAGTCGCTGCATCATTTTGCCTGAAAAGAAGAAGAATAAAGCATAAATCAGCATCCACCGGTTCTCTCTTCATAGAATGATTATTTAGAACAAAATGGCTGAAGCAAGTATACACGGGACGCTTTTCCAGGAATGGTATTTGCGAGTGCGCCGCATTTATAGAATGTGGAATGATTGATTTTATTTAATCAGAATCCATATGCTTCACTCGGATAAAAATGTGAGGAAAACAATTTTTCTACTGGCGGTTCACGAAACAAAAGTTATAGAAGCAAAAGCAGGGTTTGATCTCAACTTGCCTTGGAGGCTATGATGCTGGATAGCCAATCCATACCTTCAAAGAGTCCTTGGCCACTCTTCGCGCTAGATGAGTGGATGTACCTGAACCAGCAAGTCACCAAGAAGAACAATGACTGATCAACTATCTAATAGAACATCAGCATTTCCTTTTAGCATCTGTATTACATATCATCAACAAGTGCTAAAGTTGATATTCCTGAAATGAATCCGATGCGATAATCGATCCTTTGAGAAAATGCATGTTGTACCGAAAACAGAATTGACACTGTAATTGAATTGGGACTATCACGTGAATCATGAGTTCTTTTCGCTATTCATTTGACCAGGATGCTTTAAATGAGGTACAAAATTGAGGCCTGTGTCACCCCATGAGAGAATTCATTGTGAGTCAACTGAGGGGCGAGACGTGTGGGGGATACAGGACTTTTCCCTCGTCAGATAGAAGGTATTCACCAGCGGCCCTGTCGGAGTGAGTGCAGGCCCAACTTATCAGTAATTTCAGGAACACTCATTGCGCTCGGAAGGTCATGCTTATTTGCAAACACGACCAGTGCCGCATCGCGCAACTCATCCTGCAGTTGTTTCAAACATTACTTTTCAATTTTAGAGACTACTGCGTTCAGTTCACAATCATCAGTAGCATGTAATAAGGCGAACCGATGGCGAGGAAGAAATGACTTAGACCTCGCTCAGCAGCCGATGAAGCTCGTCCCTAGCTTTCGAAATCCCCTCCCTGTCAGTGCTATCCACCACAAAGACGATTCCCTCAGTGTTCTGATAATATTGTCTCCACAGGGCTCGAGTCTGCACTTAAGCCGATCCATATGAGGCGACACAAATCTTGGAGGGGGCATTAGCACTTTGCAGAGAACATCACACTTTCTGTAGGAGATGTGGATAATGTATCGAAGGAGATACAGTCACAGAGGCATCCATAATATGCTGAAGTACGTAAACTTCATTCTCTTTCTATGCAAGGAAATGAAAAAGAATAGAGTTGAGAACTGCTGTAGTACCTTGTCCGGTCCGCCGATATCCCAGGTGGTGAAGATCACATTCTTGTACTCAACAGTTTCGACATTGAATCCTGCTTAACGAAATTCGTCATTAATCAAAATGCTCTGCTAATGTTTGCAGTTCAAGTAACTGATGTCCAAAGTATCATGTTCTGTAGTTATTAGTTAACTGATGGTCAACTATTCCTGGCGGATCAGTTTTGACGCAATTTTCAGGTTTCTTCCATAAAAGATTAATTTACTTGCAAGAAAAATAGTTGCCTGAACCTTGCATCCCAAGTCCTAATGCCACCGACCAAAAAAAAAAAGTCCTAATGCCACTCAAGAACTTAAAGAAACTAATCTGAGTCAGGATTGTACTGCGTATATATTTAAGAAAACCGCATATCTACACATATAGTCAAACGCCTTAAAAAGATATAAAAAAAAAACAATTGGACATAGTACCGACCAATCGCGGGAGTTGAGATGACGACTTCGCCAAGCTTCAATTGGTTGAGGATGGTTGTTTTCCCGGCACCATCGAGACCCACGATTAGAATCCTTGTTTGCTTCTTGGCATATAGCATCTTCATGAACCGAGATATCACCAAACCCATCGTGACAACTGATGCAGAGATGAAAGCATTTGATATGATCCCGACTGATCTAATTACATTATGTTACATGAGAAGGGAAATTATACATGATCTAAGTAGAAAAAAGGATGAAGCATGGACCTAGTTATATTTACTTATCACGAAAGATGGAAGTTTTGGATTCAATTGGATGAGTTTACACGAGAGCAGCTAGAGGAAGCAAATATATTCACGTAGCACAAGTACTAGGGACCAAAATGAAGGTGTTTGGGACTTGCGTGAGAGGCATGGAGACAGCAGAATTAGATTCGGATGGATTCTAGTGGGAGAATACAGTGTAATCCCTCTCTTAATGGAATATGAGCTCATTGTTGAAGTAGAATCTGGCAGTACCTTGGCGTGAGCTGCGTGGGAGTGGAAGAACTCGTCCAAATCTTTTAATTTTTTGTCTAAAGGAGAGAAAAAAAAAAAAAAAAAAAGCAAAGCGTACCTAACTCAGTGCACTTTATTTTTTGACACAAAAAAAAAATATATTGAAGCACAAACTTGATTTCTCTATTCCTCACTAAAGAATTGTGAAATCTAAAATCTCGAGTTCACATAAAAAAATACCGTGCTAGAAAGTTGTTTGGTCTGGCCCAACCCTGAAGATTGCAATCCCACTAGGACATTATTAGGCATTGGATAATTCCTACTATGTTTGGGTAGGACTTAATGAGGTTTGAGGAGATACTTCAACTTTGCATCACAAGCATCAGAGCCTCACTTGGTTGTAGTTGTAACTTCTCTATGAATAATGTTGATATCCAATGTTCGGCTCGAAAATCCTAATAAATACATATTAATCTTCCATCCATGTGTATCATGTGAGAATATCGATTGAAGTTTGAAAAAGTCTTCAGTTGTTTATTTTTACTTTCTAAGTTTTGTTAGGTAATATTAGTACAATATGTTATAATTTTTGGGAATACTATCTGAAGATATTATTGGTTAATATTGCAAGTTTAAATTCCAAAATTGTAATTGCAAATACAAAAATACAAAAAAACTGTATTACAAAATTTAAAGTTTATGAGCTTTCTCCTCATCAGTACTTTTGAACATAAAATAAAATGCACTTCTTTGTTCACTTTACTAGTTATTGATGCGTTGAATTGAATTATTGAATAAAATAACTTGCAAATTGTCAAATTTTAGTTTGCTTTGCTTTTGTTTAATTTCATTGAGCGATATAGGAGAAGAAAACACAAATATTCCCATCATGTCACAATACCAGCGCATTTAATTTAATAAAGAATCTAATGCTATAGAGCAATTTTCTTTACTTTAATTTAACATAATTTATTCTTTTCTCGGAGAAGAAAACAAAAATACTCCACATCATGTCACAATTCCAGTGCATTTGATTTTAATAAAGAATCCAATACTATAGAGCAATTTCCTTCTTTTTAATTTAACATAACTTATTCTTTTCTCGGTTAAAGAGATTTTTGTGAATTAAAAAAATTTGTTATTTGAGATAGGATTATATCATTGAGTAGTATATGAGAAATTATATTCAAAATAAGACATATCAGTTAAGAGCATATTTGAAAAATCTTTATTTAAGTTATCGATTTTTTTTTTCAAATTTAATCTCAAGAACAGATAAAATCTGGATATACATTTTATTCATGTGGGTCATTTGGTACAATTAGATAATGTGTCAAGCGACATGGTAGTCCCAAAAGTAAATTGAAATATCGTGCAGCACATATAAAAATTACTGTTTTTTCAACTCTGGCATTAACAATATATAATAGTATAAACGTAATATAATAGTTTAAATGTAGAGGGAAAATTGTCCAAAAACTTGTAATCCTATTACACTTTTATCAATTCAGTCCTAAACCTTTTAACTTTACCAATTAAGTCCTAAATATTTTAACTTCTTGCCAATTCAGTTCATCCAGGCTGACGTGGACGCCGGTGGTGACACGTAGGACTACCGACACGCGTGGACAATTTTTAATATTTTTTTGATTTTTTTCTTTGTGGCTTTTTTCTTGGCCTTTTCCGATGGCCGGCTACCGGAAAAGGCCAAAAAAAAAAAAAACAAAGGAAAAAGGGAAAAAAATAAAAATATATATATATTAAAATATTATTAAAAATTGTCCACGTAATAGTCCTACGTGTCACTGCCAGCATCCACGTCAGCATTTTCTAGCCAAAATTGGCCAAATGGACTGAATCGACAAAAAGTGAAAAGGCTTAGAACTCAATTGGTAAAGTTAAAAGGTTTAGAACTGAATTGGCAAAGGTATAATATGTTTAGAACTTTTTAGACAATTTTCCCAAATGTAGATAGCTATCAACTCCATGAAGCATCAAACGCATATACAATTACTACCATATCAAGATACCTAACGTTTTCACAAGGGGATAACCAAAACAAATTGAAAAAGAGATGTCATTATTGATGATGAAAAAACATTGAACGGGCATATATCCTAACTTTAGCACGAGGAATGGATTCCGTATGCTCTAGGGGAACCAACGGCATTTTATAATTGACTATCTAGAACCCAAAATTCTTGTCGATGATAAGAAACCATCCATCTTCTACATCCAATAATCAAACGATTGGCTTGATTTCCAAGCGATGACATCCTTAGCGGATTGAAGAGTAGATGCCACGGGATCGGCGGCTTCAGCCAATATGCCTCCACTCGACATGGAATCGCCGCCCTTGGGACGAATTTGGTGCAATATTTACACATCCCTCCACTCTTGGCCTTGCCCCGCCGATGAACGATAATCGGTGGTGTCCACGATGATTACCTGTTCCTCTCCTGATGCATTTTTGTCGGTGATTCCTTGAAGAAAACATCCTCGAGTGGAACACGTTAGCGACATCGACAATGAATTTGAACTGCATAAATAAAAATAGTATCGAGATTGACTCGGTTGGTGCATGAGGAATTACTCTACTCGTCGAGGGATCATGGTGAATCGGTCACACAAAATACCAAGTTGAATTTTCATAAGCTTCTTCCAAAGGAAAGTTCAATAAGCTCTGTTTTCTTTGTTCGTTTTGTTCAAGCAAAGTTGAATTGGTCCATAGCCTTTCGATTCTGAAAGGCACAATTATTCCAGACGTCTTGTTTGAAAGTGAAAAAGGCCACGTGGTTCAATTCTATTGGTCTGAGCTGGCATAAGCAGTGGCTGTGAATTCATATCGAGTTCAATCTCATGTGTCTGCTAGCTTTTTCACTTTTGGATATTTACCTCGACCGGTTGTACCATTGCAAATGGTTGACATCAAAGGCAAATTGCTTGATGTCTTCTCTAGAAGTGATAGTCAGCGTGATTTTTTGCTTAAATTTTGTTCACCGGGTACCGCCTCCATAAACCATTTTGTTAGATGAAAATCTCGGTGCTTAGTTCTAGAATAAGTTCATCATTATGTCAAACCAAAGTAGAAGATTAGTGGGCATGCACCTGCCCGACGAATCGTTGTGTACATGATCAACTATATTAATAAGAATAGCGTATGCTCTTGACATAAGGATGGTCATTGGACTTCAAAAGCCATCAAATGACTCATGAACAAAAATTTATTGCTACTCTAAAGGGGCAATAATATATTTTCTCACCATGACCACAAAGTGTTGTTAAGGCCACCCATAACAAAATTTAATGTATATATGTGTCTAACCAAGCCAATTGGGTTAGGTGAATTTTATAATTAGAAAGTCTCGTCCAAACCAACTTAAAAGTACCTTTTGAGCCGACATGGCTCAAGCAAGCTCAGCAGCCGCCGGGTGCATCATCAAATCTAGCTACCAGCTAGCATTCAAGTCTACTAGGCCCGCTTATCTTCTGACACCCTCTCCAGCTCATCTACTTTGGGCGTTATTTATGTGCAATGCTTAACCCTTTTGACACGAGAATTTGGGAGCAAACATTCTCTACACCATACTGACATGTGAGTTTTCTAAAGTAGTTTTAGCATGAGATAGACCTTTTTCTTGATTTGTCAACCATCCAAATATCTTCCATAAGAAACCTTTTAACCCACCCTGCAGTGCCCTATTCCTCGAGAAAGTATTTTATATGTTATCTAGACAATTAACATAAGGTAATCGACGAACGTTCACATAACCCATGCGATATGCATCTCATCCTACATAGCGCTACTATCTTCAAGTGATTGTCACGTAATTTAAAACGGCATATCAATTCGCATCTCCAGTTCCTCGCCCTTGCAATGCAAGGGAGATGTCACTGAATCACGAGCTCCGGTATGGAGCGATAAAAGAATGAATCGATAACAAAGATGGGCTTGGCGACAATGATGACGATCATTACTTATAAGCCCAGCCCATGCATGCGAACGCAGTATAATGCGAAGATTATCGGTTGTGTCTGGACTGCGAGCTAAATCAACAAGTTCTCAGTCCGATAGGCCCAAAATGAAAAAGTTCAAGACTTGTTTTCTTCCCATTGAAAAGACTGCACGTGTGAGCCCTACTCATGAAGAGAATCAAACACAAGTTTGGATTGGGTCATTGTAGCGCCTGCCTTTTTGATCCTAGAAATGATATTCCCGAGAAAAACTGCCGCAGAACTAGCAAGCAAGGGCAAAAACACGATAAGCAGATACATAATCATGAGTGTGGTTGAACAACATGAAATTATAAAATGCAAAGAGTATAAATTTAAATTAATTCAAATGAAATATTTAGAATTGAATTGATATCAATATGCTAGATTTAAGACTTTTTTCTTCTTCTTTCTCTTTTTTTTAGTGATCCAATTCAAGGGATCAATCTCGATCAAAATGTCGGTTGGGGACCTCTTTGATGGAGAGCAATCAAGATCCAAGATTTTGGCTGTTTCAATGCGTTGGCCAGGTTTGTCCTCTGTGTCTGCTTTTCTATGCTGCACAGGGAAGGAAAATCTCGGTTCGTGGCTTCTAGCGGATTTCTAGTATGAATTGAAGCAAAACAATTAAAAATTAAAAATTAAAATAGAATTACACCCTGAACAAGAAAGTCCTAAGATGATAATAGGAGCCGGAGTGAACCGAAATACATGCTAGGCAAGAAGAGAGTAATTTTTGGTTACATATGCAAAATTCGAAATTAGCTTACGAGAGATGTCTTTATTGTAAGCACATTCTTTAGCATCACAACTCCAATGCCTAGAGCATTCTGTTTATAACATTAGCAAGTTGGGTGGCTTTTTGAAAAAAAAATAAATTATGATGCAGTAACATCGGATTCTATGGAAAAAATTTCAAATCCGACTCATGTTTTCTTGATTGAATTGGCTCAATCATTGTTCATGCAAGCCAAGGCAAATTTCAGTCACAACTTAATTCGATGGGACTAAGATTGAAGATGTCGATTTTATAAGAGAGTTGTCAACTCAATAGACTATTTATCTGCTTCATGATTGCCAAACGACCATCAAGATGTCGATTTACAAGTTTACTATCAACTTCTAAGTCGCTAATCAACCACCTAGTGACTACGGACTGTTTTGGTCAATTTCTATGGCTGTTTGTTGATCTTCTAAAATGGATATTCGACTTCCAAGGGTGGTGGACAAATTTGGAGAGCCAAATCCTAATTCAATGCATTTAGTCTTAGTTACTTTGCGTCTTAATTATATGTTAATTTGTGCCCCAAATTTGTGTCAATTTCAAGAGTCTTAACTTTTTTTGGTCAAAAGTAAATATTTTATTTATATCTCAAGGTGATGCATAAAAGATTCAAATACAACAAATCTCAAGCAATAAAGTAGAGTTTTAATGCACAGACTATGATAAGCACAATCTCATCTCATAGGGATGGATCTATCTCAGCATTAGAATAGACGAACAACAGTCGATCACCTAATCTCATGCCGTAATCAATGATAAGCACACACTGTAATCTCACTTTCCAATAGCTACAATTTATGATTTTTTTGGTAATTTTACCTCATTAGCTGGTGGTGTTCCTTTAAACTTTGGTGGTGAACTTCATCTATCATCACTTGAAACACATTCCCATCACGCATCATTTTGTGTATGTCAAAAGACAATATTGTGAGGTTTGGTATGAGATGAGTCAATGAGAATAACGCACCGATAGTAAGTTGAGCTATGATGCCATCAAATTAGATCAGAGAATAAATTTTTCTAACTATATGTGTGTGGCTCATGATGAAATACAGGAAAGTTGGTGGGCTTGTCACCACTTAGTTCGACAAGGGTGAGAAGTGGTATTCTATTAAAAAGTGCCGGAACAAGATGCAACTCCTAACAAGCTTCTAGACGATACATAAGGCATCAGTATACCGAATTACATACCAAATAGGGGCAAGAGTATTTTCTTGTTATGTATATGAAATCGGAATTGACTCACAAAAAGTGCATTTTGATATAAGGATATTGTTTAACATTCCAATGTTAAATGCGCTCAAAGTACTAACAGAATATTGAACTCTAAGCAAATGTTTATACGTACACCAAGTGACAAAACAATAAGACTCGGTACGTGAGATGAGCCAAAGCGAACAACACTTGGAGTGACTACGGGGATGAAAGCTCGCTCATCGCGGGTTGCCGTTTGCTCCTTGGATAGTGCTGGTGCGTCTCGAGTCGGATTGATTGATTTTCAATTATAGCAAGTCGACCACAGGTCGGCACCAATAGGTTTGGATAATGCTCTGTCTGTGACCACTGTTGGTCGATCTGCGGTCACCTTCAGTGGTCTCAAACGATCTCGCGATGTAGTAAATTATAGCCTATACGGCATAATTATATCGTATAGGCTATAATTGACTCACATTCTAGGCAAAAAGGTAATAATCATCAACCTTTTAGAAATTTTCAGATTATATGATCATGTACTCTACTTTTGTTCTGAAGATTCAATTAGTGTGGAGAAACTGGTTTTTCATCAACATATCATCACAACTTCAAGTTCAGACATAGAGAGTACAATATTTTCTCGTATAGGATATTAATAGCAGCTTTGAAAAAGTGGAGCAGTAGCGAATTCTCACTGTTTTATAGAGGTACATGATTTGTCTTTCTTTTATCTGTTCAAGCCTTTATAATTTGATGTGCATTTCATCGGACTGGGGCGTTTCATCCGTAGCTTCAGCTGCTACATCAATTATGCCTGGAGAGAAAAGAATGAAGCATAAATCAGCATCTATCAGTTCCCTCTTTGCAGAATGAAGATTTGTGATAGTAGGGCTGAAGCAAGTGTACATATAAGATGTTTCCAGAACCAGTATTTGCAGGGCGGCAAAATGCACATATAATGTGAACTTATAGAATTTGGAATGATTGATTTTAGTTAATTGGAATCCATATGTTTCACTTGGATAAGAATCTGTGGAAAATGGTTTTTCTACTGGCAGTTCACGAAATAAAAGTTCTAGAACAAAAGGCACGGTTCGATTTTGACTTGCCTTGGGGGTTATGTTGCTGGATAACCAATCGAGACCTTCATAGAGTCCTTGGCCATTGGTTGCACAGGCTGCCTGTATGTACCTGAACCAGCCAGTCACCAAAAAGAAGAATGACTGATCAACTAAATAATACACTATTAGGATGAGCATTTAGAATCTATATTACATATCATGGATAAGTGTTAAAGTTGATGCTGCTGAAATCAATCTGATGCAATGATGACTTTCCCTGAGAAAGTGCATAGCGTGCCAAAAACGGAATCGACACCATGATTGAACTGGGATTATTACATGAATCAGGAGTTCTTTCATTTTTAATTCAACAAAGATGCTCTAAATGTGGTGGAAATCGGGCGCTCAAGTCTGTTTCACCCTATGAGAGAAATTATTGAAAATCAGTTGAGGTGTGATACGTGTGATGGGGTACAGGACTTTTCTGTCGTCAGATAGTATTTACCAGCGGCGCTGTCGGAGTGAGTGCAGGCCCAACTTATCAGTGATCTCGGAGACACTCATTGCATTTGGAAGGTCTTGCTTATTTGCAAACACAAGCAGTGTCGCATCTCGCAACTCGTCCTGCAGTTGTTTCACATTGAGAGACTACTATGTTTAGTTCGCATTCATCAGTAGCATGTAACAAGGCAAACCAGTGACCAGGAAGAAATGAGTTTAACCTCACTCAGCATCCGATGAAGCTCGTCCCTTGCTTCCGCTATCCTCTCTCTGTCATTGCTATCCACCACAAAGATAAGTCCTTGGGTGTTCTGAAAATAGTGTCTCCACAGGGGTCGAATCTGCAGTAAAGCCGATCTATAAGAGGCAACCAAATCTCACACGAGGCATCAAGCACTTCGCAAGGACCATCACGCTTTTTGAAGGACATATGGATCATGTATCCGTGGAGATATAGTCACAGAGTCGAGATTATCCATCCTCTTTGTATACAAAAAAATTAAAATAAAACAAGAAAGAGTTAAGAACTGCTGTAGTACCTTGTCCTGTCCGCCGACATCCCAGACAGTGAAGCTCACATTCTTGTACTCAACAGTTTCGACATTGAATCCTGCTCACAAGGTTTGTCATTAATCAAAATGTTCTGCTTATGTTTGAGTATCACGTTTTGCAGTTATTAGTTAGTTGATCGTCAACTATCTTAGGTTGATCACCTTTGACGCAATTTCATGGCTTCTTCAGTGAAAAATTGATGTCCTTGCAAGAAACATTACTGCCTAAACCTTGATCCTTTCATTTCAGGTTTTAACTCCACTCAAGAACTTACAAATATTGATGTCCTTGCAAGAAAAATCGGAGTCACGATTGTACTGCATATATATTTAAGAAAACCACACGTTGCACTTATAGTCAAACGCCTCAATAAATGGAATCGGACGTGGTACCAACCAATTGTGGGAATTGTGGTGACGATTTCGCCGAGCTTCAGCTTGTAGAGGATGGTTGTCTTTCCAGCGGCGTCAAGACCCACCATCAGAATCCTCATCTCCTTCTTGGCGAAGAGCATCTTCACAAACCGAGATATCGCCGAACCCATCTTGGCAACTGATACTGCAAAGAGAGTGTTTGATACAATCAAGACTCGTTTAATTTCGTTATGTTTACACAGCAAGAGAGATATTACATTATCTAAGTAGAAAAAGGATACAGTACGGACCTAGTTATGTTTACATACCGTGAAAGATGGAAGGAGAGGATAGAAGTTTGTGATTCAAATGGTTGAGCTTAAACAGAGAGCAGCAAGAAGAAGTAAATACATTCGCTGAGCATAAGTTCTAGGAACAAAAGGGAAGGCGTTGGGGACCTGCATAGGAGGCATAAAGGCGACAGAATCAGATTCGGATGAGCTCTAGGGAGAGAATAGAGTGTAGTCACTTTCTGAATGAAATATCAGCTCACTGATGAAGTAGAATCTGGCAAGTCATTTATTATTCTCTACCAGGTGTGAACTGTGAGGGGATGGAAGAACTAGTCCCGATCTTTTATTTATTTATTTTATTTATAATGCCTTTAAAGACTTCTTTTTTTTTGCCAAAATGACTCGATATTTTTTACCTAACTCATTTGTAAACTTTGTTTTTTTTGCCAAAAAGGAAGTGTTGTTGCACAAACTTGATTTCTATATTTCTGTCCCTAATGAACTTTGAAACTTGAAATCTTGAGTTCATGGAAAAAAAAAAACATCCCATAGATGTTTGCTTGGCTTATTAAATGCACCAACATGTTGAAGCAAGTGCAAGATGAACATCTAAGGGGATCAAGGATGGTGGAAAATATTCTAATCAAGCCCGACACCAACTAGGGCTATCCTAGTTGGTTGTTATTTGGCGTTAGATAATTTTAACTATGTTTGGTTAGGACTCCATGAGGTTTGAGGAGAGTTCAAGTATGGATAACAATCATATCAGCATCACTTGATTGTAATAGTAACTTCTCCTTGGATTATATGGACATCAAATTTTCAGCTCGAAAAAGCTAACGACTACATACTAGTTGCCCCATCTACGTGTTTTAGATGAAAATAATAAATTCAAGTTTGAACAACCCTTCGATTGCTTATTTTTACTCCCTGAGTTTTGCCATTGTGATATTTGTAAGATAAGCTATATCATTTGGGAATATATTTGAAGATAGTTTTTTTTTATTTTTTATTTATTTTGCAATTTTTAAACTCCAATATTGGAATTGCAGATAAAAAAAAAAAGACAATAAAAGCTTTCTCCTTATCAATACTTTTGAAACATAAAATTAAATGCCTTTCTGTGTTCACCTTAAATTTTTTATGCATTGAATCGAATTATTGAATAAAATGACTTATAAATTATCAAACTTTAGTTTGCTTTGCTTTTGTTTACTTTGATTAAGTGGTTTTGATGGAGACAACACAAATATTCCCCTCACGTCACTATACCAGTTCATTTAATTTACTTTAGAATCTAATACTATAGACCAATTATCTTCATTTTAATTTAATATAATCTATTCTTTGCTCGGTTAAAGAGATTATGATGAATTTACATTATTTGAGTCAAAATTATACCATCGAGTAGTATATTAGAAACTATAAGTTAAGAGTACGTTTAAAGGATCTTTTTCTTTTAATTTATCCATTTTTTCAAGTTTAATCTCAATCAGTAAAATCGATATACATTTTATATATGCATATGAATTTTAACATAATAATAGATGAAGTTTGGAGATGACATATCAATTATCTAAAAGCTTATCAATCGAACATGGGCTATGTGGTAAAAATACGCAATGTATCTAGCTACATGGCAGCCTCAGAAGCAAAATAAAGTGTCATGTAGTGCCCATAACAGTGAAGATTCTCTCGACTCCAGCTTTGACAATATATTATAGAATAGACCGTTCGATAACAATCAACTCCATTAAAGATCATAAATGCAAATACAATTACCAGAATATCAGGACGACTGAGATTCTCCAAGGACACTACCAAAACAAATCAAAAAAGAGATGCCATTATTTTGGCGATGAAAACAATAAATTGACGGAATATATCCTAAATTCAGTAGAAGGAATTGATTCCATACGCTCTGGGGGACCAACGGCATTTTAGAATCAACTTTCGAGATATTAAAATGTATGTTAAGAAGAAAAAACTATCTATCTTCTACATCCAATAATCAAACCATCAGCTTCATTTCCCGGCGACGACATCCTTAGCAGATTGAAGGGTGGTTGCCACGGAAGCAGCAGCTTCGGCCAATATGCCCCCGCTCGACGTGGAATCGTTGCCCTTGGAACAATTTTGGTGGATGATTTGCACATCCCTTTTTTCTTGGCCTTGTCCCGCCGATGAACGATAATCAGTTGCGTCCACGATGCTTACTTGCCCTGCTCCCGATCCATTTTTGGCATTGATTCCCTGAAGAAAACATCCTCAAATGGAGCATGTTAGCGATTTCATCGATGGATTCAAACTGCATAAATAAAATGTTATCAAGATCGACTCAGGTTTATGAATAGGGATTTACCCTGCCGGTTGAGGGATCCATGGTGAATTTGTCACACAAAAAATACCCTGTTCAAGTTCGAGCTCTTCCTTCAAAAGAACAGAAAAGTTCAATAAGCTTTTGTTCAAAGAGATTGGTGAGTTCTAGGGTTGATGAGCCATCTGTTCCCTTAATTTGTGCAAAAGTTGAATTGGTCCATGGCCTTTTGATTCTGAAAGGCGCAATTATTCTGCCGCATGTCTTGTTTGAAAATGAAGACAAGTGAATGGGAGCCACATGGCTCAATTCTGTTAGTCTGAGCTAGCATAAGTAGTGGCCGTGAATTTATAACGTGTTTAATCTCATGCTTTTCGACAGGGTGCTGAAATAGTGAAAATGGTAGAGATCAACGCTAGTTGCTTGGCATCTTCTCTAGAGGAGATAATTATATATCCTAACAAGGGAGGTGATGTTTGCTTAAATTGTGTTCATTGGGTACTGCCTTCTCAAACTTTTTTGTTCAACGAAAATCTTGGTGCTTAATTCTACAAGAAGCTCAATATTATGTTATACATAAGAAGAACACTGGTGGGCATGAAGGTGCTCAACTAGTCATCGTATCCATGATCACTTTCATAAAAATAGTGCATCGCGTTAACATAAGGGTGGTCACTGGACTTCAACAGCCATCAAATGATTCATGAACAAGAATTTATGGCTAGATTTGTTCATAATGAAATGTGATGTGTAATGTTATAAGGCCAGCCTAATCAAGCTGGGTTGGATTTTAATTATTAAAAAGTCTTGTCTAAGCCTGCTCCAAAGTGCCTTTCAAGCTAATTTGGTTCAAGATGGCTTCGGGGCTACCAGCTCATTATCAAATTTTAGCTACCACCCAACATTTGAGTCTACTAGGCCCACTCTTCTTCTCACATCCTCTCCACTTCATCCTATTTTGAGTGTTATTTATGCGCAAGGCTTAATCCTTCAGTAAGCAAAAGGACCTTGGGAGCAAAACTTCTCAACACCATACATTAAATGTGTAGGTGTTTTAGTAGTTTTAGCATGAGATAGCTCTTTTCTTTATGGGTCAACAATCCAGTGTTTCTAACTCACCTCATGGTGCCCTATTTCTAGAGTAAGGTGCATCTCATCCTACATAGTGCTACCATTTTAAATTATTCATTTTTTGTCGACTTGTTATTCTACCTAAATACATATCCTACTTTCGTAATTTAACCACCATATCAATTCCTTTTTCTTTTTCGTTCCCCTTGTAATACAAGGGAGATGCCATTGAATCACAAGCTCTGGCTAAGAGGACTCTTGTGAGAGATAAAATAATGAATTGATAATATACTTTTTTTTTTTTAAAAAGCTTGGTGACTATGACGGTTATCATTACTTATAGCCCAGCCCATGCTTGAGAACGTAACATAATACGAAGATTATCAGTTCTGTCTAGGCTGCGAGCTATCAAACAAGTTAACGTGGTTTTTCCTCCTTTGTTCTGTCACGACTTGGGTGCGGTTTCGACTCCACCCAATTAATAAGAGCTAATAATCTTACTATAAATCAAGTTCTCTCGGTCTCGACTGGCCCAAAGAGAAAAAAGCTCAACACTTGGGAAAGGCTGCACGTGTGAGCCCAACTCATGAAGAGAAAACCTGCTGCAGCGATAGCGAGCAAAGGGCATATATTATCATGAACTCAATTTTTGAGTTCTTCATTTAAAATATACGCATATATTTCAGTCAATGAATTGCCATTTATCGATGACATAAATAACAGAGAAGATAGTATCTCTTTGACATGAAAAGAGAAGGAGATGCGTAATTTTGAGAAGCCCAATGACAATTATTTAGGTAAAACAACATCTGACAAAAGTTATGTGCACTTCGAATCTAGTACTCAAAACAATGTCTGACCAAAGTAATGTGCACTTTGAATCTAGTGCTCCTTTTGTCCCATACATTATTCTTATTTCCTTTAACTATGCTTGTGATCTCTCAAACTCTTGAACGGCTTAAGATTTCTTGCAACTTTCTGAGCAAGAATTCACACAGCCTTTAGCTGTCTTGGCATCTGCAATATAAGAAAGTAGATAAAAACCCATATTATACATTTCCAAATATTGAAAAATAATGAAAAAAAGATAATTAGAAGAATCGTCAGTAGGTAGTATTTTTTTTCCAAAGTTAATGATCAATTAATATCCACCTACACCAAGGGTATTTTTTTATTGACAAAAATAAGATCTATGCTTCAAAAACCAGAAGTCATTAGACCTCAAATCATCATCACTGGCCATTCAAAACTTGGAAAAAAAAAAAAAAAAACTCCGAAGGCAGAAATCAAGGTCTTAATGCCCCCCCCCCCAAAAAAAAAAAAAAAAAACTATTGCATGGTGTTTTAAAGAATATGTAGACCAATCCCGTCTACGCAATTGATCATGCAAAACCCACATTATTAACAATATGGTGATCCACTTGATTAATAGTCCAAATGATATTGATTTTTATGATTTACATTTCATGTAATAATTTCTCCTCATTGCCCAGACCTATCCCATAAATCCAACTCTCAAGGACCAATCCCAAGAATATATGTAAGAATAAGTTTAGAGTTTTCTTGTTAAAAAAACATAGTAGTGTTTTCTTGTTAAAAAACATAGGAAACTAATTTCATGTCCAGCCAAACAATAGTAATTCCTTGAAAAAACACAGGCATTTCCCAGAAAAATAAAGTTGTCTGCAAAGCAAATGGATCCTAAATGTACGAATAATAGAAATAATAGATTTTTATTCCACAAAACAACTGTAAAAAGCTCTCTGCTTTTTCGAGCAGTTTAATTATCAGACAAAAGTCGAAGGTCTTAGCCCATCACTATCGATGAACAAAGAAAAGCAGACATCATTCGTATATAAAAGGCGAAGGTTTTATATTCGTACCAAGAGGCGGGTCAAAACATCTGGACATCACGCAATCGTGGTTGCATCGGCTTGCGAATGTCTCGACCTCCAACTTGGCTACACAATCCGTGTAGCACGTGAGATAGCAGCCCCTTTTTTCAACGACCACTGAACACTCCGCCAAGCATTCGACCTTACAACGGTCCTCTTTAAATGATTCCACCTCAGTGGCAGATGCCTGCAATGCTATCGCGGCCACGAGCATCAGCATCACTAATTCAGCACAACTCAGGACATCCATGTCTAATTTGTTCTCAAACGAGTAATGTTCGTAGTGTATTTATTGTATTTTGGTACGGGGAGTGATATGATTCTACCGTTTATATAGATGTGAGACACTGGGATAATCTTCATTTGTTTATTTGGTAATTTGGTTTTTTCTAGTAATTAACCTAAATAGAAAGGTCCTTACCAAAAAAAAAAAAACTAAATATTACATTAATGCTTGATACACCGACCAAATATGGGTTTTTTTTTTTTTTTCAAATTATATTTTCTTTTCTTGTGGAGCTACTACGGCTCTTTATTATGATTAAATCCCTGTTTCCTTAAAGAGACAAAATTGCCTATAAAAATCCAATAGAGAATGGTGGACCTGAATTAATTCTTTCTCCTTGTTTTTCTTTTTCTACACGGATTCTCATTGCCACTGTTAAGAAAGTAACGTAGCTTTTCTTTTGTTTCTTAATTAGGTATTAATCGCTTTGACCAAAAAAAAAATTAGGTATTAATCGACCAAATATAGGGCAATCAGATTTTCTGATTGCCCTATATTTGGTTGATATGTTTAAAACGTTCAAATCTATAACCTATATCTGGTTGATATATATTTGGTTAATACATACTAAAAGTACCTTGCAATCTTTTTCTTACCTTGCAGTCTTTTTATTTATTATTACATATTTACCTCTATAACTTTAGATTTTTAGAGAAGGTAAATTTTCAAAATACCTAATTCTCCAATAAATAAATAAAACTATTTCAAAGATTTCCCAAAGTGAAAGCACAATTACTTTCCCAATGTGAATATAATAGAGGGAAAATGTCACTAAAAATCCCAAACTACGCTCATTATAACACATTTACCCAAAACATTTGTTTGGTGACTCGTTACATTTTTTTTTGGTAACGTTTGGTGACTCGTTACATTTGTAAATGCAAAGTTGCATAAATTAAAGTACTTGCATGCAAGATGCAATGAAAAGCTCATTGATGGTGGTGAATCCGAAGATATAATAAGAAATCACTCATTATTGGACTAGGATGCTGATTAGATATAGGGATAATCTCTTACTTATTCTTAAAAAAAGATTGTTCTAAACATTTTTCAAAATAGGATTATTCATATCACTTGAAATATTTAGTTAATGAAAAATATTTTCCTTAGGGTTAATACCCTAAAAAACCCCAAACTGGTACACCTATGACAAATTTATCCTAAACTAATTTTTTGACCATGAAAAACTCCAAACTGGTATACCTATGACAAATTTACCCCGACTAACAAAAAAAACCCTAAACTGGTACATTTATGACAAATTTACCATCAACTAATTTATTCGACTGCAAAAAACTCCAAATTGGTAAATATATGACAAATATACCCTTCGTTAAATTGGATTAATACAAAAAAAAATCACAAAAATTGTAAACTGTAACAAACGGAGCGTAAAATTCCAAATTAGTATATTAATCAACTGTCACGTGTCATTTAACTTAATAATTTGACAATAAAATTTAATAAAAACTAATAGAGGGTAAATTTGTCACAAGTGTACCAGTTTGGGGTAAATTTGTCAAAGGTATACTAGTTTGGGGTTTTTGGTAGTCAAAAAAATAATTTGGGGTAAATTTATCACGGGTGTACCAGTTTGGGGTTTTTCAGGGTATTAACCCTTTTCCTTATCAATAACAATTTATGCCTAAACATTTGTGTATACAAGCAAAAAATTTTCTTTTATCAAAAAATTTCCATCAAATGATTCATGAACAAGAATTTATCGCTAGATTTGTTCATAATGAAATGTGATGTGTGACAATATAAGGCTGGCCTAATCGAGCTGGGTTGGATTTTATAATTAAAAAGTCTTGTCTAAGCCCTGCTCAAAAGTGCCTTTCAAGCCAATTGGGTTCAAGATGGCTTCGGGGCTACCAGCTCATTGTCAAATTTTAGCTACCACCCAACATTTGAGTATACTAGGCCCACTCTTCTTCTCACATCCTCTCCACTTCATCCTACTTTGAGGGGAAAATTGTCCAAAAACCCTAAACCTATTGCACTTTTGTCAATTCAATCCTAAACGTTTTAACTTTGCCGACTGAGCCCTAAATTCTTCACTTCTTGCCGATTCGGTCCATCCGTCAATTTTGGCCAGGCAATGCTGACGCCGACAGTGACACGTAGGACTACCGTGGCGACGTGGACAATTTTTAATAATATTTTAATATTTGTTTGATTTTTTTGAATTTTAAGTTTTTTTTTTTTTCTTTTTGGCTTCTTTCTTGGCCTTTTCCGGTGGCTGGCCATCGACCATAGTTGACGGCTGGCCACCGGCCACAACCAGCCGGCTGGCCTCGCCTGCCACAAGCGAGGCCCGGCCGGGCGAGGGAAGCCCTTTCCCAGGCGCGGCCGGCCGGGGGTCGCTTGGGCGAGGCCGACCCTCCCTAGGCCGGGGTGGCCTCGCCGAGCGTCGGCCGGGCGAGGGCCGGCCTCGCCGCTAGATCTAGCGAGGGGAGCCCTCGCCCTTGGCTAGGCGGGCATCAGCCACCCCATCAGAAGCGAGCAACAGTGACGGAGGAGGAGGCGGCGGCAGCTACTACGTCATGATCTCCCTCGGTCTCCGATGGTCATAGGCCCGCCCGACCAGAGGCGAGGGCTGGCCTCACCAAATCTGGTCTGGGCGAGCCACGGCGAGGGCTCCCCTCGTCAAATCTGGCGAGACTGGCCCTTGCCCAGGCTAGGGCAGCCTCGCCCGGCGTCGCCGTTGTCCAGCCTCGCCCAGTGGAGGGTTGGCTTCACCCAAGCGACCCTGGTTGAGCCACGCCTGGGCGAGGACTCCCCTCGCCGAGGCTCCTCCTCACCCGGCCGGGCCTCGCCCCTTTGTGGCGAGCGAGGCCAGCCTGGCTCGCTGTGGGCGGTGGCCGGCCACCGAGAAAAGGCCAAAAAAAAAAGCAACAAGAAAAAAAAAAAAGGAAAAAGGGAAAAAATGAAAAAAATAATTAAAATTTTAAAAACATCAAAAAC
Source organism: Eucalyptus erythrocorys (assembly GCA_014182555.1). NCBI lineage: Eukaryota > Viridiplantae > Streptophyta > Magnoliopsida > Myrtales > Myrtaceae > Eucalyptus > Eucalyptus erythrocorys. Next base: position 22,911,061 of record CM024604.1, read on the forward strand.
ATTAAAATATTATTAAAAATTATCCACGTCAGCATCAGTAGACCTACGTGTCACCGCCGGCATTCATGTTAGCATTTTCTGGCCAAAATTGGTCGGATGGACTGAGTTGGCAAGAAGTGAAAGGGTTTAGGACTCAATCGGCAAAATTAAAAGGTTTAAGACTGAATTGGCAAAAGTGCAATAGGTTTAGGACTTTTTGGACAATTATCCCTACTTTGAGTGTTATTTATGTGCAAGGCTTAATCCTTCAATAAGCAAAAGGACCTTTTGGGAGCAAAACTTCTCCACACCAAACATTAAATGTGAGGTGTTTTAGTAGTTTTAGCATGAAATAGCTCTTTTCTTTATGGGTCAACAATCTAGTGTTCCTATAAAAAAAACCATCTAACTCACCTCATGGTGCCCTGTTTCTCGTGTAAGTATTTTGTGTACATCTCATCCTACATAATGCTATCATGTTTAAATTATTCATTTTTTGTCGACTTGTTATTCTACATAAATACATATCCTACTTTCATAATTTAACCACCATATCGATTCCCTTTTCATTTTCGTTCCCCTTGTAATACAAGGGAGATGCCCCTGAATCACAAGCTCTGGCTAAGAGGACTCTTGTTAGAGATAAAATAATGAATTGATAGTATATTTAAAAAAAAAAAAAAGGCTTGGCGACTATGACGGTTATCATTACTTATAGCCCAGCCCATGCTTGAGAACGTAACATGATACGAAGATTATCAGTTCTGTCTAGGCTGCGAGCTATATCAAACAAGTTAACGTGGTTTTTCCTCCTTTGTGCTGTCATGACTTGGGTGCGGTTTCGACTCCACAATTAGTAAGAGCTAATAATCTTACTATAATTCAAGTTCTCTCGGTCCCGACTGGCCCAAAGAGAAAAAAGCTCGACACTTCGGAAAGGCTGCACATGTGAGCCCAACTCATGAAGAGAAAACCTGCTGCAGCATAGCGAGCAAAGGGCAAAAGTTCGACAAGTAGACACGTAATTTCAAGTGTGGTCGAACAATCAGGGCGTGGGAAGGAACCGCTACTGCAGTCAATCCATTTGACAGGAGGCAATGCTAAATGCAAATGCTGACATACGGAGTTATCCCTTTCGCTATGGGGTCGTGTCACCATCTTTTCCGTGATCCAACTTGGCATTGAACCGTACAATCGTTTAGTTCTACACCATCAAGGAGGAATTGGGATCGGGAGCATAAGAGACTCGCACAATGACATTTGTATTCAGCTAGAGGTGAGCGCTGCTTTTGTTCTCCTCTGAAGATTGCAGACCTCACATGGTTGGATGAGGTAGCCCCGCTTGATCTAAAGGTTCATATAAGTTGCGAGGATTATGGAAGACTTGCTCCTCTTCTTTTTTAAGTGTGAAAGATTATAGCATTGGCAGTTAGCTAGAAATAAAAACAATTTTCCCAAAGATTATTTTGTAATATTTGAGAAGGTCATATTAACGAGCACTTGCGTGACACTGATTAAGTACACTTCACATGAAATAATTTAATTTTTAGGCAACTGATTATGCATAACACGAGAGCAGTTAGTGCAATGAAAATCATACAATTTCCTTAATCCGCTACTTAACAAGTGCCTTGCAGCACTTGCTAACAAAATCCTGTTTGAAATACAAACCATTCATTTTCTACCACAAGGTCTTGAACTCCATATCAGGCTACCGGTTTGATAACGAATCACTTTAATAACCAATCGATCTTATACTGTTAAACCTTGATGGCGAAAGGTCGCTCCGAAACGATGCTAATCCAGTCAACATAACTGGCTGAAGACTCTTGATAAATCTAAATTGGATAACGAGCTCCTTAGACCCTTCTGAGTGCAACAAGTATTTCTCAACGGAATCGATACTTCTGTTAGACAAAGCCAATTTCCAAATGGATTTTGCTAATAATCGCTCCCTGTTAAACATCTAATTAAGAAAATCTTATCATTATTAGTGCATTGTTTGTCTCTTGTAATGTGTGATCAGTGCATTGAAGAGGTAAACACTTTGAATTGGGATGGTTAACTAGCGTCTTGAGAGCACTCATAAACAAGACTCTTTTCAAAACACGCTTTGATTTTTACGGAATGTCAATGTATTTTATCCCATTTTGACCTTGAGAAAGAAACTAATATATAATCAAAAAGTTTTTTTATCACAAACTTCCCAGAAAATTATAAAAACACTATGATTATGATTGCTTTTGGTATTATCTGCTTTTTGAAAGAAGATGAAGTATCGAGAAAGATAGAAGGAAATTCAGAGGAAATCCTCACTTTTCATTATATTCCTTGATGTACAATCTGTTGTAAATATAGTACAAGATTGATGTAATAAAGGCAAGAAAGAATTGTAAGAGATTGATATCAATTTGATATCAATTCCTAACTATTATATGTACAAATACAATCAGTGTGATTCCTTCTAGGCATATCTTCCTGATCTGTCTGATGCATATCTTCCAACACTCCCCCTCAAGCTGGTGGCTGGTAGATGTCCAAGACACCAAGCTTGCTCAACAGATATGCATGTTGTCTTTGACACAGAGGCTTGGTAAAAATGTCGGCAGGCTGTTCTACCGTTCCAATCCCTCTTGTTTCGATCATTCCCTGCTGAATTTTTTCACGAGTGAAATGACAATCTACTTCTATGTGCTTTGTCCTCTCGTGAACTATTGCATTTGCTGCAAGCTTGAGCGCTGCATCATTGTCGCAAAATAGCTTCGTCGGACCCTTCAATTTTACTCCTAGATCTCGGAGTAATCCTCGAATCCATACAACCTCACAAGTAGTTTTTGCTATAGCTCGATATTCTGCTTCAGCTGAAGACAAGGACACAGTCGCTTGCTTCTTCGTCTTCCAAGAAAGAAGTGATTCTCCAAGCTTAATGCAAAAACCTGTGATGGATCTTCGGCTCATAGGGCAAGTCGCATAATCCGCATCACAATATGCTGACATTTCCATATCACATTTTCTGGATAGGAGGATCCCCAAGCCTGGACAGCTCTTTAAGTATTTAACGACTTTCAAGGCAGCATTCATGTGAGACACCTTTGGACTGTGCATAAATTGGCTGAGTGTTTGTACTGCATATAAGATATCTGGTCTGGTCATTGTCAGATATATAAGCTTCCCAACAAGCCTTTGATAACTTGAAGGATCCTTGAGGATAGGATCGTGATTCTGTGATATTCCAGAATCATGATCTCTGGTAGTCAACTTTGTGTTATGCTCAATTGGAATGATTGAGGGTTTGCATCCGGATAAGCCTGCCTCAGAAATAATTTCTAACACAAATTTTCCTTGACTAAGAGAAATCCCTTGATCAGACCGAGCAATTTCTATGCCAAGAAAATATTTCGGTGCTCCCAGGTCTTTGATATGAAAGGTGGAATGTAGGTACCTTTTGAATCTTTCTGTCGCATTCTTATCATTGCCCATAATGAGAATATCATCCACATAAATCATCAAGTAGATTGATGATGTACCTTGGTTCCATGTGAACAAGGCATAGTCATGCTTGGATTGTTTGAATCCCGCAGATGGGAGGCCATCGGCAAATTTTGCATACCACTACCTGGAAGCCTGTTTGAGACCATAAAGGGATTTACGGAGACGACATACTTTATTCTCCCCCTGTCTCCGTAAACCTGGAGGAACATCCATGTATATCTCCTCATCCAAGTCCCCATGAAGAAAAGCATTATGTACGTCCATTTGATGTAAAACCCAATCATTTATAGCAGCAACGAAAGAAAGGATCTTACGGTGACATCCTTGGCTACCGGAGAGAAGGTTTCATGGTAATCGAAACCTTCCGTTGAGTGTATCCCTTAGCCACCAGCCGTGCTTTGTAGCGTTCGATGGAACCGTCAGCTCGGTATTTGATTTTGTAGACCCACTTGCATCCAATCGGCTTTCGTTTGGAGGCAATTTGACAAGATCCCAGGTCTGATTGGCATTTAATGCATTCAACTCTGCTTCCATAGCTTCTTGCCATTTCGGATCAATAACTGCTTCTTCATAATTGGATGGTTCTTTGCCCTCCGATATTTGACTCACACAACATTTATGTTCTGGCGAGAGTTTATGAAACGAAACATAAGACGATAGTGGGTAATGAATACCTGGTGAGTTGGTGGTGGCGCAGACATAATCCTTTGTCCAGGTTGGTGGACGTATAGAACGTTCAGATCGTCTAGGATGGTCCATTTGTATGGGTGCGGGAGATGAAGATTCCCGATGATCCTTGTTGTTGAAGGAGGATGTGAGAATGACGTGTCATCAATCATAACCTCTTCTTCCTTAGTTGGTGATGGATTCTCATGCATGGGACTTTGGACATCTTGTGGGATGCGATTCTCACATGAATTCTGGATTATGACGGGAGATCTGGTCAGAATAAATTCATCAGTTGAATCTTCTGTGGGATGGACTGAATAATGTGAGGTCCCGGATGTCTCTCTGGAGAGATCTTTGTCATGAAAAGGAAATATATCTTCATGGAAAATGACGTCTCTGCTAATAAAGAATTCCCCAGTTGCTGGATCCAAGACGCGGTATCCTTTTTGCAAATTTGGGTACCCATGAAGATGCAACGTCTAGCCCGTGGGCCCATCTTGTCACGGGATGACACTATTGTTGCATAGCATAGACACCCAAAGATTCTCGGGTGTTGTAATTCGGGCTGTTTCTTGAAAAGTAACTCAAATGGAGTTTTGCCATTGAGTACTCTAGTCGGCATACGATTAATGAGATATCTTTGCAGTGAGGACGCATTCTCCCCAATAATTTTCTGGAATTGATGCCTGAAATTTCAATGCTCTTGCAACTTCTAGAAGGTGGCGATGCTTGCGTTCCACTACCCCATTCTGTTGTGGGGTATATACGCAAGAACTTTCGTGGAGAATTCCATTGGATGAAAATAAGGAGTTGCATTCAGTGCTGAAGAATTCCTTTCCATTGTCTGTCCTAATCCGTTGGATGGATTTGCCTAATTGATTTTTGGACAAAGCAATGAAATTGGCCAGATTGGAGAATACTTGCCTTTTGGACTGCATCAAGAATACCCATGTGGCACGAGAATGGTCATCCACAATTGTTAGGAAATAAGAAGATCCATCATGATTTTGCGTGTGGTAAGGACCCTAGATGTCAACATGGATCAATGAAAAAATGTCAAGTGCACGACTTCGACTGGAAGAAAAGGGAATGCGAGATTGCTTTGCAAGAGGACATATCTGACACTTGGAGTAAGGAAGGGAGGCACTATGGCCTAATCTTGAATGCATAAGAAAGTCTTTATCATTGGTAATTGTGTTACACAATGAAATTTTATTTAAAAAAAGAGACGACAAATCAAGATTACTTGGAAGGTTTTTCCAAAGGAACAGTCCTTCAGAGAGGTTACCAATGCCCATCACTTTGCCAGTCGAAAGGGCCTGAAAGAAGCAAGTGTCAGAGTCAAAAAATATACGACATGAATTTTCTTGACAGGCTTTGGAGACAGAAATTAGATTGAATCGAAAATCCGGAACATAAAGCACATTGTGGAGAGTGATTTGGGGACTGAGTTGGACTTTTCTTGTAACTGCAACATATGTAATATTCCCATTTGGTAATTCCACAGAAATAGGAAAATCCAATTTCCCATTTATTTTAGAAAAAAATTCCTTCTCACAAACAATGTGATCACTTGCCCCAGAGTCAATTATCCAACATTTTCTTGATATATTTAGGCACCGAGAAATACCTGAAAAATTGCCTCCTTTGTTGGAAGTGTCCAATTTCCGCAAGGCCTGCATCAGTTGTTGATCTTTGCTCATAGAATATAGATTTATCAATATTGGACCCACTAACTTGGTTAGCTGCAGAAAATTCCCTTTTTTTTTCCTTTTTCTCCAGGTTTGCCGTGCAATTTCCAGCAATTCTCTATCGTATGGTGTGGACGACGACAATATTCGCAATATAATTTAATTTTCCCTTTACCAGAATTTTTTGCATATGCCGAAAAAATCCCACCGTCAGATCCTTTGATGCTAATCTCATCTGCGCCGTCCGATCCACCGAAGTGGATTGTGCTTTTCTGGCCGTCAGATCGTCACGGACGATCTCGACCGCCCGTCCCTTCATATTTAAAGGGCCGAGTTTCCTCATTTCGGAGCCCTAGCGCCTCTTGTGCTCCTCCTCTCTCGTGCGCTAGGGTTTTGCCCCCGGATCCCGTGACTCGATCTCGTCGATCTCCTCGGCTCGCGAGAGCGAAGCTCCCTTCTCCCTTCGTCGGCTCGAGGTTGTGAGTCTCGGCTCTCTTCCCTGAACCGCGAGTTGGAAGATCCGGCCGAGTGGTGGCGCGGGTTCCATGGCCAAAATCTGAGATCGGAAACTCAAGTACGAATCATTTAATATCAAGAGAAATCGGGTCGCCTTTTCCCTCTCTCTTATAGAATGATATTGTGCAAGCGTCTCCTCTGAGCCTTCGAGTTTTTCCTCCGCTGCTTCTAGATCGTTCCATAAGGATGATAATTTGTTGTAACAGGCTGTCACGGTCATGTTCCCTTGCTTTAATTCGCTGAGTTCCTGCAAAAGGGAAAAAATTCGTGCCCGATCTAACTTTCTGTGCATTTGTTTGATGTTGTCCCACATGGCTTTCGAGTCTTCGGTTGGTGGGAGCCCAGCCGCGACTTCTGGAGAGATGCAATTGCCGATCCATGTCCTTACGAGCTGGTTGCACTTCCTCCAGAATCGGGCTAGTCGCTCTTCAGATGGAATCGGAACCACCCCGTCGAGGAATCCATCCTTGTCCTTCGTCACCAGGGCGCGCTGGAAGTCTCGGGCCCACCCGTGGTAATTCTCCGGTCCGGTTAACTGTAAATTGATCAATTTTAACTCGGGGCCATCGGCCGTTGAGACATGCAGGGGGTCACCAGGCTCTAGTCACCCAGTGATGGCAGCGACGGGGAAAGGGACGAATCCGGGTGCAAGGTTCGGGTAGGGATTCATCCCTTGACCCTGTTCGCTTGACCCGAATTGATACCCCGCATTTGAAAATCCCGGGTAGGGATTTGTTCCCATACCCGGTTCTCAGATCCGTGTCCGAGACCCGCTTTCTGCTCCATTCCAGGGTTCGAGCTTGCCCCGTTTACGGCTGGTGGGCTCCCCTGGGATTGGATGTGGGCTCCTTGGTGACCCACATAACCAGGCAGTGATGTATTCGGGCTTGACCTGAGGTACCACGGATAGGGTACCCATTGGAATGGTTGACCCGCAAAGGGTTGCCCCAGTCCATACTGAGCCTGCGTTGGTCTCCATTGAGTAGGTTGAGTCTGGAGTGTTTGTTGTTGTGTTTCTGTAGGTGGGTTTTGAATCTGCAGCGGTGGACCTTCTGCAGTGGTCTGGTCGTCAGCCATAGAAGGTGAGACCTCTGAAAAAAAATTTCTTCTTTCTCGATAGTGATTTCTGACAAGATGGCAGATCTATTGATTTGTTTGGATCTCCCTTGGCAGGTAATCAACAGCGGAAGCAAAGGGTGATCAGAAGCCGAAGCTCTGATACCATGAAAGAAGATGAAGTATCGAGAAAGATAGAAGGAAATTCAGAGGAAATCCTCACTTTTCATTATATTCCTTGATGTACAATCTGTTGTAAATATAGTACAAGATTGATGTAATAAAGGCAAGAAAGAATTGTAAGAGATTGATATCAATTTGATATCAATTCCTAACTATTATATGTACAAATACAATCAGTGTGATTCCTTCTAGGCATATCTTCCTGATCTGTCTAATGCATATCTTCCAACACTTTTTGGCTGTTTTATGATTTTTGGAAACTTTTAAAGAACTACATAATACCAAATTGATTCGAATTAGCTTCTTGAGATCATAACACATCATTGTAGCAGATGACTGTTGAACATTTCGTATTCTTAAACTGATAATGTGACTTATATAATGTTTACTATGGTAGTTTAAGTTTAAGTCAAAAGTCTAGAGTTAAAATCCTTTCACGTGTTTTAGGTTTTTGTCATGCTATCATCCTTCACGTGAGGGGATGTTCAGTATTGTATACTCTGTACAGCACTCTAATAGCTTAAGTTTTCTAAATAAATGGTTGCGCATAAAATTCTAAGTGAGTTAACCAAGGAATGAGAGACTTGCAGAACTTTTATTCATTTTAAGATCACTTAGATACGTTGTAATGGTTGATCCTAATCAATAGTGTATTCTTGCCAGCGGAAAAATGGAGAATCAATCAATGTCATATGCACATTCCACCAATCCAAAATGAAAATGGCAAACGCACTTGGTGGTGAAATGACCTAATTCCTTCTTCTTCTGATGAGTGGCACCCCGATCACTCACTTCTCAGATATCCAGATGGGCTTTTGTTTGGAGAGGCAAACAGAACCACTGGTTTGAAAGCCAGGGTCCATAGGAAAATCTGTCTTTCACGAAATTGGTTTTTTAGCCCACCTGAAGCTCTAGGAGCGTTGCTTTGTAATGAGGCCCCTTCTGGTTTTGCTTAGTAATTGAAAAAACTTTTATTCCGACAAAAAAAAAGATGATCCGATTCCTTTATCAAAGTACCGAATACTTCTGTACAATTTTTTTTTTTTTTTTTTTTTTTGGTAATGGTAAGAAACTTCTATACAATGTTGATTCATGAGAAATCTAATTTTCATAATTTAGGGTTTACTTTCTCCCTGTAAATGATACTAATGAACCTGACAATAATCGTACATGGTAACGTGCCTTAGGTTATTGAAATGTCTACGATGCCAGATTGTCATGAAACAACAATTGCCTAAAACTGGTTGACATCTAAGTCTCAATTTATTTTGCGAAAAACATTTTTCAATAGTTGGTTTGCATAGGAAATGAGTCTACAAAAAATATTTTTCTAGTCAACGGAAAAGATTTTCCTATCAAAATTTACATTCAGAAAAATGATTTCCTTTTTCAAATTGGAAATCAATTTTCAAAATATGACTAAATACTTGCATCAAAAACTTTGTGCTTGGCCACAGGAACCCAAAGCTCATTCCCAAGCCCTTGGCAACAGGGTCAGGCCCAAGTCCATATAAGCCATGCTTGAGTCCATCAAGGCCTTGCTTGAAACATTGGTACCTTGAATGCTAAGCCTGAAAATTGGTAACATAAATGTTAGTGTCGTATGTGGTACGGCTAAAATTTTTACAATTAATTAAAAATTTTAATTTTTTAATTATTTTATTTTTTTCTTCTTTTCTTTCTTTTCCGCCAATCGCCGGGCCTCGGCAACAACCGAGGACCAACCATAGGTGAGGACCGGTGACGCTTGAGCTCACCAGTTCACTAGCCTCAAGCAAGCTTGAGCTACATCAGCCTCGCTCGAGGCCAGCAAAGCTCAAGCTTGCCGAGATCAGACAAGCTTGACCTCACTAAGCTCTAGTGAGCTTGAGCATCACCTGAGGCCAATGAGGGCCCGTAGTAGAGGCTCGGCAAATTGTAAAAGTTGTTCATATTAGTGCTTTTTATATGACCGACGTCCATGTCAGCAATTTTAATAATTTTCTTACTCAAATATAAAAATATATATATTTTTGTGAATGCCCGTTGTACGATCGGCGTATGTATCAACAATTTTAGTAACTTTCCTGCTTGAATAATATATGCCTATTTAGAAAAATCTTACAGTATAAAATATTTTTTAGTTTATTTTCGAGTTTTAGTCAAACACTTCAAAAATGTCACATTTTGTGCAAAGCAAATAAAACTTAAAAGATCCAAAGAGGGACGACTTTAGGACTTGCACTTTGCGGTCTACCTTAGGAAACCACGAAGAAGCCAATGATGTCTTGGGATGAGGTACCCAGAAATGAGAAATCAGTGCCCACCATAGAAGGTCGAATCGTCACTTTCAGCGAGCAGCTTGAGTGGAGAATTTGCCAGGAATATCCCTCCTCGATCCAAACCTAAAAGGGCCCAACTTTATCGTTCTTGATTGAATGATGATTGGTGGAGGGTCCCTTTCGTTTGCATTTGGAGCCACCGGTTTTTCCACCCAAATTATTGCGAAAAGAGTAAACTTAGATCATGGTTAAGTTATATATTTAATCAACTGGCAAATTATAAAGAAATATTTTATAGTTATCAAGTTTGTGTTACGTCACATGCCCTTAATCTACGCGCATTTGAACACATTATAGGTGATTTGCTTTCAAGAACGATTTTTGCGAAGACAAAAACAAACATTTAAGAAAATATGTCTATTATTTATGTAGGCCACATATATAAAGAACAAAAACCCTTTGAAAGTTTACTAGATTGCGTTTTTTAAATATATTATGATGTGACAAATCATGTCCATTTTAAATATCTTTAGTGAGCCTATACCTGAGATTCCAATTTTTATTATTGCATTCTTTTGCAGGCACCATGACTAATTAGTGGACCACCCTCCATAGACTTTGTTTGGTGAATTATTACATTTGTGTATGCACAGTTGCATAAATTGAAGTACTTGCATGCAAGACGAAATGAAAAGCTTGTTAGTGGTGGCGAATTCCAAGATATCATAACAAATCACTCATTATTGGACTCGGGTGCTAATTAGATGTATGGATAATCTCCTACTTATTCTTTAAAAAAAAAAAAGGAAAATGAGTGTTCCACTTGTTTTAGACAACCACTTGCAATTTTGAGGCTTTTGGAACCTTTAATCATTCTCATAGAGCAACGCGCAATTCCACTTTAAAGCCTTAATCACTTAGTGTTAGATATAATTGGCAAGAGATGCCAACTTGGCTACCTCGACAGGTTGCATATGTTTCTATAAAATCTTCCTTTTAACTGATTTGAATGGATGGCATGATTTTTTTCGAAAAATAGTTTTGGAAATTTGAATCAAGTCTTTGTACGTACATGCGTTCATCTAAAGCATCTTGTGTAAATGAAACTTCGTGTACTAATAATTAAGAGAAACCCAAAAAGTTTGGGTGTTAATTGTGGAAATAAGAACGTGAGCAAGTGCGTGACATTGAATAATTACTTTCTATCTTCGCAGTTAAGGAAGTTTATCCTTCTTTATAAACTAACCGGGTTCGATAATCTATAGGGTCTAAATATTTTGTATGCTACCGTTTTTGTATCAAGTTGTACTTTTTAAACTGGAAGATTCATCATGTAGGAGCGAGAAAAAGCTTGAAATTTGGATATGGAATTTCTAAGGAATGAGTAGCTGTAAATTTCACACAATAAAGGTAAAAAAATTACTGTTTAAATTGGACAGTCAATCGATCAAAAAAAAAAATGGACAGTCAAAATAAACAAGTCATACAATGTAGATAAAAAATATAAAAAAAAATTGTCAAATTCAATACAACACTTTACGACTATGACAATAATTTCTTCAATGTTCGTTTGGATGCATCATCTCATGGAACATGATGAGGAGCTCCACAACTTTCACGTGACCTTCCAAACATTCATGATGAACCGATTGAAGAACTTTATTTACTTTTGAAATTGTTAGATCGAGACTTCATCGAGTAAATAGAATGTACACCAAGGAATTATATGAAAAATGTAGAAATTTTCAATAAGGGTCTAAAGTAGGACTATTTCCTCAAAAGAAAGCCTAAAGTAGACATTATCTCAAATAAAGTCTTGAGTAGCCAAATTAATCACAAATAAGACCCCAAGCTTATCGGCCAACCAAATTTTCCCGAGCCATTGAACCCATGCATCTTTGGTGTACATATCACATAATACACATAAGATGCACGGGCTTGAAAATTTGGTTGACTAGTGAGCTCGAGATTTTATTTGAGACTAAGTTGGCCATTGGGTTTTATTTCAGACAATGTTTACTTGAAGCTCTCTTTTGATAAAACAGACCCACTTTAGAAATTTATTTGAAATTTCCCCTATGATAAATATATAAAGAAAGGATGTGCTTATATGAACTGAATGCAATCTTAGTTGCCGACTACGATCCCAACTTCATTTTGGCGGGTTAACTCACTCGTGTAAGGTGTTAAAATATCTTAACACATCCTTTCTTTATATATAAAAACAAGTTTTGGGATTGGATTTTTTACATCAAATTAGATTATGCTATTTATGGTGTGTTTAGTAACCATTATGTTCTTGGAAACAATTTCTAATCAAAAATGATTTTTTTTTTCAATTCCTAGAAACAAATTCTAAGCATTTGAAGACGTTTGGTAACTGCTCAAAATTTTTATTCCCGAAATAGAATTGCATTTGGCACCGTTTTCAAAATTTCTTATCCAAATTATTCTCTTCTAATTTTCCAATGATTTTATTATTTTTCTTCTTTTCTTCTTTTCTTTTTCTTTTTTTTTTTTATATCTTTTCTTTATCTTTTCCCTCAGTCGGTCGCCAGCCTTAGGATGATCAATGACTAGCTAGACGAGGGCCAGAGAACTCGCCGGAGTGTCGCCAACCCCCGGCGAGGCCGCGCCTCATCAGTTGAGCCAATGGTCGAGGGAGGCCCGGACGAGGCTAGCTTGGCCACAAGCAACCTCGCTGAACCTCACCCTAGCTTAGGAGCCTCCAGCGAGCTCATCAAAGCTCGCCCAATCGATCACCGATGACCATCAGCGGTGGACGGTAGCAACGACGGCGGCCAATGGCAATGGCAGTGGAAGAAAAAGAGAAAAAGGAAGGAAAAACAAGAAGGAAAGAAGAGGCAAAAAGAAAAGAAAAAATTTTGGTTGGCTTGATTCTAGAATTGTTTCAAAGAGTAAAGAATCAGCATTTTTTTATTTCTCAATTCTAGTACAAATCCATTCTCGGGAACAAAATTATTCCGGAGAATAAAAATTTACCAAACAGATTTATAGTCTAACTATACTCTCAAAAATAAAAGAATAAAATCATATACTATTTGGCTGGTTGCTAAATGTGTCATTATTTGAATTTTGGGTTAGATCTCCCTCTCTCTCTCTCTCTCTCTCTCTCTATGTTGCACTTTTTTCATTTAATGACAGTCGTCACATCGATATGTGTAGTTAGTCGTTGGGTCGAAAGTTGTCGTTGTCAACATAGTATTAAGCCCGGCGAATTGCGGTGCTCCAAGTGGTTGGATCGCAGAATGAGCCTTAAGATTAGGGTTTGTCAAGTTCATGCATGCCGAGCCAAAAGGGAGTTTGTTTGATTCTGGCGTCCCCAACGGTCAATGCCAAACTTTGCTCTAGGAGAAATACATAGCGACCGGTCGTAATGATGTCAAAAGAAGATACAGAGAATGCTAATTGCAAAAGGCAAAACAGCCACGGATAGACAAGAAGAAACCACTCAACTGTAGACACCACATCTCCCACGGAAAGAAAAGGAAGAGTTCAGATAATTGATGAGAGTGTTAATCACGTGCATTCCCGTCCCCACACGCCCAACCCCACCGGTGAGGAGTTTTTCTTCGTGTTAGGTTGGTGAGAACACGACTCGGGACGAAATGGAGATCCTTGAAGCCCCACATATCCTAACTTAACGATTTCTATCCAAACACCGTACTTGGTCCTAGATAACGCTTTCGTACCCTTTAGCTCGAAGGCCAATCCCTTGAGATCGTTGACTCAACAGTGAGGATTATCGTGGTTCGACCAATCGACAATATTGATCAAACATCACAGTCCTGGTACTCCGAATTGACAAGCAGTGGTGCATCAAGAAGGGAATAAGAACTTGATAATTGGATTCTAAAACTGATGAATTGAATCCGCTAATGACAACAAAAGCCTTTTCGTTTTTCACATCGGATATTCTTAATCGAATTTTATTAAAAAAGAACCTTGAAACTAAAATCGAAAGAACAAACCAAAAATTTAGAAGAAATAGACTAGGGGACAGAGGCAGCAAGGCACGTTCTAAGAAGACTGGCGAGGGCTGCCCCACCGCTAGCCTAAGCTTTGGCAAGGGTGGCATGACCCTCGCCGCTGATGATAGAGAAGGTCGCTTAGACCCTTTGCTTGTGTCATGCAAGTGCCATAAGGCTCGTCTCCATCCGGGCCATGGATCTAGGCTCATCGCTGCCATCTCGTTCTCGTTAATGGGAATGACAAGGAGTGGTGATAGGTGAGCTAGAGAGGGGCATCGGCAATCCGAGCGAGGCTCTGAGAGAGAGAGAGAGGCGGAGAAGGGGGTAGGGTGCAATGAAGACAACGGCGCCCAACAGCGGTGACTCTGGTGACGGGCAGCAGCGGCGTGCTCGGCGGGCCAAGGGCAGAGGCGGCTATGTGGTGCAGCTGTTAAGAGGAGACAAAATGGGAGTGGAAAAGAGGGAAAAGAGAAAAGGATGGTTGCCCAGCCGGCGGAGAGAGAGTCGATTAGAACATATACCCTTCATCCGACGGACAGAGAGTCGCTTAGACCATGTCCAACACTAGGCAACATTCGCGCAGCCTTAGTCATTGCCAAAATACCGCTAACGGATGGCTGCACAGCTGTTGCCGTGGCGGAGCGAGGGTTTGCACCACTCTCGCCTCGGCAGGACAAAGATCTCTCGGCCCTCATCCAACCTCAACAGCACCCGACAGTGCTTACCAACCACCCGCTTCCCATTCGCCTTCTTCCATCAAAATTTTTAACTACTATGTATCCTTATTTAATTTTGATATATTGTATTGATGTTTTTTTTTTTTTTTTTTTTTGGTGGGGGAACCCCGTAGTTGACAAATGGTGGTGAAGAAACCCCTGGGAAAGGATGCGGGGACCCACCACCAAAGATGATTCTACAGGTAAGAATCCTAACGACGCCTCGAGATTTGAACTTCTCCCCTTCGTGAGGGGAGAGAGCTGGCAAATTTGCGCCGCCATTGCTGCGGTGGTATATATTGTATTGATGTTAAACTCAATGAAAGACGATAATGTAATACTTAGCTCAAAAAACTCTAAAATCCTCGCAGAAAAGTTCTTTACTTGGTGCATATAAAGAGTTTATAGGCTGTTGTCAATGCATGGGTTGACAAAAATCTAAGCATGCATCGGAAACATGTGAGCTAGATCTGGGTGCACACAATACCCACTCCCGAAGGCTATGGCCGGTGACTGTGAGGCCCCGCGAGTCGTCGCCAAAAGACAATTGGCCCCGTTTTTCTGACGACCTCCGTTGCATGGTGGGGCAAAGTGGAGGTCGGCCATGACTTAGGCCCTAGAGGTTGAACCGTCAATTTTCTTGCCGACATGTCGGTTCGTATTTATTCGCAAGCGATTTGCTTGGAAGCCTCGTCTTGCCATCCGTCCCCATTGTCCCATCACGAGAATTTTGCCCTAGCGGTACGCTAAATTCCAGCATACGGTCATTGGACTCATGCACCGCAATAGCATCTGAGCCAATTCCGAACAAGACCACTGACAACGTTATAATTCTACAATAGCGACCATTGCAGACTCATCGTCAAAAGGGATGTAGCCACATGGCTTTTGTTCTTATCAACGTAACGGGTCCAAGATTGCGAAGACCAAAAAGAGTCAATTGCTTGTGCGACTGAGCTTACTCAGAAATAATCTAGATACATAAAAAAACTATCTAGCTCAGTTGACTCAATAGTGGGATGCTCAGTCTGTCTACCTTGAAATTACGAAGTTCGAGTTAATCGCAAATGACCGACTGACCCTATCTTGTACGGAGGGTTGTGGACCATTGACGCGCGCGCGGGATTAGAATGAGGTGTTCACATACCCTTAGACCCTCGAGTAAGTTGATGCTGAATAATTATGGTCCAAATCCAACAACTGGTAATCATAATTAGATTCTTATGATTAACATCGCTAGCTTTAATCATCATTTTTGTTGATAGAAAAATCCAAATATACGAAGAAAAAAAATATGCATGAATGCACACTTGCACCAAAAGAATGGTCGGAGAATCGGACTATACTTAAGTGGCTTTGCTCGACTTCAACTTTACTTACAACTTGCATTCTTTAATTTCAAAACTCTATACTTGCAATTTACATTTCCTTCTTAATTGAATTCTTTGACACCATTAGGTGAAAATTGAGGGCAATCAAGGTGTTAAACCACATGGTGTTGGGACCTAAATGCTCTCCAACAGTTTTCGGTTATGGGGTATAGTTTTCCTCGAATCATGTCTCTAGTTGGTGAAGTACAACTTAGGAAAATCAACTAACATGTTTTAACTAAATATAAACATGGCGACGTCATGTCTGTGACCCAACAACGGGAGACTGGTCAAATCTTAGGGTGCAAAGTTGATTTTTCTTCAAACCTCGAGATACATGTGCAATTTTTTAAAACTGGAAGGTATAAATCATGAGGGTAAAGTTGAGGATAGTCTTGTAGTTGTGAAAGAAAAGCTACAGTATTAGCACTAACAACATATCCTTCCATTAAATGGAAAAATAACACATATCTCCAATAATTTGTACTAGCTTCCTAATTTAGACAAGACTCAAGCACTCAGCTTCCTAAGGTAATCAATAGTCCTTAAACATCCATTTCACCCTCATTATTGTGAACAATGGTGAGTGGAGACTTAGTTAAACTTGAGACTCTGTATGTT